>OX485804.1:34210093-34810093 GCA_950295325.1 Polytrichum commune
TCATGTGCAATGTGAAGAAGTAAGAATCAACCATCTAACTCCACTTCTTGTAGTGACAATGCCCTACGCTTGTTGGTTCTTATGGCGGGCATATTATATTGAGGACTTCAAATAACGTCTTCGTTTTCAATTTGGGGTTGTGTTTTGAAGGGTTGTTTTGAGAGAGGTATATATTTGAAGGGCCAAATCGTGTTTGAAGGGTAATGAAGACTTCAATCTTGAACATTGCTATTCACCACTGTTGGACTAGTATATAGGTGAATGTTTGGTATCCATAATCACCATCACCAATGGTACCCAAGAACCTCCCCGTGGAACTATATTCGAAAATACCCATACCCGGTTGGAACTATATACCATGCGAGAACTTTCATACCTAGATAAATTCACCATGGTATCAATATGGTTTGAAATGGTTCTGACCCAAGTAATAACTCAAGTTTACAAAGATTCTCTCACCTTGACATACCCATCAAATATCAATTTTTGACTGGTATTATGATTTTCCTACCCACATGTAGGTTCTTGGGTACCATTGTTGATTATTGATACCATGCATTCACTTATATACCGGTCCAACATTGGCATTGACCCTTAACTTCCCAACCCTATGAAAGAGTTGGTTTTGAGTGAATTTCACACAATGTTGATCGTGGGATTTTCATGGACAAGTTTTGAGGTTAACATGGGATTTATCTATAGGATCTTGAAACATGGGCGATGACCTAATATAAGGGGAAAAAGGGCATGAATAACCCTTTGGATTTTTAGATTATAACAATTGAAGGAAGGGGATGCACAAGAAATGTCATGTTTTATCACCCAAAAAAGACCTCTGACCAATCAAATCAATCTAGAAAACAAGAGGAATGCTTATGTGATTTGCTAGATGGGAACAAATCAATAGTTGAGCACCTCCACAATATAATCATGCCAAAATGCGCAAACTATAATAAGCTAGTCACCTTGCATTTGGAGGATGTGAAATGTCCCATATTTCTAACCACATATATATGCAAAGGTCTCCCTAAAAATTAAAGAGTGTGCAAATGCCACGGGTAGATCACTCCATTGTCAAGTTGAACACCACGTGCGACCAAAAAAAATCTTCTTTTGGTAAGTTGCACCACCAAAATGGGTCAAAATTTTATCAAAAAAATTTCATGAGTAGATATACACAGTACCTATGACATAGTTAAAAGTGGTAACTAAATTTGATGATTTGTTTTTTTCATAAAACATACCGTTTCTAACTAGAATGACACAGAATTGAACTAAAACAATTACTAAGAAAAATGAAGATGACTAAAAATTTCAAAAAAGTATACAAAAGATACTACCAATGGTTATGTATATGTAGGAAAAATATCATAAATTTTAAAATTATATATGGCATGTAATATAGGGGTAGCAAACTTTGTCCGCACGTGGTGTCAACTTGACAATGAAGTGACCTCCCCGTGGCAAATGCTAAATTGAACAATCGATGTAAGCACAAAGGTTGTAACTACATGCACATTAAAAAAAATCACTTTTATCATATTCAACATCATTGATGTTCATGAAAAGTTTTCAATGGAATGGCAATCATTGATTAGAGTCAACACCCTCACATGAGGTCCCAACACAACAAAAACATGACCAGTTCCCACTTTGACATTTTTCCCCACATTATAAGCATCTCCACATTGCACAGCTCATATATCTATAGGTGTATATCCATGTTGACTTGATGTTTATAGTATATATTTATTGCGGATGAATAAGTTAGGTGGGGTTAATACAATATAGGGAAGAAATCATCCATCAACCCAAAATGAGTTGCTGGAGAAGTTAGGGGTTAACCAATGTTGGTAAGGTATATAAGTGAATGCATGGTATTAATAATCAACATCAAGAATGATATCAAAAAACTTACATGTGGGTATCAAAATTGTAATACCATTTAAATATTAATATTTGGTGGGTAATGTCAATGTGAGAGGATCTTTGAGTGCCTTAATTATTTTCTGGGTCATTACCATTTTAGACCATATTGATATTAAAGGCTCCGTGATGCTCCACCCAACCTTTGATGACGATATATGATTTAGGTAGTGGAAAACAAAATACCAAAAAATATTGGTATATTAATTTAGAATATATGATTCGTGTCGTCAAATATGCATTATTTGAATTTGGATATTGAGACCATTTATAAGTTTTTTATTTGAATATTGACATGTATCATTGGCCCATACCTCCACCTATTTTGCCGCACCAACTACAAATGTGAAGAACATATTCAATTCAATCGTAGCATCGAAATCAAAATTTCACTTTAAATAAAGCTGGCCAAATAGGCACAACACTCGCTTATCATTGCATCCCTTAAAGTTTCATGGTATTATATGAGGAAGTATGGCTTTTTAGTTCAATTTTGCTTATTATGTCTGAAGTCATGTTTCTTTTTAGCTATCTTTTGGGGTTTTTTTCATTCTTCTTTGGAAATATACGTGTATAATATGCCAAAAATAGTGGTTGAAACTTCATTGGTTGAGTGATTCAAAGTTCATCACAAAGGGCATAAGCCATCTCCAACTTTTAGTTGTCAATGGAACTAGAGTAACTTTGCCTAGGTATAAAGGTTCTTGCATGATATATAGACCTAAATGATATTGAAAACCAACAATTTAAAAAACTAAAAATTATAATAAAATCAACAATTGCGGCATGTATACACCCCTAAAGTGTCATAAATACATATTGGGACAAGGTTGGCATGTACACTTGGCAATGCTTGATGGTACATGTGACAATCATCACATAATTTACAAAATCCACTATGACATACAATATCGATCACTAAGCCATTTGTCATTGGCTTAGTCATGCTAGTGTTGTATTCAAAGTCATTCTACAAACCATGAAGGTCTAAATGTAACATGAGACAAAGTTGTTACATTACCAAAACGCAATGTTTAAGTACCATTGATGTCTCTATTGTATGTATCATATATCTTCCTACATGGTAAGGGTAGTATGATAGTTGGGAAAGTATGAAGCAAAGCTAAAACACTTCAATTTTTGTGAAGAATTTGTTGTGATGTTGGGAAGTGTTGGTGTAGTGAATGTGATGTGAGAGATCTTGGAGTTGAGCTCAAAATCCCTTCTTAGATTAGAGGCCATTTGATGTGTGATATCTAGTTTGTAAGCGTGTGTGGTGTGTGTACATAGATATAAGCATTCACATTCTTGTCCATTCAAATTGTATATATGCATATTGATTTGAAGATGACGCACACACATGACATATGCTTTATAAGGTTGAAGCCTTATTGTGGGAGACCTTCAACACTCAGATTTTGAGGTACTTGCAAATGCATGTGGACAAGAGAGCAAAAATCCTATACTAATTGAGAATTCGTGGAAAATTGCTATGAATCTCTCAACACAAAATACTTTTGCCCATAAATTGGCCATGTAGGCTCACCCATAGAAAACATTTTTGTTGCATAAAATATGCTTCCTACCACTCCCACACCAAAATCATACTTTGTGTGCTCATTTGCCCCAAATAAATCATACGAGAAACGTATGCAATAAATGAGTGCATCCATTTTCAAATCATGTTACATGCCTTCATGAGATTAGTTGTTTGGTAGAGTCAATTCGGTCACATTCTAGGTTGAAGACAATTTTAGATGGTAGCAACTACTTAATGACGTTGACCGCCACATTTCAACCTTGAAGTAGGTGTTCCTTTATCAAAGGTGTTGATTTAAGATATGTCATGACCATCCACAATCTCCCTTGAACTTTGGCAACTGAAAAGCATTGAATGTTATGTTGAGGGCATAATTACATATGCAAGGAGTATGCAAGGGCCGTTCTAGTGAAGAAAATTAAACTTCACCAATGTCGACAATGTTTTGGATGGGACCAACCAACATTTTGGGTGGCCAAGCACTTTCATGTGGAGTAGAGGGGTCATCATGTGAGAAGGCAAATTCATCTCGTTGTTCAACATGCAAGTTGGAATGTGGTCGTCGACATATTTACCCATTAACTATTGGTTATTACACGAATAAATTTATTGAACTATACACAATGGTATTATAGAAAAATGAACTATTTATTATTATTTATGATTGGCATGAACACAATGTCATCATATGAATATTAAACCCTATATGTAATATACAATAATATTTCTTTCACACCAACATCTCTCTAGAATCTTCATTTTTTTTTGCTTGGATCAAGGTCAATTTGAATTTTAGAGTGGAGGAGTGGTCAACTTTCAAAGGAGCCCACCCTCCAAAAGAATGGTAATAACCTTACTTTGAAGCTTGGTAAAAAAAAATGGACTTCCATTCACATCAATGCCAAATTGCACCAATATTATTTTTATTTTTTTAATAGTCGACTCTCTTGAACTTCAACTTCCCGTAAAATTGGGTAGGCCACAGAAGCTATTCTCGTTCTCAGCCAAGCAATAATTCAACACACTCTCATGTAGATGGGAGGATGGTCAATGGTGTAGTTGTCACTAAAGTTGAAATAAAGTGTTGGTACTTTGGTACACTGATTATCCCAATTAGTGAGGGAGAGCTAATAGTGCACGTGGGAAATTAGTGAAGGTGATACTAAATTCCTTTACACTCTGAAATTAGTGCCACCAAAAGATTATGAAGCACTGTTCATCTTGGCATTAAAAAACTAAAAATACTATTCATAGCAACACTATTCATTAAAAATAACAGCATCATTCATCCTAGCATTAACCACTAACAAGCATGTGTTGGCATATAACTTTTCTTGAAATGTATGGTAAATGAGCATGTATTCACGAATTTAGTATCACTCAATATAAATTTCAGCCCTCACTAATTTTGAAATTGGGCAAAATAGTGTGTGTTTTTGGAATTACTTCTACACACACTAATTGGGATAATTAGTGTAGTAAGTAGAAGTGATGTGAGGATAGACATGGCTATCAACTTCAACTGGTGCCAGCAGGTCAGTCTCATCAGTGCCCTTTCAGAATTGAATTGTGGCAGAAATACAATATACGCATCGTGGGAAGGATTTCGTGAATCGGTGAGTACTCTGAAGCCAAATTTGAGTATGATTTTGAAAGGTGTATTGATAGAAATCTACACACAATCAACCTTATTCAATTCTTAGGGCCAGTTCACACTATGGCCAAACTTCGAGAGGAGAAGCGTTTGGACCAATGAAAATGCAGAAATGTCCAAAGTCCGTCCTCTTGGCCTTCACACTAGAGGCCGAAGTCCAAAGGATGTCGCCTCCAAAAGAGCCTAGGTGGCAACACTTTTAGGAAGTTATGGCGCCAAGAGTTCGGCCTCTCGAGCACAGTTTGGGTCGAGCAAAATGCTCGACCCAAACTTCCGTCGAGAGGCCGAACTTTTTTTCCATTAAAATATTCAAAATCTGACAATATACTTTTTCAGCTTCTCCTCTCGACATAATTTGGTCCAGAAAAGTGACGCTTCTCCTCTCGACTTGGGCATAGTGTGAACCGGCCCTTAGCCTATACAATGGAGCACCGATTGCAAGGGAGAGAGGGCATTAACGTATACGAGCATACCTCTCATCCATCCAACAACAAAACTAGCCCTTTATAGGTTTGTTGTTGATTCATTTTACATGACTTTGAGTACATGACTTGGGGGCCTTCGAAGCTAATTTCGGTGTCTAATCAATTGAAAAAGTAATGTTTTAGGACTTTTATGTTGGATGAATGAGAGATACACTCCTATACAATAATTCCTTCTCTTTGTTTGCAAGACACAATGAAGAAATTTATCGCATGAAGAATTTTTGGTTTCCCTTGCAAGAAAGCATTCCAAAGGTACGTGAGCTTTATGTGGTCACTTTTCTTATTTGGGCACCTATGTTTGAGTGGTTTATGGCAAGGTTGAAAGTCAAGAACACACACTAAAAAGACATGTGTTGCGATAAGATTGGATTATTTACTCATGATATAGACGAGATTCTAGGTTCAATAGTCACACACAATTGGGGCACTCATCTATTCATTTCAATAGAAAGACAACCTTCAATGACTTTTCATAACTTCTGCATCACAATTCGGATTCCCAAAACTATGACAATAAATCTATGTGATTTGCAATTGCTGAGAGGATGAGACAATTCCCAAATCAATCCAACATGAAATTGTATGTGGAGTTGGAAGTGCCCACAATAGAAGCACATCCTTGAAAGAGTGCATAATATTTGGGTTATTGGGAGATCCATTAATCAAGCAGTTGCTTGGGGGAACTCCCCAAATCCCATGAAGTAAAAAAATATATATATATATAAACACACACACGTCAGCACACAATGAGGAAAGCTTAACTTAATTAAGGTAACCAAAACTCCCATAAGGCAGCCTCCCCCGAACCAGATTTGGAGGCTTAAGAAGCATGGCCTGCTTGAAAGGCCAAGCTCTGCCACACTGCACTTAATATATACTTGTCATTCTGTACGCCTGCAAGTATCACTGACCAACTTTCATCTCTAGTAGCCTAGCAATGGGCAATGTAACTTTCACCTCCCGCCAATGCAAGGGAGAGACACGCCATATATTAGCTCACCTTAGTCTTGTTGTCGTGATTGCAAATCATAAAATATAATTTGAGACCGTAATGCACGGAGATTACCGAGAGTTACTTCGGTTTCTACCACCTAATATCACTCTCAGTAAACATGGTCAAACTTTCTTTCATCTCTCAAGGGCATTTTAGAATGATACCTAATATGTCTTTTATTACATACGTTCATCCTTGACTACACCTGTCAACAAAGAAAATACCTTCATTCATTACTCAAATGATTTTGTGAGAGCCTATGCCCTCATTTCAAAACTCGTATCCGTAGGATTTAGTATGAGTAGACAAATTGAGTAAGTTCAAAAAGACATTGACAGCATATAATGAGCCAATATCCCAACGAGTGCGGTATGCACGAAAGACATGTTAGGTTTTACTAGAGTCATTTCTAAGTGAGTCTCCGGTCCTGCATGTTTGTCGCTTCTGTACTCAACTCCTGACTCACCACATATTCAGCTAAATGTGCACTCTAGGGCCCACCCATGGTACTTGGTGGAGTGCAAATAACTACAATAGATGCTGCCGGATGATTCATTCCTAGAGCCAAAATGCATTGACAATAGTTGAGGGTTTAGAAGTGTTCGTGCAAAAAGGTCCAATAATCTCTTACTAGATGACAAATATCTTTTCCTATACGAAACTGGTCACTGGTGTCAATGTGATTGTATTGCAATATAGCTTCTATGCAAATATTATTATCGTGACATAGGTAGCACAATTACTGAAAAGGTCAGATAATAGGTATGACAAAGCCTAGTAGTTTCTCAGTACACATCCATTATACAAAACCATTTGACAATGGAGATGGCACATTCTATTTTTTGGGCTTTGAAATCAAATCGGGTTACATACGAGAAGCTTTATAATGAGCAGAAATGTCATTGCAATTACAAGAGCTTGAGATGGAAAGTACTACTATCTCAAAAGTAACTCCTGATAAATGGACAGTCGTTGGGTTTCTCACCCTAATGTCCAATAGTATGTATATATATACGATTGAAGCAGAGTATAGGGTGCTTGGAAGGACACTGGTCCAGGTTATGCATGTTATGTGTGCACACCGTGGATGCCTACTTACAAAGAGTTTCTTGTTGAGAGAACTTCAACCAGCTCAACCTTCATGGAGTTCCAGATTCTCCATCAGGACGGTCTGTAATTCTGCATCAATCAATTACAAGAGATCAGAAATTGCTTAACTGGCAATGCCATGGTTGAGATTTGTTGAGACAACAGTCTACCTTGATACAATACTACAATACATGCTTCACACAAAAACCTTCACAAAGATAGAGATATACTACTTTGTACAATATTTCAATGCACTCAAGATATACTCTCAAGAAACTGCATTTGTATGCATGCATGTTAATTGACTTCAGTTGACAACACTTTTACAAATGAGACCAGATCCTTAGCATGAACCTGTGATTATTGAGCTTAAATGAAAGAATGAAATTCTGAACCTGAACCAGCCTGAAGGATTGAGGCTGGCCTCCACTTTGAAATCACGTTCCGATGTGGCACCCGCGCAGAACTTTCTTTTGCTCAAGAGAGGCAATGATTATTCATGAGAGTTTCATCACTTTCCCTCCCATTGCAATGCAATATGCAACCTAAACTTTTGACAGACGACCCTCTGGTAACATATACAACTGGAAGGAATACCTCACTAACCCGTTAAGGGACATAATTGAATCAATTTGAAGGGTAACTGTGTTAATCATCTACCTCTGAACTACAATAAATCCATTAATTAAATGAGCCTAGTCCTGTTCACTGCAACAATGGGATGTCCTCAGATTTCACTGATTGAAGTGAACGATTCTCGTCGAGTGATGGGTGCTGTCTAATTCTGAAATACACTGGAGGTGGCATCTCAAAGAGTGTAACATCGGGGTACTTAAATGATTCATCATCATCACTAAGCCCTTCACTTCCACCTTCATGGGATCTTTCATAGTCACTTCCATCAGTACTGTGGTGGTCTCCATTCATAGGTTCATACAAATCTCCATCCACCCGTCCACCAAATATGGGTTTGAGGTAGACTTTATCGATCCATTTGAAAAGGCGATGAGGAGTTGAACGAACACGGCCTCTTCCTTCAAGGATCTCCACCCGTCCACGGTGACCAAGTATAGGTACATTTTCGGTTGTCATCAAATCGGGTGTTAGCCCAAGACCTTTAACCATTGGACCGGTTGCAATTCCAAAGATAAGCGTCGTAGTCACAACAATGAAAAGGGTGGTAGTCTCAATTGCACTATTCTTTGTAGGCATGTTAACACAAAGAGCATATGCGATAGGCCCATGTAGCCCACACATCCACATCATCACCTTCATCTGGTTTGAAATAGGCCATGTCCTGCACAAGTTTCTTGCACTAGAAAAATGAGAATCAATACATCGATACACCAGAAATGCTTGAAATTTTTAAGATCCTGTTGATGCTAATTCCTCCATGTTGATGCTTGAAACACTTATTAAACTGGGAACCTTGACCCACACTCAATCCAGGCACAGCTGAAGGAAATTCCAATAATAGTAAGGCCCTTAAAGGTAAGAAAGCCAATGGAACCACAACACACAACATTGATACAAGACGAGTGAATTTGCCATCTACCTTCCTTTATTGGCAAGCCATGAAAGTGGAAAAATATTGATGGCCCGAGAAAGAAGGCAGAGAGGAATTGCTGATATGAGGAGACCTGCATCCAGGTGATGTTGCAGAAATATCACCTGCAGGACAAATATGAAGCTTTGTCATCATTAGCAGATGAATTGAAAGGAAAGACAGTTGAATGAAGTCCTCAGACGTGCATGGTACAAGGAGTCTTGCTGTTTCTTAGAAAAGCGCACTCCTAGAAGACATAATTGAAAAGGAGGAGCCACAACATGATATTAAAAGAAGAAGCAAGTGTCTCCCTATATAGTACAGTTGAACACCTTCAATCTACATAATAGTTCAATAGGTCTTTCATTACCTGCATTCCCAGATAAGCGAAAACAAAGACCTCTGCCATAAAAGCAAGTGCTTCGAATGCATACTTGGAGCTGATTTTGGAGGTTTGTGATGTATTGTAGTAACCGTAATGGGAGTTGCAAATGCCACAAAAGAAAAGAGCCATAATCCCAGAAAGGCCCATAAGATCTGCCATTGCATATGCAATGTAAGCTGACAGCATAATGAACACCAGTTCAAACTTGCAAAACTCGTACTTAGAGTCAACATTCTTCAGAATGAGCGCACAGATTAAGGAGACTCCAAAACCAAGGCCAATGGATGCGATGCTTATCACACAAAATTGCACTGCAAATGGATCCACAAAAAAAGCTTCAGTTTAAAACCTTACAGCCTTGATCTGTTGCCCTCTGATCGAACTCTTCGATCTGAACAATATCAACAATCAAAAACCTACTAATATAGAAGACACAGGCACTGCATCAGAGCTCGTTCATGATTACAATGTTGTGATAATGAGGTGGAAATTACCATGCCTCAGTGTCAAAGAAATGAGAAACTCTGAGCACCTTTATAACTTCATCACTACTGTAGCTATGTCAATTGAACACATTCTAGTCAAGAAAAAGCTCAATTGAAAGGAGGATACCAATTGCAATCCCAATTGTTCCAAAAGTGAAGTCTTGATTCAGGAAGGTTTCCTATACATAGAACAGCAAAAAGTTAGTGATCTGTAAAATGCTTCCAGAGTGTGCCGCCCACTGTCGTCTTGTTAAAACAACCATGTGATATATGTGTTGATATAAAATACTAGAAGATAGTTATAACAAAGGTCACAGAATTTAAAGTATTGAGATGTAGGATAACTAAATTAGATTTTGAATCTCACAAATGTGTGGAATAGGACAATGGCTACTGCATCGTTCACAGGGCTTTCACCAAAGACCAAATTGTATAATGCACTTGGTACAGAAATGTCTGCACATGAGAAGGAAAAAAAAACACAAAAGGTCAATACCAGGGTAATCCTGCACAATAAAGAGTCACGTTTCATGCAATGACAATTATAACTACAAATAATATGGCACAACAAATATATAGTAATAAGTATTTCTAGTTTGTTGATTTTGCTCGGATATTCAAGGAGGTGCTTTATTTGATGCAGACACTTTATGTATGATTAATTATAAAATTCTGAACCAATTATGATACTACTTAAAATTGCCACAAGACACAAAGTCTTGATTAATAAATACCTTGAAAGATTGAAAGTGTTCCAATCGGATCAATTGCAGATATAAGAGATCCAAACATCAAGGATTCCAGTAGGGGTGACTCAGTACTCATGTGGGTAATGAGACCTGCAAGGACCAGAAAGTATGTGCATAGCCCATACACAAGAGCTGAAATGATCGTCCCCACAACTGCAAATAGCACTATGGTTGTAAAATTTTGAAAAAAGTCCTGCAGCAGAAACACCAAAGGTAAGTGAGATTAGTTGACAATATCCTCCCTTCACTTGAAAACCCTTCAAAGGTAAGCTAGACAACAGAGATAACTGACTCAAATTAAACAAGCACAGGAAGAGGTAGTCAGCCAGTTCACCTTCTTTTTGAGTGAATAGCCAGCATTGAAGATGATGATAGGTAGGAGTCCATAAAAAAACACTAGAGGATCGAACCTCAGGGTCTTGCCATCAAACCCAAACTTCGAGATACAACCAAATACCATTCCAAGAAGCAACGCTGAGGCTATTCCCAACCCCAACCCCAACCCATTTTGCATCATAGGTTAAACCACCATGACAAATCCTGAGTTTGGCAGCAAGTAAGAAATATACTTTAATCAAGTTTCTACAAACATACAAGGCAACTTGTAGAAAATGTCCATACATATCTCCATAGGCTTGTTCCAATTTTCATTATGGAGATGAGACAATGATCAAAATTCTCGATCTCATTTTCTTCTCCTTTAAAATCTAATGTTAGTTACCCCATGACCACCGTTCTCTGATAGTCACTGGCAAGATCTCCTTGCAGTTGACGCAAACTACCTCAGATATGTTTGCACTTCAATTTACAAAGGATTAAACACATACACAACAAGGACAGTGTGCATGTGTATTTGTATAGATGCATATTGTGAAGATGTAAAAGTTCCAAAGGCAGTTGGATAGTAGTCAGCACATTGAATATGATTGATTTTCCCACATCTATGCCCCTCATGGGTTCATGATCAATTCAGCCTGAAATTTTTGGTCCTCAAAATTGACTTAAGGATTGCAGTGAGAGACAGTGACAGAAAGAGAATGGCATGTACCAGATTCAGGTAGGTAGATGAAGTGAAATTTCTTGGTGAGGTATGCAGCAAACATGCAGAGGAGCATGAGGAAACTGCACAAGAGTGCGTCCACTGACCCAACATTTTCCTCTGCCATTGCGTTACTTCCACTTCACAAAACTCCTCCCTTGGTTCAAATATCCACAACCATGCTAAACCAGAGTCACTCACTCTTCCACGTCCTCAGATCAATCTCAAAGCCCAAATTTGTGTAACTTCCAAACCGAGCCCTAAAAACCCTAAAATCAAAAAACCCCTTGCCTCCTAATTACCACCTTTAACCACAAATTTCATAAATCACTCCTAACTCGCCAAAATTGTGTCCTGAATTGCAACACACAGACCACACCGTCTGCCTAATCCCTTTTCTTTCCGCTCGATTGCTCCCAGGCTTGCATTGAGCGCTCTGGTCGAGCCTGTGTAACAGTAAACAACAACTTGAGACATATTCTCACTTCTTCCAATGCTTCAGAAGGATGAATACCAAGAGGCCATTGGGATTGCTATCTCACTGAAACCCTAGAGAAGATTGCAATGAGCCATGATCGAATGTCATTGGCTCTTGTGGATGAGTGAGTGAAGGCTTTAAATTCTCTATTTGCTAAATAATAATATCTTGGAACTCTCTATTTAATGCTTAGCTAACTTAATGTATAATCAAATGCCATTCAACCCTTCGAAAAAAACACCCTGTACTGTCAATTGATCTTTTAATTAACAGGACTGAAAGATAGATTTACCTGAAACAAACGTTTATTGTTGTTGCCATCCCATATGGTCACATGACGATCATCACATGACACCAGTGGCAAGTGTCCCAGTCTGCAAACAAACATTCCACATAACTCAGCATGAAGTAATAGAAATATTAGAAGCAATAACAGAGATGACAGTACTCCACCACCAATATACCAAAAAACACATTAACCTCATTGGCAGCACAGCCTTTTCTTCTATGCTCAGGACACGTGATGATGGTTCACAAATTCAGCTTACAGCTCTCTCCGTCACTTGGAACCAAACATTAACTATTAACTATTGCAAGAAGGAACTTCAGACAAAACGCATGAAGACGTAGAAATTCAATCCAACCTGCTCCAAAACAAATTACAATTTCAAATATACCATTCAGGATTTGTACAATAATTTCCAGCTGTTTATATCGAAAGTGGATTGAAAAATTTGACATTGAGACACTCGACTCGAACAGAATTTGTTTGGTTAAGGTAAAGGCCACCATAGCCAGCTCGACCTAATGCCTCTTATCTCCGGAGCTTGAATTTCGTCAAAGAATCACAACTCAAATTTTCAAATCCACATCAAGATTTCCGATACGCTTCTACTTTTCGAATGTTCAGATAGTAATTCCAATTCATGTCACAGAAACCCCAGACTCCAATTGCACATCTCAGTATCCACATTCTGAAATGAACAACGTGTAAAATGGGGCTCCAAAAAGCCACGAAAATACAATCTCGAGAAATTTCAGAGTGAGAATACGAAATTGTGATGATGCCATACATAGCGAGCCTTGCGCCAGAGCCAAGAACAAAGTCCCTCCGACCTGCATTGCATTTTTGGTCCGACCAAAAAACAGAATTCTCTTCGAATTGAAAAATAAATAAATAAAAGCAGACTAGCTGGGAGACTTACCGCTTACAAACTACTGTGAGCATGTATTCACGGCGCTTGCATCTGCTCATGGCGATGGCGAATGAGCGAGCGATGGATCCGCCATAGCTGCCTCGCTACAACCAACTCATCTCAGTCGATCCCCAAGCTTGACATCTACCTACCCGGATACCCGGAAGATACCTGGGGAATACCCTGCCTCTGAACCTCCAAGTGGCGCCATGTAGGTTGAACGTGAGCACTGAGAACGTTGGGCATTTTGGGTCCCCACATCCAAATTCGATTCATTTAATAAGTAACGTATATGGGTCTTAGGGCCACTTCACACATGGGCCACGAGCCGTGACCTTGTAATGGTGAGGACCCTTCACTCTCATCCAAAGGCTGTACCATGGGTGTTGGGAAAGTTGTTTTATGTACTCACGGGCCCTCAAGTATAGTGTGAAGTGAGAATGGACCATGTTGCGGGACCATTGCATATTTTGTTGGCGGAAATAGAGGGGAGGATTTGGTTTCATATAATATGTTTCCAACTCTATCAATTTAAGAGAATTACTTGGTGTTGTTTGTCTGTCCTGGAATCTATCATGGAATTTGTTCTTGAATATGCCATGTAATCTATCTTGTTGGAAAAGAAAAAAATTAAATCATGGTCTCCCGGAACTTGTGTCATGCCCACCTCTTGGAGGTGGGTCTGACACAAATTCTAGTAGACCATGCACCCTTATCCACAACTTGCCATGTAGACTTTTCATCCATGAACTTTTCTTTGGGCCTTTATACCTTCACCTCATACTATGAAGTGAATTTGGACGGTCTCCCACTTTTTGACCAATGAGAGCTCTTACATTGACATGGTCATGGGCCTTCAGCCTTGTGTGTGAAGTGGCCCTTAACCCCTAAACGCTTAAGCCTTCACATTCCATTTTCAGGCATTTCCAGTGCTGGCAATTTCTATTATGTAGCAAAATAGACTTTTTTTTATTGGCATTCAGCTATAGGGTCGTGAACTAGATTGCCTTATAATTCTACTCTGAAAATTCGAAGTCAATTGGACCACATTTGCTAGGTTAATTTGTCATATGAAAAGGGCTTCATCCGAGGAGGAGCTAGAGAAAACTCCGAATTTAATTGTTTCATGACCCTTTTGATCATGCCACAAATTTTAGAAAGTCGGAAACTTTGTCAAAATATGTTATGTGGATGGCAAATAAGTTACTCCCAAAATTTTAGGGTTTTTTGAGCAAATCTAGATGAAGTTCGTCACCCTTAAAGTTGGAGGAGCCAAATGAGGTCATTTTGGGAGAATTCCCCTTTTTCATGGAGCAAACAACATGTGCACTACATTTTTTTTAATCCATATGGTCAGGTTGTGCACAACCATCACCTTGTCTTAAGGGATCAACCAAATTGGGCATCATATGTGGAAGATATTGGCTCCTAATTTGGCTCCTACATCTGGACAAGCAAGATGCTAAATGCACCCCAACGAGCCCTAAAAACTTGAAGCCGCAAACACAAGGGCCCATGCAATAGTGCCAAGCCTCAAAAATCACCCTCTAACCACCAATTGATGAAGCTCGCCAACAAGCCTTCAACAATGCCTCGCCCAACCTCCATTGACAACCATCATTGTGCATGTTTGACAAACAACGCCAACAGCCCTTGAAGAGCAGAAGAATGTAATATGCAAATATATCATGTGTTTTGCACCGAGATAATCGGATTTGCATCAGTTGTTCATATGATAATTGGGTTAATTGTTTGAGAAGCTTCAATGTTTAATGTTTGAATTCTTGTACAACCAAAACTAACTCCCGAGACAATCTTGATAGGACACATTGATACCATTCGGGGGACTTCTTGTTGCACAAACATGGCGAAAGAATTAGGGGATGAAAGGAGCGACGAGTTTGGTGCATGCATATGTTGCATTGCCCATGAATGTAGAGGGCCATTCAAGTGAAGACGACGGTATCAAAGGGTTTCCCTTGAAGTCGCTACCAAAAGCTCTTCCGGGTCTCATGGGTCATGAGGATGAAGAGATGATCGGGTCGTTGGACAAGGAGACATTTGCGGACGCCTGCATCAATGGTCCACTTGGTTGGCAAAGAGAGATATGTTTCTTATAACCTTCATTGCAACATGGATCTTTGCTTGTTAATTTCAAGTAGGGTTGGTGTCTTTGAAAGGTGCACGTGAATGCCACAAAATCACAGCAACTCAAAATGTAGAACACGTATTAGAGTGGTTCATATTCCATGTATTTGTAAGCTACATGTGTGGCATTTTGAGTTTAAGGTCATGTGCATGCATCAAATTCTAGGTGCAATATGATACACAACAAACAATTTTGCATGGCTATGTAGTCGGAAGATGAGTACAAAGCCTTGCTTTTGGAGGCTCACTGGAGTGCCAAAAGCACTATTAGAAATTTGAGCAAAAGGTTTGGTTTCTTTTGCTTTCATTGCCACCTCAAGTTTAAGGACATAAATTTAGTCTCTTACCATAGGTTAATAAACTCATGCAAGGTTGGGAATGGGCCCAGTGTACTCAAAATGTACCCAATATGGTTGTCTTCAAACCAACTTTTGAGTTAAAGAGGATTGGCAACAAATATTGTAGAGATGCTTATCTAGGAGAAGGAAAAAATTGTTCGGACAATGAAAGGCCAATTAAGAGGCATGCATGTGTGTTCACAAATCTTTCTTGTGTTCTTCATATGGATAAAATGTATGGCACTATGAAGAACCATTTGGTAGCAGACGTTGACTCCAATTACGAGATTGTTAGAGGAGGATTTGTGTGTCCCTATGCAGAAATTGATTAAACTAATAATAGTAGTAGTAGTAGTAGTAGTAGTAGTAATAATAATAATAATGTGTTTAAATTATATTATTATTTCATCATCATCATCATCATAATAATAATAATAATAATAATAATAATAGCTACTACAATTCAAGTTGTTATGCACCAAATAATGCTATATGTCATACAAAGCCTTTAGTATCATGAACAACCGTTGGAAATCCAAAGAGCTTCGTAGTCAAGTGGAAGCCCACTTGTGAGGAGGTTCATGTGCATACAATCTGCAAAGCCCATGCTTTCATAGTGGAGAACCATTTCAAGCTATCCTCACCACCACATCTAGTTCCAATGCATGAATTGTATGTTATAATCACTTAAACAAATATGAAGTGGATGCCCAAAACATTGGTGGAGCATCCAACCCAATGAATGCAACATTTGCTCCAATTCAAGGAAAAAAAGAAGACTCTTGTTGTAACAATATTGAATGCATTTGGTGTTTGGTAGCTCTTCAATAACACTGCGGTGAGATTGTTGCATCCCATAAACCTTAAACCCTACTTTGTTGCACTATCACCAAAACACATTCAATATTGAAGGGTCCTCATTCTTGGTTGGTGTTCTTCAATGCAGTCAAAGCACGACGAAGAAGAGCACGAAAAACTTGCGTTTGCTATCCAACGTGAATTGAAAGGGTTGTTGGTACATGATACTCTAGCTACAAATGTGTATGGGGAGCCAAAGAGGTTGGAAAATTATTGTGCCTACAAGATCTCTTTCTTTCTTTACAATGCAACAAGAGAAGCAATAGGAGCAAAGTTGGAGCTCATTAGAACTACCCACTTACATGATGTTCTTGATAAGTTTGATGTGGAACAAAAAAACATGCGCATAGGATGAAGCATGGGGATGATCTTCGCTTTTCAAACTATGCAAATAGTGGTCAATACACAATGGACCCACTACCCCACGGGAACATACAAAACACGAATGTAGTGTTATTTTGCTATTTTGTTCCCCAATGTTGAGAATTTGGATGTCTCCTCAATTATGTTGATTATTGAGCCTAAAATATTTGTCATACTTTTAGTACGCACTCCAACCTATTCTAACCACATGTCTTTATGATGTTTGTTCTTGGAGCCTCACCAAACAACATGCCATTCAAGTATAGGTATCCTAAGAGAAAAAGAACCAAATAAGGGTTGTCAACCTTAAAATTTAGGAAATTCGTACAGGGCCCATTTCTCCAAAAAAATTGGGAGCTCATATGGTTATCACATCCAATAATAAAGTGACAAATTGTTTTTTAACAATCATGTAGGCTCTTCCATTAACATTGATTGTTGAGTCTTGAATAGTTTGACAATTGAGGGCCACATACTCCACTTTGTATGAACACATGTTTTTTGATTGTCTATTTTTAGTTCCACACCTACTTACACATAACTAAAATATCCGTGTGTCATTGAGATAAGTAGTTGAATTAGGTTTGGTGACCTTAAATATGTACATTTGAATGTGGTTGGGCAAATTAGTATAAGTTAGTAAAACATGCACATTGTGCATGTCATTCAAGGATTGGTTGGCCAACCTTAATCTTCAAAGGCCTTCTAAGTATTCTAAGAAGTATTGTAAATCCACATTTTCAAAGATTTCTTGAGAAAAGCTGGGGAAACATCATACAAAATTAAATTGCAAGGCACCATTGAAGGATCGCATTCATATGATTAAAGCTTTGAAATAGATTATAAGACAAAACAAAACAAACTTGGTTCTCCAAGAATGAATTCCAAAATCCCATTGTTTTGATATAATTGGTTGATATTATATGTGTTACATATTGACATGGAAGTTGCAAGCATAATATGTTTCTTAAATGATCGAGTCAATCAAAAGTCTCAAGATGTGATCACTCCATGAGGTAGTGTATAGATGACAACCATTTGAAATTTGATGATGAAGCTTTTGGAGTGCTAGATAAATGAAGTTGTAATGTAATTATGTGGCATCCACAAAAACATCTAAATTTAAATAGTAAATTGGTGACATATATCTAAGCATAATCTTGGAGTTCTAACAAACTTGACCAAAGATACCTAAGCATGTCTCACACCTTCTTCTCATAAGATGAGACTTGAAAACAATCCTTAATAATTTCATAACCTGCGAATTCAATGGCAATAGCCAACACCATCTTCATGTAGTTGATGCTAATACATGCATACAATTGCCTCCAACCTTGTGTTTGAGAGATTTTGATGAACACATTGAGCATAACTTCATACCTTGTTGAATGTAATACCCTCATTCAATAGAAGATTCTCAACAACTATACAATCGATTTCATGGCTATTCTCACTTAACAATCCAACAATATTGGACACTCTTAGTGGATAATAAAATGCTAGTTTTCCAAAAAAAACAATATTGGAAATTTTGTGGGGGCACGTATCAATTGAGTTATAGATAATCTATTTATTATGTGGACTTGTCGCAATTTTACAAATCTATTACATTTTTTGGATTTTTTGAGCTCTATAACTTGCATATAAATGCCAAAGCTGTTGAAACATTGTTTTTGGGCGCACTTGCCTTAGGTGCCTTATGCATTCTTCTCTTTACTATATCCATTCAACCACCACTATTTGCCCTCTCTTGCATTCAACATCTTCCCTCATTTTTTCTAAAATATGTGGATGTTCATCGGTTCATTTTTCATCTTCTCCAACTTCTACTGATTAGACTTACACAACAAAACTTGTAATATACAATGAGGCATAAGTAAATATTGGATTGAAGATTGGACCTTTCCTAATTTAGTTGTGCATGCTTGTTGATTCCTTGACTAAATACATAGGTCCTCTTAAATTGTGTTTTGATGTTGAGTGTGGAGTAATTAATAAGATTTAAAGACATAGTCCAATATCTTTTAAACATGTGCCTTTATGATGTTTGTTCTCTAATCCTCACCTGACCACAAACCAACCAAATACATGTGGTTGATTAGAAAAGTGGTTGAATAACACCCACATATCTTAACCCTAACTTCCCACGTCCAATTTCCCTCAAATTTGCCCCGAAAAAAATGACCTCAATTTCAACGAGCATAGCTGAAGATCTAAAGTTTTTTTTGATAATTCCAACCATATAGATGTTTGCAAGTTAGAGGCAACTACTTATAATCCAAATTTGAAACATTGAAGTTCTGTTATGTAGGAGATTATAATAGGAATGCCAAGAGCGGTCTTGAGGGGCAACAATTTAGAAAATAAATTGGGGTTGGTTTTTTGATCAAACCTCCACTCAAATCATCTTCAAACAACGAAATATTATCCTCATTCAAAAGAGGGGCAATATACCTACTCAAATGAGCTCACGAATCTTGAAACCATTTTTTTGTGATTTTTTGGATGCTTTGCAATTTGAAGGAGCGGTGCCACAATTGCATGCCTTCCACATGGATTTAGACTCACCAAAACATGTCCAACTAACAATTCCAACGGTAGATGTTTAGGATAGGATGCGTTTGAGTGTGATGCAAATTTTCAAATCAATTGGGAATCATTCGCACATAGGGATCAACTAAACAATGTGTTTACGATGTGTTGCCCTAAACCACAGAGGTGACAAATGTCAAGCAAGCATTCGTGGATTGGTTCCACTGTACACTAGTTGAAAGCACGATCCAAAAATAGCTAACTCAGTCGAATCAAAATGCTCCATGTGGCAAGACATAACAAACTTGAACATGGACAAAAGGGGTGGTCGAAACATTCCAATAACCATCCAAACTAGTGTCAAAGGGGTCAGAGCGAACTGTTCACAACCAGATTATGGTTGCATAGGACATTAGGGATTGAGCCAGTCCTCAACAAGATTGATGAATCCAATCTCCCAAGATTAGACATACCCTTTTTACCTTAGCCCACTAAACTCCGTTTCAAAAGGGATGTTTTCAAGCTTCTACTTACTTAGAGCATCCTCAGTCGGTCTAGGTAAAGCTCACTGCAAACCAAGACCTATCTTGCTTAAAATTGCTCAAAATTTAGAGGGAGTGCACCAAATCTTGCTTAAAATGGACAGATCCTCCCACACTCCCTCTAAATGTCAAAAATTTGGAGGGAGTGTGGGAGGATCTTTCCATTTTAAAGCAAGATTTGGTGCACTCCCTCTAAATTTTGAGCAATTTTAAGCAAGATAGGTCTTGGTTTGCAGTGAGCTTTACCTACGTCAAATTTTTACAATTCTTTTTTCTTGAGAAATATCTCACGTTTATTTAGGTGTACTTCTAATGATGGTAATTTCAGTTTCTAATTTTAGGTCAGTCAAAAGATAGGTTTTGGTTTGCAGTGAGCTTTACCTAGACCGACTGAGGATGCTCTTATACTATGTGAAAGCCATGTTGTGGTGGTGGTGGTGGTGGTGGTGGTGGTGGGGTGCATTTAAAAGAATCACTTGAAGGGTGGCAAGGCAACTTCAATACAAGAGCTTGGGATCAAGTGTGAAAAGGAACTCCCTTTTGCCAGCCTGCTTGACTTTGCTGTATAGCCTACTATTGATGCTAACAAATCGTTGAGGCTTTTGACACAAAAGTTATGTACGGATGCACCATTGCACGGAGGGGCCTACTTTACTACCTTATGCATCAAGAGTTACAAGTGGCTGTGTTGGATCTTGCCTTGGGCATTCACAATTTCACACGTCAACTAGAATAAACATAATTATTTACTTAAGATGAATTTATTTTTACTTTATTTAAAGCCTTGGAAACACTTTCATGTTGTTCGCCAAGCTATTTTAAGACATGAACTGTAATCGATGTGATCTTAAGTTCAATATCAACAACTTTGTTTCACAAATATATATTTTCTAACTTTACATCCTTCTTTTTGTAGCAAGTGAACATTGCATGTTGCTATGTGTACAAGAAGGCTTGAAAATTTGAATAAAACTGATAATATGTTCCGGAATCCCGGCCATCTTTGTCATAACGTTTATTCATACTAGGGGGTGTAATAGGGGGTTTAAAGGGGGAAGCCCCTAACTTAGGGCACATAATTGGCAAAATCCAACACAAAGGATTACCAACCCCCCAAGCAAATGCACAACATGAGTTGCGTAAAAAATACATACATCCGTGTCACGTGGGGCTCTGGCAAGCTGGCAAACTAGCCAACATACTAGAAAATTCTATAAGTGTTTTTGTACCTCAAACTATTGGATTGTCCTTGCTATCAGTTTACGTTCATGAAGTGAACAACACTCATGTTGAGTATCGTCCATTTTGTGAAGATAACCCAACATAAGTGGAAAATCAGTCTTATAAGATACATGGCACTAGGGGTGCAACACCCTGGTGTTTGAGTAATGTTATGGAAAACTAGCCAACTTACTGAAAAATATTATATTCCATAAATGTTTTTGTATCTTAAACTATTGAATTGTCGTTGCTATCATTTTACGTTCATGAAGTGAACGACACTCGTGTTGAGTATCGTCCATTTTGTGAAGATAACCCAACATAAGTGGAAAATCAGTCTTATAAGATACATGGCACTAGGGGTGCAACACCCTGGTGTTTGAGTAATGTTATGGAAAACTAGCCAACTTACTGAAAAATATTATATTCCATAAATGTTTTTGTATCTTAAACTATTGAATTGTCGTTGCTATCATTTTACGTTCATGAAGTGAACGACACTCGTGTTGAGTATCGTCCATTTTGTGAAGATAACCCAACATAAGTGGAAAATCAGTCTTATAAGATACATGGCACTAGGGGTGCAACACCCTGGTGTTTGAGTAATGTTATGGAAAACTAGCCAACTTACTGAAAAATATTATATTCCATAAATGTTTTTGTATCTTAAACTATTGAATTGTCGTTGCTATCATTTTACGTTCATGAAGTGAACGACACTCGTGTTGAGTATCGTCCATTTTGTGAAGATAACCCAACATAAGTGGAAAATTATTCTTGTAAGACACCTGGCACTAGGGGTGTTTGAGTAATGTTATGGAAAAAGCCACCGTAGTAAGCAGTGACATGCGTTCGCCTCCCTGCTTCTTGGGTATGAAGCGCCTCTTACTTGGTCAAAATTGGAACCGTTTCGAGCGAAGTTGTTTGATACTCTCCTTCATTCATCTTTCTTCTCATGACGTCTAATATTTTGCCATGAAGGTGCCATTTGTTTCCAAATCCTCTCCATTGGTTGTGGCACCCCGTGTTGTTGGCACAAGTACAAGCATGCACACAGGCATGCACATGATATTATGTGCTGCTTCCTGAAATCCGGATTTATCCACATTATTAACTCCTCATTTTGCTATCAAGAGCCTGCACTTCTCCTGCAGTCTCGACTCAGTAATTAA
Source organism: Polytrichum commune (assembly GCA_950295325.1). NCBI lineage: Eukaryota > Viridiplantae > Streptophyta > Polytrichopsida > Polytrichales > Polytrichaceae > Polytrichum > Polytrichum commune. The sequence continues at coordinate 34,232,834 of OX485804.1, forward strand.
GCTATATATCATACTTACACTTGAGTGCCAAATATGATACACAAAATAACTGCCATTTGCTTTCTGTCAAAGCTTGAGGTCAGCGGGTCTTGAAAGAATTATTTGCTTCCCACACCCACTTCTTGTAGGATATGAAGCACAAAATTAGTGCAAGATGATTAGCAAACCCAAACGATGAACATGACCATTTTCCTCATACTTTTGGATGTCATATATGAATATTTTGTTTGAAATTGTGAAAGTGAAGATTCTTTTTTCTTGTTGAATGATCAGATTGATCAGATTGAATTATCGCATACAAGTGCACTTCTCATTCATCAAGCATTAAAACCATGAAGTCATATGGAGCGCGGATGTTGGGCTATTTTTAGTTGATTTGGCACTGGGGTTGAGCTTTGAAGGCCTTGAATTAGTCCATCCAAGTCATTTAAGATGAATCGATAATCAACCACAAACCTATAGGAGGTCTATTTTTTTATTTTTTTTATGTTGGATGGATGGGAGGTAGTACACTCGCACGTTAGTAACTCCCTCTTTGTCTCCCTCTAATTACACTCTAAACTCCAAAGTATCACACCTGTGGCAACCAAAGTGCACATGATATTACAAAGTTTTGTAGTATTAACATGCACGCGTGATAATAGAGGATCAATGTAGTGTGTGGCATCATGGAATAACACAAAGTGTAACATTGTAATGTTGAATTTGATGATTTTCATACATGGGACACGGATGATCTCCCAAAGTTGCACACATACACAAAGCTTATGGTACAATTAGGCAAATTATGGTACGATTGAGCAGTCTCAGAAGTTGAGAAACACTTTGTACATGATCTTGGTGCAAGACCCAACATGGAGTAGATCTGGAAGATTATGAAGAGGGCAATGGGGAGATTGATACAATTATGGATCTACTACATTCCGGAGACAATAAAAATTGGTTAGGTTCTTTGGTGGGTGGGCAACCGAATGATCTCGATTTTGGGTTAGGTGAAGATATGGAACATTTGGATGTAGGAGGGAGGCATTTGGGTAGCTAGGGTATTCAATGTGAGCTTGATGAACATGATGAAGGAAGAATAGGACCTTGATGATTTTGGACGACAACATTTGTGCAATGGACTCCTTGGTGTGTATTTGTCTCCACAAGTGAACATTTTTGAGAAGTTGAATCTTACTTCTTCTTTTTTGCCTTGAAACAAACACTTTGCAGATTTCAATCTTAGTATACAATTGTATTTGTTTAAATGGTGAAAGGGAACTTGCTAGCATTGCTAATTTATGTTGTGTGTGGACCGGAATGAAGTAATGATATTGAAATATGTGCAAAAATTAGACACCGAAGACAAGAAGCTCAAGGTGCAATAATTCCGATTCAAAAGAGAAGAGAAGGACTTTACATCAATCTATTCAATTTACTTGAATTTATAATTTTCCTCAATTTAGCAAAGAAAAACTGAAAGATGTCAACATGCAACCATTTGGTCTTGGAAACACTAGTAGGATCTTGATTGGTTATGCCCAAAATCCTCCCGGGATAGTGACAACCATGTATGCAGAATGGTCAAACTTTGACTCGTAGATCCCCCTATAATGAACCTACAATCTAGCACCACATCAACCCTCGTGAGAAAAAGATCCATTTTTTCACAAATTGACTAACAAGTATGAGGGACATACATTTTGCACATTTGAGCTCACCAAAAATTCATCTCAAGAACACATACATGGGAAAAAAAAAATCAATACAAGGGACGTCAACCAAATGTAGACATGAATGCAACTCACCTCATCTGCCTTTTCAAATTTCAAAGAGATGGCGTTAAAAAGGTCAACAAATTCTTTCGTGTTGATCTAGAAACAACCAACACATCAAATCCCCAACATGGACAAAACCCCAAGCATTTGACGAAGAATTCCACTGAGGGTTGGTTCCCCTCTTATGAACTATAAGGTCCACGGTATGGAGAGCTAACCATGATTAGCATGGCGGAATGTGAAGGGTTAGCGCTCGTAACCCTTACTAGAATTGAAAAAATGACCAAGTTAGTTAAGGGGATCTAGCGAGGGTTGCAACAACAGAAGTGTGGTTCTTCCCATTCATTCATCTACCGTATCTCTCTAGCAGCTTGGGCAAAAAATAATTAATTTTAAAGGTGCCTAAATTTTTGGAAAATTAATTTCGTTGAGTGTCCAAAATTTAAAATTTTAAAATTCAAAGAATGTCTAAAATCACAGTAATGCAAGTGACATTCACATGGTAAATCATGGCCGCCATAGATGAACCTAGGTTAACTATCCTTGAATTATAAGAATGATTTGGATGAATGTCTAACTTATTTTAGATTTATTTTTTTAATCTACCCAATTTTAGAATATTATTTTATGGGCGGCCTAACTTACTTTCATGCTTTAATTGATTATTAGGCATAAAGGTGTCGAAGCTACTAGAGATCTAGAGAGCTCCCATATTGTTTCTTTCACCATTATTCAATCCAATAGTTCCAAATAAGGGTGGCACATTGTTGGTGTGGCAGACTAATGTTGGATATTTGCTTTCCACTCATAGTTACAACAACTTACATGATGAAACACATGTTGCCGCAAACATTGTTTGAATGAAAGGTGCCTAAGCTACTAGAGAAGCTACAATATTGTTTCTTTCACCAATATTCAATCCCATATTTCCGAATTAAGTGTGGCACATTGTTGGTGTGACAAACTAATGTTGGATATTTGCTTTCCACTCCTAGTTACATCAACTTACTTGATGAAACACATGTTGCCACAAACCTTGTTTGAACGAAAGGTACCCAAGTTACTAAAGAAGCTACGGTATTGTTTCTTTCACCAATATTCAATCCCATAGTTCCGAATTAAGGGCGGCAAATTGTTGGTGTGGCAGAATAATGTTGGATATATGCCTCCCACTCATAGTTACAACAACTTATATACATGATGAAACACATGTTGCTGCAAACACTGTTGGGACTTTGCTTTCGATTTGGCAGTCCAGGCGGTCAATAGAGTGTTATGCAATATGGAAAGTTATCTTTATGGTATCAGTTGAAATCCCCTCGATGAAAGAACTCGAAACAAAACTTGAACTCCCACCCACACAAATTCGCAACACATTTAAACAAATCAACTTAATCGCCATACAATACGCACACCTAATACTAGTCCATAAAAGACGAATAGAAAATAGACAACCTATCACAGACATACAAAACCACACATAAGATAAATAATAAAGTTAAAATAATGATAATAACATATAACAATAAGAACAATAATAATAATATATTACCGGTTCACCGGTAAAACGATTGTCACTAACATAGTGTCTACTCCCTGCAAAGGGTGAAGTAGTATTACACCCAACGCCATTACCCTGGGGTATGGCCAAGGGTGTTCTACGAACAAACACTTTATTCACTCCGGCCCCTTTAAAAGGGACCGGAGTTCTTCTTCTTCTTCTTCTTCTTATGGTATCAGTTGAACAGTCATAGGCTAGCCTGGGTGCCGTAGGCTTGACTTGTGTGTAAATTTACGTACTTTCCACTCATCCAATTTGCACGGCTCACGCATTCTCTCTCTTTCTCCACCTCTCGTTTGATGCTCATGTCAATTGGCTTTGCTCTTCCCTTTGCAAACATCGTATTTCTCATTGCTACCACCCCTATAACATTCAAGGAATGGCCTTCGATTCTACATTGTTCACGTTAGTTAGTTAACTCGTACCCGAGCTTTGGATGCTAAATCCATCTTGTGATTTCATTTTAAAGTTCAACCCCTAAACAACCCAAGGGTTTCGAGCAGTTTCAAAATCTACTTTAGAAATGTATGTTCTTCTCTATGAAAGAAATTAATGTAGAGTTGTTCATACATGATTGGTATACAAATCTACACAGTTGGTCTTTAGAGTGAAGTTTACACTATTTATTTGGGCATTGTAAAAGAAGAATCATTTGCAGATATCTCGTGGGTATAGTTTGGACCTTTTGTAATAAATGTCTTGGTCATAATGTGGCTATACATTTACACAGCGTGTCATGAAAAGCTGCGAGAAACAAAATATCATACATGTCAAAAGTTGTCATTTGCATTTATGTTCTTTGTTATTGGCTCCACTCTCTCTACGCTACAAAAAAGGTGATGTGCCTAACTTTGACAAGCCATCAAAATAAAGTTTCAACCTCATTGTGATGTGTGGGCGTTTGCAATGGTGAAAGAAAGACTAGATATTAGTCTCTTAGACGCTTAGAGGTTAAGATTTGAATGGTGTTTCATTGTTTGTTGAAGGCTTGGACAAATGTTGGGTTAAGATTTAGGCTTTGGATGACATCGAAACTTTATCATGCTCACATAGAGCACTTCTTTGATTCCTTGTTAAAGGGTTAAAACACTCTCTTAAGGTAGATGTACCTAATTTGGTTACTTATCCTAATCAGACACCTACTTTTGAGTGGTATGTGGGTAGATGTGGCGCCAATGAACACCAAAAAGGCATTTGTTTGAAAGGGGTTGGGCTACATGCTCAAAAATAAGATAATCAATCTAGGTTCAAGTGTGAACATAATTTGGGAGGATATATATGGCCACATGATGAGCATGAGAATCTTCACTTTGATCATGAATAAGATATTCATACAAGTTCCAGAAATTATAAGGAAAGCAGCTACGACCTTGACTTGAATTTGCAAACAATCTGGTACTACACCCTAACCTCCGTAAATATCACCCTCCGTAATGTCACTCCCTCTCTTATATCCCACAACCCTAGGAAACATATGCACTCAATATAAATCTCCCTTCTTGTTGTCACATTTCCCTCCCATGTATCACATGTGATGACATTAAAATAATCCACCAAAGAATTCAAACCACACGGTCATACACATCATGTTGTCATCATTGTCATTATTACAATGTTGACCTTGTGTTATTCCATAATGTCACATGCTACATTGATCCTCTATTATCACGCATTCATGTTAACACTACAGACCTCCTTAATATCATGTGCACTTTGGTTGCCGCATGCGTGATATTAAGGAGGTTAGAGTGAAATTGCGTGTTTCATATGCTAGGAGAAATAGGGTAGTTTGAAGAAAGAACACAACCATCTAAGGGCAGGCCCGCACAGGGCGGTGGCAGGCCGGGACCGGGTGCTTTTCAGCTGGCACCGGATGAACGAACCCGGGTAGGGGGTGTAGATAGCGCGTCGTGGCAGCACCATGCCGGAGGCCGCAGTACCCGTGTACTGGACGGAGAGCCTTTAACTCCATCCAATATTGTCTGTCGACAACGATTTTTTTCATCCAAATTCGTTAGTCGCATTCGACGGTGTGGGTGTTTCGTATGCTCGCAGTCTTCGTTGGCCCTCCGCTTCCGCGTCCCCAAGGATTTTGCTCTCCGATCTCCTTCCAGCCACTGCAGATGGGGGATGTGTCCGCGATTGACGTCGAACTTCGGGACATGCAGTTTGCGTGAGTAACAGCCCGCCATCTTCTGTTGGGTGTTTCGTTGCCTTGTCTTGTCTGTCTTCCATTTAGGGCACGAAATCCTGCGCTGGTGTTTGGCCGTGCCCATGTGTCCGGCGATGCCACCGATTTCTCCCCCCGCAGGCGCACCGGCATTGTGTTCGCGGCTGCTGTTATTGGATTGTTGTCGCTGCCCATGTGCACTAGTTCATGGGTTCTGTGTTTCCGTGTCGCCCTGGGTGGGGGTTTCGTTTGTTTGCTCGTCTCGTTTCAGAATTTCCCTGGTGCCGTTGTTTTGGGTTCTGTGCGTGTGGGTTTTTCCAGCTTCATTTGCTGCCGTGCATGCAATCGTACATGCAGAACCTAGGCTGGGAAAGCACCGAACATGCCTGCAGGGGTTGACATGTCTGGGTGTTTTGTTTGTGTGCGTCCGAGGCGAATTTTCCAGGGTCCACGACTACTGGCGCGGGTATAAATTGTTCTGTTATGCGTACTATTCGCACTCCGCGGGTCACAAAGCTGAATTCAGGGATTCCAAACTCGGTTCGTGCCTTTCCTCCCCCTCCCAATTCTGTTCTGCTTCATTGAGTTTTTGTTGTTGTTCTTGAATATGATCCCCTGTTCTGTGCAATGCATGTTGTTAATGTGGCGGTCGTGCTTACACAAACGTCTGGGTTTCTCAGGGCAGCTCGTGTGGCGGCATCTCCTCCGTTTAGCATCCCCGACGCACCATGAAGTCCGCGCGAAATGCATGCAACTGCTCCCCCTCGTCGAAATGTACTGCAAGTGGGTGCTGGGGGAAGACTGCAGCAATCTCTGTGCACTTATGCTGCGCTTCGACAACGAGAGGGAGCTTGAATCGCACGAATTGGGGCAGTCACTTCTTATGATGATTCGTGACGACGACGACAACGGTTTGGATAGGCTGCCCAGCCGCATTCACAGCAATGTTGCACCCAGTCCTTTCGATGCCATAAGGGCAGGATTGGCCACTGTTGACGTAGCATTTCGCGGCATCCAGCCACAGGTGCACGCAGTTATGGAATTATGTGGCACATGTAACAGACGCAATAATAAAATTTATGGCATTGTTGTTAAAGTTGAATCTGGACTGAATGTGGCATTGAATCCACCCGCCGTGTTGGACGTTCCCTTCAATTTTCGGCCACTCTCCGCTAAGTGCACTTGCGGAGCGTCCGCTCCTGCTCTGTGCCGCAAATTTGTTCCTGTAGTTCCCGTCGTTGATGTTTGGCTTCGCATGCTTTTGGGTTCCACGTCTCCCCTCCTGTCATTATCCTCGTCCTCCCGCCTCTGCCCCCTGTGGCGCTTCTTCTGAAGCTTGCTCATCCGGTTGCCAAGTGCATATTTGCGATCATGGGATGGCCGTTTGGCCTGCGGGAGGTTTGTGTTATAGTGTTTACGTTGCGGTTTTCGAAGCTTGCTGTGGTGGTCCTATGGCTACAGTGTGTGCGTGCGCTTATCTGCAGCCTTTTCTCTGTGTCACAAGTGCCTCTCTGTCTCTCTTCTTTTCTTCATACTACTAGGAGTCAATGTGCACGGTTCTCTGAAAACCTTCCCTCCCGTTTCCACAGCAATTGAGACACACACACACACATTTACGCATAAGAGTGCGGTTGCAATTGGGGCTCACGTCCAGCAATGTGGTCTGACATTCTGGCAGCCCCCACCCAGACGTCCAAGCCCATTACATGCAAGGCTGCCGACGTTGGACCAGTGCCATGCATCCACTCTCCATGATAGCGAGGCAGAACATCTGCGATTTCATTAAAAATGGGCATCTGCCTTCACATACATTGTATTTTCGTTCCGAATGGAATTTAACTACCTGCCTATACACAACTACTGTCACATACACTAGACTATCGCAGCTATTGTATAACACAGAAGTCCAATATAAATTTCATGTGCTTCCAGGTTGTCGGAGCATTGGAGGCCGCAACAATTCAATCCGGCTCCGAGGACGTCCTCCCATCCTCTCTCGCAGCTCGAAGCGAGGTTTTACCGTGCGGTCGGGATGTTCCAGCAGTACATCCAACGCTCGCATATCCTGCCCTCACTGGGGAGCCTCCTGTCGACGTGTGGTCTCCGCCCCCGCCTCCTGCTGCATCCCCTCCGACGCCAGCTGCTGGCCCCTGCCTCGGGGAGGCCAACATCCCCCTGCACCCGTCACAAACGTTACAGTCAAATCCTTGCCTGGATGCCTGGCACGTTCTGCCGCTACTTGCTGCGTGCATTGACCTATCTGTGACTATAGTGCATATGCACATTGCGAGTGACACACAAGGAGCAACCAGGAAAAAATTGAAGACAAGGGCCGCTCATGCGGGTGACCTACCGCCAAGCAGACACACTGAGGTCTGTGAGGATGAGGGTGACCTGGTGTTGCACCCACATGCGCAGCAGCTTGTCAACATTGTTTCTTGGCACATAGACAATGAAGACACAAAGTGGTACGTCAAACCTAGGTCAACTTGCTGGTTTGAAGAATACTTGTTTAAAATATACACGCCGGACATGTTCTATGACATACTGCGCATGAGGAGGAGAACTTTTGACAGGCTGGTTGAAGACCTACGACCATTTATCCAAGGGCAAAAAACGCACTGGCGACAACCTATAGGTGTGGAGAAGAAAGTTGTTGTGACTCTTTTCAAACTCATGCACGGCGTATGCATACCTCTCGTCGCAGACAAGGCAGCATTGGGAAAGTCCACCGTGCATGGTATTTTGAGGCAGGTATGCTCAGCCATTAGCGACCACTTTGGGCACTTGATTTCATGGCCCTCCGGAAGGAGGCTGGCTTGCGTGACAACAGGTTTCTAGGCTAAACAATGGATGCCAAATTGTATCGGCGCCATAGACGGGTCCCATGTGTACATTGCGGCGCCCCCCAACATCATCGTTGCTGCGGACCACCGCAATCGCTACAAAACTTTCTCCATCTTGCTACAAGCTGTCGTTGACACGAAATGCTATTTTACCTCTGTCAACACCGGCCCTCCCGGGTCCTTGCATGATAGTGCCCACTTCAAGTCGACGGAGCTCTATCGCAAGGTTGAGGCTGGAGTGATGGGAGGTTTCCACGATGACCCCTTGACATGGCCCGTGGCCCTACCGTTCCCTCCCTACATTGTTGCCGACCGCGGGTACCCTCTTTTGAGCTGGTGCATAACACCATTCAAAATGGGGCCCATGGGCGTGCCCCTCACTGACGAAGAGGTGTGGTTTAATCGGAAGCACTCGTCCACACGCATGTGCGTGGAACGAGGCTTCGGCATCCTAAAAGCTCGATTCAAGGAAATCGGAACAAAGTCTGCTTTGAAGCTAGATTTTGTTCCCACTGTGGTGCACAGCTGTTGTGTGTTGCACAACATTCTCCTAGCTAGCAAGGACCGTACGCTCGACCAGATTCTACGGGAATGTGAGCTGCCACCAATGGAGGACAACGGCACACCTCGCCGAGACGACGAGGGAGATTTTCACACCCCCCGACCAATGGGATTGCTTAGCGAGGAGCGTGCATTGCTAGAGGGGAAGTTGGCTAGGGAAGATCTACTCGACTACCTGGTTCGAATGCAAAACGCAGACCACATAGCAAGGAATCATAGGTGACCAGCACATGTAATGAATGTTGCAAGTGCAGAGAAATGTATAGAGCAGAACCTCGTAAGTGCATCCATGGAGGATGCTAGCATCAGCAAAGCGCTGGTCATATTTCCCAAGTTTTTGGTTCTCTCAACCTCCAAGGTATAAAGTTTTTCGTCCATGTTCATGCTTTGTGCCTCCTTCATTGCAAGTCTTGCCTCCCGTGTTGTGTTGAATGCAAAAACTTTGCTCCTCCATGCGCGTCTATCAGTGTCCTGCGCATCCACACGCGCCAGGTAGTCCACATTGAAGTCCTTCACATACTCTACTAGTCCATCGGATCCGTTGGCCTTGCGTTTACGACCTGTGGACCCGGGAGTGTCGTCTCCCGGTGTCTTTGCTCGGGGGGACTCTAGGAGTGTGGCGGAACTAGCTGCGGGACTAGCTGCTCCAGTAGCCGACGCCGAGCACGTAGCACATGGGGAGCGTCCGAACAGCCTAGGAGCAGGCTGTGTCAACCTGTCGGAATCAACCATGGCAGCTGCACGCCCAAATATCTGGCGCTTACCCACAAAGGCCTCCATCTCTATGAACATGCTCTCGCTGAATTCCAATGGCAGCCTTCTAGATTTTGATAACTTTTTTTTCTCTTCTCTATTCATGCCCCACCAATTGGCAGAACCTGTTCCCTCTACGTACTCCTTAATTTTTTTGTAGTCTTTAATGAGGCCATCCCACTTATTTGTTATCTGATCGGCATCCCTCACCCGGAAACCCACAACACCCATGCACCCTGCCAACACCAGTTTCCACGCCGTGGTGCCATACACGAACCTCGCAAGTGAAGGCTGATTGGAATTATGTCTTCCGTCCCACTCAATTCGCTTCTGTGCAATGAGAACCAGCATCTCTGCTTCGGTCCAATTGGGCCCCCTCACCTTGTGCAGAGGTGCTGCCACCGATCGAGATGGCGCAGACGATGACCTCCCATTGGCAATTCTGCCCCTCCCGCGCCCGCCTCCCCTCTGCTCCGACGGCGCAGTGCAGTCGTGAGTTTGCTCTCCAAAAAAATCCGGCTCAACACAGGCGTCGTCATCGGTCTGCGCCTGAGTGGACGGGGCCTGGGAGGTCTCCCCCAAATCAACCACGTCCTCCATGGCTCTAATGGTTGCCGTGGCCACGCTCCCGAACCCAGGTCCCAGCCACCCCGAAAGCAAAATTGGTCCCACAGAAGGAATGGAACCGTCTAAACAGACAACACAGACTTGTAAATGTCGAGCAAGAAATACAGAACCAAAGGGGTCGACTGCAAAGAACACGAAAAGAGAGGACGGGCAATGCGAAGCAGCCCTGCGTGTGGGTGGAAACAAAAAGATTTTGAACTGACCTCAATGCTGCGATAGAGTAGCCCAACACCGATGACGACCAAGGAGTGTGTGTGTGTGGAGGCGGGCACGGCATTGGCGTTACCAGTCCTGCAGGCATGCTTGCCTGGGATGATGGATCCATGATTGCAAGCGGTTCTCAGACTGGCAGCAACTTCAAAACGTCGCCCTCCCCTGAAAAAGACGGCTTGCCATCACAGCCAAAGAAGCACGCTGGCAGCAGGCGAATGCACACAGCATGGCACAAACAACAAAAAATGCGTAAGAGAAAATGGAACATACCGCGAACAGCACATGGTTACATACAAATGGAGACCCGCATTGTGGCATTCAGACGATGACAGAGAAAGCAAGGAAGCATGTTCGACGACAAGAGCAAACGAAACGAAAAGGAGATAGGAAAAAAAACCCACGATTGCCAGGGCGGGTCTCGCGCTGGTACTTCGGCTCTGCGGCAACAACCGCGACCCTTTCATAATACTCCGGCTTCCCGAACACAGGGATGACATCAAAAAAACATCTCCCAAGTGCTGTGGATGCGACGGCATGGGAATGCACATCCAGGAGCCCCGCCGTAAAGCACAACGCACATGTGAAAAGCCCTATGCCCATGGGCAGCCGCGACCAGGTTGGAGTGCAGGCGCACTCAATAACAGACACACAAACAACAGGCGGCAGTGGGGTGGCCACCTCGCAGCGCACGGCACGTAGCGGCACTGCGGACAGAGCTCCACGAAGGGGGGGGGGGTGTCCTATTGACACGCACGCTCACACAGAGAAACCTCCGCGTCAATGCGCCGGTGGCGCCGGGGCACAATGCACAACAACATCCCAGGCATCGCAAACACCATGGGGGGGACGAGAGGACATAGCAAACATCGACACAACGAACGCCCACGGCATTCTTTCGGACAAGATGGGACCACAACATTGGCCGGCAATGACCCTAAACCAGGGCGCACTCACTCCAAGCCGTGCGGGGGGTGCTCCGAAACCCTGGAACACCCCAACACCGGATGCGTGAAGAGAAACCCATCACACACCGCCACCCGCTCGCCCAAACAGGATACGGCAAGAATGGGAGGGGGATTTCGGGACAGGTAACTCGCGATGGCGTGGGGCATGGATTCAAGGGGGCACATTTCCGGGATCCCTAGCACCACACCAAAACCCCAAACCACAATACTACGGCAACAGACATGACCTGGAAGTTCTGCAAGCCATTCAAGACATGGAAACCACAGGAAAACGGCGAGACCACGTACCAGAATGGATTGAACGTCGGATCGTCCGGGAAGGCAGCCCCACAGAGCACGCAGGGTGTGTTGGACACAGTCGCGACGAGAGCCCGCGCCGAAGCGACCTGCGGCGACAACTGCGACCCCCGTACCCTCCCGCAGCGGGAACCCGTCGCCCTCAGTTGGGAAATGGCTAACAGAATCCATCCGCAGACGCGGCTTCTCATCCAAGGCCGGCCCCAACGTTGCTTAGGAGCAACGTTTCAAAACCAGCTTGTCTTTGGGCTCAGCTCCGTTAACCGGCGGGAACATGCCGGCGACAGCCTCTGACACACCTAGGTGTGGTCCGGCATGTCCCCAGTGCATGCGGGCTCCGGCTAGGGCCGAGGAGCGGTTACCGCACCTAAACCGGGCTGGCACCCCCGGGTGCGGCCCCCCCCTAAGACCCATCTACCTTAGGTGGACTCCATGTGCAAGAAGTTCGTTGTTTCTTCCTAGATTTTTGAAGTGCAGCGTTTGGTGGGGGTGATACCAAGGCCACACCAGGCCTCCAACCGCGTTTGGCCAGCCATTTCAGCTAGGCGGGCCGAACTTGGCTATGGGTCTGGTGTGACCATGTTTTGTTCAGTCTTGCCTCGCTGCCCACCCGCCCGTTTTGCCCGGAAACGAAACTTTCCCCCCGCCCGGCCGATATTTGCCCCCGGGCAACGCCATTAAAATCACAACATCTTGTGTATATTTGTTAACTTATAACCATTAAAATCTAAAATATTGAATGGTTGTGTTTTTTTTAATTAAATTAAACTAATTATTTACATTGAAAAATATCTCTTTTCGTGTGTATATACACACACACAAAAGATTGTAAATTTATTGGTTCTGAGGGTCACTCTACACTTGAGCAATTTTGGAAAGAGTGGATGTAGATGCAAATGAAAATCCATTTTTCCAGAAAATTGTGGAATCAAAATGGCATTTGTACAAGTTGTGAGCATTAATTGAATCGGCCTCCAACTTAGTGCCGAGGGTCGCCGAAGGCTCAAGGAAAGTATCGATTCACGATTTCTCACATGTCGACAATTGTTGCTGGTAGCGTCCGGCCGCATCTTGCGTGAATCGCAAGCTTTTTGGCATCTCGTAAAGGCACAGAAGAACCAGATTGCTGTGAAAACAGGGACTTAAGGGTTTGGAAGTTGTTGGAGAAACAGAGACCTAAGGGTTTGGATTGATCATTGTTACTATAAGCAGGGGCGAGGTTTTTGGAATTTAGGAAACTGGGGGATATCAACATGTAACCGGTTGGACTTGCAAACACTAGGATCTCAATCGGTTATGCCCTAAAATCTCCCCGATCACTGGGAGGGGCAGCGGAATGGAAGTTTGTGGGGCTGCCCCATGGCTCCAGCCGGGCAGATTGGCTGGTGGCTGGTTGCAACCCCAACTAGGCCATAAATTTGACACCCTAGCCAAATTTCCAGGGGACACCCTGTCCCAAATTTTGGGTGTCCCAAGGACACCTTGCTCCAATTTTTGGGTGTCCTCATAAATTTCTCTTAAGAATTTTTTTTTGTCAAAATAGGTACAATTTTGAAAAATACATAATATCATTTCAAATTTTCAATTAAAAATCAAAAAAATCACTACATATCATAACTTGCAATGCAAATCAAACCTACAAGCGGCGGCCTTTCATAGCACACCACTGTACCCATACTTGTTCAAAGTCAATGGCCTCTATGGGGATTTTTGCCATTGCAACTCTCATTTGTGCTTCCAAAGTCTCTAATACCAAACTACACCGTAAAGTAGATTTAATATGATTTTGAGTAGAAAATCCTCTCTCACAAGAAGTTGTACTAGCAGGAATTACAAGAACAGCTTGCCACAACTTTGTCATATGAGGATATCTTCCAACATAGTCCAAATTGGAAGAATAAACCATCCAAGCTTGGTGCATTTTAAGACCACCACATGAAATATGAAGTGTATCCAAAAAACCTCGAAGCTCTGATTTTAAACCACGCTCATCAAAAAGATTCCCTCCATTAGTGCAAAAGTGGTCAATGAAACTCTGAAGCCATAAACGAGCATTTCGATGAAGAAGTGTCAAGTCTATTGAAAAACAGACAGGGCTAAATAGCTTAGCTGCATTGAATAGCTTCAAATCAGGAAATCGTTGCTGCAATGATTCTATCACCTTAACCACATAGGCCTGTGCAATCACCTTGCACCCATGGAGGGTACCATCACCACCAAACTCAATTGCATGAGGCAATGGTGCATAATGCAATATATGTGAATGCACCACTCCTGTAGAGTCTTGAAAATGGATCTCACCACCTCTAGAAATGTCCAAAAATTGTGCCACAAATTTGGTATCCGCACCAAACTCCTCATATTTCTAGTGTGTCAATTGACGTGCATTTTTTTTTTGTGCAAGTTTTTGCGTGTCAAAAAAGAAAAACTTGCAAAAACTTTGTCAAACATATACGCTGATAGGCCCTACAAGTACATGGGACACCCTGAATTTTTTTTGGGTGTAAAAAGGACACCCTTGTAGGATTTTTGGGTGTCCTCGGGGACACCCTATTTGAGATTTGGGTGTCCTAGGACACTCTAGGAAGCAAAATACACCCCCCAGGGTGTCAATTTTATGCCCTGACCCCAACCCCCCTCCCGCAGCCACCCCAGCCATATAACTCAACCGGAAAAAGCCCCTGGGGCCCCGCCTGGAAACCATGGCTGATGTTTTTTCAGCGGCTGGACCGGTGTGGAATCCATTGCCTCATGATGATTCTTTGACTGAAAGCTAATGCATGCAAGTACATAAAGCTTAGTTACATACTCGACTTGCAAAACAAAAGGGATAGTTTACAGTAGAGTTACTTACATACAGTACTTCAGTCTTCAAGACTGTCAGTCAGCAGTCAAGTTAGAGTTAAAAGTAGGTGCCAGCAGAGAGGCAGTGCCTGCAGCAAGTTCATCTCATCTCATTTTGCGGTGAACTCCTTGTTTCCAAACCTTGTCAGGTTGCACGTGGACTCGTTTTGTGCTGGATCTCATGGCATGCCTGGCCACGTCCATCATATGTCTCAAGTAGAGAATCCACATTCCATTCTTCTTGGCCGTGTTAGATTTGCAGTTTCCATCAAGACTGGACTCTATGTTTGTAGATTCCGGAATAATTCTGGTAATCCACCAACACCGCTTGCGGCTGTAGAAGTGGTTGAAGTTTGTTGTTGTTGTTGCCCTGTGATGATATTTGTCATGGTAGCCTCCGGCTTACCTTGAATGTGTGGGTTTGAAGGTTTGAGGTAGAGAGCTCGTGGCGATGGCGAAAGAGGGAGAGATTTGGTTTGAGAGCTGCTGTAGTTTCAATAAGTTTTGTGGCTAACTGGGTTATGGATTTCTATCTTATTTGAGTAGTCTTTACAACAAATTCGCATGAACATGATATCTTAGAGCCCACATTCCATTCTTGTCTGGAGCTTTGAGGTGAGTTTCTGTGTGTTTGTGGATTCCTTATGGCAATCATGCAATGCTTGTGGCTGTATGTGTTGTACATTTGTAATGATTTTTGTGGGTAGCCTTCAGTGGTGCACCTTTACATGATGAATATGTTGGGTTTGAAGATTTTAAAGAACTCATGGCGATGGTGAAAGAGGGAGGGATCAACTTGGTTCGACAGCTGCAGTTGTAGTTTCGAATGAGGTTGTGGTTTTTTTTGCATTTTTACGGTTCCTGAGTTTGTACAACATTTTGGCATGACCAAGTAGGAGATTGGGAGAATTAGGCCAGATCTTGTTGTGACCTATTCTTGCAGCTAAATGATCTCCGCGGAGTAATCTTGTGCAGCAGTAGATTACCTTTTTCAATGTTTGGGGGAGAACTTTGGTTTGAGAGCTGCCATACTTTAGATGAGTTTGGTGGCTTTGGGGTTTATGGTTCGGACCCGAGTTTGTACAACATTTTCGCATGTACAAGTAGGAGAGTGGGAGGATGATGAGCTTCAAGAAAGCAGTGGTGCTAACCTTGTGCCCTATCCTTGCAATTGAATCATCTCTCCGGAGAAATCTTCTGCAGCAAAACCTTTTCAATCTCTTCGATGTCACTTGGAACACAGAAAGCTCCCAATTCTGATATTTGCAGTAACTTTGCAGTTTTCCAGTTTCCAAGAGAGGACTCTATATTTTGTAGGTTCCGTTCTGGTAATTATGCACATGTGGTTTTTGTGGTGGGATGTGTAGCCTCTGGTTCACCATGAATAATCATGTGGGGTTTGGAAGGTTTTAGAGAGCTCATGGTGATGGTGAAAAAGGGAGAAACTTGGTTCGATGAATTTTGTGGCTGTTGGGGTTATGATTTTTCTCTGAGTCTGTGCAACATTTTCGTATGAAAAAGTAGGAGGGTGGGAGGATGACGAGCTTAACAAAAAGGCACTAGTGCCTGGCACTGCCAACCTTGTGACCTATCCTTGCATATGAATGATCTCTCTGGGAAAAAAAACTTTTCAATACTTTCGTTGTCACTCGTCACACGGAGAGCTCTTGATTCCGATTGTCGCAAGTCACTTTTTTCTTGTCTTTTTTGGTTTTTGCGGCTGTAGTAGTTATTGATGTTGTGTTGTGATGGGATGTGGTAGCCTCCGGTTCACCAC
Source organism: Polytrichum commune (assembly GCA_950295325.1). Classification (NCBI taxonomy): domain Eukaryota; kingdom Viridiplantae; phylum Streptophyta; class Polytrichopsida; order Polytrichales; family Polytrichaceae; genus Polytrichum; species Polytrichum commune. The sequence continues at coordinate 34,249,208 of OX485804.1, forward strand.
GAGTAGTAAGTGGGTTTTGAGGTTTTTGAGAGCTCATGGCGATGGCAAAAAAGGGAGAAAACTTAGTTTGAGATCTGCTCTATTTCGGATAAGTTTTTGTGGGTTATAGTTTCTGAGTCTGCACAGCACTTTTCACATATACAAGCAGGAGAGTGAATTGACTAGGAACTTGTAACCTGTGCTTTGCATTTGAATGATCTCTCTGGAGTAATAATGTTGTGCAGCAAAAGCTTTCTCAACCTTTTGGAGCACAGAGAGGTTACAACTCTGATGATTGTTGCAAGCCAATTCTTTGTTCTTCTCTTGACTTTCCAATTTTTGGAGTTTTTGTTCCACTCAGGCACATTGAAGACGAGGTAATAACCTAATTGCTAGTCATGGCGGCTTTGCACTTTGATGAGAACACACCGGACACGTTACCAACAGCCCAGCATGACTACGAACACGATGCAGTAAGCCCCCCGATTCTTTCTCTCTTTCTTTTCTTTCCTCCATGCTAGGTATAAAGTCTTTGATGTTTTCTTGACATTGTTCTTGCTCCTAGGAAGCATGGGTTGAGCCATAAATTCTCGTTAATTCTTAGTCTCGCTACCGCACAGTGATCGATTCAAGAACCGGCAAATGTCTCCAGGGATTTTCCAAGGATTTCTTCCCCCTCTTTTTTTCCTTTTCTTTTTCTTCCTGTCCACGAGGAGAACACGCTTTGGAAGCTGCTCTCTCTCTCTCTCTCTCTCTCTCTCTCTCTCAATTGAGTTCTTATGACCATGTTTTCTACTCGCTGGGCCTAGTCCGAATCGAGGACACAGCAGGCTGTTGTGATATACATTCCCAAAATATTCTCTCTTTATTCGAGGTCAATTTGTCTGTTTGTTTTCAGTGTCCATCAATCCATACAGACATGGATGTGTAATACTGAACTCGTGTAGGGGGTTTCCGAAGGGAAATAAGAAAATCTGGGAGATAAGAAAGTAGTCATGATTGCAATGATATTGTGACAGGGGAATGGTATTTTGTTATGTTGTGGCCATGGCTAGTGAGATGCAGGTTCTCAGAAGCAGATTCTATACAACACATATATTGTACCTATGTTATGATGATGTACATCTCCCCTCTTTTAAATATGAATGCCGCTCACCTGTAGGGTTTTATTTTATTTTATACTTTTTAAATTTTAAATTTGGACAGGCCACCAATCATGGCTATGATGTTGACGAAAAAGGAGCACCTCCAAATGGATACACGGAGGATGGCACTGTCAGCTTGCACAGCAATCCAGTCTTGAGGTCAAAGACGGGTGGATGGAAAGCATGTCCTTACATTCTAGGTTTGGAGCTTCACATTCACTTGTGACGGATTTCTCTTGAGGTTTTGCAATTTTGCATTTTTGGATGCCTCTACAAACATTTTAGGTTTCAATGCAAATGTAATCAATCTCAGATAGTTGAGATAACCTAAGAATGATTCCATTTGGGACGCACCTCTTCAATTGAATCTTGGTAGATGGAAGAAGGCTTTTGTGTCCAAAGGTTGCCAACAATGAGGTCTTAACTCATGTGAGCTTAATGCCACTTGAGAACTGACCTTGATTCTTGAAAATATTGTTGTTGAAGCTAGAAGAGAAAGAATGTGTTCTTACACATGCTTAAGAATGCTATGAAGGTTCTTGAAATTTGATTTTCTTTTTTGAAGTCCTTAGAAATGAGGCATCTTGGGCACTTGGTACATCGTGTGGATATCTATATATTCTAGATCAGATTTATTTTATTTGTCAATCATCATTTTTGTTTTTCCATGTGCGCAATGTTTTGTTTCCTGAAGATGTGGCTGATTTCTCTTTCTGACAGGAAATGAATGTTGTGAGCGCCTTGCATACTATGGAATTGGTACCAATATGGTAACGTATCTGGGAACAAATCTCCATCAAGGATCTGCTGCTGCAGCTAACAGTGTCACAAATTGGAGTGGAACTTGCTACATTACTCCGCTTATTGGTGCCTTCTTTGCAGATGCGTATCTTGGCCGCTTCTGGACCATCGCAATCTTCTCCATCATCTACTGTTGTGTAAGAGTCTCGGAACAACTGTCTCTTCCTTATAACCTGTCATGTCATATGAATTTTCTGTAATCTGGATGCACAATGGACAACAATTTTTATAATTTTGAGGATATTGCGTTACACACCTGTAGAAAGCACTAATATGATATTGGCAGTTTAACAATTCTAAGGTAGCTCAACTAACACCAAGACTGAACCTATGAGCACACAAATGGAAAGGGAGGTTTTGTTTTATAACACAAATCTAGGACATCCAAGGATCTTGGTGTTGGTGCTGGTGTTGGAGGTAGGTTGAGCTACCTTATTTGTAAAATCTTTCACAGGAGTGAGGAAGTTGAAGTTGATAAAGAGTTTTTTATGCCTCTTAAACAGACAAGTAAGGCAAGTGGCCCTAACGTGGGCACTTCTAACTATACTATTGGCTGTTGGATTGGAATGAAAATAGCCTCATCTGGTGAGCAATTGCAAATCATGAAAGATTTCACTTCCAGTTCTGGAATTGGAATTAATTGTGATGCAAAAGTTAAACGAGGTCACTAGCAAAGTGAAGTTTTTCTTTCTCTTGAAGTGATCACCCATGCCCTCCTGATCGTGTTCACTATTGAACCTAGAATGGTCAGCATATTTTAGGAGCACTTGATAGTCCAATCTTTAACGTAGTCTTCATCTTTAGTGGAGAACGTGTCTTTTTGGTATACGTAGTTTCTTTAACTACCAGCCGTACCAAGCACCACTTGAATATAGGTGTCGCGATTAAGAGAGTGACCACATAAAATGTGCTTTGGGGAGCCAACACTCTTCTCTACTTGCGGTCCAACTCCAAAATCTCTTGGAATATCAAGTTGATGTATGTTGGCTTAGTGGATCATGCTCAAGTATCTTACCCTTTTTGGGGTTGTTTGGTGCCACCGTGTGCACCCTAGAGAGTTGTCCCTCGCTCTGTTTCAGTCTTGGTGGCCTTGTATGTTTTTTTGGCAATGAAATAAATCATTTCATTTTTCTCAAGGTAAAAGAAGAAAGAAAGGAAGAAAAGGTAAGCGGGTTTAGTTCGGTTACTCGTCTCGAACGGACACTTATAATTGAGTGGTGTGTGGTTAGGTGTGAATGTAAGTATGGCCACCAAGAAGACATGGGTTAAGAAGAGATTGAAATACACATGCAAAATTGGTTAACCGTTCTAGGCTCAAGAGTCAACATAATTTGTGGGTGGCCTACATGACCACTAATGAGCTTGAGAATCTTCACTTTGATAAGGAATAAGATATTCATATGAGCTCCAAAAATAATGAGGAAAATGGCAACGGCCACGATTAAGATTTGTCTATCATCTCACACTAATTGCGTGTTTCCTATCCTACAAGAAGTGGATGTAGAGCGTTTAAGGCCCACTTATCTTACACACACATTGATCCTTGATGAACATCTATATGCTAAGCTATATTCGGTCACTCCCTAATTAGTTACTTTTCTTATTAGAACACCTAGAGTTGAGTGGTATGCGGTTTGGTGTGACTCCAAGAACGGACATCAAAACGGCCTCATGTGTTTAAAAGAGATTGGATTGTATGTTCAAAATATGATAACTATTCTAGATTTTATAGCCTACATAATTGGGGGGACCTACATGACCATCTAATGAGCACGAGAATCTTCACTTTGATAATAAATAAGATATTCATATAAACTCCAGAAACTATGAATGAAAGTGGCTACAGCCTCAGATGTGGAGTAGTTAACCATTTTCTACTAAGTTGCGTGTTTCATTGTCCTAGGAGAAGTGGGCTAGTCCAAAAAAATGCAACCGTTTAAATCCCATCTATCTCGCAGGGAATGGTGTTGCTAACGCTCTCTGCCTCCGTGCCAACATTGAAACCGGGAGCTGACAAGGTGACCTCCACACAGCTTGGCGTCTTTTACTTGGCCCTCTACCTCATAGCCCTAGGCACCGGCGGCATCAAACCATGTGTGTCCTCCTTTGGAGCCGACCAGTTTGACGAGAACGACCCGAAAGAGAAGAAACGCAAGTCGTCGTTCTTCAACTGGTTCTACTTCTCCATCAACATTGGTGCGCTCATTTCCGCGTCCGTGCTCGTGTACATCCAGATGCATGTGGGGTGGGGTTGGGGTTTTGGCGTCCCCGCGGTGGCTATGGGGCTGGCTGTTGTGAGCTTCTTCTTTGGGAGTCGGCTCTACCGGCACCAGAAGCCCGGGGGCAGCCCCATCACTCGCGTCATGCAAGTGTTGGTGGCCTCTGTTCGGAATTGGCGTGCTAAAGTCAGCCCGACAGGGGATAACCTGTATGACCTTCATGACAAGGAATCGGGAATCCAAGGCAGCCGGAAGCTCCAGCATACTCCTGCCTTCAGGTATGCATGTCGATCAGTGGTTGGCGAGATTGTTGGGCATAATCGGTTGAGATCATCCTAGTGTTTGCAAGTCCAACCGGTTACATGTTGTTGACATCCTTCGGTTTTCCTTTTTTAAATTGGGGTATATTCTATAAATTCCTCTAAAATGATTGGTAATTTTCCTTCCTACAGTCTTGAACTTCAACCGGTTATTTCTCAAACTCAACCGGTTCATCTGTAACTAGCTGCCGGTTCTCCCTGATCATAGATGTCGATCATTGACTGTGAATATGACAAACAATAGGAAATAGTCAATAACTCATAGATATGAATGTGAGGCCTGAGTTTTTGTATAAGGTGCGAGGGGCCTTGTTTGGTTATTTATCGTAATCAAACACCTATATTTGAGTGGTGTGAGGTTAGGTTAGATCTAAGAACGGAACCCAACAAGATATGAGTTTGAAAGAGATTGGACTACGTACCCAAAGTTTATCGATTATTTTAAACTCAATAGTCAACACAATTGAGGGACATAGGTATTCATTTAAAGGATCATCACACACACATTTGATAATTAAAACTAAATCAAAAGAAGTCCAATTTCCAATCTGATTTTTTATATTTTATTCTTCATCAACACAAATTTTGTCATGTAAATTTGATGGGTAGAAGGTGGAGAACATGAATAACAAGCCATTTTACATTCCACATACCTTATGGGAAATCTAACCTCACCACTCGTGGTGGTTAACCACCCTTGGTGTTCATGCTCACGGGGCATCACTAGAGATCTTCAAGGCCAACATTGGGGGAAAAAGTTGAGGAGGCAACCACTTTAACAATATATCCCAAGGCCAACAAGGACAATAATCACTTTAATCTTCTCAAGTCCAAGGCCAAAACCAATGATGGATTGCAATGTAGAAGACCGACCCACCATCACCACATTTAGAAGGATTCGCATGAGACAAGTGCTGATGAAAATGAAAAGAACCGTCGTTGTGCCTGATAATGTGGTCAATCACAAGCACAAGCACAATTACAATTACCCTTGTCATGTAAATTAAACAACCCTGAGCTGTGGCCGATTAAGTTCTGAGCCTGTGATTGATTTATTCAATTCTTACCAGATTTCTCGACAAGGCAGCCGTGCCGACAGGTGATGAGGAACTGGAGAAACCAAACCCATGGCGCCTGTGCTCGGTGACCCAAGTAGAGGAGCTCAAGACTGTCATCCGTCTGCTACCCGTCTGGGCAACCACGATCGCCTTTGCCACCGTGTATGCGCAGATGTCCACATTATTCGTGGAGCAAGGCACGGTGATGAACATCAACATGGGCCCCAACTTCCAGATCCCAGCTGCCTCGCTGTCCATTTTTGACACGATCAGCGTCATCCTATGGGTGCCCCTTTATGATAGACTCCTCGTTCCGTTTGTCCGGCGGCGCACAGGCCGCGTGCGGGGGTTCACACAGTTACAACGCATGGGCATCGGGCTTGTGATCTCGGTCCTCTCGATGGTTGCGGCGGCCGTTGTGGAGATTGAGCGGCTCAAAATTGCGAACCGGGACAACCTCCTAGGGAATAGCCCAGACGCCAAACCCTTGGCCGTCAACATTAGTGTGTTTTGGCAGATCCCGCAGTACATGTTGATCGGGGCAGGGGAGGTGTTCACGTTCATAGGTCAGCTCGAGTTTTTCTATGACCAGGCACCGGACGCAATGCGGAGCTTGATGAGTGCGTTGCAACTCACGACAGTCGCACTTGGAAACTATTTGAGCACTTTGCTTGTCACCATTGTGACGAGTATCAGCACTCGGAATGGTAGCCCTGGTTGGATCCCGAATAACCTCAACCAGGGTCACCTTGACTACTTTTTCTGGCTTCTAGCTGTTCTGAGTGTGCTCAACATCGGAGCCTACCTCATAGTCGCCCATTGGTACACGTACAAGAAGCCCATGCAAAATAATAGTAGTGGCGGTCATGTGCAGAATGGAAAGGACGACCCGCAACAAACTCTTACTTACGAATGATGATGTGCGACAATCTGCAACAAGATGAATTTCTTACAAGAAGGTGTTTTGTGGAGGTTTACAGTTTAATAACCTCTGCAATCCCAAAATTATAGAGTTTGAAGTGGCTCCATCAACCTAACCTCACCAAACAAAATTACAGAGCTTCCCAGTATGCAGGAAGCTCGTTTTGGCAGAGAGCCATTTGAAGGTTACCATACATGTGAATTTACTACCTTCGTAACATTTTGAAGAATCGTAGATGACCTCGATTCATTGTAAATTGATCAATCAGCCTTTCTCTCTTGTTCTATTTTGTTGTACCATTGGAATGAACATATGCAGTCGCTGCTCCCTTGTGTTTTTCGATCCATGTTTGGTATTTGTGCATGAGCAGTCATTGATGTAACCTATTCAGCCTACCAATGTATTGAGGACCTCTTTCTCTTAAAAAGTAGAGGAGATAGCATTGAATGCCATTATGGTGAAATATGTGTGTTAAGAAGTAGTTCACACCAAGACCAGTCAAGGGAAGGACAACTTGAATTCTTAAATTTGTGATTGGCTGATAAAATGATTGTGGTCCAAGTTAAGTTTACACTTGGGCCGAGGCCCATGCCATTCTCCATGGATTTGAAAGTCCAATTGGAAACTTACATGGCCAAAGTAAATGGTATTATCCTTATTTATAAAGGAGTGTTTTTGCTGACTATCTCTTTGAGGAGAATCTCGTAAAATTATGAGAGATGATGATGCTTTAATCTCTTGACCACAGATTTATTCTATGTAATTGATTGTGTGATTCACATTGTCATGTTTATTTATATATAAAAAATAAATGCAGGCTCTTACATGGCTATATCTGTGTTGATTAGTATTGTCTTCACCAATAAGTCTTGGCCCCTGCTTCCCATGGCCACATCTAACAAAGTTGGGGTATGGAATCCTGGCTATGGTCTCAGGTAAACTACCCCTTTATGATAGTCACATGAGCTGTTTGAAATCATAACAAAGTTAAAACGCCCTAGAACACAAACGTCTGTATTGAATTGAGTATTCAGTTGATTTATGACATTACTAGCAATTGATTTCGGCCTGAGGAGTGGATAAGGCAGAGTCCTTTATACAGACTTCTGTCTGTAATACATTAAATTTGCCCATGCATTGGATGTCTCTCATTCTTACCTATCCACCCTGCACATTGTCAGCGTTAAGCTGATGAATGGGTCTCAGTGGAATAATTGTTCAATCAAACAATCTGGTGAAAAATGTGCCTGTGATTCAGTGCAAGTGTACAGGTCTCCAGTGACAACACTTGTACCCTACATGCTTCTATCATTAAGTAATGACAATCAATTCAAAATTCAAAATTTCTTCTGTATTTAAGTCTGAAATTATTGAATGCACTCATCAATAAGCATAATATGACACTGCAAATTGAATCGATAGCCTTCCATTTCCTTCATGCAGGAGGATCCTGTGAGCAATAACCTACAAAACATAAAAACTGTCAATGCCAACACTTATAATTATCATGCAAAGCCACCAATTTCATGCGTTACAATGTGTTACAATTAATTAAAGCTACAGTAGTACCACCATGTGAAGTCATTTCATACCTTTCATAGCATTCACTAGACTTATGTTTACAAATGTCTTGCTAGTGCGGGAAGTTGGGCCACTTTCCATGATTGGGCTCCAGGAGAACTGGGAAATTTTTATTACTTGCAATAGCTCCCATAGCCTTGAATTGGAATTGGATTCATAATTTTACATGCACTTCAAACCCAAGCATCGAATATATTTCAAGCCTAACATTGCTAAGCATATGCTCCCTCGCCCTTTGAAGAGATTCCATGTTCCATGGGAACCTTTCCCTACACTAGGACAGCGTTATTTAAGAATCACATGTTTATTCTTAGCGTTTGGCTATATATGGAGACAAGTTTTATTTTATTGCTAAGTGGTCAAAGCAGCTATTTCAGTTTTTGAACTTCACAGTACAGTGTCTACACTTGAAGCATGATTGCTTCCTCCTGATTTTTAACACAAACACTGAAAACGATTTACATTAGATGGATGCAACAGTGATGCATAAATCAGAAGTGGTGGTGATGCACACTTTGTTGCGATTTAAGTAGCACTTGATCAAGATAAACAAACAACTGAATTCATAGTTGGAGAGCAAAGCAACCACAGCATAAAAACTCCAAGGGAAAAGTGAGGTCAATTGCTTCCGAACAGGAAGAAAGCAAGTTCTATTCAAGTAATCACCCTGTTATGACAACCTCAGCAGTCAATCGCCATGCAAGCAAGTCATGGAAGCCAAGTCCCCTTCCTAAAGAGCCATAGACTACTCCAGTGGCCCTTCTTTTATTGTTGCATCTGCCTGCCTTAAAGCCATGTCAGTGCCTACGAGCAGCAGCTTTAATCTAAAGTAAAGATTCTGCACTGTTAAAGTACATGACAAGGTGAAGGAAGGCGTTCAGAACTAATTAGCTGAATTGAAGGCATTACTGGATACCTTGGAAGGCTATCTAAGTCATTTAATTGTAAAGAATGGGTTCTAGGATCTTCTATTCAACAGCAGTCTCCGTCTCTGACTTCTCTTTCAATAGCCTGGCACACGCAGACTCATGCATATATGACAAAAATTTAGGTCTGAAACCTCATCTGAAAGCTTCCGAGGGATCAATGCCAGACTCTATAACATTATGTTGTTGATGATGAATGAATCAAACATCATCAACAATTATGTTGATGGTGCTATCTATATATGTGTCATGCAGGATTCAAATTGAGAATAATATATACAAGCCTTCAGCCTGTGTATGGTAGGGATGATTACCCACAGGTAGGTGTTACATGACAATCTCCGGCTTCAGTATCGAGGTTTTGATCTCCTTGTGAGGAAGGACAACACCGCCATTGCTAAAAATCTCATCACAAACACGAACATCTTCACCCAACACGGTCATGTTTTCGATCCTCGCCCACTGTCCAATGGTGCAATGCCAGCCCACAATGCTTCCTGCGATGCAAGCATGCTTCTTCACACGCACGCCACGCATGATTGTGCAACGCGATAGGCGTACACCAGGTTCGATCACACAACCTTGTCCAATGGAAACATCAGGTCCAATCAGACAACCTTCCCCAATTGTCGCACTCTCGTCCACAATCACATTGCCCAGGATTGATGTTCCTATTGCCAGCTTCTCAGGTGTCTTCTTCCTCAAAGAGTCCAGGTATAATCTGAGGCCAGTGTTGTAGTCGCGAGGCTGGCCAATATCCATCCAGAAGCCAGGTAGCACCATTGCAAACAAGCTGTTCTCTGCAGCAATCTTGGGGAACACCTCCTTCTCAATTGAAGTCGGCCGAAGCTCTATCCTCTTCAAGGTCTTTGGACTGAGCAGGTAGATTCCTGCATTGATCTTGTTACCAACAAAGTGTTGGGGTTTCTCAACAAACCGTTGCACACAGCCAGACTCTTCATCCATGACCACCACACCATACTTGGATGGTTCATCCACCTGGAAAAAAAACAATAATTCAAAATCACATCAATTTTACCTTTCATAGAGTTCCTCAGATGCGACTGTGTACATAACGTTTTGCTAAGAATGTAAGATCTTACCAAGTAGAGTCATTCATGTTGTAAAATGCCCATAAAACCTACTAAATATTTGTTGATTAAAATTGAAATTGTAGCATTGCGTAGTTCCAAATAGTAATGGACACTCACTACAATAGCAAACAGTCTACTGCTCATCGACAAGTATTGACTGTTCATTTTCACCCATAATGTCCTAGGTGAACTGTCCAGAGACAGGCTAAGTACTTGTTGTGATGAGAACCTGCTACAGGGGAGTAGCAGGTCAAATCGCAGTAAATACTGGACATAGCCAATAGTGAAACTGCTCGGGGCACAAAATCATCCAAAAATCATTCACAATGAGAGTGAATACAAACTGTATGCAGATGTACAAAAGGAAAACGAAGGTCAATGTCCAGGTGGATATTAGGCCTGCTCAAAGCCAGTGGGAGTCTGTTTTGTCAGCAAGGGGTTACCAAAAATAGCGTCTGGACAATTGATGGAATGGATCCGAATGGAATAAAATTCAATTCGAATCCAAACAAATGCACGAGATGGGCGAGATTGGAATCAAAATAGCTACACTTACATCTGCAATAACATCATCATTCAACTGCATCAATGATTGTGAGGAATTATGCAAGCACAACATTCAATGTTGAGGATCTGGACAACAGAGGATGTTCGAAATTTTCCAAGGAAAAATTGGGTGATTAATATGTACCTTAGTGACCATGATGGTAGCCTCGCCACCGTGTTTCTTGTGGAACAAGATCATTTGCTTCAAAGGGTACTCGCTGATGACATCAGAGTTTAAGACAAAAAAGGGAGCACCAGTGCCATCGTCCAGCTTCTCCCTGGCCAAAGCAAGAGGGCCTGCTGTGCCCATGGGTTCAGTCTCCTGTGAGCAGGTAATCCTGATGCCGATGCTCTTCTCAAAGTCTCTCAGGAAGTTCATCATCACCTGTTTCAAAGCTCATAATATTTCAGAAAACAAAATGCAAAGAAAGGGGCAACATGAAGCCCAAAACTTGACACAGAATATCATTGTAAGAATTGTTCCCTCTTTTCAAAGTCTTAGGAAGTTCATCACCACCTGTTTCAAAGGTCATCAATATTTCAGAAACATAACCCAAGCCCAAAACATTCATCAAGGTTCTAAATCACCTGACACAAAGGCATTATAAGAATTGTCATTGCGTGGCCCCCACTTAGACATTCAGCTATATAGGCAACAAGTCGATGAATCATTGAATACAGAAAACACTGAAGCCTCACCGAGCATTCCTGATAAGAACAGAGAGAATCGAGTCAAATAAGAATATTATACCGATGTAGAATAATACCTCTGGCTGGTAGTTGATGGCCAAAACAACTTCATCGACTCCTGCCGCCTTCAAGGCTTCAATCTGCACCAGAATCCCAGGGGCACATTTTAGATGCAAATTAAAGACATTCGACATTTAGTGCAGATTCACAACCCAGAACACATTCTGAAGAAATTTTCAAGTACTTAGTGCAGAGACTTGACCACTTGTGACGTCACACATGTGCATTCCGAGCAATCCCACCTGAATTGCAGTGAAATGGGACATAATCTGCGAAGAGAATCAACTGGAGTAATATCTGATTACAGTTGTGGAGAAATCACTTCACTACAACCAAATGATTCCAAAGACAATACTAAAGATTCCAAAAGGATTCCGGACCATGTCGAAGGGGTTAAGGCTCAAGCCCCGAGGACAAGTGGATCTGACTTCTCAGATTCGGTACATTGCATAAAATGGGAACTAAGTGCAATCTGCAACCTAGAATGTAATTCTAGAACACATTGCTAGCGAAATCTAGGCCTATGGGGTTTTCAAAATTTACTAAAATCGCTGTAACCCCGAACCCCACGGATCTGGCTTCCTGCCAAGTGCAAACCACCCGACACACCCAGTGGACATGAATGCGGGTAAAAATAAATTTTTAAAAAAGGGGAATTCTTGCTTGAATTCTCACCTGGTGCAAGATCATGGGCTTGTTGGCAAAGTCCACCAGAGGCTTGGGCACACTCAATGTCAGTGGCCTCAGCCGGGTGCCGAACCCTCCGACCAAAATCAAAGCCTTCATGGTGCGAGTGGAAATCTAGTCCCAGCAACCACAACAAAGGAAAGTAGGCCCCGAATGCACCCCGAATGGAAGGGTAAACCAGAGATCTTTGCTCCGAATTCCAAAGTTTCACCAAACTATCAAAACTGTCACAAAATAGGGGAGTGACGAAGATATGAGGAGCTAAGGATTCTCTCAGACCTCGATGGTTTGTAATTTGAAGTCAACTTGCAATAAGGAAAGACACAGAGACCGAGAGTGAACGGGATACTTATGCCTGGGAATTCCACCGCCTCACCAAACTAAACCACAACACTCCCAAAAATAGAAAGAATCGAAGTGCGGCTGCTGGATTGAATGAAATGAAGTGAGTGGTGGTGGCGATGGAGCTCCACGAGGCACAAGAACACGGGATGGACGAGACTGGAAGGTGGTGAGTCAAACTGAGGGGAGGATGCCCTGCCCTTATGAAGCTTCAACCTTCACCTACACGTGCCTCAGACGCGCGTCCGCGTTGATCGTTATCACCGATTGCGTCCTTGTTGCTCATCAGTGCGGCACTGGCCGCCCCCACAGCCCCACCCCACCCCACCCCACCCCTTGCAGTCTGACGCGCGTCTGCGTCGCGGGCTCTCTCCGCTTCCCTCCCTGTTGCCCTCCAATGTGGCTCCATCAGCCCCTACAAGCCCTCGCCTTGCAGTCTGACGCGCGGCTGCGTCGACATGACCCTGCACTGCCGACCTTGTGGTCAGTGCCGCTGTGGCCGCCCCCACAGCCGGGAGAAGCCGCAACAAGCCGCCATAAACTCACAAAGGGCCCCCCACAGCGAAGAGAGGACAATTATTTGCACTTTCTTCTCCACCCATGATGAGCTTGCAAAGTGACCGAGTTGGTCGGTATATGTGAGAGGCGTGCCCACTAATATATCATTTTGCTCATCATTACCATAGGCTTCCTTCGATTAGGGTACGGCTTCTTGGGCCCCTTTTCTCCCCCACTCCCATTTATTATGCTGCAATTTTGCCCATCTCGCACAAGCCTCTTGCCGATTGAAGAGGAGAGAGGCAATCGATGCATGCGATGAGTTCTCGCGCTCTACACAGACATCGACATTTTATTTCCCCAATGGTAGGTGCCGTGAACATCCCTACTCCCATCCACGATTGTGTGTGTGAGAGAGACTGAGAGACTTCACATTGATCATAGCCTCGAGCTCTTATGTGAGCCCGAAACATATCCCTAGTCCTCGTCCATCCACTATCGAATCTCGACCACTTACGTGTTAGTGGTTAATTGAATTCAAATGACTTTGATTAACCTAATTTAGAGATTTTGTGCAATGTTGAGATTAACACGCGTCACATACCTGCCAAGTTTCCGTCACACCCGTCATCCATCATCCACTATCGAATCTCGACCACCTACATGTTAGTGGTTAAGTGATTTCAAATGACTTTGATGAACCTAATTCAGAGATTTCGTGCATGTGTTGAGATTTACACCCGCCAGACACCCACCCAGGTTCCGTCACACCCATCAAATGTGCATCATGTAGACATTTGGAACTTGTGATGGGTGCAAATCTCAACCCTGGTTTTGTTTTGTCAAATGAACTCTAGAAGGAACTGGTGGAGTGCATACTTATATGTCGTCACTTTATACATTGACCGAATACGAGGTACACTTTTATGTGATAATACGCTCTCGCCAAGCCTCTTTTACCACTTTCCTTTTTGGCCATGATGGGAATAGGGCAGAACTGGAATTTGTCTTCCTCTTCTCCTGATCGGTCTGGTAGAGGGACCACGGAGGGGCTTTCGGACCTCCAATAACTTAACCGCATGAAAATTGTGTTGGGAATATTCGATAGGTCCGCTTCAACCTGTAAAGGAGAGTTGGTTACGGTGGGCTTAAGTACTTTCCTACAATACACCTGACAGCCTAGTACACAGACAGCCCAGTTGAACATTGCCGAGCTTGGGAGATAATTGATTGTCAGGAAATACGGTATCCATCGAAGGTACGTGAGTGTTGTTTGGATTGTTGTTTCATGTGTCGACCCGATTGAATTTACGCAACAAAACGTGTGTTGCATTAGCAAATTTATGATGGAACATTTGTAAAAACCGGATTGGGGATCAGACCTCCCCTTATTTAGTTGTGATTATCATAAGTGCGTGTAGATTGATCTCTTAGTTGAATGCATGGGTCCTTTCAATTGTGTTCACTGGGTATTGAGTGTAGAGTAGTTGTTAATATTTGAAGACGTAGTCCAATCAACCTCCAAGGGTCATATCTTCCTTCTCGTGATAATACCTTAGTATTTACAGTCAATCGTCTCACTCGCCCTCCTTTCAACTACCAACATGCCAACGTTTAGTAACGTAGGAAAACCATGAAGTTTTATGTTTGTGGAGGTCCATGGTCTAGATATAAGCCATCGTGCATAACCATATTCGATTGCTCAACATTTACAAGCTAAGGATGATTGATGCATGGTTACATCTGTTAACAAGACAATGTTTAGTAACGTATGAAAACGATGAAGTTCTATGTTTGTGGAGGTCCATGGTCTAGATATAAGCAATTGTGCATAACCTTATTCGATTGCTCAACATTTACAAGTTAAGGATGATTGATGCATGGTTACACCTGTTAGCAAGACAATAATCTCATATGATACCCCACTACATGCTCAAATTCTTCTATCCAACTCTGCAAGAGGAAGCACTACCTTCTTACAACGACAATGGCCTATCCCTCCATGCAGATGATCCAATCCTTCAAACCGGTAGTGCTTAAGACATACTCTCCGATGTTTCCGATTTGTGGTGATCCATAGTAATTCGGTAGTTAGGAGGAAGACAAGTAGACTTTGTCCCTTCATGCTCCCAGTCACAATTGGATGACTCAAAATATGGTTAATACCATTTCAAGCATAGATTATAGTGAGGACCAGTGTTCCATCCTCTCAACTTATGGCCACCTCACACAGGAGACTGAGAGCCCGTGACCATTATACTTCAAGCACTTTCATTGGTGGAAAACGCGGAGCCGGTCCCAAGTTCACTACACACTACGCTCAAGGGACCAACGGAGTATGTGAATGCAAGATGGATGTAAAGCTTACATGGATTCCTACATGGCATGAAATGGATCATGTTTTATGGTCACTTGGATTATTTTAAAAAAACCACCTCTTGGAGGTAGGCTTAACATAAAATTGGGAGACCATGGCACTCTGAATGCTCATAACCATTGATTTATTTTATTTTATCATGTGTGAGAACCACATGAATAGAAATTCATTGAAATAGCATTTGGTTGAGGAGGCAATCACATGTGACTTCACACTATACTTGGGGATCCGTGACCACCCTACATGATTTTGAAGGTGTCTTGGGACGGCCTTTGGACACTTTCTTTGGGCTCTCACAATTTCATGGTCGCGGCTCTTGACTTGTGTGTGAAGTGACCCTTACTTTCAGGAAGGCTACTGCATGAACCCTGCTTCAACAAAAATTCCACATTCCACAAGCATTCACATTCAAAGTCAATGGCCCCATTACTCCTCTTCACATCATGAGTAACTACACTAAAAATAAGATTGAACACTCGGAGTTTAGAATGTAAATATGATAGTACCACACTTTCCAAAGCTAGAAGATCTTGTGCTCATTGTAAAATCAAATACTTCAAAAACTCACACACTCCCTCAAAGGTTCAATTTCACAACAATTATCCTCTTCCCTTCTCAACTCATGAAAGAGTAGTCCCTCGTGCAATACAATCCAGGCTATAATCGAAACACTCACAAAGACTCATGATTGTCTCAAAAACGCATAGACTAGCTGGAATCATAATGTCAATCAAAATCTTGACACCCAAAGAAAACTTGTAGGTCAAACTATTTAATCACTCTTATAGGGACTTTGCATAATAATTCAAATTGAAAGGGGATCCCAATGTTGAGTACAAAGATGATAATGCGGTACAAACACCATGGATAAATTGTGATTACCTTAACATTAGTCAATGGCCTAGCAACTATGAATCCCTCATAGATAGCCATGTGCAAAAGTCATAAACAAAATCTCAATTATTCAATATTAAAGAGACAAGAGTTATGATACTGGGCAAACATATGATCTCTCCTCCTCTTGCTAGAAGTTCTTAGACATATGTATTTTTTACAACACGCGCAAATATCAAAGTTCGAACCCATTCTTATCATATTATAGTCTTTCTTATTCCTAATTTCTAAAATCGAGAGACCAGGGCATGTTCAAACTTACTCACTTACTAATTTATGGTTCACTTTGTGGCCTATTTGCACTAAATCTACGATCAAGTTTGAAAAAAATAAAAAATCAATACCACACTCTTCTAGGGAGGATTGCATACTTGTATTCATTTCAAGTTTGTATTTGTTGAGGATGATGGCAAAAATGCAGCCGATGGCGGTGGTATGTAGTTGGGTTTGCATTGTTTTGATGTGACTGAGTGGGGGTTTGAATCAATCAGTATGAGTTTTGGAGGTGGAAGTGTGAAGTACTTCTCTTTGGCTGGTGGTTAGGACAATAAGTGGCTGAATTTTCCAACTATTGTCGACAATGCCAATAATGAGTCAAGTGTATTTGTCAAATTTATGTTGTTCGGCTATTTATGGGAAACGGTCATGGCAGTTTGTGAACTTGATGTATCGGAGTTTGATGTTGGTAGTACGTTCACTTGGAAAGGAATCGTGGGTTTGGATGCCTTCTATGAGAAGAATGTACGGCCGAAGGGGGATGGACAAATGCATGGGGTAGAAGGGCAAATGTAGGGGAGTAGCCAATGTCGGATGGTATTGTCGTTAGGGGTGGTAGAGAAAGATTTACCAATAATGAGGCATTTCCATCCAATTTGGTGATGGGAGAGTAGGAGTTGTCAAATGTGTTCAAGGCCCTTATTATGTTTGTCCATGTGCAACTTTTAAGGATAGGGTGGGTGCTATTTGCAAGAACATGAGGCCATGTGTTGAGGCAAGAGCCTTTAAGGGGGGACATACTGAGAAAAATAGGGAAGGAATGTTTTTGGGGTAGAATATGTGTTTGCGGTAGTTACCCATGTATCGGGCATTATGGAATTTATGTGTTTGGGTGGTTTGAGGATTTGGGATGGTGGGGTTTTCCCTAAAAACATTGGGAGATGTTGTGGTCTAATGAGGTGTTGTTGGAGGATTTATGAATGGTTGGTGGTGGGAGTGATTTATTGGGTGAGGTGGTGTTTAGAGAAGAAGGTAAGTTCTATGTCACGGTTTCGGATGGGCCTTTTCATAAATTTTACTATGTAGGTATTGGTGGTAGGGTATTGGTGGTAAATGTGGATGACGTTGATGTCGGGGCATCAGAGCAAGCCTGGGCAACGGACTTGATGAGGTAATTGGTCACGTAGTTGCCTTGGATGCCCGTGTGTGATCGTATTTTGAGGATATGCACCAGGTGTGAATGAGATTGTGATTGTTTGAGGATGTTGCGTCGAAGAAATTTGTCAGGATGGTGTCTGTGGGTTGTGGGGGAGTGTTTGTGATTCCTTGGGAGGCATATTGGGACAAGGCTATCATTGAAATTTTGTTTTCAAGAAAATGTTTATGCTTTGTTGGGGTGGAAATTTAAGAGGGGGGTTGTGGGGGAAGGTTGGGAGGGGCAGGCAAATGGAATTTTGAGTGTGGGAATGGTTGATGTTTGGGTTATTTTCATAAGCATGTTGGGAGTGTCCGGGGAGCCTTTTGTGTTGGAACGGGTGTGCGGGTGGTGGATGAGGTATGTCTGAATAATGAGATTTGAAGGGATGAGGTGCGTTGATTGGGTCAGTGAGTTGATGCTAGTTGGTGTTAGATATTGATAGGATAGTCATGTTTGTCTCAAAGTAGGAGGTTCTAATCTAGGCCCATTTTACAACTTTCCGGGCCTCGGCATTGAGGAAATGCCATGCCATGGCCGTTCCAATGGCGTGAGTAGCTAGAGCCCGTAGATCCAAAGATGTTATCTTGGAGGAAGGGGCTACGAAATGTGGTTAGGGAAGTGGGGCATAGCAAAGGTGAGGAGAAATGTTAGTGTGTGACTTTGAGTTTGGAGGTGATTGGGTTGAGTAATGCAGACCCAATGTAGGGTGTTGGGCTATGATCATTGTTTTAGTTAATGAGGATGTTTTTTTTTTTTGGGGGGGGGGGGGGGTAGGTAATGTTCTTAGAAGCCATTCAATTTCCTTATTACAGGGTTGTTTGGGGGGTTTGAGGATGAACTCATTGGGGGTAATGTGGTATTGGTGCCATATCCAAGATGGTTGTGAGCATGTGATGTTGCCAATGTGCCATGCAATAGACATGTGGAAGTGAGCAATGTTGTTGGTGATGTGTATGTTGTGTATTGACAATACCTTATCCACATTGGGATGGGTTTTAGGTATATTGATGGTAAAGAGGCAAATGTGCAGTTTTGGGAGTATAAAATTCAAGTCTTTTAGTTTCGGTTGGGTGGTGTTTCGGTTGGGTGGTGTTTCTAGTATGTAAAGTGTGAATTTGTTGTGGTGGTGGTGGATGTAGCAGTCTTTCACTAGTTGAGAGTTTATAGTGTGGTTGCATTGGTTGGGGGGTCCAAAGACGTTTTCGTCCAATCCATTGGTGTTTTCCAAGTGTGGTGGGCCTTGGCTCCGTAGGCATCAATGGATGTGGTGTGTGATATGGTTAGGATAGTTTTCATTTGCAATTCGAGAGGAGGTGGAGGGGAAGGTGGAGTGGGTTATATTACATTCTATAGTGTTATGTGTGCTTACCTTCACCTCAAAGTAGATAAGTCCAAAAGTGACACTTCCAAGAATTTCTTCCAGGTAGGTTTCATAGCTCAGAAAATTTTCAAGAATATAGATATGGAAAGTATGAAGTATCTACACTAACAAATTCAACAAATAAAAATTCACATGCGACCTATAGAATTCATAACATTGTTTTAAGAAATGAACCTTTTATTATCTACCAGGGAGGAACACTAATCTTGGATTATTAGGTGAGAATTGTCACAAACCAACCTTATTGCGGATAATTGCCAATCATGATTAAGTTGTTTGATCATCAGTGTAGCTTAGCATACACCTCAAACATGGTAGGTGGCACTATTACACATGTGACACTGTATACCATAAATGATGTACTTATTTTACAAGGGTGACCAAACATAGGGAGGGAGGTAATCCATACAATATTATTGACAATGGGGCTATAGTACCTTAGTGTTAAGTACCGTAGGTTCATAGCTGGTTCGACACATGTTAGCCGAATAATTAATTAAAGTCAAAAAGTCGGTTCGGCACCTAAAAATAAAATTTTCACATTTTCACCAATTTATTTTTTAAAAATTTAAAATTCGGCTTAAATTCACTTTTAATATTCTTTTTAAGCTTATATCTTGTACATCTCTCTTGCATTGAATGACAAGTAAGATGTGAGTGAAGAGTTGAGAATGCTCTGTGCTTTATGCAAGTAGAGTGGAGTTATGTTCAACAATGCATATGGGATATGTAAACTTTGAGGTGAAGCACCGAGTTAGACTTCATTTTTATAACACGCATAACTTTTGCATAGAGTCTTCAAATGACATCAAATTTGTTGGAGGTGAAAGATTACTTGATTTCTAAACTTTTCTTAGACCAACAAAATTCCAAAAAAGTTGATCTTCTATGCACAAATGAGCTCCGAAAAACTGTTATGAACGCATTTTAATTTTTTGATCTTTACACGGCTGCAATGTTTTGTCCATATCTTTTGCATAAAGACTTATTTTGACACAAAACTTGTTGGAGGTAGAAGAAGGATTGATTTCTCAACTTTTGTTAGTTGGACAAAATTCTATAAAACTTCATCTTCTATGCTCAATTGGACTCCAAAAATTTGTGTACAACACATTTGAAAAGCCTCACCTAGAGTCTTGCTACTTCTTAACCCATATTCTTTGTGGACTAATGTAAGTGAGCTTGATTACAAAAGGAGCACCTTCTCTCTTTCAAAATTCACATATGCTTCCACTGTAAGTAAAACTCTAGTGAGAAGTAAAAATTTCTTACTTTTTGGCAATTTTGAAAAATAATAAATTTTATATTCGGCAAATAATGCCAATAATATTCCAAACTTTTCGGTATCTATTTTTAGAGTTATTTTCTGTCGAACCAGCTATGAACCTACGGTAATATTATGACTATGATAGGCTAAGTTGTCCTATTTTGTACTAAATGCCGTATATTGTAATTATTTTTTTAAGCCATTGTTAAGAGCAATTAAATCTTACTCATTTGTTGATAGATTAGAGATGAAAAATGAGTGTTTACAAAAGGCAAGTGTTGCTTTTAAGCTCATCTATCTCGGTAAGACACATTGTTCATGTGCCATCTAATGAAGGTTGCAAAGCTAGAAATATTTTATTTATTTTGTGAGCAAACTTATTGATATCAGTTTCAATTTTATATCCATATGGTTGTTGTTCTCAAATAACTTGGTGAACACCATGTTAGAAGCATTTTTTTAGTTTAAAAAATAAACAAACTCTCCATAAACCAAGATAACATATCTTTTGGTTGAAAATATTTGGGTGCTATAAGCACATGTGTATCTATGATGTGTTAAAGCATGAGGGTTGAAATGTCTATTTATAGATGTACAAAAGAAATCTTAGCTTGAATGATAAATGGTATACAAAATCCCTTATAAAATAGTATGATAGATAGTTTGAATATCTATCTTCTCTCTATATATATATAGAGAGAGAGATAGATAGATAGATTTTCATTTTCATTTTTATTTTACGTTTAGAATAGGTGCAATGATTGCAATCACCACTATAAAAGTTGAGCTAAGTTTAAACTAATATTCCATTTTATTTTAATTTTTTTAGTTTATGGATTTCACACTAACAAAATAAAACAATCTTGCAAGTATAAGATTTTTATTTGTTGCGAAATTTGGCTCCAAAACAAGGTTTATGCAATGGAGCGTGGATGGTTGTTGCACGATTGAGACACTATGTCTTGGAGGTGTGATTGCTCTCTAGGAGGCAATGCTAGCAATCATGTTTCCATCCACTTATATCTTGGACCCCTTCATCTTCTCGAATGCACTTTCAATTCACAAGGCATGTGCACTTGACATTTGCAATGATTACCGTAAAGAGCTCTCTATTCCGACACAAAATAACTATTTTCCCATCACATTTTGTCACATGTCATGATCACATTCGCTAAAACCTACTTGTACTCCCTATTTCTTCTTTACTTACACAAGAAAAATCATAGGGTCCCCTCAAAAAAAACGAAAGGTAAAATAATTTATCCCTATTAGTCACAATATAGCTCTTGACATAGAAGATTATCTAGTTTTCAATATGATGTATAACTTTACATATATGTACATAGCTCTAATTGTTTTTTAACTCACTTTTTAGCTTTGCAAAAAAATATCTACATTGTTTGTAATGGCTTGTCGAAGTTGGCTTCTTCAACAAAGTACTCAGTTTCGTTCGTTATTGTATGTCACCATTTAGTATTAGTTCTAGTATGCATGTCTTACAAAAGACATGTGTCAAAATAAAACTAACTTAGATTTAGTAGACCAAAGTCCCGTAACATTATTCATCCATGTGGGTCGGTTCCATGACCTTGGAACGTGTCAATTATATTCTATGGACCTTCTCAAATAAGGTGGGAGTAGTTTTTTACTATTCATACATTCAGGCTGAACTTGGAAATTTGAGTGGAGTCATACTCCCAACATGATGTGCATGAAACATTGTTCATCCCAATATTCTTTTGCTAGCGTACTAATAATAAATACAATATCATTGAAAATGCAAGGACTCTTCACAATATCTCTACTATGCAAATCGACATTATTCATTATTCGTACCGGCGTCAGTTACTTCCTATTTTCTAAGTTTCTTCCCATGAAGATAAGATAGTGGAGGCCCATGTCAAATGCTAAATATAAAATGGAACACAACTGGACAACTAAATAATGTTATGCAATTCTCATATGTTTTTGGTAACTCAAAGTTTGAAGGTTCTATATGGTATCCTAGGGTTGGATCTGTAAAAACAATCCCTTGCAAAGTACAGATGTAAACACATGGATGAGAACATTCAGTTTGTTCTTTGCATGAAATGTTTGATAAAAAAAATAAAAAATAAAAAAACTTGAAAAAGAAACCGAAACTCTTTATTGTGTAAGACCAATTGCAAAAGGGAAGAATGTAAAATGGCTAAGTGACTGAGTTATGGATCCTTGGTTATCAACTTTGAAAATCAATATCAAATTACGACTTCAGAATTTGTAAGATTGTTGTTGTATTTCGAAGCAAATAAGAAGAAGTAACTGTTTCAAAACATCAATTTATTTTTTTGAAAACAATCTAAAATAACAACCCCAAAGAAGGCACAACATGAGTGTTCTTGTACATTGACGCAACTGGGAGCATGTTCTTCCTATCCTTGATCATGTATTACCAAGCTTCAAGGTTTGGTAAGTTCCTTCCGTTTGGAAGGTGGGTTGTCTTACGTAGTATAAATGTGTGTCATGGGGTTTGCGCCCTACGGTGGGTCCACGGGGGTATGTCTGTTGTCGAGTGTTCTCTTATTGAGGACTAGATAAAGGTCCCTCCCCACTGGGCCCTAGAAAAAATTTGTCATATTTGCAAAACAAAAAATATTTGAATTGTTTATTCACATCATGAATTCACACAACGAGTTGGATGAACTAGTTCCCAAGCCTCAAAAGTTTAAGAATTCTAATGGCTCTTCCCACTTGTTGTGGTTTTATCCAAAGAAGCCCTCATATCATCAAAACTTGAGTGCTCTCATACGCACATTCTCATGTGGTCTTATTCATAAGTCCATCCACTAAGGTAGATGTGCCTAATTCGGCTACCTATCTTGATCGAACACCAATATTTGGGTGGTATGTAGTTGATATACACCAAAAAAACATGTGCTTGTATTATAGTGCATTGCATGCTCAAAATATGATAACCATTCTAGGCTTGATGGTCAACATAATTGTGGGGGACCTATATAACCATTAAATGACTACAAGAATATTCACTTTCATAACGATTAAGGTATTCATATGAGCTTCCAAAATTACGAGGAAAGTGGTTGTGGCCTCGATTTGTATTTGCCAACCATCCCATATTAATCATTTGTTTCATATCCTACAAGAAGTGATATACTATAACAAGTAGCCATGTAACACCCATCTACCTTCAATCTACCCTACATAACCTTGCATAGGAGTTGTTGTGCAATTTGCCATTGAATTACCCACTTTGTGGTCTATTCCAACATAACATTAATCTTGATACCTATATTTGAATGGTAGATGGTTAGGTTTGGATCTAAAAATGGACAACATGATGACATGTGGTTAAAATAGATCGTTCATGTAGAGCCCCCCCCCCCCAATTACGTGTATATTGAGCCTAGAATGGTTATCAAATTTTGAACACGTAGTCCAATCTCTTTTAAACACATGTCTTTGCAATGCCCATTTTTAGATCCACACCTAACCATGCACCACTCAATTAAAGGTAGTCAAACAAATCATTGACCAAATAAAGCCCGTTTACCTCCCATTTACCCTAGGTGTGATCTTGGGCCACCTTCGTCAACAAACAACCTGGAGAGGCGACTTTGTATAATTTTTCAAGTATTAACGTCGACCAATGGGTGTCAAGGGTAGTGGGTAAGCTAAAACTGCATAAAACTAGGGGAACATCTTTAAGTAGCTATAGGTTCGGCATTTGCTCAAGCTAAAACCAAGTGTTAAATGTTGCCACATGTACATCCACCTGGGATTGGCAAGCACTATTAGGCCCCGGGCTAAATCACATTTGTGTTCGGTTGAGTCCCGCCCCTCCCATGCCTCCTTCACTGCCCGGTCTTCCTGCATGTAGCTGTGTGGGAACTCTTCCTCATTGGGAACCAATATGACAAAACCCGGTCAAAATTACAAGTATTCAAGTTGACATCACTTTCATTATTCCCAAGTTAATTGATGCAGTTCTTTCACATGCCAAAGGAGCTTATTGGCTTTAGTGACCGGGTATTGCCACATTGGTTCCCAATAGGGAAGAGTTCCCACGCAGCTACAGGCAAGGAGACCGGACAATGAAGGAGGCGTGGGAGGGGCAGGACTCAACCGAACACAAATGTGCTTTAGCCGGGGTAATTGTTAGTAGTAAGTTGGAATACAAAGCAACCAAAACTCCCCTTGTGGCTTAAAACCCTCAATTTAGCATCAAGTGGAGAAGGGCCTTAAAGGTAAGGTGTTTTTATGGGTAGGGCATATAACACAAAATGGAATGAGAGAAGAAAAACTGATTAGTTGCTTGGGGAGAGTGTGGGACAAAAACTATAATGCTGAATCATATACTGGGACAGATGGTTGTGCTCGAAGCATCCCGGAGGTGGGGCCTCAAACCCGACAAAGGCAAGATGCCAAAACAAAATCAAACCAAAGGGAAAAGAAAAAGAAAAAGTTTGAGGGACACTTTCGATTGTAGTGTACTTACATACCATTCTCATTGAGTCACAGCATGTCATTCCAAATACTGTATAACGGTGAGCCAATTATTTGGAGGGGGGCCAAAATACCCCAAAAAACAGAAACCGCACACCTGTAAAGTGCTTCATAATATGGCTGTTAATGAATGATTGTTATTCAATGTTCTGCCACATGGCAAGCTTACATTGCTTGAAACCCGATGAATTCCCAAGTGGTAGTGTGGCAAAGAAAGATGAATCAGGTAGTTGTTCATTGTTGGGGGATTGTGTAGTGGATTTTGTGCAATTCTTGCTAGTGATATGTATACATTTATGTGTACGTAAGGTAGCTAACCCATTTTGGACCAATTGAGCAATTTAGCATTCCTAGCTGTCAACTTAGATGTTGACATTTCAGTCTAAGCTGCATTTTGACCATGACATGTCATCAATGATCAGAGAATAATATCGTGTTGCATGGAAACAGGTTGGCCTATGCTGCAAAAATGAGTTGGTGGTCGGGAATGCGTCGGTTACCTTAGTTACTAAGAGAGCGAATACAACATATTTAGAATCTTTTCAAACAACTGATCAACCAATGTGGTAAGCGTGTGACCATAAGTGCATCTACAACATGCGAATTACTTCCTTTCATTTCTTTTTCAAGGCACATATTGAATTACTTCATCAATTAGAAAAAACCCAACATCCAGAAACGGGCATGTGAGCAACCAACCCAAAGGAGACCTGCCACTGCTACAAACACTAATAAAGTAAAAGAGTCAAAAAAGGAGGTCCATTGGAGTCTATACCCGTTTTGGTTTGGTGTATAGGTGAATGCATGATATCAAAAATCAACAATAGTAATGGTTCATAAATAAAATGAAATAAAATAAAAACCTACATGTGGGTATCAAAATCGTACTACTGGTCATACTTGTCTTATTTATTGATTTGTTTGTTTGTTTGTGGTATTCACCATGCCTCATGTTTCTACATTTGCTTGGTGACCTTTGCATCCCTTTTCACGTGCAATATATGCCATGTTGCTAGTAGGGTGGTGATGTGCACAAAGGCTCCGTGACGAAGTCATTGACCCTTTTAACAAAGACGCCCCCTTCTTTTTGAACCGGAACACATGAGGGATGGAGTTGATTGTGGAAGAATATTACTTCGAGTGCAATTGCCGGGATGGGCGACAAATTGTAGGGTAAATGAAGACACAACCGCAATGGATTTTTGTTTGACATCTTTGTATCCCCACATTCCCACATTCACTTATGGAAACGTTCAATATATGTCTAAATTTAGCATTAGGGTTTAGGGTTTAAGACTTTTATAAGATACGATCAACATATGGGTTGCAAACAATTGACATGCATCACTGAAAGAAATATATAAATCTATCACTTTCATAGATTTATAGATTTTCCAATAACACATGTCTTTTTTATTACAAGTGTATTCTTATTTTCGAATGTCATCCTTTTATGACAATTTTAGTGCTAAATAAGTTATAACCATACAGTGATATCCTACTTGTAGGAGAACTATTCTTACACATCTTACGGTTGTAAATTCTAGCAAAACAATCAATTCTTACGAAAGAAACATTTCCAAAAAGGATATAATCGAAACAACATTTTACATGGCATTGATCCCCCGGGTCACTTGGGTCTCACCTAAAGTGAGACATGATATGATGGACGTTAAATCTCGGCCGTCGAAGATGTCGGCCCGGATCGATGAACCTTTTCGAGCATTGTGGGCCCGGAGATGGGGTGATAATGCGTGAGGTGAGCCCGGGCCCACATGGCCCTCAAGTCTCATTCTCTTTTGGGCTTTGGGCACCCCCGGACCTTAGACCTTGATGTCCAATTCCATCAGTGACCCATTATATGTATGTATGTGTATGCATGTGTGTGTGTATGTATGTATGTATGTATATATGCCTCATATTGTACAATTGCATGCTTCAAAATGAATATTGATGATATCATCATAAAGACAAAAACACATGAAATCATTGGTAAAACCCAATGTTGGGGTTGGAGGCGTGGGATTCGTGGTGACTATGTAGACTCATCTATTAGCAATGTGAAAACGTAGTTAATTATTTATAATTTGGAAAAAAAACCATTTAAAAGGATTGTGATCTCGGAAACAACATCAAATATTCTGAATTAGTTTAGTGCATTGTAGTTGGAATGAATTTGCCTCATTTCTTGTAGGGGAATTGTTTTCAGTAGAGCCCATTCATTCACGATGGATGAGTTTACCTGTACACCAAAAACCCCAAGCTGAGGGTGGACTCTTCATACCACATATGAACAGACGTGAGTGTAAGAAGGGTATTATTATGGGAAGTTATGTATTTAGCATACATCACAAAAAAGTATTATTTTTCTCTAATGTGTACATTTTTAGATCCTATTATTTTGAAGTAAAGGTAGATGTACAAAATGGGACCCTAAGATTTAGAGAGAGAAAATGACAATGAATGTGCAATTTAGATCATAAGAAACTTGAATTTATGGAAAAAAATCAAGCATTTTGTGCCGAAGTCAGTTTTTCTCATAAGTTGTTTTAGAACAGTCCACTTGATCCTATATGGTTGTTACATAGTGCTCCCAAAGTGAAAGCCAAGCCCTTAAGCACATCTTTGTTCATTTTGATAATAAATTCAAAATTAAGAGAAAAATAGATGGGTGGTTTGTTATCCAAAGAAACCCCAGTCTTGGAACCCACATTGTCCATGTGTGAATATGAGTCATTCAATTGTGTTCTAATTCTTCCCTTTTGCCGAATCCTTGTTTGTGTGCTTGTTGACTGGGCACCACGGGCCTTGGCTTGGTGGTTAGGGCTCATGGCCCCCAATGAGGAGGTTGTGGGTTCTATTCCCCATGCCGGCGTGGTGCTTCACCACCTTCATCCACCCAACTATGGTGGGGGGTCCTTGGACCTTGTTGTATGGGTACCTCAAAGCCCTTTGGGGGGATTCCATGTCCGGTATCTTCAAGGCACTAGTGGCTAGCTGGGAACTAGTATAGTGTGTCACTATAGTGCCCATCCTCGAAAGGGGAGAGTAGTATTGCCCCAATGTCCCCTTGTCCGATGGGCATCGGGTCATTGACATTACGAACGGACACTTTATTCACGCCGGCCCCTTGCTAAAAAGGGACCGGAGTTTCTATCTATTTGCTTGCTGACAACCAATAATCATGTGGCTTCTATATCTTCTATGTATGGAATTATGCGAGACATATTTTTGAGAAATGAAAGTTTTTCTTGGAGGTTGAGGACTTGCATCTTACTTTTTAAAGGATGAATATTTGAACCATTCGTGATGTGTCGGGAGCATACTTGGTCATATTTTCTAGATGTTGGATCTTCCACAAGCACGATCAGTAGTAACTTCCAATAAAAATTTGCAAATCATGTGATAAGCTTGGGGGTGTTCACATGTCTTGGATGCTATTGTGAAAAATCTTAGTGCTACATATGATACGGTTAAGTTTGAGAAATAACCAATTGAGGTTCAAGACTTCAAGAACGTTATTGAATACCCTAGAGGAATCC
Source organism: Polytrichum commune (assembly GCA_950295325.1). Classification (NCBI taxonomy): domain Eukaryota; kingdom Viridiplantae; phylum Streptophyta; class Polytrichopsida; order Polytrichales; family Polytrichaceae; genus Polytrichum; species Polytrichum commune. The sequence goes on from OX485804.1 coordinate 34,277,454, forward strand.
ACATACCTCAATTTAATAATGAAAAACCGAGGTAAGCATAGTAATGTTGGTAAAAGAATAACCACGGTATACTTCATGAATACAATATGACTTATTCCAATCCCGCCCACCCTCCATACTCGATTGGATAATATTATGAGAGTTTGTAGTACGTCTTTGGTTGTTTGTCATATGTTTTTGCAATTGTTTTGCACCTTGCCAACATGATGCGTGGGAAGTGTTGAGTGCGATGGTTTTGCCTTATGGTCCTTGGTTTATAAATATTAGCTATTGCTTCTCTATGTTCTTTGGCTCTCCTCATATAATTAGTGATATGTTTGTGCCCTTCTTCTCGCTCCTCTCTAAAGGCAAATTTGGAATTGTTGAAGTGCAATGTGATGGTTTTTTTAATCTTATCCATTTGGTGCCCAATAAAAAGGTCTGAATATCTATAGTATAGACTTGTATCATTATAACATGGCATTAAGTATTAACCAGTCTACAATGTTGCAATAATACTATCTCTAAAATAATAGAAAGAGAGACAATGCCAACCCAATGGTTGTTGTGAATAAGAGGTTCATCTCGATCATAGCCGTGAGTTTGTATGTGAACATGGAGCATGTTTATTGAGAAAGGTTACAAGACAAGTGCTATTGCCTCCTTTTAGAGATGGTCACTTTTAGTAACTAGATACAAGATGGCTCAAGGCCTCCCCTCTAGAGTATATGATTTGTGGTGTATATAATTGTGACATAGTACAACACTACGAGTCATGGTTCTATGATCAATTGATCAAAGCATTCACAAATAATTGTGCATTAATTGCAATATTTAATTGATAAGAAAGCAAAGACAAAATCCATCTAGGCTATGGAGTGACCTAAATATTTGTGATGTAAGGGTCTCTTTACACTTAGACCAAGAGCCGTGACCACTAAAAATCGAGGGCCCTTGAAAATCATCCTAAGGTCGTACCATGGGAAATAGAAATCTAATATTGCAATTCAGAGGGCCTCAAGCTTAGTGTAAAGTGAAGATGGACCATGTTGAGAGACCACATAATATGTTTGGGTTTGAAACCCCACCATGGCAATATAATGAAATTTTATTTTTTTAGATGTTATTGCTCTACACATATGCACCACATTTGTTATGAGTCGTGGATTCAATGTTTCTACATTTCAATCATTTACAAACGAATCAAATATTGCTAAATTGTACAAGAAAATCAAAAAGATAAATTCTACAAGAAAAATATCAATATGTTTTGGATAGTTTCTTGTCAATTTTAATATTAGAATTTATTTCAAAACCCACAAAATAACATCTAAACAATAAATGATTACGTGGATTGCATTTCAATGCAGTAACTATCATGACTGTTTTAAATGACATAAAATAACAATGAAATATGATTGTGTTAAGGGATTAGTAATATTGAGAATAAGTAAAGTAAACGAATCGGAAGAGAGTAGTACACACACACACACGACTTGGTAGTGATGGATCAAAAGCCTTGCATAAGTCTAAGTATGTGACAATATGTGGGTACAAGCACGGCAAGTGCACCATGCAAGGAATCTACACACGACAACTCCTCAAATATAAACAATTGGTAAGGCTAAGGGCCACTTCACACTATGGCCGGAGGTCGAGAGGCCGTTGATTTTCACCAATCATATTGGAAGAAACCAAGAATTCAGCCTCTCGACCCTTCACATTAAAGGCCGTCGCTCTCCAAAATGCCTACATGGCAGTACTTTTTGACCAAGGCAATGCACTCTCAATGGAAGTTTGGGTCATACATGAATGGACCCAAACTACGGTCGAGAGGCCATCGATTATTTTTCATGAAAAAATCAAAACTGACGAGATCTTGGCCGTTAGATTGGAGGGGTTGTGTTGGGCAGGGAATGAAGTGGGATGCTCCTTCTTCATTTGGACTTTGGGCTTGGCCTTTCGAGACTTCACACTATGCCTAGCCAAAGTCTCCAAATCATGTATTTTATTGGCGTTTTTTCAGCCCATTTCTTTGGACTCTCAACAAAGTTTGGCCATTGAACCCCATAACCTCTAGACTTGGACGGCCATAGTGTGAAGCGGCCCTAATTCACATGCCTTTAAATACCCGATTCCAGGTTGCCCTTCCACCAAAGTTTCTCCTTACCTATCACTCAAAACTTTGTCATGTCGTAATTCGAATGTAACACCTACCTTGAATGCTAGTAAAATAATTTCACATGTAGTCGTTAAAAACCAAAAATCACATGTGCTCGGAACATACTCTAAAAACTCCTTATATACAAGTTTCCTTTTGTAATATCAAGCAATATACGTACAACTTCAATGATAAAATTACAAGTGACAATAAGTATACGTACAAAAATTATATATTTTTATAGTCATTAACATAAGTATGCAAGTGTACTTTTGAATAATAACGAACCCCTATCATATATAATGTAAAACTCTAGCATTTGTTAATAAAGTCGTTGAAGGCTTTTTTATCCCCCATCTAACTCTACAATACATGTCATAGAAGCTAAGGCAATTTTCCATAAGAACTTAAGTCCACTTATTGTTTGGTTCCTTTTGATACCAACATAAACCAATCTCCATGTTTGATGAAAGGTCCATCAAGTCAATTGGATCCCTATACTCCACCCAAAGATTAGCAAATTTTCTATGCATCCTATAAACCCTCCCAACAAACCAAATCTTAATTGAAGTTGATTCCTTTGGTCTACCACGTTTCTTTGACAATTCTAGCTTTAGTTGAGGGTTTATTAAATACTTATCCCATAAAGTCTAGTGGCTCAAACCTACAAGTACAAATGTTGTATATTTTATAGAGATCCTTCGTACATGTACATAACTATGAGTTATAATTTGTTTAGCATATGTATGCATAGTGTAGAAAAATTTAAAATTAATGCCCCTTTTGTGCACTCACGTATACTCATACGTGTTGTGAAGGGTGCAACCCCCATGTATAAGAAGTGCAAGAGGGTGTAAATAAAATTGAAAAAACATTGTTTAGAAGCAAAGATACAAAAAAAGAAAAAGGAGCATGCATGTCTTAAAGGAAAGTAAAAACATGAAGAAATGAAGCAAAGTTTGGGTATGGTGTTTACGTAGCGGAAGGGAGAGTAAAGGAAAATCCCTCTTAGTAGTATATGTGGCATATCAAGAGGTAGAGATGAGGAAGGTGTTACATGGCCGCAAGTGGGCAAGTTTGTAAAGTCAACAACTTGGTCTGCTAGCTTAACCCTAACTTCCGGATCTACCTAAAAACCCCCATCGAGCGTGGCTCGGAGGCTAGGTTCGGGAGGGGGTGGCAGGGTTGGGATAAAACATGCCCCTTATTTTTTTAATTGGGTGGGGCCTTATTTGATCTCATAAGGGGCTCCCTAGGGTAATTTGGGGCCGCAGGACCCAAATTTAGCAAAAAAAAACCAAAAAAAGTCACCAAGGGGCTAAAACGGGGAGGGCCAGAAAAGTGAACCCCACCGAACCTGGCCTCCGAGCCTGACAGCTGCAACGCTCGTCGGGGGTATTTAGGGAGCCCCCTAACTTCCCAAGGGACCAATTTTGATCCACCAATGGTTTCTTCCCTACATTAACCCCACCTAACTCATTAATCCGCAATCAAAACAACTATAAACATCAAGCCAACATGAATATCTACCCATAAGCTCATGATCCGTGTATATTGGAAGATGATTAGAATTTTTTTTTTAAAAAGGTCAGATTGGGAATTGATCATGTTGTCATTGTTTTGGGAGCTCGTGTGAGCTCATTGACTCCAAATCAATGCTTGCCACTTCGATGCAAATGTCGCATGAACATAAAAGATGTTTAATTTGGTAAAAGTTTTTTATAATGTTTGTGTAGAAATGGCCTTTGTGCACCCATTGACTCATCAAATTAACATTTGGACACTCTTGGATATTTAGAGAATTCTTTGCATATATATGAATAGATATTTACATAGTACAAATGCAAGGGTAGCTAGTATATTGTGGTTTGCACATTTTGACATGAGAATTGCTGAAGATGATCAATTACTCAGTTGATCCCACCTAGTGGATCACACAAGCATTCCACTAATTTTCCAAGTGAGTTTAATTGGTTAAATTATATATATATATTTTTAGGAGATAAAACATGGCATTTTCTTATTCATCACCTCCTTTAGTTGCTATAATCTGACTTCAAAGGGTCATTTGTGCCCATTTCCTCCCTCCCCATCGAGGGTTATAGGTTGTGAGAGGATTGAGCAAACAATTTGCCGAAGGAACACAATTGAGCACGAGTGTATGACGAGGTATCATGCCCCGATCACATCAAACTTTTCGTCTTGTTCCAACCATGAAATTATTATGGATTATGTTCAGAAATAAATGTTGGCCCACCACTTTTCACACTATTACAACCGAAGATGATGATGGATGGTGCCAAAAGTGGCTGGTGTGATCAACCCCTCAGAGAGATCAACGCCACAACGAGGGTTAACATGCGAGGATGTTTAGTGACATTATGATTATATGACCACCATTGGGGAGTCATGGGTGGCTATAGCTTGTCATTGGTGGAGGAATCCAATGCATTCGTAAGAATAATAATAAGAGGGAATTTCAAGGAACAAAATGAAGCTCCGAAAACAAATACAGTCTAAAAGTGTTAGGAGAGAAAGAGGCATCTAGTGATTTGAAGTCTGAACGTTTCACATATTCCCAGGACTACTGTTGCGTATTTATTATGTCATAGAGCACCTCTCCTCTCTGGAGACCTTTTTGACTCTACATCCTTGGTGAGCTGAGTCAAGAGCCTCTATGATTTTAATTGATGGCCAATGACACTTCTATGTGCATGCAAAGACCTTAGGTGGGGTGTACCATGTGGCCAAGGTTTTCAAGAATCAATGATAGAGGTTTGTTTGCAATTGTATGAGGGAAGAACGCCTTGAATGGTAGACTAAGGGCCGCTTCACACTATGGCCGAAGGTCGAGAGGCCGTCGATTTCCACCAATCAGATTGGAAGAACCCAAGAACCCGGCCTCTGGACCCTACACATTAGAGGCCAAAGTCTGAAGGCCGTTGCTCTCCAAAATGTCTACATGGCAATACTTTTTGACCAAGGCGACGGACTCTCGAAGGAAGTTTGGGTTGGACATGAATGAAATCCTAAACTATGGTTGAGAGGCTGTCGATTTTTTTTCATGAAAAAATAAAAAACTGACGAGATCTTGGCCATTAGATTGGAAGGTTTATTTTGGGCAGGAAGTAAAATGGGATGCTCCTTCTTCCTTTGGACTTGGCCTTTGGAGGCTTCACACTATGACCATCCAAGTTGAGAGGCCGTGGGAGTTCGTGGCCAAAGATTTGGACTTTGGACTTGACCTTTGGAGGCTTCACACTGTGCCCGGCCGAAGGCTTCAATTCCTATATTTTACTGACTATTTTCAGCCCATTTTCTTTGGACTCTCAACAAAGTGTGGCCATTCAATCCCACAACCTCTTGACTTGGACGGCCATAGTGTGAAGCAGCCATAAGGCTCATCTACCGTAAGTAGGTATGTTGTCGATTTCATATCATCACTTATAAAGGCATTCTAAGGTGACATGTCTACGTACTTGCCAATTTAACAAACTACAATCTTCCATAAAGGCGAGTGGTCAAAAGGCATGGACTTTAATTTAGGATGAAACTTCCGTCATCCGCATTCACACCTGGCTTGTTGCCCTCATGCTCCCCTTGTATTACACGATTTATGGTCATTAGTGTCACATGCGTAATAGTTTCATTTACGCTATTGTGAGGGGTATGCTAAGTTACACTAATCACCAACAACTTCACGATTAGGGTCACCTCATCACACTTGGCGTTCAAGTGCACTTACTTATATCTTGACACGAGTATGGTCAACAATGTTATGAGGTGTATGCTTATGTTACACAATGGTCTATAATCGACTAAAGTGTACACAAATGACACTTGGCATCAATGTGCTTGAGAATACATTCCTCTTGCACACTAGAATATAAACACATGGCACTTACCAACAATATGCTTCATAACACCTTCCACTTGCATACTAGAACACAAAATTGTCATCTCCAGTATCCCAACGTGCTGCACTAAATATCATAATGTAAATAAATGTCCACTCAAAAGAGTTACGTATGTTGGAAAATAGCATCATATGGACGATTAGCAAATGCGACACTTTGAGACCACTAGGCATCTAGTCGAGGCCCTTTCCAAATAGTGTACGTGACACTAAACACCATGAAGGGGGTACTAAGCTTACCAAAAGGGGGTGATTGGGCAAGGCTGCACCCTTCTACGGATTGTGTTGACAAATCGACCTAATTATGGAGAAGCCAGTCACCGCTCTGCCGAAATTATTTTTTGTACGCGTGAAGTGGCAATAGCACAAAGTACAACACTATTAGCAACAAACGTCATGGCATGGGTTGCAAAAATTTGTGTGATTGTGAATGCGGTGACGAGCCAAGGACGGATCCTTGCAGGCCAAAAGGACTTGACTTTGTGAATCCCACTATTGGGAGTGAAATAGCTTGCAAAATTCTCGAAGTTTGTTGGCTCTGTCTGTAGGACAGAGACTATGCATCAACTTCTTCGTTTCAAGAGCAAATTTCCTAACCACTTTGTGTTCACACTTGGATGTTTCTTGTTCTTGTTATTTTTGGTCCACTGTATTTCATGTGGATGTTATCTATAGTTTATATATATATATATATATATATAAGTGCTCCCTAAAATGCATCGAAAGAAATCTAGTTAACTATAGTTATTTTGGTAGTTCTTGATTATTTATTTCAAAAATTTTGGGTGATAAATGAGTAGCTTCAATCCTTGACCCGTATTTGAGAAGAAGGTGCACAAAATCCAAGAAAGGTTTGGTATAGTGAATAGCCATGAATTGGCATGAGCAAAGTGGACAACTACAATTGTAGTCTTTCATAATAAAGAACAGAGCCTCACGGTTCTACCGTTTTCTTGTTTCAATAGCACTACACCATTCATGCATGGTGTAAACTATTTGCAAAGGGCCTGAATTAGATGCCTAGAGGCTTAGAACTGTCATGTTTTTGAATTGCCAACATGATCAAGATAAGTGATGTTTTGAAGTGCAAGATTATTTACATTATGACATTTAGCATAGCCCATTGACATGCGTTGATTGATAGTTTTGCATTTTGATTTATAAGAAGGTAATATGGCGACGTTAATGACAACTTCTGCAAAATGATGAGGCAAAGAAGAGCCAACATTAAGATATTATTAAGCATGCAAATGACAAATGTTGTGTGGTTGCACTAATGGTTGACCTTGTTGATCATTAGTGTAACCTAGGGGGGCCCATAATAGGGTAAATGACACTATTAGTCAGGTGACACTAAATAAGTATGGTGTAGTTCTCCTCTCCCATGACAAAATGATTTAACATTAGGGAAGGGAAAACAAGGGATCCACGTTGTGACAAGAGCAAGTATTCCTTGGGCACATGGCTCAAGTGTAAAATTGTGATTGCACAAGTGCAAAGGAAAAGATATCTTGAAGAAGGTTGTTTTATAAATAAATAAAAGTGTGTCCAAAATTGCCTTCAATCTGAAGCACTTAATTTTTGAAAGTGAATAATCTACTTGAGAGTTAGTATTTGTATTCACTACATGCAACTATCTACATGTCAATATGAGTCCACCTCCAAGTGGTGCTTCCTCCATGTACTTCGTATGGTTAAATGAACTGGCCAACAATACGAGATTTTTTTTCCTTCCGCTTCTAGTACCCTTATATATATTAAAACCATCACATGAGAGAGGCATGTAACATATAACAAAGGTTATACGCGGATGTTAAGGGTGAGTTTCCATGTAGGCTACTCGCCCACCATATTCTAGTGTGAATAAGGACAAACCTGCCCAAATGTAAAGGGAATTTGGCGGGGTTGGCTTTGGATGTGCCAACTGCACTAAATATGATATTTAGTGTCATATGGTATTTGATGTCACTATAGGAATTTTTTTGATAACATTAATTATGTATAAGGTACTAAATATTGCCACGGATGGTGGATGAGTTCATCCATTGGCCAAAGCCATGCCTTCTCTTGTCAACAAGTTGTGATGAAATATTGTCATGGGTGATTGAAATTTGGATGAAAAATCACATGCTAAGTGACAGTTTTGGGGATCACAAATTCTTAATGAACATATGAAGCTTAACGGCATGTGTTCATGGCCCTCCACATTCTAGCAAAATGCTAGTATGTGGTTGGATGACGACTTATACTGAACTACATGCAAACACCTCTAACCCACTAATGTCTAGAATCTTGTGAACAAGCAGCCTACATGAAAACTTACCCTAAGACCATCGTCCCACCATTTCCCACCATTCCAGAAAGGTGGGGAACCACATGGTATGTACAAAGGGCCACGTGGGACAAAGACTTTGAAGGGCTTCTCCTTAAGAGCTCATTGATGGGTCTTATGTTATAGCTTATGTATGGAACTTGGATGAAATCTAGTAACCTCGTAACCACTTCATCGCTTTTTCAGTAACCACTAAACCTTCAATATCTATAATTGATTCTCAATTGTGCGGCCATCTGAACCACTTCTCCAGCTAGATCATTGGTTAAGTCAACGTGCTTGTTCATTGCTCCAACGGGTACAATGACATGTCACAAGGTCATTTATAGCATTACATGCAAACTGGGGCGCGGACGACTTTATGAATAAGCTTCCATACCCAACTGTTCAAAATCGCACCATATGCTTGTCTCATAGGGCTTAAGGCTATTGCTATTGAGACCGACCACCGCATGTCTATGCTCCCCATTATAACATTGTACGAACCAAATCCTTCAATGAATCCTTGGCATTGGTAAGCTTAATATGCGGTGGGATGAACATACTCAACATTTCCAATTGACCGTAGTAAGCTTAATAAAAATACATGTGTTCCAAGTTGGAATTGTACATTACCGTCCTTGAGAAACATACTTAGGGTTCATGGGCTCACGTTCAACTCAATGAAACACTTTTTTTTTTCTCTTTCCTCGTTTACCTCCGATCCAAGGGTTGATAATGGGGAATGTTGTTCATTTTTGAAAAATGGATTGATTGTTCAATATCAGTGTGCCATTTGTTGTAGATGGTGCTCCTATATTTGAGTCCATTGCCACAAGCACTCCAAATATTGTTCAACTAGCGGCCTTGGATGGGTGTGCCAACATGATAGTGGGTTGGGTAGGAAAGTCGTCTGATAAGTTATGATAGATTGTTGCAACATTCCAATTGTTGACTCATTGGTAGAAATTTTGGACTCCCTTATACATGTTCTCCCTCTTCTGATATTACATGCTTGGTTGCAAAGAAAGTGATGTATTAACCAAATGCCATATGCTTGAAAATATGACATTATCGAGGTTTTACCAAGAAAATGGCTTTATCTTGATGAAAAATGGCATTTTGAACATACAATGAAGATATACATGTATGGAAAAAAACACATTTCGTATTGTAGAAATATGTTCACAATGTCACACAATAAGGAGTTTAAAAGATAACATGGTCCCATGATGATGTCTTCATCATATCACACACTACATAGTAAGGTTCTATTGTTGTATGATGAGGTTTGTTGATGTTGGAAATTGACGTCTTATTCAATTAATCCATAAAAGGTTGCATGTCATCAATGACATCTGCAACTAAAAACTCCAAAGAATGCTCCACTTTAGATTTTGATAATAATTGTGGCATACTCACGGGCTTTATGAAGCTTGGCTATTGGTGTTGGTTAGTCAGCCACATCATCCTCCTCCATTAGCTCTTCATTCAAATCTAAACCCAAATGGACTTCTCTACTCCATTCCAAACCCACCAACTCAGCCATGCCTACAACGCATCCCTCGCATCAGATCATTCATTTATCAAATACCACCTCACCACCAAAATTCCAACCTGAAATTGTCCCCACCTTAGATGTTGTCAAGATTCAACTTAAAACTATCCATACAAGAATGTAACCCAGATAAAGACATCCAAGTAAACCAACCGACCATTCAAATACAAAACTCAGAAGCCAACATATACGATCAAAGAGGAAACCACATGGCCACCATATCCACTGAAAGATTACAATGGCTATGGAACCAATTCTCCCACACTAACCACACACACTTAAAAAACTTCCTCCAACCCCCACCCCAAAATTTCGGAACAGAAATACTCTGGCTCATACAAAGATACACAACCATACTCCCTAAGAGGAAGCCAAAAACCATACAACCCAAGAATTTACACCACACACTACACCCGACAATTACTAAGACATTAATTGAATCCTTTAAAATCACACACTCGTACTACTCTTCCCCACTCACATGTCCCACATAACTCACGCAATATTACTCACTCCACAACTGAGATATAATATTCGGTTCCATAGGCCAAGCACAATCCTACAGATGGAAAGGTATCAACCTAGCACACCCTACGGACCACAATACAACCATAGAAGCCATTCACTGGGCCAAAATGGCAGCCAAAGAAGACAAAAAGACCGTCACCATCCTCATAATTAACCATAATGACTGGACATCACAACAAATCCCAATTACCACGAAAGGGGACATACACATCCTTGCAACCATCCCCCCACACACCATACAACCCCACGCCAGAATGGCCAAAATATTACCAATACATAGAACCCTCACTCACATCAATAATATGTATACACAACCAAACCAACCCAACACTGGAACTACAAACTCCACGAGAATTACCACAAGTCCTAACACAAACCACAAACACACACATAGACACCTTCCCCATCAACCCCACCCCACCAAACTACCATATTAAATTCTCAAACGCATGGAAATGTGCACCCATCAACAACACCCCCCCCCCCAACTAGCCCTGCCAACTAGATACTATCACCAACACCATCCCAAATAACATCCACAACAATGCATGTACACAGATGGATCATTCATCCCCCCTCTAAAAACTCCGAGGACCAAATAGTGGGCAACACTACAGGATCAGGAGTATACAACCCCAACACGAACATCCAAATAGTAGAGAGACTACCAGGGTACCAAAACATCCTCAAAGCATAACTAAACGCTATATTAATAGCTATTAAAACCATTAAAACCACACAAACTGACACACACATATTTACAGACAACCTTAACACCATCTACCTCATCAGCAACCACATACAACACCCAACCTCACAACACCACCACACAGATAAACTCCTTATAGCAGCCATAATACACCAAATCTACTGGACCCCGCACTTAATACACATACATAAAGTAAGGGCTCACACGGGCATCACAAGAAACGAAATAGCCGACACACTAGCCAATGAAGGAACACTCAAGGAAAAACCAACTGCCAATTAGTGTAATCAAGCCACCTCCACCTGACCTTCAATCAAACTCTGGAAGAAAATTTTAACAACTACTTAAGCTTACTTGAATCTTCTTCGATTTTACTTCAACCTCCATCCAATCTGAAGATTCAAAAGTGCAACATGTGTTATGGAACCAAGATTTAAAACAAATAACTTGAGTTAAGTTAAGTTGACCCACCAATGGTCATGATTCATGTTCTTCTTCCGATTCATTTTGAACTTGGAAGAACTCCCTGAGCCCAAGGTAGATCCTCAATGTGGTGTCCCACCACTTATGCACATTAATCACATCTATTATATGACAAATTGGACCTAAAAATTTCCTATTACATGCACCATAGTTGTAATATGGGTATTGAATCGTGATGAGTTTGTGCCACTTTTCATTAAAAAAATAAAAAATGTTAATCAAATTTTGTATGGAATCATACTATATTGTGCATATATGTATGGCATGACATTTTTCTTTGACAACACTCTAGATAAATCTAGAGAACAAGCGGGAACTTCCAACATCACATACATGTTTGGCCATTTTATCATAGTTGGAAGTGACTTATTTGGAACTATCTTGTTTGGTGAGAAATTTTAGATCACAAAAATTTCATCTCAAGTTCTGTAATCAAAGTAGAGATGCAAAAAGTCACAAAAACCTAAAGTGTAGTTTTGCTTACTTTGTAAACAATTACATAGACCCCCCCCCCCCCAACACACACACACACACACACACAATTGTTTTCACTATTGACCTCAAATGGTGGCTATATTTCGAGCCCACACTTGTTCTCATTGCAAGACATGTCTTTGTGGTGTTTGGCTTTATCTACAAGTCTTGCCATATACCACTCAAAGATAGGTGTTTGATTGAAAAGAATAACCACACAAGACCCACATACTTTACACTTATGAATGTTGTCTTATTGTGGGCACTTTCCAACTCCAAACAACTATATATACCCATTGGGTCTGATTGGTAATTGTCTCATCCAATTAGCAATTACAAATTTTAAAGATCGTAAATTTAAGTTCCAAAATTGGAGTTGAGATGCAAACGAAACATTCTTGTTCCCTTGATTCGATCACACACGGCCTCCCAATTTCGTTATTCATCGAGCTTAGATTGTTGTCTACAATATGAGCACATAATCCAATCCCTTCATACTACACGTCTTTGCGGTGTCCAATCTTAGCCACATGTCTTACCATAAGGTACGTGGGTGTCGATCGATCGAACTTCCATAATTAAACCCCAACATTTGATTGGTGCGTGGTTCGGTGAGGATAAACAACAATCTAAAAGAGACTAGTCCACATCTTCAAATTCTAAGAGTTGTTCCACACTAATCAATGAACACAACTGGGAAAACCTATGCATCCAGTTTCGAAATCAACAAACACGCGCACTTATGATGAACCACATCTAAACCATGGGCGGTCCGATTCTCGATCCGATTGTTGCTAACATTTCGTCGTAGATTCGCTAACACAACACATCATAGTTTTCTCACCTACATGTAGTCGGTAGAAGGCGAAGAACATGGAGACCGGGCCAAGTAACACCCACATACCTTTATCACACCTCAAACATAGGTGTCCAATCAAGACAAGCGTGATCTCACTCACACACACACACACACAGCCTTTCCACAATGTGAGAGCCTGCCCTTTGCGATTTGGGTCAGAATAAAAAGTGTGTGCAGCTAGAAAAGCCTGGAGCACGTTACCGGTGGACAAGTTCTCTGACTGACCTACTCCTTCATAGAGTTTCTCGAGGATCGATGTTCAGTTCAGGCCATATTTAATGCTTAAAGGACATATGCAACTCGGCAATGATTTTCAAATAAGGAGGAGAAGCACAATCACCGCGATGCAATGCCAATGCGACGCGATGAGATGCAGTTGGTGTGCGACATACATGTGCTCGTGTTTTGAAATTCGACACCCTTTGCACACTTACATATATAGAACTCGATCGTTGACACGCTGGTGCGATTATTGGGATTGTGTCAGAAAAATCGATTGCACTGATTAATGTAAGTGGCTGCAGTCAGTGCGATCGATGTCGGGGAGATTTGGGGATGGAATATATATATATAAATAAGGTATAGCTAGTGTGTGTGCCTGCAGATGAAAATGATGGACGTTTTTGACAGCCACCTTGCAAGAAAATGCATTCTTTTGTGGCTCGCTCTCTAGTCAGACACCCTTTGCTGATTGGGATGACTTTGAAATTGCTTCTCTTGGGTTTGAATATAGTTTCGTGGAAAGATGGAGACCAATTCGGATGGGTATAAGTGAGACTGATGACAGTCGTTGGGGGAGGATGAGTGATATAGTGACAAGTATGGGCACTCACCAAATTCCCAATCACTTCTTGAGAAACGTTTTCATATGAAGACTATACGTAACCCCTTTGAATTGAAAATTCATGTGCAAGAACGTACACCGAACACTAGAGTGGAATGCATTTGCACTCGCATAATCGTTTGAGATCCTAGTGTTTCAAAGTCCACCGAATTACGTGTTGACCATCTTTGGATGTTTTTTTATTCTTTGTTGATTGGAGGTATATTCTCTAAAGTCCTTCTACCATGATCAACAACTTCAACTGCTTATTTCTCGAACTCAACCGGTTCATTTGTAACTACACTAAATAAGATATTTAGTGTCACTTACTATTTGGAATTACACACTGGTGCATCTTTTCACTATTGATCTAAGTTTTTTGGGTCAAGTAGTTGTTGATGTTCCATAATGTCCAAACCAACCAATTTGACATTCGTTGGTGTACTATAAATAGTAAAGCATTGCGTGATTCCAAATAATAAGTGACGCTAAACACAATATTAAGTGTTTTTTGTCGATTCTCCCCATTCATTGGTGCAATGTGACTTACCATGGGCAACTCTCTAGTATGGTCCACAATGCACATTACACATGTATCCGATGATCGGAGAGAACCGGCTGCTAGTTGCACATGAAGCGGTTGAGTTTGAGAAATAACCAATTGAAGTTCAAGCCTTCATGAAGATTGCCAATCATTTTAGAGGAATTTATAGAATATAACTCTGTCTAATAAAGGCAAACTGAAAGATGCCAACATGTAACTGGTTGGACTAGGATCTCGACCACTTATTTCTCAAGAATCTCCCCAGACACTGCTTTCTTTATCATGCATGGAAATAGCATGGAACCTGACTTATTATGTTCTCATTAATTTTCCACTTGTTGTTGTGAGGAAGCCGTCGAATGAAAGCCATTGAGAATGCAAATTCAAAGAGCGCAATCTCACTTCTTCAGTTCAAGAATCAAGATAGAAAACATCAAATTTTGACAAGATGAGCACCATATACATGTATAGTCATTGCGACCTAATGGTTGAGTGTGACATGGGATATTGGTGACTATGGATAGACCTTGAGAAGGTCTCCGAGGCATGTTTTTATGTTTGTACAATACGCATGGAAAGGGAGTCAAATTTGAAAGAGATTTTATTATTTGAAACTATTGGAGGCGTTTCCTTTAAGATAGGTTTTGGTGGTGAGCACCACCTTCACTACGCATGTGTTTGTTTTCAGGAGAGAAAGTCATTTGTTGATAAAGATCCCCAATGTTTTAAATTTGCAAATAATCTCAATAGTGTAGCATGTAGTATATAGCATAATCAATAAACTTAATGGGAGGTCATGTAAAGTAAGTGGCAAACATACACATATTGGAATTAACCCACTTCTCCTAGGAGATTAAACATGTGGTTAGTATGAGGTGATTAGCAAAGTCAAATTGAAGTTGCAATACATACACTCTATACCCAACCACCGATCTTTCTTATTTTATTTTAAATAAATTGTTTAGCACAAATGAAGAGACTCCATTGCTAGTAGATAAACCTAAAGACACATTGGAGGGGGATTTTACAAAACTTCCCAAGAGGCAAGGCCACTAATCCATCTTCCAAACACTAACAAATCATAATGGTAGCCGAAAACATGTCTAGGACCCCAACATGTAATTCAAATGGTTGGAAAGCCCCATTGTTTGAGTGAATGAGAGATAAGTGTACTCTTATACAATAATTCCTTTGTGATTATTGAAAGGAACTAGGGTTGTTGTTACACAAGTGACCAACGGATGTGAGATAAAATGATCCAAAAAAATTCATGTAACGGTCGGTTTCCAAAGACCATGACCAACATAAATCCACATCACTTTTTACAAGTCTTGGTCATGGGGCATAGTGTAATGTGGACTTTAAACCGGAATGTAGTGTTTTTTTAAAAAAAAAACAACACTAAATATAAGTATTTTTATTATTTACACTTTTTAAAATATAAATATTTTCTAACATTGCCACTTTCATTTACTTTTGACACAATCTAAACTACTTGAGTCCTCTCTCCGCAAAATTTGGGTGACCATCAAACATCATCTATTTCTAAACATGTAGGATTCCATGTCATTTCCATGTCACTCTCTCATCCATTATTTGACATAGTCACTCTTCTTTTTTAATAATGTTGCGTAAAACAAAGTTGAACCACCACTCGTTCCTCAACCAATTTTAGAGAATTTAAAAAAGAGGTGGTCATGGTCACTAGCCATTGGTCACAGATGTAAACATTTCCTTAGCAAAAACAATCAAACATATTTAAATTGCTTAGGTTAGATTTTGCACACAACATAGTTCTAGGTCGAAGCCCACTAACTTATGATATGACCTATGTTGTTGACCTCAATACAATAAAATGGCGGAAGATCATGATCACTGACCATGTTGTGGGCTTGAAATAACAATAGCCACATGTGCCTTCGATACACCACCACATACACTCTAGAATCCGTAATATCAACCTCCTTAATGTCACTCCTTCTTTTATATCTTGGAACCCTAGGGAATGGATGTGCTCAGTTTAAATCCTACTCTTTGTTATCACATTTCCCTCCCAAATATCGTGGATATGGACATTAAAATAAAATTTACAAGAATTCAAAGCACATGCACACACACACATCACATTGTCATCATTATAATTATTGTCATTATTGTACTGTTGACTTTGTGTCCTTCCTTAATGTCACATGCTGCATCAATTCTCATTTATCAAACATCCATGTTCACACTACATAAATTCTTAATATCAAGTCCACTTTGGTTGCTACAAGCATGATATGACGGAGTTCAGAGTGTATTTATTGGGCAAGTGATAGTTACAACTAAATTACAATGTTGTGATCAATTGAGTCCAGTGCAGAATATCTCCTCAATTTTTTCACTATGACTTGCAATCCTAGAGAGGGTATTATCGTATACAAGCATACCTCTCATTCATCCATCATAAATCATGAATCAACATGCACCCGAAGGTTACTCCTCTTACTTGATTTGACACTGGAGTTAATTGTAAAGACTCCAAATTAGTGTACTTAAGGTCATTTGAGATATATCGTCAACAAACCTATACGGGGGTCAAGTGTTTATGGGGGGTGGATGAAAGTATGCTTGTATGCGGTAATTCCCTTTCTGCTTGAAATCCACGGGCCCTTGAAAATCATCCAAAGGTCATACTATGGAAAATAAAAATCCAATCTTGCATTTGATGGGCCCTTAAAGCTCAATGTACAAGGAAACTGGAACATGGTGAGGGAATGCACCATATTCAATGGGTCCAATCCATAACAGTGGGCCATGCAATACCCACCATGGAAATATAATATTTATAAGAGCCAAATGCAACTTAATTGATTGTCAAGACCCATAGTTTTGCATTAGACCTACCTCTTTTTGAAGGACCTAACGCAATATCCAGTAGACCATAAAACATGTTCCACTTGGTGCCATGTAGGACATCATGTGAATTTTTCATTCATTTGCATTTCTTTGCTCCCTCGTGCCCTCAAGATATATTGTAAAGTGAGCTTGGACCATCTCCGGCTTCTTCACCAATCATGTAATGTTTATATCAAGGGTCAAGGACCCTCAAGTGCTTAGTGTAAAGTGGCATGAGAGGGAAATGCAGGGAAAAAAATGCGACATTCAACATGGTGCATGGCATGATTTTATCATTCCGCAAGTGGAAGTCCGTACGAAGTCCACATCAAAACTATGAGGATGGTGCATTGATTATCCAATTTGGTGTTTTATGAAAACTAGTGTGCCATGTTAATCAAACCGGTGTCCATGGATCGTCATGCACCAATAAGTGTCATATGACTCTCTCTCTCTCTAGTTGTCATACAACCAATATGAGTCCATGATCAATAATGCGGATCACACTAGAGTAGAGGCGTCCAAAACTGATCACTTAAGAGCTTTTGCATTAAAGTAGAGGCGTCCATAACCGATCACTTAAGAACTTCTATGCTGAATCTAGAGAAGTACAAGCCGTGCAAGTTTTTCCCATGTAGGAAGTTAGAAATCAAGAGGACAACAAATTTTTCGGATCTTGGACAACTAACCAACTAATTCAACTAGCAGTTAATTAATTGCCTTTCATAACTATAGTTGTTCATGATTTGACATGCCAAAAATTATAGTTAACTCTAGTTGTTCTAAATTCGATCTATCAGACAATCTAGTCAACCATAGTTATATCTAGTTAACTAAAGTTGAGCGCAATACGAAGTTTTGTTGTAGTGTTATAGTGTCACTAGTGTGTTATTTTGTTGGTGGTGTACATGGAAGTTGTTCCGGAGCCCAACAATGTAAGTGATCGTATAAAGACGTTTCTTGATGATCCTTAGTGGACTAAGCATATAAAAGACCCTCAACTGAAGCAAATCAAGAGGCGAACTTCTTCGAATACATAATAATACTTGGATTTTATTTTTCTGGTTAACTATAGTTGCTCCCTAAAATGTTTTGAAAAAAAATTCAGTTAACTATACATATTTTGGCAATTGTCTGAGGTTCAACAACTTTAAGTGATTTTATTCCTTGAATTGAAATTACTATGAATTAGTGAAGCCAAAAGTTGGTCCGTATACATTACCAATAACTACTCATTTTGAGACGAAATCCTCCTTACTTTAGCACTAAAAAATGGGGACATGTGTCATGGCATTATTGATTCCTTGGTAATAACATAACCGAAGTTGGAGACTTAGGGTTAGTTTCCATGTAGACCGCTTCACCCACCAAATTCTAGTGGAAATGTAGATTCCACCTAGTGGCATTTACATTTCCACTCACTACAAGGAAAACACGAAAAAATGACTGGGGTTTATGACTAATATAGGTAAGAAAGTGCACTGATGACTAACACCATTTTTAGTCCTTAACATGGTCATGTCGGACCAGTACTAAACGTTTGGTGGGCAAGCAGCCTACATGGAAACTAACCTTTAGAAACTGCCAAACATTATTTTAACCTCCCACAACAACAACAACAAAAATTCCGAAATCAATCCCAGACTTATCGAAATTATGACACCCCACGTATTCCCGATAAGTCCTAGTTGAGAATAGGTGGTTCTACTATAAATCACATTTCTAGTGAACTAATGCAACAAAATAATTCACCCATATTATATCCATTATTTTATCAATTTGGGGGCTAGTATAGTAAAACATTAGAAACAACCAGAGCATTCAACCTCCTATTGGTTGTTGCAAATTTAGGGCTTTGTACTACATTTACTATGGTCAATAGTGTGGGCCACACTTCACACTAAACCCATTGGGAACGATATTGTGGGTGCACACTTAAGTTGCCAACCCATAATGGTTGAATGCAAGAGATCCTTATGGTAGGTTATAATAGTTTTATTAGATTGAATGTAATGTGCATTTGAAATACTTTAAATTTAAGGGAAGGATGTGTTTTGGTTTCCCAATGCTTTATTGAGGGGGTGATAATACTAGGGAAGGGAGGGGACCGGGGGGGGGGGGGGAGGGGAAAAAGAAAAAGAAAAAACTCCCCCTAGAGGTTGGTTGTTGATTAATCCCAATTTAGGTTCATTAGACATGTTCAAGGTCTTTGACCCCCAATTATGGGGTTACTTTGATTTAAAATGTCCATCACATGGTTTTACAATAGACGTTAACATTGTCATCCTTCCCCTCTTCCGATTTACTATGCCCCTCGACATGGTGTTGTGAACAACCATGATTTAAGTATATTTGCATGAATTTTATGCATGGATTTAGGACAATTCCAACCGCCAATATGAAGTACACTAGATCATGGACTCCACAAATATGATGGTTGGTGAACATGGAATACAAACATTCAACGGTTGTGGTTGTTGTGTTGTTGCTTTTGTTGTTGTTGTTTTATATTATTGTCCTCAGAAGTGCACGTCGCTTCCTATGTTTGGACAAGTGTTTTGTCAAAATGTATTGAAATGTCAAATGAACATACGCCGAGAAGGATGTGGGTATATCATAAGCAACATGGCAAATGTAGCTAACGTATGCATTTCCTAAGTGGCTCATTCTTCTTGTTTTCCATCTTTTATTGATCAAATTTGCATCTTTCAATTTGTATTGCATTCGCAAATCTATGATGAAACATCAACAAAAACCAAGTTGAAAAGCGGATTTCCCATGATTTAGTTATGGTTATTGGAAGTGCATGTTTGTTGATTCCTTGATTGAATACATAAGTCCTCCTTGTTGTGTTCCATATTGAGTGTAAAGTGGGTAATAAAATGTGAAGACATAGTCCAAATTCCTTTTAAAATGTGTCTTTATGGTGCTAGTTCTATGATTGTCACCTAACAACACACTAATCAAATAGAGGTGTCTGATTAAAAACAACAACCAAATAACACCTACGTATCTCAAAATTGCACATTGTTTTCATGCACGATGGTGTATATTGTGGACCATACTATAAGGTGGCCCAGGGTGATAAGTCATATTATACATTTGGCCACACTATTTACTAAATCCAGGTACATTTTGACAATGTTGCTATACCATTTATGGTATTTAGTGTCACGTGCATAATAGTCACTTACCCTATTTTGACGTGTATGCTAGGTTACACTTATGGCCAACAACTTCATTATTAGTGTTACCTCATGACGCTTGGCACTCAAGTGCGCTTACTTGTATCTTGGCACGAGTAAGTTCAATATTGTTATGAGGGGTATCCCTATGTCACATAATTATCTACAAGTTGACTAAAGTGTACAAAAAAATGACACTTGGCATTAGTATGCTCAATAATAGCTTCCTCTTGCATACTCAAATATAAATATATAATACTTGGCATTAGTATGCTTAATAATATCTTCACTTTCCATACTACAACACAAAGCTATCATCTCAAGTATCTCAATGTGCTACTCTAAATGTCATGATGTAAAAAAGATTTCACTTTGATTGGAGATTACCCTAAACTATTGGATGATAATGGAGAGGTACCCAAAACCAAATAGAGTAGTTGCCGGTTCGATTCCCAACTTTGAAATCTTCTCTCTACTTGACGGGAAAAATAACTATGCGCCTCCTATGTTCCAAACCAAACAAAATAAAAAATAAAAAATTACATGCTTACAAATAGTATGAAATTGAAAACTTATTATTGGAGGTTTTCGAGAAGGGCATGGAGATACATATGATGTCTCACGTCTAAGTGCATCCTTCAACAACCTATCATATTTTGTGGGCCAAATTTGGGCAACTATGTATGGAAGTATATGCTTTAAAGCTAACTTTAAGTTTTCAACAATGGCTTGCCCACCTACCCTCCTCATGGTTAGTTAATCGAACAATCTAGTTTTCTCATCACCTTGTTGAACAAGGGGCAAGCAAGCACATGGTATAAATCTACATCCATGTGGAAAGCATCATGGGGTCTATCTCATCATGGGGAGAACCCAACAACATCAAAAATCACATTTGGTATTAATGAAGAGACTTTTCCTGCTAAAGAGTGGAACTCTTATCATCTCTTTGGGAAGAAACTAGATTACCGACATGTCAAGGATTTTCTCAAATACAAATGTGAATTGTACTTGAAGCAACCATTGGCACCACCACAACACAAGATCATTGTTGCTTACTGCACCTCAAATCATAGACTTGCCATCAAAATTGGAAGGTGGTCAATTATCCCTATCTCTAGAGACAATAGAATATGCCCCTTTTGTCCCTATGTTGAAGTTGAAAACAAGGCACACTTTGTGATGGATGGTCCCCTATACAACCCCATTAGAGATAAGTTTCAATCATTATTTGAGAATGCCATATTAAGGAGGTAACGATACTTTCTTTCAATCAGACCAACAAGTTGATACTCATCTACCTCACGGAGGCCACCATACTGTGCCACTGTAGGAAATTAGTTGCTTTTGACACCACATGATGTATCTTTAGTCCCATAAGCCTTTCAGCTTCCCGATTCCTAATTTCATTGGCAGTTAGTGGACATGACACTTTGAGACCTCTAGGCATCTAGTTTAGGCTCTTCACAAATAGTGTACGTGATGCTAAATACCATCAACGGTGTAGCACGACAACAGCTTGCAACTGGCACATGACAAATTGAGTCGAAAAGCAGGCAATTCATGAGGAAATTGTGCACGTAAAACATACATGTAGCCTGGCAATACGGATCAACACAGTGGAATATCCACCATTTTCAATATCATTGTACAAGTCGATTTCCCTCCCAAAACATGAATGAATAAGATATATGGAACTTTACGTTCCAGAGGTATAGAGTACACTATTGACCCAATTGTTGATTCTACTTACTTACTTTACCTCACTGCATGTTTTTCCAATCTGGGCTTGTGTGAAGGAGGGAATTGGGTGACACTTCCTATGTTCCCAATGGCCACCAAGCATTGCCAGCTGTGTTCCCAGCTCTTTATAAGTTACTATGGCTTGAAGGTGCAATTTGCCAACTAGGGACTAGAGCTCATGCCATTTGGGCGGGTCCCAGCCGGTCGAGTCATGACTCCATCATGGGGGGAAGGGGGTCTGAAGGCCGGGGCCCGCAATCTGACACCCTAGGCAGCGCCATCAATTTTTGAGCTCACGACGACTATTGTCCGCCCTGCCCACTTTCGAATAAAGTCCCCTTTGCATTCTTGAAGGTTGCTTGTCTACAAATCCCATATTGAGTGCACCTTATCTTGAAGGCCCAAGTTCGGGAATGAAATCCTAACCAATTACTTATTCACTAAGGGGAAGAGGACATTTATATTGAGTTTTGGGCTTTCAAGATGAAGTGCACTTCATATGGGATTTGTGGACAAACGGCCTTCAAGAATGCAAGGGCAATTTTTATTTTTCTAAAATAAAAAAAGGTGGACAACAATACACCAAATATGATATTTAGTATGACTTCCTTTTTGGGAATTACACGGTGCTATATCTTTTTACTATTGAAATAACTTTTTACCAAATAAAGTTGTCAATGTTCTATAATGTCCAAACTACCAATTTAACATTTGTTGGTCAAATATGAGATGTACAGTAAATAGATATAGCATCGCGAATTCCAAATAATAAGTCACACTATATATCATATCTAGTGTAGTTAGTCGGGATCAATACACACACACACACCAAAAAAATAAAAATAAAATGTTGAGTTTGTCTAGGGTGTCCAATCACATGCCCCGGCCTTGAGTCCCCCTTCCCCCCATGATGGGGTCATGGCTCAGCCAGCTGAGGCCCACCCAAATGGCACGAGCTCTAGCCCCAACCCCAATTTGCCATGCAGTACATAAGGAAACCATGTTCCCATGGAGATGGGATCTTGTGTCCCCACTCCGAGCTAATTCCCCGTTGCTAATGTATGTCCTTTGTGTAGCAAAATGCCCACTAATAGATCGGAGGAGAAATTAGGTGTCATGAGTTTCCCATGCGTATGAAACGTGACATTATGCATGATAATCAACCATTTCTTTACGCAAGGTAGGGCCTCTAAGATTGGGCACTCCTAGAATTGAGGGCCTACACCTCGAGCCTACTACCTGCATTCGGGGAAGGCCTTAATTAACTCCTCGAGGCCCCCATCTTATACTTTCCAACTTTCGGGAACATGTTGAAGAAGTTGTTGCATTCCGGGAACAACGTTTGATGAACAAGTGTAATTCTGCTACTTCTTTGTTTGCTCTCCATTATTCAACTGATAAGATTCTGCATGCTCATCAGAGTCATGTTGCATAAGTAATATTTTGATCACATTCTACAAAAAAAATTGTATTGAGAATTTGCCTCCCCTTATTTAGTTACGATCAATGCCAGTGCATGCATGTCTATTCCTTCAATGAATACATTAGCCCTCCTCAATTGTGTGTAATTAACGTAGACGGGGTTTAAGTGGTTTCTTTTTCAACGAGTCCAATTTTCTTAGGATACAAAACACGTGATTAGTAAATCTATATTGAGGTTGTGTCACTTTCCTTGTAAATCTTGGAGATCATATGAATGTCTTATTCATTGTCAAAGTGAAGGTTTCCATTCTAAATGGAAGTATAGCCCCATGCGCCCTCACCCCCAACCCCATTTATGTTGAGTATTGAGTTTGGAGTAGTTGTCATATTTTGAGGGCGTAGTTCAATCTCTTGAACACACCTGTTTTTTGGTATCCATTATTGGACATAACATCACTCAAAGAAGTGGACTATTATGTTCCGAGGACCGACTGAATGAGCACTAAGTGTTGAGTAATGTTATGGAGCCACACCAAGCCACACACCATTGAAATATAGGTGTCCTAATAACAAATAAAAAGTAATCAAGCAAGGACCATCTCCCTTAGAGTAGTTAATAAAATTTGAAGACGTAGTCAAATCCTTTTCAGAAACACGTTTTCTTAGTGATGTATTCTTAGATCCACACATTAACCACATGCCATCCAAGAATAGGTGTATGATTAAGAAAGGTAACAACATTATGATACTCTGCATACCTTGCAATAAGTTAAGCAAACCTAGATTGCATCTTTTTCTTCACTGATTTTCTTTTTGCAATTTTTATTTTCAGGGCCAACAAACCATACAAAGATGCCAAGGACTTGATCAAGAGATTGTGGCAGGCTCCATTGGGTGCACCAGGTGGAACCTAAACAACCTAGCATGAAGAAAAATCTTAAACATGGTCAACTAAGCCAACTTTTGGTGGTATGAGATTTCATTGCGTAAATCTAGTGTTTATATTTGGGATAGATGAGTTCCCTTCCCCCAGACTTCGTCAATTTTTCCAATGGGATTTTATTACAAGTAACTTTCTCCACCTCTTTCCTAGACATTTCCATGCATACCTTGCATATTCAAGATTGCTTTGCCAAATGACATGACGTGCCTTTTCTTCCTCTCACCTCGCGTTGTTGAAGGTGAGGTCATTCCTTTCAACCTAGATCAACCTAGATAGTCCATAATGTGAAATCTCTTGAAAGAAGCCAAACTCTAGCTACTTTGCTAAGTGAGGAAGGAATTCACTAATCATTGATGGACAACTCTTGGAAATTTACATGCTAAAAATGAGAAGACATACTACTTTTAAGAGCAATGTGACCATTGGGGTTCATTTAGGCTCTCATACCTTGGGTAAAGTTGAAATTTGCATAAAATCGTTATTATGGACATAACATCATATAGCTTGTAAAGCTCTTATTGAGCATGTGAGAAAGAGTTCATTTTCATTATGCAATTGAGCAAAAGTTTCTTATTTTTGAAAGTCATATTTGAGCACAAGTCCCTTTGATTTCTTGGATTCATAAACACGTGATCGTCTTGCTGATTTATGCAAGACACATAAAAAGTAGCATATTAAAACAATTGCAACCTTGACATTAACATGCATTCCCAATGTCAGGCTCCACAAGGCTTGCATGCTATAAATTTATCAAAAATCAAAATATGAATAAAAAATTGATCATTGTAAGCCTCCATGTTTGTTCATCCTTGCAAAATGAAAAATATTGAGTCTAGATATCACTTATTTTGTAATAGTAGTCCATCACAAGTGGGAAATAATTCTTACAAAATTTCCAAAACTAGAAGTGCAACATCCTAGTGTTGAATATTGTTATACACCTCCATGACACATATAAACACGATGGGTCAATACATAAGGATGATACTACTATACTATTCTCCAAGTTCAATATTTTTAATTCATATATAGAGCAAGGTATAGTACTAATCACATCATCAAGGTTGAGCTAGTCGTTTGAAAGTGAAAAGGTTGGCAATTGTTGTACCTATCACAAAACGACATGTGGACTTAAGTTGTTATTTTTGAAGCAATTTTGAGGATGCTGCAAATCGTAGGACCTCATGTGCCTTTTCTATTGTCATTTGTCGTTGGGTTTGCTCCAAAATGCCCTTGTCTAACCCAATTAACAATTGCAATTGGTAATGGCAAATGCAAAGCCCCATGTGGCACTCAGTGCACAAACTACATGATGGCATAGCCTCCTGCAAATTCATCAAGTCCGCTTAATCACAACTATCATAGTACACACTCTTGCAAGTCCATACTCTCAACAAAGGACTAATGAAGAAGAAGAAAATAAACAAATATCATGCGTACACAAGGGCAGTCACTAATCTTGGGCAGTAGGAGAAGTCCCTCTTGATAGGGAAAGTGTATATTTTTCCATAAGTTTATTCCTACTAGTAAGGATTTTTGGTCCTACTCACATGTGCCTCACTAGGTGTAACGTATTGCACTTTTGCCAGTTTATAAAAGACAAGAACTCCTACCAAGATATAAACTCTTCCACCTCACCGTTTATGGTATTTAGTGTCACATACCCTATTTTGAGGCATATGCTAGGTTACACTGATGATTAACAACTTCAACACAAGTGTCACCTCATGACACTTGGCATTCAAGTGCACTTACAAATATCTTGGCATGAGTATGTTCAATAGTGTTATGAGGTGCATGCCTATGGTACACAACAATTTACAAGTTGACTAAAGTGTACATGAATGACACTTGCCATTAGTATGCTTAAGAATACCTTCCTCTTGCATACT
Organism: Polytrichum commune; assembly: GCA_950295325.1. Lineage (NCBI taxonomy): Eukaryota > Viridiplantae > Streptophyta > Polytrichopsida > Polytrichales > Polytrichaceae > Polytrichum > Polytrichum commune. Next base: position 34,303,861 of record OX485804.1, read on the forward strand.
AAAATGTAAAACATGACACTTGCCATTGACACAATTAAAAATATCTTCCCTTTGCATATTGAAATGCAAGACTATCATCTAAAGTATCCCATTGTGCTACTCTAAATGTCATAATGTACATTACTATCCAAGTAAAGAAGTTCCTTATTCTAAATGTTCCAATGGTAATTAGTGGGTGTGACACTTTCATACCTCTAGGCATCTAGTTTAGGCCCTTTGCAAATGGTGTACATGACACTAAACACCATAGATGGTGTAGTGTGGGCTAGTCAATATTCCTAGTGTGGGCATGGTAATAACTATGCCACCCCCCTCAACTTGTATGGGGAATTAGTGCATGTGAATGTATCTCTTATTTACTTTGACCCAAATACACACTTCCCAAATTGTGAAGTATGGAGGGAGGTAATTATCATATACGAGCATACCTCTCATCCCTCCAACACAAAATCTTGTCCTCCTGACCATATCAAAGGAACATATTTAAGTCAACTATATTTATGATAACACCTAAACATAGAAAATGTCATTTCAAACAAATTATACATTCTCAATATTTTCCCTTTTTCCTCATTTGTAAACATTGTCATGGCATAACATTATTAAGATCCATAACAATGTTTGTGGAACTGACAATATTCATACTGAATGTAAGGAAGATTCCATGGAATATTGACAGTCCCACATAACAATGTTATGGATCTTAATCATGTTATGAATTGAGGTCCGGCTTACACTATGTCTCGTGATCAAGAATGTTTATAAAGCAATGTGAAGTTTTCTAATCACAATCTTCAAACCACTGACCACAACCACGACCACGACTAAATCATTTTTTATTTTTATTTTTTTGTCTCACAGCCCTGTGTCACATGTGTAAAAACGACCCTTATGCTTTCAAAAACGATTTGAGCTGATGGCAATCAAAGGGAATTTTGCTGGTTCCAAATGTACGGATGTTAGTCTTATCTATAAACTTGGCAGTGCCCATACTGCTGCCCACAAATCTGGCTGGGTTTTCATGCATAAAATCTAACAGGGAATGAAGAGACTCATCAAGTTAGGCCCAGAAACAAGGCTCCTCGAGAGCCGTGTACAGGGACATATTGGGGCAGGGGTGTTTTTTCACAAGGTCCCTGACATGTCTAGGGACATGTTCATAAAAAAAAAACATTTCCAGTGGACGGGTTCTTAGAAAATGAACCGGTTTTGGGACGTGTCAAATTCACTTTGGACGGGTTCTAAAAATAACATTTTTAAAATTAAAAAATGGTACAAATATCAATTACGTTATGTCATATATGACATGTGAATATAAGCATAATGCAATCAAACCACTAATACCCAATCAAACTATCAATCTTGAAGTGCTTGATTCACCTGCATACATTAATTCATCAACCACAAAATTTAGAACCTTTTTAACATAATGTCAAAGATTACAATTGAAGGTAAACTTAGTAATTGAATAAGAATTAGTATATATAAACATGTTAAAAAGTTTTAAAATAAAGAGCTACTTACCCTTCGAAGAAGTGGATGAATTCTCCTATCCTTCATGTTTCTCCAAACAAGCATCACTGCATTCCAATCCAACTAATAAATAGACAACGCTTGCACTATCCTTGCAAAGACAACGCTTCCACCATCTTAGGCACATGTAAGGCTCAAATATCTACTCATACATTGACCCAACAACTTACAAGTTCAACCCTGCAATTTGCTAGGGTTTAACTCAAATTGACAGAAATTTTCTGCACAACCCTCGAATCTGCACTCAACCCACAACAAAAGAGAGGAATAAGACTCTCAAGATTTAGGATGCTAATGAATCGAACATATGCAACTGAAAGCTAAAGCAACTGAGAGACCGGTGAGAGTTAACTTGATTGCAGTCGTCAAATGAACCGGTTGAGTTTGAGAAAACACTTGTTGAAGTTCAAGATTGCAGGAGGAGATTGTTCCAGCGGCACTCTCCAACTTCTTGAATTCGAGTTAGTTTCAAATGAACCGGTTGAGTTTGAGTGACTGAGTCTAGTTCAATTTCTTTGAACTAGTCTGTGGACAAACAGACAAAATGGGGCAGTGGCAGGCTGGCAAATTGGTAATTATAATAGAAAAAGCAGAAATGAACGAAGATAGTAAGATACTATTGTTTCCAAGTGGCAAGTGCACCAATCACATGCCGACATCTTTCGGGTTATCTTTATTGATTTGTTTTTTCCTTTAACCTTTTCATGGACGGGTTGGTTTAGAAATTACCGGTTTTGGGACGGGTTGTTTTTTCTTCAACCTTTCCATGGACGGGTTGGTTTAGAAATTACCGGTTTTGGGACGGGTTGTTTTTTCTTCAACCTTTCCATGGACGGGTTGGTTTTGAAATTACCGGTTTTGGGACGGGTTGCAATTTTTTTTGCCTTTCAATTCGAGGTTTTGGGACGTGGACGGGTAAAAACTTTGTGAAAAAACAGCCCTGTATTGGGGCATATATAATATATATAATATATAATCCGTCAAAAATCCTAGCGTTGCCAAGTCCAACGTGTTACACTTACACACTGTGATCCATCTTTCAGGTTTCCCTTCACTAGTTTTGAGATGTGATCCATCTTTCGGGTTTCCCTTCACTAGTCTTGAGATGTGATCCATCTTTCGGGTTTCCCTTCACTAATTATGAGATGTGATCCATGTTTTGGGTTTCCCTTCACTAGTTTTGAGATGTGATCCATCTTTCGGGTTTCCCTTCACTAGTTTTGAGATGTGTTCCGATCGATGAAGCACCCTCGAGAACGACTTGGTGAATTGAATTTTTCCCCAAGTCCCGTGACGTCAACTGGTTATTTTGCGAACAGAGTTTGGCTGTAACTAATGGAACAGCGGGGTCGGTCGGTTCAGTTCATTATATTGCCCCCTAGCTAGCCCGCCCGCTGCCCATTCGGTCATTGCGGGGGAACCTGGATCCAGGGTGGCTCTTGGCAAAGGGGACAGCAGGCAGGAGGGGCATTGGCATTCCGGCACTTAGGCTATGGAGTCTACTATCCATCCTACTCTACTCTAACGCGGCCGCTCTCCAAATAATGCTGCCACAATTATTGTGCTCCAGGTGACACGAGCGCAATGCCCCAATCTCCTCTTGCCACCTCCCGTGCCCGAATTAACCATTTGGAATTGTCTTTGCCAATGATTAGCCCCTTGTCGTCCAATGCTTAACAACTTCATGTATATATGTATCCGGGCCAGGCTCCATGAGGAGGGGAGGCAACCAACTATATATTGGCCCGTGCCCCCATGTAACCCTCCCCACACAAAACATAGAGTAGATGCGAGCACCCATAACGTAGCATTATTCATATCCATAACCACGTTTTTTGGGACTGACAATATTCTACTAAACTATTTCATATGTTCACTCTGAATGTGGGGAATCTTATGTGGAATGTTGTCACTCCCTCGGAACATTATTATGGATCTGAATAATGTTATGAATTGACCACTTAAGAGATTTTGTGGCAGATATGGACAAGTACAAGGTGGTATATGTTTTTTCCCATTTAGGAAGATAGAAATAAGGTGGTATGCAATTTTTTTGATAGTTTTAGTCCTTAAATTGAAAATACTGTGAAATTTTTCAGCCAAAAGTTGGCATGGACATGTTACCAATATCTAGAGTATGCCAAAACTGCTCATTCTAACCGCTCATTCCTCTTCACTTTAGCACTCAAAACTAGGACATGTGTCATGGCACTGTTGGTTCCGGCCTCATCAAAATTCAATCCCAGTTTGATCGAAATTCAGTCCCAGCCTAATTGAAATTCCGGTACCCTATAGATTGCCGATGGGGTCATGGTCGAGAATAGGTGCCTCTACTATAGCAAGCACTTGATCTCCTTGGCGGCCTCAACCTGATTTGGTCGACTCAACCTAAATGAGTCGATTTCCCACCTTAACATACTCTCATTTTAATGGAAACTACACGTCTGAAGTATAATCTAGTATTTATCAACCTAACATGACTTTTAGGTGTCCAAATGGCCAATATTATTTTGAGAGGATCCCACTCTCTCAAAATATTGAATATCGTGTTAAGTGACAAAATCTCCACATGTCTCTCTTTTGCATTACAATTCACTCATGAGTGATTATGGATGTCATGTGCCATGTGACCTCCGAGTGTCTCGCCTTTAAGGTGTAGGTGCATGTTATGTGTCTTGGTGACAAATTCAAAGCCTTTTTCGACTTTGCCTATGATCTTCTTTGCACTTGGCACCATCATGATAAAAAATTTCCTCCCCAAAGTAAAGCTAGGCAATAGCATTTTGAAGATGTAATTTGATGGAGCCCCGCCATTTGCGAGTAATGGTGTTGATACCAATGTTTATGGAGTTGAAGTAAGATTTACCAAGGGTATGTGCATGTTGCATTGACAGTCTAAATATGCGGTCTTGACTTCATTCCAAGTAAGTGTCTTGTAGCCTTCATCGAACCAGATAGTGACATGGAAACCGTTGGTGGGGCACGTGTATGGGGACACCTCCTCATACATTAGGATTTGTGTGAAGTGTATGTGTTGGCCTAGGACATCGTCTAGTAGCTCCATGGGGTGAAGGATTTGTTTGGTCCTTGGCAATGTCTGTCATATGATGTGAAATATTGTGATTCCACTGTTGGGGGTGCCCAAGTTGGCGAAGTCCTTGTTGGTGCGTCTGTCCTTCAATGGGTGTTTGTCATGTTGAATGGCAAGGGCTTCATGCTAGTGAATTCCATCCACATTTGTCCAACTATATCTATGTTGAATCCATACAACTTTTTCCTTAGGTATGTTGGCGGTGGAGTCGTCTTGGGTAGAGTGTGAGGGGAGGAAGCGGTATGATTGTTAATTTCTCTCCGTTTAGAGCGTTGACTCTCCAATGTATCCTCCACATGGGGGTTGCAATATTGGAATGTGGGAGGTGTGTTGTTGACAATGTGAGTGGCCATGGACTCCAAGTCATGGTGAGAATGGTGTGAGCTTTGTACTATTGAAAGTTAAAGAGACCCCCCTTTCCCCCCGCTCTAATTCTTCAATACAACATCCATATCAAGATTGTCATCCTCCATTAGGTGTTGTGGTCCTTTGCTACTACTCATTGGGTTGAGACCTTGTGATTGCACTTGAAGCAAGATTTTTTGGCAAGATTATTGGTGTTGGGCTTGCAAAAATTGAGATATGTGAGCAGCATGAGGTTGATACTTAATCAAATGGCATGTTGTTGACTTGGTTGTTGGATGTCATGTGATGCAATGCGGTATTGTGGATGTGACAGTGAAGTTGTTGATGGCCGTTGATGCAAGTCAATGACGATGGTATCTTTGTTTGGGGATGATGTAGTTGGGAAAAAAATGCTAGGGCTTGAGCAAGATGCGTTAATTTGGAGCCCTTTGTGATATAGTCTCGAGGCCTAGATGACATTGCAGTCAATGCTGTTAAGGTACTATGTCCTCAACACGGCACATCTAGTTTGGTTGGGATGGAAGTAGGTTGTTGGCACACACAATGTGGTTTGTGAGTCATGGTGGATGTTGTGGTTGTAATGATTGGTGCAAGTGAGGTGATATTGACCATGAAGAGGGAGTTGAGGACTCTAGGTGGCAAGTTGAGTGTGGCAACTAGATTGGTGTGATGTGTGGAGAAGTGGCTATAGGTGTGGAGACGTGGTTGGAGTGGCGACCGGATGGGTCAGCGTGGTGTGCGTTGGGAGTTGCCGTTGAGGCCAAGATCACATCTAAGGAAACGAACATGTGATAGTGGCATAGAATGTGGGGTGATGGTCGGATTTATAATGCGGATTTTGGGTTGTAGGTTGGATACATTGCAGAGGGTAGGGGTTGACTTGCGGGGCTAGATGAGTGGAGCTAGGATGTGCCGAATGCTAGGTGTGTAAGTGGGAGTGGGGTGAAGGGCACGTGCGAGCACCGCCAAATGGATTTTTGGCGTTGGTTTGTGTAGAGAAGGTGGTGTCGTTTTTGCATATTAGTTAGTGGTAGTGTGTGTAGCACTTGCCTTTAAGCAAAGCGGTGGGTATTGGTAGCATGGTGAGGTTGCCCAAGTTTTGAGAGGAAAGTGAGTTGAGGGGAGATTGTTGGTCCGCCATGCTTCGATATGGGATGTTAGGAAGTGTCGTTTCAAGTGGGTAGGGTAGGGTATGTTTGCGTGTTGTAGAGAATCCAAGTTAGAGTTAGTGGCAAGTGACAATATTGGTCTATGTGGCAAGGTTGTGCGGAGGCAAAGTTGTTAGGCTGGTAGGGTAGGTGGAGGCATCCAAGATGTAGTTGTATGCGGGAGGTATTGAGCGAATGTTGTATAGGTGGAGTGGTGGTAATGTAATGCATTTATGCGATGTGGGTGGCATGGAGGTGGTATACTATGTAGCAGTTGGTGCTCTGTATACGGAAGCCATGCGTGGAAAAATCATCGATTATATTGAATGTTTTAGCTTAGCAAGGTTGGTACAAATGCGCATGCACTTAGAGTAAGGAATGCAACATAATGTGCACATTTGGATATGTGTGCAAGGTGGGGGAATAAAATAAGAGTGAACATGGGTTGGAGCAAGGTTGGGCGCGGTGTTGTCATGTTATTTTTGTCGTTGTGTAGGAGTTGTTGATTTGGGGCCGTGGAAGGAAGCCATGTGGGAGCGGCATTTGCGACCAAATTGGGACAAAACTTGAGCTATTGGCAGGGGGTAGAATAATTCTTTGTTGGTAGCTTTAGTGTCATAGAGCAAGATGAGCAACAAAGCGAGTGTCAAGGGCGTTGTTGTACTTCTATTGCTATTTCTATACATGAGAGTTTGGTTAGCTCTTGCTATTGTGGTTTGTGCACCACCATGTCAAATATTGGCCAGGGTTTGGGGCTTGAGTTTGCTATGTGAGGCCAAGTTTGTAAGAGATGTGGAGTTTTGCTACAACCGGTTAGTTGGTGGAGTTTGGCAACTTCCAAAGCTCTTTGTTGGTGCCGTTTTTGAGTTTGCTTGTGCATCCATGTAAGCCGGTTTTCCAATGTAGCAAAAATATATCTACAAACAACATACACCATTCAACAACAACGTCCAAAGAACATATCAACATACAACAATGATCAACAATTTATCCATAGTAGGAGTTGAACCTGAAATAACCCATCAACGGGTTGATGGCCATGGATTTACTCTTCTATCATACCTAGGTCTTAAAACTTCATATTAGATTTAAGTTTAGTAGCTGGGTAGTCATGCGGTCACTTGACAAGCATGCGAATTCGAAACATGAACCAATTGTGACAACCTTTCCCATGAAAAATACCTTCAGAAACCCTTGATTGAAACCAAAAGCAAATGTAACAACCTCTCCTTGGAAAAATACCATCAAAGAGACTTGATAGAACCATTCCTTGGCAAAATAGCTTCAGAATATATTGTGGACAACAACAACAATGGTGGAAGAGAGTGAGGAAACATACCATCCACAAAATCGCAAAGAGGCCACCTTGGTTTCCAGCCACCAGATGTGCGTGTTCAATATAACTTGAGGCAACTGCAACAGGAGGAGTGCCAAAGTTGCGGAATTAGCAAGCCATGCAGTGATGGTGTCCCAATTCTTCAACCCCTCAATCTCGGGATCATCCTCCACTCCTCCCTGTGTCATCACAACCACATCAAACCTCCATCAGAATGATGTAATTCCAACACACTCAAACACCCTCAACTCTTGCAACTCAACCCCACAAGCCCACAACCAACCCAATGAAACCAACACACACCGAAACCCTAAACAAAACAATGCTCCACCTTGAAAAGTAACTAGTGAGATTGATGTTCAATGGTATTGCAACGCCTTTTGTTCAATGACTTCGATCACAACTTGAGCTACAAAAGGGAATATGGAACCAAAATGCGACAAAAGCCTTAGCATACCTCAAAGCCCAAAACATAAACTATGAAAGCCAACAAATCTCTAACTGTCACAAACTAAACAAGACGTATACCTAGGGATCAAACTATCTCTTCATTGCGATGGCATATGCAAAAAACAACAACCTTAGACAAATCAAAAAACAAAGCGCAACCCTACCCCTATCACTCGCCTTGCTCCAACAAATAATTAAGATCCTCAATATGGTCATATTCCCGGGAATGCAATATACATTCTATGCCACCTTTCTCCACCCCAAACATCCGCAAAATGGACATACTTCTCATTAACCTTACATAAATTATGTGTGACTTCACCTTTAGCACCCCCAACATCTTCACTCAATTACCCCGTGAAACATTTGGAATCGAAGTTTTCTCCCTACTCCCCAAATATGCCTCAACCCTTAGTGGACACCTCACACAGACCCTCAATGGCCTTATACAACTCGGACAAATCTATCGAGGACTTATCAAATTCATCGTCCTTAAACACAGAGGGTCTGAAAACCTCCCACATCTCAAACACTGAACCTACATCAAATCACTCGCTGCCCACACTTTCATATTGAAAAAAAAATTATGACACACCTTGACTCGGTCGACTTCACCTTCCCATTAGCTAATACATTTTTTGATGATGAGTGGTATAAAAGCCCTTTCTACCCTTCCCTCAACCCACATCAAAAAACAAACTTTGACAAATTTCTTACCAAACTCGCTAAATTCAATATTATAGCTTTACCTCAATTGCAAGACCCCAATTGCACCCTTATATTTACCTTCCAAGAATTCCAACATTAGTACCACACCATATCCCACAAAATAAATTATTCCATCCTCCAAGCTGCAACATAGTCATCCTACAAATACTACACACCCATGTCAAACCTACCAGTTCCCCATCCAAATCAGACACCTTCAACCCTCCCCTTCCTCCCCCCATCATAACCCACACCATGATCAAACCCTAAACCCCCGTCATCAAGATCACATGCCTTTAAAACAACATACAAAAACAAATACAAATGGGGCACCAAAAAATGCTCAATTATTTCTAAATGTCATTGGCACCACCAACACTCCTAATACATAAAACAAGTTTGCCAATCGCATATCTTAAATCCTAACCACATTCTATACGACCACAACCTCCTATTAATTACGGATTTTGCACAAAATGTAAAATATGAAGCCATTAAAACCAAACTCTCCCTCGATAGGTGTTGCTAACATTCACCCTCCTCAACCATAGGAGGAGTGGCTCAATTGTTTATGCCTTGGATAACATAGGGCAACTTTATACTAGAGCTCGAGGGCTCTCAACCCATGATATAGAGTTTATGTGATTGGTTGAGAAGCCGGAGACAATCCAAGATCACTTTGCACTAGATCATGAGGGCATGAGGGACCAAAGAGATTTGAATGGATGAGAAATCTACATGGCGTCTCGCATGGCACCGAGTAGATAATGTTTCATGGTCTACCAAATATTGCATCTTGGATCCAAAAGAGGTGGGTCTAACACAAAACCAGGGGTTGTGCAAGCAATTAAGTTGTCATTGGCTCTCAAAAATATGTATATAGCCATGGTGGGTTCCATACTATGTGTTGTTTTGGATTGTCCATAAAATATGTTGCGGTCCCTCAACATGGTCCACTTTCACTTTACACTAAGCTTGAGGGTCCATCAATTACAAATTTGGCTTTTTTTTGTTTCCAATGGTATGGCCTTTGGACACTTTTCAAGGGCTCTTAAATTCTTCATGGTCATGGCTCTTGGTCTGTTTGTAAAGTGGCCCTTGACCCTTTATGGCCGCCGGTGACATAAGAGTTTATGTTTTGGTGAGACAATACTCAATGTTGATTTGTGCAATTAGGTTGCCTTCACGAATAGGTTGCCTCTATACGTAAACAAATTATCTTGGGTCAAAATCAAATCACAAAAGATCGTAACTTTGTTCATTCATCTGTACAACAACCACAGTCAAGCCCTAATCACTATATTTTGCTACTGTAGTAGTCAATATCTAGAATACTGTGGAATGTCGATCAATTAACATGGGGGAACCTAATTGCACATATCAATGTCGATGATGTTGAGAGAGTCCATGTCATCATTTGGACCCACTCAACACAGATATCTTATATGTGTCAAAGAATACATAAGTGCAAATTTATCTACTACTTGTTTGAATTCAAAAGAGCAATGTGCTTCAAAGCGTATTTGACGCTCATAAAGACTTCAGCAAGGAGGTATGTGTTTCTTGCATGTGGAAGGTTTCCATTACATTTGCCAAATATCTTCAACACTGGCGACAACAAACACAGAGGAATACCATGCAGTCAATTGCACACTAGATTTTTGTGATGATGTGCGAACTCAGAAGCCACAAAGAAGAGAAGATTGAATTGAGAACCTTTCAAAGGCTGAATTGCAATGAGTAGTCATTGTAATTGTTGCAACTGCAATTGTACATTGGAGGATCCTCTTGAGAAAAGTGCACACAATTCACCCTGCATCTTGCACTACGTTTAGGTGTGCCTCACACCATGCAAAACATAGCACACACTCCAATGATGAATCTTTTTTCCTTTTCCTTTGATTTGTTTATTATTGACTTTTAAGATAGAAGGCAAAAAAAGCCAACGCCAAAATGTATTTAGAATCAAGCAAGCAAGTAATCTAGGTTTCCGTTCGGTTGGTTAAACATGTGCAGATCACCTGGATATCTCCACTATGATTGAGTGGATCATAAATGATAGATGCAGCGGATATCAAGTGCTAGGAAGGTCACCCATTGGAGTATTGTTTCAGCTTTAGGTGGCTTAACCTCAAAGTTCACATGGGATCCAGGTTAAGGCTATGGGGTTTAAGGCACCCCTTGACCTCTTATGATCACTGCATCTCAATTCATATTATCAACCTCATATCAAAAGTTGTGTGTTAAAAGTGATTGCTAACTCGATGAAACAATTCAAACTTCAATTCAATGATCAATGTTGTATGTGGAGTTGGGAATGTCTCTAATAGCTTTTTGCGCTCACACTTTTGGGGACTCTCGCCGCCCTCCACTCCCTCTCCACACTTACCCTCAACAAGTGACAACTTGGAACCAAAGCTCGCCCCCAACCTCCTTTGAACAAACAAACACACAAAGAGGCATAGACCGATGGTTGATCCCCCCCCCCCCCAAAACAAACGTTTACTCATATAAGGGGAATAAACTCGGAGTCCAAACGCACACTACATGTAAGAGGCCGTTTGGGGTTTAAAACCCGGACCATCATAAACCGCAAGCCAATAACCTTGCCACCATATCCATGCCCCTCCAAGATATCCACTAACAACTATAGACCCCCTTTTTAGCCCCATCCAAACCCGTGTCCCACAACAATCGAAGTTCTAGTAGGCTACTAGGCACTGTGTATTGAGCCCACGCTAACTAGGGTTACTACACTAAATAGTCTTATTAGTGTGGGTGGATAATTAATGTGGCTTACTCTAATTATAAAATTTAGAGTGGGTTTTAAAATTTTATTGTGGCCTACACTAATAAGACTATATGAGTGTAGCTCGTGGATGAAGAGGCTCTTTGTTCATGCTTGCTCTATCATGATCTCAAGTATGTGTTTATCTATTGTACATTTTAATTATTGAAAAAAAAAACACTACTTATCATTACAAGCGTAACCACCTGAAATTATTTTAAAGGAAAGAGAACGGGTTCTTCCCACCAGTGAATGGGAAGAACCTACTGCTAGTTCTAGATGAACTACATTAAATATGATATTTAATGTTGTTACTACCCTACCCTGCTCAACATTCATTTTCAATTCCTTGACAATTAGTGTTAGACATAAATGTGCCGCTACCTTCCCTATTCCCACCTCCCGACCCGTAAAGCATGAATTTCACTAGACTTGTGGTTTTAGGGGTGGCGCCCCACCTTCGTGCTCGTTGCTCTCTCATATGCCGAAGTCAACAACATTTTTTTCATATCCTTACTAACACTAGATTCAAGCATATAACTTCCTCATATGACCATAGTTGATATTTAGTGTTTACGTTTACATTTAATGTTACTGACCTTCAAAGGGTAATTGACATTTAGTGTATGTGTTCGTAGTTAGTGTATCAAACACTAAATATCCTTTTTCAGTGGAACGAGTTCGAAAAATAACCATATCGAGTTGAAGACCTTCAACAAACAACCGATCATGTTAGAAGAATTTATAAAATATTCCTCAAATCAATAAAGAAAAACCAAAAGATGTCAACATGCAACCAGGTCGACTCGGAAACACTAGGATTTCCAACCGATCATGCTCAAGAAACACCCCCCCCCCCCCCCAAACGAAAGGTTACGATGCTTTGAAGGCAACTAACTTCAATGTCAAGTCAAGCTAGTTATTTATTGCACTACGTATGGAGTATGATGTATGGCGTGCATGAAATGAGTACTCAACAAACATATATATGACCAGGTGGGTCTAAGCTTACATTATAGTTATGGAGCTTGATGATGGAACAGATAGATAGATATGTGCCAAACAACGAGCCAAGTTTCAGGTGGCCTGACCTCCTACATTGCAGTAGCTAGGATTCAATATAATGGCTACCTAGCTAGTAGCTATAATCTATAAGCTACATATAACTTTGGTAGAGTGGCCACTCACCACATGCTTACACTGCAGTATATATGTGGGAGCTTCAATGGGAAATCGACAAGTCGCAATTATTGCCACGTGCCGTACATATATATATATATACAGGGTGTTCATGAATCGGGATTTGCCTCTACTGATGCATTCGCTTCATCTCTCTGTCTGTCTGTCTATATATATATATATATATGATTTTTTATATGTTTATACACATCCTCAGTAAATCTATGTCCTCAGAAAGATGATAGGAGCATGCATCCGAATGATAGGGTTGTGACTTATGTGGTGGTGTTGCCTTTATATCAGCAACACAAAACCCACAGAATTCAGAGCAAAAGTGAAGCCTTGACCTGGCAAACGTGACAATTGAAGACTGGCAGGCAGGCAGGCAGGCTACTAGGCTGGGGCTCTCATTGCAAAAGCCCACAAAAAATCTACTAAGGGAGGATGACCCACGTGCATGGCCCTGTAGCACTTACGCATGAGGTTCTGGGCTTATGATGAGATGGACAAAAACGTGTGAAAGTGAATGTATACAATTCTACTTTACTCCGGCGGTGAAATATATATATATATATATGGAGGATAGTTGATTTGGGGGGGGGGGGGGGGAAGGTCAACATATACTCATTCTTTGTTGGATGTTTGAACCCTTGCCTCCAAGGAACCAGTGTACGGGTTGGTTTGCCCCAGCTGGAGGGGGGGGGTCCTCTTCTGTAGTTTTCACTTCTACATTGGTTATTGCAATTAGTGGTGTGTTACTACTCGGAGTTATGCAATCGTATAACTCTTTAATGAGAATGTCATATATTATGAAGCGAAGTCATTTATGTTTTTATAATGTATGAACACTGTATTGAACTTTCGTTAGTAGAAATTGAACTCTTGAGTAAGACGTTATTGCATTGCGTAACTTCGAATAGTAACATGCACTAATTGGAAGAATTCATGTAGTATACGAGTCTTACACAATCACCTCATGTCGATGAAAGAACGATGCAAATCTATCACTATGTTAGATTTGCAAAGGTTCTAATTACATAGGACAAGTTTTCGCTGTCGTAAGTCAATTGTCTAGGACTCGTATGCTTGTAGTGTTTGCAGTTTTCGACATTACTTAATAACGTTGAATTGTTTCAAATAAGTTGTTAGCCCCACATTGCTCTACTTACACGGGTATTTTTGTTTTTGGTTGTTGTTGTTTGGTTCCAAATTTAGAATGAGGAGATGTAAGAATCATGGAATGTGTGGTTTCAAATCCAATCTTTGTGTTTGATAGATTCATGGGCTTCAAAAACACCACATCATTGCTATGAATGAATGACCAAAAAAAAATGGATACTAGAGTCTAGGAAGTCAATATGCGGGTATGGGACTACAAGTATGTTGAGGTGGGTGGAGTCATAAAGGCTAAATCCCTAGAGTAACAAAAGTGTGGTGGCTTCTATAAGAAAGTGGCTCAGTGATATCAACATGGTGATTGAGTTGGTATTATTTTTTTATTTTTTTGGAATTACCTACCCTAGATCTACTATACATGGAGGAGCAATGTTTTTTTATCTACGACCGGGAGACGGTTCTGGTCATGAAAAAAAACCATGCCCCTCCCATTTGATCAAGTTGTGTATAACATATCTATATTTTGCATGTCAAATGACATGTAAAAGTAAGGAGAAGTAGAAGCAGAGGCCAATGAAGTCCTCGACAACCGTCATGCATCGCTGGAGGAAATAAAGCAAATCCATGGTAGTGATAAGTTGCCATTGAAGTAACATACGACAATTCGAGGGATGGATATACATCGAGCAGGACTCTTATGGTTGTAGTTACAAGAGTGAAGTGGCATGGGCAGGTCAGTCATTGAATGCTGATGTAAACATAGAAGGTCGATGCATGCATGGTGTGATCGATTGACTGCAGAATCACTTATAGTTTATGGACCCAGCTCCATCGATCCCTCGGCTCACAGCCCGAGGCATAATTGTCTTCATTGCGAATGGTGTGTGTGTGTGTGTGTGTGTTGTGTTGGGACTTGGAGCATTGAGCAATGGGGAGATGCTCCCTGGAATAAACAGGAGGACTAAATGAAGGGAGGGAGGGTATATAGGGAGTCATGACAAACAGGAATGACGAAGAAGCCAGAAAGGGCACTCGCAAGCATCGTCAATGTTGGGCATTGCCATGCAAGAGCCTCGGCCTCCACCGACACCAATCATCTGGGAAAGAGAGCGAGCACAGCCCTAACTTTTATCTCCAAATTATGTAACGGACTCTCTCCCTCCCTCTCTCTCTCTCTTTACACTTTGTGACTTTACGAGCAGTAAAGTCAGAGTTGGTTATTTCTAGTGATTGGGGGGTCACGTCAAATGGCAGGGGAAAAAAAAGGAACTAGAGAGAGGAACAAAAACAACGTTGGCGTCGTCATCAACGTGAATTATGGTGTTGCTTTATTTTCTTTTCAATTGGTTTAGGTCTACATGTAATTTCAAAATGGGTATTATGAGAATTAGAGGGGTTTTAAACACTATTGCCCTCCTTTTGGAAGGTGAACATCTGGAACGTGTATAGACAAGTCGGTTAGCATCTTCTCCCTCCAAGAGCAAGCCACTAGGTTTTCACACGGTTGCTCGAAAACATCTACTCCGCCATGATATTCCCACTATGATTGGGTGGACTACATGTGGTAGGGTGCACGGATATCGGGTGATAGGAAGGTCGCCCATCTCAGTACTATTATGGTCCTGGATGGCTTAGTTTTGGAGTTCTCATGGGATATAGGTTAAAACCTTGGGTTTAAGCCACCTCAAAAAGTACTAGAGAAGAAGAGAACATATAAGTCCAATGTTATGACCACTGTGAATAATTTTACATATGCGTGATTGTGGAACGTGCTTTACAAAATTATAGGGAGGTGGAAGAATTTCCCTCAATTTTCTCAAGGCAAACCCTAGGTTACCATATGGTTGGTTTCAACTGGACCCCCCTACTATGATTGGTTAGACTATAGCAATAGGATGCTCCACAAATACAATTACAAAGAGGTCATTAATCATGCATCTTAAGCTTTGGAGTTCTCATGATATAGAATTAATGACTTGAGCTCAAGCTCCCTCCACAAAGAAATGGGTAGATATTAGAAAGTATGGGGAACAATATTGCACATTTGCAAACTTATATACATAAGTAATTCCTTGGATCATTAAGTTCATCACTAAATACATCCACACGTGTATTTCCTCTTAATATGAAAGTTTATTGCTAATATTAGTAGGTGCTAGTCTTGTGAGATGGCATTCAATAACAATCCATACCAACCACATTAAAAAAATAATGCTTTTGTTCCAAGAGGAAGGGAAATAGACAATGCTTCACAAATGACAAAAGTCGTTTGAGTCATGTCATTAAGGAACCAATTTTTAATGACATTTAAGCCAAAATCATGTCCATCAATTGTAGTTGCCATGTAAGGCCTTCCATTGGAGAACATGTCATTAGAGTGACCACATCAATGTGTGAATCATGTCTACATTAATCATGCAACATGCTAGCCACAAAGGTACCTTACCAACATCCGCTGATGATTGTTGGATGGTACCATTGCTAGAGGTTTCCAATACTCTAGATTATCTTGAAATTAGATAGAGGGTTCGGAACTTACGTCCACATTCTTACAATATTATATATAGTAGCCACAAATAGACGAAGCAATAAACAACTTACTATAATTTGCCCTTCTTTTTGTTCCAACCATGGAAATCCTAGAAGCCTATTAATATGGCTCCAATATGTTGACTTGCAGTTATAAGGTACTGAGATAAGGTCAATTTGATTATTTGATAAGTGGAGACATGTGGAGCTATTTGAGCATGTCTTATTGCTTATTTAGATCATTTATATGATTTCTATATTAAAATTGGTCCGTTATTACATATATGATCACAATATACATAAATATCATACATATTTACAAAAATTTAGAGAAATTAGTGTTAGTCACACTAATTACCCTATATATTGTAGGTAATGTAGAGAACAATTTTGGTGTCAACACAATCATTCCATGTTAGTTTGCAATAATGTGGTGACTCGTTTCATGCTTTTGGAAAATGATAGTCCTAAAAAATTATGTGGAAAGTTAGAAGGAGAGGGTGACATTGACTTCAATTCGAAGAAAAAAAAAAGACAAAAAGAAAAAGCATAATGAGAGCTTGGAGCATAAGAAAACACTTGTATTTGGGTCGCTTGGTATCACATCATTGTCTTTAAAGTTTAGGGAGGAGTGGTGATTGTCCTATTTGCAATAATAAGGATTTTGATAGCCCTAGGACCTAAGTTCTAAGGCTTCTTTTGTTTTTCAAATTGTTAAGAAGATCAAAATGCACGTGACAATCATTTGAATGACGAAGCCGCATATATTGTTGCATATTTTTCATCCAAATATGGACACATTCAAAAGTATATAAATTTCATCCACATATTTTTATTTGTTGGATGATCATAGTGTTTTCATCCATGACCATGGATGGAATGTTCGCTCTCCTTGTTTTAAAACACTACCTAACTTTTTTTGGCTAAAAAAATAGGGTTGGTCACGACAGGTTGTAAATGCTCAACAATTATGGAGATAGGAATCTCACATCCTTTGAGCAATTGTGTGTGCTAAGAGAGGCGCAAAGGTGCATTACCCATGCTCAAGTGGAGACTTTGTGTATTGTATGGAGAAAGCACAAGTAACTCAAAAAGATCTACAATGTTTGGAGACCCACTAAATCTCAATTTTTGGTGTTCAAACCTCTCATACCGAATCTTATACTAAAAGTGACAAAAACAAAGTGGCAACAAAGCTTGACTTGCCTAACCTTAAGCAACCGAACATGCACAAAAGAGAAGAATTTCATGTAAAACCCCAACCCCGACCCGACCCAATACGTGTTCCATACCCAATAATACCCTCTAAACCCCGCCTTACAACACATGGCCGACTTTATCTTATGATATGATATTATGACACTTTATATTACCTACCATATATCTACATTGCCCTTCAGATAAAATACCCTTATTATTTAATATAGATGATTGCTACAAATCTTATGTAGGGGTTCTTTAGTAACTCTTGTCATTATAAATGGTTGGGATGTTACACATTTTGAATAAATAGGACCCTTTCCTTGCTCACACAATTTCTACACAATGTCCACTAAGTGCACCCCTCCTCCCCCCCCCCCCCCAAAGGTTTGTGGGTTAGGTTTTCTCTACGTGTAATGCAATATAAGTTGTGTTGTATTGATTTATTATACTCATGTATGTTATTTTAAAACATTAGGTTTTTCATTTATGTATAAGTTTTAATTTGAAATCATATCTTATACTATACAATAAGAATGAATTTACACATTACTAGCATTTGAGTAAATTTGAACAAACCACTTGTCAAAATTTAATAAAAATTGTGCACTTGTGGGAACAGAAACATCAAACGACAACTACAAAAGCAACAAACACAACTTTGAATGTTTATATTCTGTATATTATAGCCATCATATTTGTGTAGTTTTGTGATCTAGTGTATTTCATACCGAAGGTTGAAATTGTCCAAATGTCGTGCATAGATTCAAATCCACTTAAATCTTAGTTACAAATGAAACACTATGCGTTGCATGCAATCCAAAATAGATGTCAAATACTTTACACCAAGAACCTAGCCTAGACTATGCCAAGATTTTGAAGGTTTAAAAAACAACTCCTAGTCAAGACGCTTTATCAACAAAAAAAACAGGTTGCAAGGAAGTTCTTCACATTTGACAAACATCAAATCAGTGTTGAATCGATTTTCAACTACCCCTCACCCTCCTTCAAACTTATCATTAGCACACATAATAATGAATATTACATGTTCAACAAGGGTGTTCCATGTTAGAAAAGCGTCTCACAATTTGATCAATACCAACAAACCATGTGTAACCCATAAAGGGAAAACCCAAACCATGTGTAACCTATAAGGGGGAAAACCCAAATAGGTGTGACGCTTGTGCTTGGCCAAAGATAGTGTTACCAATATCCGTTGCAATTATTGTGTGGTGAATAGGAGGTATGGGGGAGCAACGAGGCCTTTGGGAGGCCACATGCAAAGTCCACAAATTGGTTGTTGATTTTGGGGCAAATAGGCCTCCCATAGAAAAGTTCATAAGTTGGTCATTGGGTGACAAAGCAAAGTGGGCCACACACAATCAACCGGCCCTTTGAAGTGTGCCATGTGGGACTATGGGAGGTTCACAAGGAGTCCACGGAGCTTTGGCGGTAAGGTTCAACACTAAAGCGAGAATATGATATTGTCTGGTAGGTTGGGAAAATTGGAAGGTTACGTGAGCACAATGTTGGCCAAAAAGCTTGACTCTCTACATCGTTTTGGTGTTGGGTAAAAAGAAAAAAAGGAAAAAAACATACTTGCCCCCATTAGCATGCATATAACGAAGCAAGCAAGCAACCACCTTTCACGTCTCTCATAACCTCTATGTGTTTTGAATCTTCCACCTTTACAAAAAAAAAAAAAGTTGCTCTCTACATCGTTTAGGTGTCAAGGAGTAGTTTATCCTCGTGCGCCTTTCGATCTTTTTACCTTTGTGTAAAGGCACGTGTCACATGCCGTGGTAGTATGCATCTATGCATCGCGAACATCTCAATATTTGGGCCACAATAATAGATATGCACATTGTCAAAAAAAATGCCACCAATTATTAAAAATGTCATCATTGTGGCCCACAACTAGTAATGAAATTGTGATTCTTTGAACAATCCATGAACAATTTGGACAATGCTAATTGTGAGCAACCATGTCAATCATGAGTCTTTGGTGTAGTGTGGTCCACACTATATGTGAACGATGAAATTGTTGCAAAAACTCCTTAAGAATGATATTACATCAATTAGATCATACTTAGTTTTAATACCCACATATTTGTCAATGAGCTTGGAATTAGTGTGGTCCACTTGGTATTGTAAGTAACAATACTTATCAACCCACACTGATGGTGAAAATTCAAGAAAAGAAAAACCAACATCAATATTTTTACCGATGTGAAGATGAACATGTTGGCCCGGGCTTGTTCAACAGTCCCCTTGGTACATACTAGGGTTAACTGTCTACCTTGCGATAGGTGTGCTTTTGCACATTGATGATAATATTCAACATGGTAGGACCTAGTAATGAGATATGCAATTTGCACATCTAAGTTGGTGAGTCGCTTCTACATTATGAGGTTGTGACTTATATCTAACACACACATGACCAATGTGCTTGACATTAAAAACTTGAAATGAAGCAAAAATTCATCTTTGCGTAGTTAGTGATAAGATGAATTTGTTAACATAGAATTTCAATATGTAATTAATAATGAGTTGGGAATTAGTGTGGCTCACTTGGTATGGTAAGTAACAATGACTATCAACCCACACTAATGACAATATTCGACATGGTAGGACTTGGTAAAGGGATTCATGATTTGTGCATTTAAGTTGGTGGGTCACTCCTAAAGTTGTGAGGTAGCAAAAAATGTTGGAGCAATATATACGTGACTGCATGGTATCATCAATACAATGGTATCAAAGTACCTATCCGTGGGTATCAATATTGTAAGACCAATCAAACATTGATGTATGGTGGGTATCTCAAGGTGAGAGAAGCTTTGTATACTTGAATTATTGTTTGGATCGGTACCATTCTACACCGTATTGATACTAGGGCATGAAGGTCCTTACATGGTATATATAGACATGGATAGTATCGAAAACAAAAATATCCTCGATTACTTATACCACGTTGGTTTATCATGAAAGTTGGAAGTCTCATTTTGAAATTACCGATTGGCATGAAAACAAGACGATACTAGTCCAATATTGAGCGTGACTTACAACAAAGACATGTTTGACCGACGCCATTCTTAACAGAAGAAAATTTGAAGACAACGTGCTCACACATCACGACATTGATAAGCTCCACCAGCCACTTACCCTAGACATGAAAATATCTCGATCAAAGATTGGAATAAACATGTTGCGATCCTCAAAAAGACATAGACCTTCATCTTAGTAACACGGCAAGGTTCTCATGTGACACAACAAGGTTCTTATGGAACACGGCATCTCTTCAATCTAAAATGAGATGAGGGAGCACGAGGCCTAAATCAATAATGCAATGAGCCACTGTCACCAGTCATTTGTACGTCGGACAAGGTGAATTTGCTGTTATTTAAGCACTTGTAACTTTGTAATTAAGTTCTGTATATCTGTAAAAAGGGGCTGTTAATGTCTTGGTTCCTAATTATAAGGGTCGTTGTTTATGATGGTTGACCTGTTAAGTCTCAACGTCCAACCCAGTGATTGCTACTGTAGTGAATAATAAATCTGCAATTCCATGCACTGGGCTAACCTACTTGAGATCGCTATTGAAGGGGCTCATCACACCGGCCACTCATGGCACCATCCGTCGGCATCTATGGCTGTGATAGTGTGAAAAGTGGTGGGCCAACAGCTCCTCCTCCACATAATCAACATCAATTTCACGGCTGGAACCGGATGGAAACGTTGGCGTGATAAGGGAATGGGACGTACAACTCGCAGCGTCCAGGGAGATGTTTGGGCATAGGCAGTCGAGATCCTAGTGTTTCTAAGTCCAACCGGTTACATGTTGTGTGATTTTTAGGGTTTTCTTGTTCCACACATTCTTGTAAAAGAAACGATGAGTAAGGTAGAAATACCATAACTTGTTAATTACCCTTTAGCCGTGCACTAGACCACCGTCATAATGGTGAAGTGCCATTTCTAAAACCGATCATGGCTCGGCGGCAACTTCAATGCGTGTACACTTAGTGTAGCCAACGGGAGTCAAGTGTCGATGTACTCACGAAGTAACCGATTTAGGCGATGTTATGTATGGAAATGCAGATTACCGTGTTCGGTGTAGGGAGAATCTAGTGAACGAGTAGGGGGTTGGACAACTTCCACTTTGAAAAATTGTAGCATTTTTTTTTTGTATAAGGCAGAAAAATATGAAACAACTTGCATTCTTCACGAATCCTTCTCGTCTATCTTGGAAAATCATCTCGTGATTGTCAGACCAGATCTTCAATGCAAATCACCTTATTTTCACGGGTTATGGTATCTCTACCTTAAATTTCATGAGGTCTTTGAACTTCAACCAGTTATTTCTCAAACTCAAGTGGTTCATCTGCAACGAGCAGTCAGTTCTCCCTGCTCATTGACAACTTGAACTGGGCAAGTTGTTTGAACGGTAGTGATTTAATGGAGTGTGTGTGTGTATAAAAGTTAGTTAAAACAGTAAGGGCCCACGGCATGCAGTGACTTTGAGACTTTAAAGCTCTCCGAATGCATATTGAAAGAGTCAGTGCCATACAGGGACCTCCTTTGAAGTCATTGACCTGGCCTTCTCCCACATTATGCAACTTCACAGCTCATGACTGATTTGAGTGGCCAGCCTTGACACTTCAAGTGTCGATGGGTATGTGCTTTTGTGACTCTAGGTACATTCAATGTCTTGTTACCCATGCAAATCATCTTGTGTCAACATCCAATCCCCAAAACCCTATGTCTTTCGTTCTTCTTCCACACGACATCCTAATTAACAAAAAAAAAGAAAAAAGAATTGTGTTTTGTTTGTTACTATGGTAGTAAATATCCAAAAATAGTGTGGAATGTCAATAACGTAGCATGGGGCAACGTAATTGCACATATCGGTGTACCTAACTTACACCGGTACGTGCGATTGGGCCACTTCACACACGAGACTGAGAGCCCCGTGACCATTACAGTTCAAGAACTCTCATTGGTGGAAAAGGCGGAGCCGGTCCAAGTTCACTTCACACTACGCTTGAGGGACCAACAGAGTATGTGAATACAAGATGGATGTAAAGTCTACATGGGTTCCTACATGGCATCGAATGGATCATGTTTCGTGGTCACTTGGATTATTTTTCAAAACCATCTCTTGGAGGTAAGCCTAACACAAAACCGGGAGATCATCGCACTCCAAATGCTCAATACAGCTGATTTATTCTAATTTATCATGTGTGAAGGACCCGCATGAATAGAAATCCATTGAATTAGCATTTGGTTGAGGACCCGGTCACATATGACTTTACACTACACTTGAGGGTCCGTGACCACACTACATGATTTTGGAGGTGTGTTGGACGGCCTTTGGACACTTTCTTTTGGGCTCTCACAATCTCATGGTCACAGCTCTTGGCTTGTGTGTGAAGTGGCCCTTATTCCCATGCCACCCAACTCAAAACAATCGTCCAATAACTAACTTACCTTCAAGACTTCATTTCCACCAGAAAGTCATATTCTATTGAATTGTCAAATTTTCTTTGCAGTTCTTTTTGGCAACGTGTTTTTTCCAAAAGTTTCAACAAGTCTCAAAATAATATAATAAACCCTAATTTACGGCCATGGCCTCCTGTATTCCAAGTTTGACCATGCTATTTTGCAGATTCCCTAGCATTATCCTTTCTCCAGTTACATATATGCGCGTGGTAGAATGCCTCTTTGCAACCATGTTCCTAGTACTTTCCATTCTCCTCTATTAAATGTCTCAACATGCCATGTTGTTTAGCGCGTGGTTCACATGGGTCCCAAACCCTAAATCTCCAGTCACTTGAGGTCGATCCGCGCAATCTCAACCGTTGAGAGCTGGAAGTTGGGACTTACCACTTCACATGGGTCCCAAGTGCTAAGTCC
This sequence comes from Polytrichum commune, assembly GCA_950295325.1. Taxonomy (NCBI): domain Eukaryota; kingdom Viridiplantae; phylum Streptophyta; class Polytrichopsida; order Polytrichales; family Polytrichaceae; genus Polytrichum; species Polytrichum commune. The sequence continues at coordinate 34,327,215 of OX485804.1, forward strand.
CAACTATGACATGGATGCCTACGTGGCAACACGTGTTGGGACTTCTGCTATGAGTTGGGTCAAGCAAAAAGCTAGACCCAACTCTCAATCCAAGTCTCACGAATGTCTGTGCAAAAAAGAAATCAAGATTTGACTTTAATGATAGTTACTCGGGGCTCACGAGTTGGGACTTTGCCTCCTTGTTGGGACTTGCTAACATGAGTGGGACTTGGGACCCCATGTGAAACAACCCTTAGACTTAGTTGTCATCACCGCCCATGAATTTGAAGAAACGAGTTCTTCAATTTCAATTTGTAAGTTGCCAAGTGTTACACAATGAACGGGGAGATGAAAAAGTTGAGCTGCTTGTTAGGAAGTTATTCTTATAATGCCTAAACCATAGGATTACGAAATTACGATAATGTGGGAGCACAAGTGACATGTCACATTTGTTAGTGATGTAGTTGAACTCAACACCTAAATATATGGTTCGTGATATAAGCCAACGAGTTATTGGATTGTATAATTGGGCTTGGAGGTTAGAGCATACAATCCAATGTTAACAATATCATTTTGCACCGTTTTACAAAATTATCTTACCCAAATGGAGTCCATGCCATACAAGATTGCCCAATCTTGTTTAAGTTTTGTACATATAATTAAATCCCCATGGATTACCGTGGTACAAGATCATTTTAATGATAAATACTTTCTTGTAGCATTGTCAATGTATGTTTAACCCTTCAACGTTCCAAGCCTATCAAACGAGTTGTTTTGAGTCCATTTCACTCAACGTTGGTTGTGGACTTTCTATGGACAGGTTTTGAGGTTGAAAATGAGATTTATTTGTATGGTCTTGAGACTTGGGAGATGTGTTGTTTTGAGGGAACAAATGGGCATGAAAATCCCTTTGGATTTTGAGATTTTAACAATTGAAGTAAAAGATGCCCAAGAAAATGTCATCATGTTTTAAGAGGATAACATCCAAGTAGACACTAAGGATTGGGTCAAGCATGGTAAAGTGGGCCAAGAGAATGCTCCAGTACACTACAATCATAATTTGTTTCGTCAAAGGCCTAGAAGTAGTAGCAAAGTGTTGTTTAAATTGGGATTTTGTCCATGATAATCTCTGTTGTTGTGTTAAATACTCAAATGTATAATATGAAGTTGAGATCTTCAAAACTTATCATTAAAAGTGATGGGCAAAAGCAAATTGATGAATATGATTTGACTGTAAATTTCATGACCTCAAATATTTTGAAGTTGGATTTGTTTTCATATTCCTTGAATTAATTAGATACTTGAGGGCATCATGTAGAAAACCATAAATTATTCGATGTGATTTTATTGTATTTAAAAAAATTTAAACAATCACTTGTTGAATATCACCTACTTGCACACCACTTGCACTGTCTTCTAAAATATGTAGACTTTTCTTGGAATATTTTTTTGTCATCATGGAATTGCTTGGCTTTGTAGATCAATATGTTTTTTTTGAATGTCTATGAATTTTTCTTGACAAAATTCAAAGTTATTATATTGTTTTGAATTACTTTCACTTTTAATATGATTTTTAATAGCCCAACACCACTCCTTATCTGTGGTAATTTAAGCATTGACTTTACGTTAGTTCTTATAAACTCATGGTTTGGGACTAAACCCATGATTACATTTACTTTACTTTATGAATAACTTTATTAGACCTGGAATTTCCCAGTAAGCAAACCCGGATTTATATAACATTTGTCAATTCACCTTTGTAGAATGAAAATTACCCCGTATGAATATTAGTCATTTTGTAAGAGTGACTCATGCTAAAAAGGGCATTATGCCCACAAAATTCCCAGACCCACGGTGCAACGCCCAAGCCCTAGTACTGAGGAATATCGTGGAATGTGATGCTCAGTAGTTTTCTAGTTCCTAGACTTTTAGAACCGAACTCATGTGAGGGCCACTTCACACACGAGGCTGAGAGCCCGTGACCAAGTACACTTCAAGCACTCTCATTGGTGGAAAAGGCGGAGCCATTCCAAATTTGCTTCACACTACGCTTGAGGGACCAACGGAGCATGTGAATGCAACATGGATTCCTACATGTCATCGAATGGATCACGTTTCATGGTCACTTGGACTATTTCCAAAAACTGTCTCTTGGAGGTAGGCCTAACACAAAACCGGGAGGCCATCGCACTCCGAACGCTCACAACCGTTGATTTATTCTATTTTATCATGCGCGAGGACCTGCCTGAATAGAAAAAAAAACCATTGAAATAGCATTTGGTTGAGGGCCTGTCCGGTCACATATGACTTCACACTACACTTGACGGCCCGTGACCACACTACATGATTTTGGAGGTGTGTTGGGACGGCCTTTGGGGACTTTCAATTGGGCTCTCACAAACTCATGGTCACGGCTGTCGGCTCGTGTGTGAAGTGGGCCTGAGTGTGTCCATTATGCTTTATGTGTTAATTCCACAAATGATTTATCCAGCTATGCATGGGGTTGCCAGGTCACTGCCATTATATATTGGTGACTAGAATAATTAATTTCTAAAATAAGGACAACAAGGTCCAGGAGCACCCCCCTTTTGTCCTAGTGCGCCTGAATTATACCGCCGTTCCCAAGCATGGTTCCCATGCTCTCATGCGACCGACATCTCAAGCCTTGGCATCTGGGCCACTGGGAACGTCTTTGGTGACATTACACTTGAGCGTTCCCTATGGCAACCAACAGTAGTATATGCCCTAGTTCCCAATGGGAAGCCTAATTGGGAGCATGCATGCCTACTTCATTTTCCATGTGGAATCTTGAGGCTTGCATGGGCTTAAAAGCAAGTGTTAATTCAAGGCAACAGATCAGCTGAGCTACGAGAATCACAGTTCCTCATAATTGCCCACAATTGGCTGTTTGGTTTTTGAAACACCCTTGCCTTCAATTGTAGCTCATAAAGGAGGAATTATTGTTCACACATCAAAAATATGACTGAATTGAATGCAGTATTACATGAGGAAGTGAGTGTGGATTTTTTTCTCGTTGGAAGTCCTTCATTCTAGAATTACGAATTAATAAGACCTTTCTTATTTATTGTTTTCTAGTTTTTCTTTTTCTTTTTGCTCCGATCATAGCAAATAATGGCAGGTGAAGAATAAATTGTCAAGGTCGTTCTTTAGTCCAGGTACTACAAGATGTCTTCCTTTATAAAACAAGAGTGTCATAGTGAGATGGCGAATCGTGAAATCATACACTGCTGTGGCTTTTGTGTGGCAAGCGGATGGATGTCTCATGGCATGTTCACACGAAAGCCATTAGGCCATGGCTCTTGAGAATCCTTCATATCTCATTGGTTGAGAGTGTCACAGGTCTCCACTTTAGGTTTATATGAGGGTAGTTTTGGATCACAACTCATAACATCTTTCAGTGGTTGAAAAATGTACATGGAGTTTCACATGGCTAGTATGGATAATGTTGGCTAGGATGTAGGGAATTTCTCCAGGACAACTCTTGCAGTGGGGATTTGGGTTCACAGTAAGGACATCTGCCCTCCAAAAGACTTTGGGCTATGCTTCCATGGACTTTTCTATGATCTCATCCAAAAAGTGGGGTACCATGGTCATTCATTAACCATTCTAAATGCGATACTCAACGTAATTGGGAGGGTCTATGTGATCGATTATGACTTCTTGGCCTTCACATGTGGAGATTGATATCAAAGTAATGTGGGCTTCAAATTCCCTTGTGATTGAACTTGGCTTCTCTAGCCATGACGGCGGATCAACCAAGAATAAGAATGTTACAAAAGGAGTTGTATTTCACAATGAGCACGAAGAAGTAGCCATTTAAGATCCATCTACCTTATTTAGATGCACCAAACTCTTTGTAAAGGTTTTATCACTTAAAGTAGACGATGCTAAAACCCTCACTTTAAGCGTTCAATGTCGCTACCACTATTAATTGATTAAATGTTTATCTGTTTGCAATTGAAAGGGGATTCCAATGCACCAAAATATGCCTCCTTTGAAACCCATAGCAAAAGTTATAAGCGTTTATTGGTAGATGCTCCAAAATCAATATGGCAACTTGATGTTAAGGTCGTGGACATCCTCAAAATTTATATGTACTTATTGTATGTAAAATCTTAGGGCATTGATTTTGGGTGGGATATAGATTTTAGCATGCTCTACCTTAGTTGCTACTAAAGTACGTGCCTATTCCACATACATTTGTCGGTTGGCATTGGATTGGCTTGTAAATTGTCTCATCCAATTAGCAATTGTGAGTCAAGAAGATCGCCATTTCAAGTTCCAAATCCTAAGTGGAGCTACAAAGGTTATAAGAGCTCAAAGCCATCACATAAAACCTCCCAACTATGTTAATTACTAAACCTCAAATGGTTTTCACATTATGGACACACGATCCACTCTCGTCACAACTTTATAGGCCATTTCGATGTCCAGTCTCGACTACAAGCATTGCCATATACCACTCAAATTGTAGGCGTATGTGTAAGAAGAGTAATCGCACATCACCCATATACCTCGTGCGTTTTCATCCATTGCCCTAAATCAAATATTAATAACTTGAACACCAAGAGTAAAAGATTGATGCCACCATCACTACAACTAATTATAGTGTGAGTAAATAGTGTGAGTTATTGGAGTTGTATGGTGTTATGACTCGTAGTTTGTAACTTCGATCTAAGGGCCACTTCACACACAAGGCTGAAGGCCCATGACCATGGCAATGTAAGTGCCCTCATTGGTCGAAAAGGCGGAGACCGCCCAAGTTCACTTCACACTAGGAGGTGAAGGCCTAAAAGCCCGAGGAAAAGTTTGTGGATGAAAAGTCTACATGGAGTCCTACATGATAGTTTGTGGATAAGGGTCCAATAGGCGGGTTTGATGCAAATTCCGGAAGACCATGATTTTAAAAAATAAAATCTAGCATGACATATTTCAGGATAGATTGCAAGGCAGATTCCAGGACAGTCAAATACCACCAAGTAATTCTCTTAAATTGGTAGAGTCTGAGACATATTATATCAAACCAAATCCTCCCCTCTTTTTCCGCCAACAAAATATGCAATGGTCCCGCAACATAGTCCATTCTCACTTCACACTATGCTCGAGGGCTTGTGACTACATAAAACGGCTTTCCCGACACCCATGATACGGCCTTTGGATGAGAGTCAAGGGTCCTCACTATCACAAGGTCACGGCTCTTGGCTGATGTGTGAAGTGACCCTAAAATCCTTGTTCATCAATGTGTACACTCAACGTTTGTGTAATGTTAGTATATATATCGATATCATTAGTATATAAACAAACAGCACCATGTAAACTCCAACTAGTAACACACACTATTTTAGCGTAACAAGTGTAGTGGAGGCTTCATTTCTTAGTCGGCCGTTGTGGAACACTGATTCTTGCTTCTGTTTTCTTCCGTTATCATGACCACCGTTACATTGTCCTTGCTGATGATTCTAACTTACTAGTTTCCCAAGGCAGTCTGTAAGAATTTTACCCAAAAGGGTTCAAAGATTTCTCCCCCCCCCCCCCCAAAAGAAGAAGAAGAAGAATGACATGTGGTAACTCGGAGAGAGGTAATTATCGCATACAACCGTACCATGCATTCATCAACATAAAAGTCTTGAAACGGTATGTAACTTCTATGTTATTATTTTTGGTGGACTTCATATTGGGGTTAGTTCTAAAGATCCCAAATTAGTCTAGCTGAAATGATTTCATATTGATCGGGTTATAAACTTATAGGGGGTCAAGTTTTTATGTTGGATGGACAGTGGTACGCTCAATTCATTAGTACATTTTCTCTATTATGGTAATTCGATTCATCAACACATTTTCTTTCTTTCATGAGTACATTGTTTTTTGACCAATGACACGGTTCACACGATTACAAGTATTATTTGGTCAAGGAAATATCGTCGCATACGAGGGTTCCTCTCATCCAATAAACATAAAAGCTGGACCCCATACATACTTGTGGTTGGTCCATCTCAATTGACTTAGACTAGACTAATGTGAAATCTCAACAGCTAATTTCGGTGTCCAATGAGCTAGTAGAGAGACATTGTGATTTCATATTATTTCATGACTTTTATGTTGGATGAACGAGAGGTTCCGTGCTCATATGCGGTAATTTCCTCCCATCTACCATTTGTGGATGCAAAATTCATTTCGTTATGCGTTTTCAGATTGAATCAATTATTCATGTTTATACATCTTGTCCCCAAACTCAAGGATAATCAAAACCAATCAAGCTACATAGAGCATGCATCTACAATTGAATACCAAGAATACAAAAGAAAAAAAAACATTGGTATTATCATCAGTGTGAATTTGAGCATGTTTGTCCTAACTTGTTCAAGAGACCAAAAAAGAAAAGTAGGGGCTTAAAAAGTGAGGGTTAAAGGCATTAGCAATCAATTGTGTGTGTGTGTGTGTGTGTGTGTGAGAGAGAGAGAGAGAGAGATAGAGAGAGAGAAACATTGTGTCCATAGATTTAGATCGATATGGCTTTGAGGCTTAAGGCACATTGGCCTTATGTGGTCACTCTTCTTAGCCATTTGAGTGTATACGAAGCCATTGTTAAGCTCGTTGTTAAGCACATGCATCAAAGAGACACATTTGATGATGAGATTGGACTATGTGCTCTCAAAATATGAACATCATTCTAAGCTGAATAGTTCATACGATTAGAAGGACCTAATTGACCACTTAAAAAAGAATATAGAATCTCTACTTTGACCTTGTGATTCTTGCATCTCAACTTCGATTTTGAAATTTGAAATGACAATATGTGAGAATTGCTAACCATGTTAGACAATTTCCAATCCAACCCAATGGCTAAAATTGGTCGTGGACATGAAAGTGTTCATGATAGGATCATCTACTTATGCAAATTGTATCAATACAAGGAACATTGGCAATGCTTTCTTATTGTGTGCGGCCTTAAAAATGACCTTGTAAAGTGTTATCAAGGATCGCATGAGGTGGTAGTCGAAGAGTGTGAACCCATGAACATGGAGGAAGGCATGGATCAATATGCCTCGAGTTTATGGCTTGTGCAAGTTGCATGACAACCCCATGCGTAGGAATATAAGTTTAATTCTATGTAGTAAATATGACATGATGTCGCTTCGAGGCCTACACAAATTGTACCAAAATGAGAGCACTCATTGACAATGATTTCTTATTGTGGGGGGCTAAATTGACCTTATAAAGTGCACTCATGCATTGCGAAAGTAGGTAGTTGAAGAGCGTGAAAGAAACGTGGAGGAAGGCAAGGATTGATGTGCCGTGGGCTTAAGGCTTGTGCAAGTTGCATGACTCCATTCAAGTAAGAATTGTGCAAATCGTATTGAAATGAAGACACTCACAATGATCACAAAAGCGCAACAATTTCTCATTTTGGTGGAAGTATAAAAATGACCCTTACAAATGTACTCTTGGATTGCAAGAGTTGGTAGTTGAAGAAAGTGAAAGGAACAAGAATGAAGGTATGGATTGCTCCGATGTGAGTTCAGGGCTCAAGCGAGCAACGTGACTTCGTGGGTGAGAGTTACGCAAATTCTGCCAAAACGATGACTTTTCTTGACAATGGTAAAAATGATGATTGATATTATATGTTATTATTTTGGAATATCTGAAACAACCTTTTATACCATACTCACGGAATCGCAAGAGTTCGTAGTTAAAGAGTGTGAAAGAAACATGAAGGTTGCATGACTCCATCAACAAGTATATCATATATGCACCTAAGTAAGAGATTGTCCAAGGACAACTATTTCTTAGTTGGGGGGAAGGGCTAGCGATGTGCCCAAAAACCACTTTTTCATAGCGCACATATGGAATCACAATCTCAATACAATACTTATAGAGTGTGAAAGAAACATGAAGGTTACACGGCTCTATGGATAAACATTGCACATAATTACACTTAAAGACTGACAACAATCTATCGGTTTGTTGGAAGGAAGGCAAAGATGTGTCCCAAAATGACAATTTAAAACGAAGTAAGGGATCACAACAACAAGATGGTAAGTACTGAGGAAGACTAGGCTTGATGTCCCATGGGCTTGTGTGTGAGATGCATGAGTCTCTCCTCCCCCCCCCCCCATGATCACATGAGTAAAAGGAAATTGGGTCGACTCGGATGAGCTAGGAGGTGAATCCGACTTGGAAGCGGAATCATAATAATAATTGTCCTCCACAATATTGGCAGGTCCTCTGTTCTCGATGAGGCTTTTCATGTTGTGGGGGCGGAATGCCATTGGGAACTCCATTGGGGACGTATAGGGAACGTAAGGGGAACCGCGACAGAGGCACACGGCCAAGTGTGGGCGCGTGAAGAATTAAAGCGGGGCTTTTGGGAACTCTGTGGGAACTCTTCGGGGACTCTTTGGGGACTCTGGGAAGGGAGCGCTGCGCAAGGCAGCTTCATAAGAACAGGGGATCCTTCGCTCAGTTTGACTCTCTCTCTCTCTCTCTCGGGCTCACGACAGCTTTCCTTTTTGGCTTCCATTTTCTGTCTCCGAAGCTCCATCGCCATCTGCATCGTCAGCATCATCAGCACCACATTTTGCACCTGCAATTATTTCTGGGTTATTGCTGTGCTGTTGAGGCTGTCGAATTTCCAGCACTTCGCAATCTCCCTCTGTTTTTCTTTCTCTGTCTTCCGCTGTTTGAGAGCCTGTGAGAGGGTGGGATTTGGGCTTGAACTCTCTGAGGCCAGGGTGGGATTTATATATTTATATTGGGATTTTCAGAGGGTGTGGTGGTGGAGGTTTTGGAGAGAATTTGGATAAATCTTGGAGGGAAAGGCTTTCCTTTGATCTTTGTGATCTTTTTGGGTTTTTGAGACCTTCATCACCAGCCACCATGAAGGCTTTGATTTTGGTCGGTGGGTTCGGCACCCGGCTGAGGCCACTCACACTGAGTGTGCCCAAGCCTCTGGTGGACTTCGCCAACAAGCCCATGATCTTGCACCAGGTGAGAGAGAGAGAGCGAGAGAGAGAGAGAGAGAGAGATTCTCTGTGAATGTTGGGTCACCCAAAATGGTGACTTTCTTTTCAGTGGGTGAGTGTAGTTGGCTCTTGCAATTTAGATCCATTGAGGAAGAAGGGTTGGAATTAGCAGTTTGCAAATTGTTGGTCGACTCCACCGACACTTAGATTACGCGGATCCGTACCGGAAGTCACAAAATGCAGAGTAGTGGTGCAATGACGTGTGGTTTTTACATACATTCCCATGGAGGAGGAACGATATATTTTTTTTCCTTTTAAGAATGTGAATTGCTTCCGGATTGTCCTGGAAGGCATGTGTAGGTTTGAGTGTTTGGAGTTTTGGTCTTCATGGGGTTAAGCATTGTGATCATAATAGATGAGAGCCTCTTAGTTGCATAAAGGTCTGATTTTCATTTGAAATATATGACAGACACACCAAGGCTGTTGTTGGGTTAGGGTGTCCTATCTTTTCCCCGGCTTGAAAATTATTTGTTCCGGCGCTTGATCAAGGTGGTGCAAATTTTGGGTGATAGCTCTGTAATGATATTCTGATTAACCCATTTTTTTCCCTTATTTTTTCTGGTGGTGCAGATCGAGGCCTTGAAGTCAGCAGGAGTCGATGAGGTCATTCTAGCCATCAACTACCAGCCTGAGGTACTTGAAGATAGAAATCTGTACTTTTCTGGTGTCTTGGGAGCATTATGAATCATTTGCACTGCTTCGGCTTATGGACTTGCTTATTGGTCATAAAGGTGTGAATGGTCATAGAAATGTGCTGGTTTGGGACTTGGGGCTAAGTTTTCCCTGACCTGTTCTGGTACATTTGCCAGGTTGCTAAAGATCATACTTATCACTGAAACAGGCGGTGATGAAGTTCCTGAGACTTTGAGAAGAGGAAACAATTCTTATGATGTCATTCTGTCAGGTAATTTAGAGCCAAGTTTTGGGCTTCATGTTGCCCCTTTCTTTGAATTTTTTTTTGAAATATTATGAGCTTTGAAACAGGTGATGATGAACTTCCTGAGAGATTTTGAGAAGAGCATTGGCATCAAGATTACCTGCTCACAGGAGACTGAACCCATGGGCACAGCAGGACCTCTTGCCTTGGCCAGAGAGAAGTTGGATGATGGCTCTGGCGATCCCTTCTTTGTCTTGAACTCTGATGTCATCAGCGAGTATCCTTTAAAGGAAATGATTGAATTCCACAAGAAACACGGTGGCGAAGCTACCATCATGGTCACCAAGGTAGACTGCTACACCTCTTCTCTGTGTTTTCCACTACCTTCATTGTGTAGTCTAGCGAGTGCAGCAAATCATTATTTTCTAATAGTATTGATGGTTCTTTGAACTAATCGCCTGGGTCTCTACAATTCAGTGTCCTCTCAAAATAGAGACGCTTTTAGTGGAAACAACTCGTCAAGTGGCCGTTTCAATCTTTAACAAGAAATTTCTGGCTGGCTTCTTTCCTTCTTCAGGTGGATGAGCCTTCGAAATATGGTGTGGTGGTCATGGACGAAGAGTCTGGCTGTGTGCAACGATTTGTTGAGAAGCCTGTGAAGTTTGTGGGGAACAAGATTAATGCAGGAATCTACCTGCTAAGTCCACAGACCTTGAAGAGAATAGAGCTTCGGCCGACTTCAATTGAGAAGGAAGTATTCCCCAAGATTGCTGCGGAGCGCAACTTGTTTGCAATGGTGTTACCTGGCTTCTGGATGGACATTGGCCAGCCTCGTGACTACAATATTGGGCTCAGATTGTACCTGGACTCTTTGAGGAAGAAGTCACCCGAGAAGCTGGCAGCTGGGGCATCATACCTGGGCAATGTGATTGTGGACGAGAGTGCAACAATCGGGGATGGCTGTCTGATTGGGCCTGATGTCTCCATTGGTCAAGGTTGCGTGATCGAAGCCGGTGTGCGCCTTTCGCGTTGCACAATCATGCGTGGCGTGCGTGTGAAGAAGCATGCTTGCATCTCAGGAAGCATTGTGGGCTGGCATTGCACCATTGGACAGTGGGCGAGGATCGAAAATATGACCGTGTTGGGTGAAGATGTTCGTGTTTGTGATGAGATTTTCAGCAATGGCGGCGTTGTTCTTCCTCACAAGGAGATCAAAACCTCGATTCTGAAGCCGGAGATTGTCATGTAACACTCTCCTGTGGGTAATCATCCCTACCATACACAGGCTGACAGCTTGTATTTTAGATCAATACAGGAGTGCATGGCACCAAGCACCAGGTTGGATTATTTTGTGTTTTTATCGACGAAGACATGTTAATGGGAGCTGTTGCTAGGTGGCCATGGACACCTTCTTAATTACCTACCCAATGAACCATGTGCACTGCTCTGGGTAGTATATCTGGGATTCACTAGAGTTTCTGAGGTTTTCAACCGAAATTTTGTCATATATGCACAGGCCTGCACATGCCTACTAAGAGAAGTCAGAGATGGAGACTGCATCCAATAGACAACCATTTTATACAATCAAATTACTTTTATACGCTCAGATTAGTTTAGGTAGGTTAGTTTTGACGGCAACGATAGAGGGAGGATTTTTGTCCTGCTAGTTAGCTTAGTTAGTGCACCTTGTAGAGCTTGGCCATGTATACACCCTTCCCTTAGATGACGCTCAAGACATTGACATTCTGATTGTGCAGGATGTGTATCACAATAAGCTTTCTGAAGAGAGACTTGTCAGTACAGTTAGGAATTGATCTTCAAAGGAGGCCTTCCGATACTCACATGGCCATTGCCTTTGAGTTTGTTATTATAGGGTGTTTACTTGAATAGAGATTTATATCCTGCCAAAATCAGACAGAAACTTCACTTCATTGAGACCTTGCAGTGTCCTTGGGTCTCATTCTGGTGCGTCAAGGCTTTCATTTAACAGCCTTTTGTTGGTTGGCTATTGATGAATGTTGTAATGTCATGATGTTCAAAATGAATGAATATTACGTCCGCTCCTCTAACATGCTGGTTTGTTTGCTTACATATTAGTCATCATACTTGACTTTGCTTATACTGATCAATTTGGTCAAGGATGATGTTTTGCACAGCTTCAAGTTTCTAACTTAGAATGCAAATGTACCCATTGCAATCTCAAGTCCAAGAAGGTGAAGAAGCTCTGCACTGAGCTGATTTCAACCCTATGAGATGCATATAATCAACCGAACAATTTATATGAGATTGAAATGAAATAAGATTGATATTAAAGGCCGGAAAGCCAAAAGGCTTATGGGACTCGGTGCATCATAATAATGTACCAAGAGTCATGGAGTGCAGTAGTCTCCATGAGGTAGAGACTAATATCAGCTTGATGGTCCAATTGAACGAAAAACTTGAGACTCCGTAACACTACATTCTTAAACAGTGATTGGAACGTTCTTGTACATAATAGAATTATATAGGGGACACTATATAAAGTCTCACTTTCAACTACATTACATGGGCAAAACATACTACACTAAATATGATATTTAGTGTCATGGTATTTAATGTCACTATGGTAACTTTTTGGATGACACTTCTTGAGAACGAGTTTACAAATACTTGTCATGGATGATGGATGAGTTCATCCATTTGCCCAAAACCCTACCTTCTCTTGTCACCAACTTGTGATGAACTATTGTCATGTATGATTGAAATTTGGAAGAAAAATCACTCTGTAAATGACAGTAATTGTCACACTGTAAATCTATAATCATCCAAAGGAATGACAAAGTATGCGGGGTTAACATTTAGTGTTTGTGACACTACACCGTGGTTTACAGTTAGTATTGAGCAAGACAATTAGAATCGGTGACGCCAAATATCATATTTAGTGTAGATCCTCCAGGTGCTCTCAATTGCATAAAGAAAAAGCAGAAGGGACAATAAAAAGAAAGAACACTGGCACATGTATAGCACGTTGTAGTTATGCTCAGAGTGAAACAATTATATTACTTCCTTAAACCGCTACTCATGCTTAGCTGTGATTCATGCAGTCGGCGGGGGAAGAGTAGAGTAAAATATAATGACAGTTTGGCACCTCCTTATTTTGGGATTCTAATGTTTTATTTAGGAATTGATGTGATTGAAATGCAAAGACTTTCCCAGCAAACATACTGAAGCTGCAAACTATTTACAGTGCATGGCTTCACATAATAGAATGTTCACTTCCTAGGGAAGGTTGGTTGCCATCTGGCAGGATTGATTCTGAAAGAAAGTATTTAAAAAAAAACATCAGGACCCGACAATCCATTAAGTACAGTAGTAGTTCCCCGTATTGTGGACGAGAACGGGGAGGTGAACATTCTCATTGCTCAAAACACGAGGTCCAAGGAAAGGCAAGTCCAGCTGGGTTTCCCTTTTGTCCCCTATGTTGGGTTGGCATCTCCCCGTTTCATGCTTCATGCTAAAAGTTGAGGAAAGGCCGATTCCAACATGATACAATAACTTATGGAACGCTATGGTGACCACTAAGTTAAACGATGTGTGAGAGAGAGAGAGCTGGGTTTTTTTCTTAAGTAGATCTATGCTTACATTCAAGTATAGTCCCTTCATATAACATTCTCTTGTTTAGAGGCCAAACCATTCTTTTACATACAAATGTACCAAAACTAGATTGCAAGTCACTATAAGATGGAATGGGTTCCACCTCACACTCCTCTCCATCACAATCATCATCCGAGACATTAGAAGTCCCACCAATACATTGTAACTGGATGTGTAGTTTTTATCATCCATATTATGGTTGTATTTCATTCGTTAACATTTATAGAATCAAATTTACAAAGAAGGGAGTACCATTTTGTTAACAGTTAACACGTTTAACATTTATAGTGTGCAATATGTGGGGAGTAGAAGAAAGTTAACATTTAGAGAAGGTTAACACTTATAGGTGTAACATTTATAGAGGGTGGACCATATCTATGTACCCATCAAAACTTGGGAGAGTGGGTAGGACCATCCCTCTTGGCCAGTTCCTTGCATACTTATCTTTAAACTTTTAATACTATCTCCTCTTGGTATATGTCAAAAAACATTTAAACCCTTGAGTATCAAAGCTACTAAGGCTGCAACCTTTGTGCTAGTAAACAATGCATGGTATTTCATATCCAATATTTACAAAGTCAAACTCAAAAGACTACATATTTGCAATGTACTTCAAAGTTGAGTCACAAACCAAAAATGCCATGTATCTCACTATACACTTAAGCATTATACACATATATTTTTGCATAAAGATGATACACAAAACCTATGAGTGCCGTTCAAGTTGTGAAGGGTCTACCTCACCCGTGCCCATGCCACCAACCAAATCCAAAGAGAGGGTTAGTAACGCACACGAGGTGAATAACAACAGAACCCAACTGTTATCTATGTCACACGAATAATTACAACATAACCATATATTTTGTATTAGAGCATACTCAATACTACCATTGAGTGTTTTACTTGATCCTTAGCTATTTGAAGCCTTAGTGTCCGTAACTTGAGGTAGTTTACATGCACTTCCCACAAGCTCACACTCTTTACACTAATCCTTGGAGTTACTTAAGTTAAACAATCATTTTGTTTTACCCTTGAAAAGGAGGCTCTCGTGTCTCCTTCCCCTTAATATAGGATTAGACACACCTTTTTGAACCCTAAAGTAAATAGTTCTTAGGGGTTATGTGCTAAAGGCTATGTAAATCATTTATGGCTAGAGAGACCCTCAATGTATATCATAGTATGCATCCCAAATGTTACTTTTCTAAAGACCTCAAATTAGTTTACTTGCGGTCATTTGACATGAATTGGCAACAAACCTCTAGGGGGTCAAGTTTTTATGTTGAATGGATGAGAGGTGCGCACGTATGCGATAGTTCCCTCTCTTCCCAATAAACCCGTCTAGGGTTGGGTGTACTTATATGGGGGTTTGGTGTTAAGTAGTTCATGTTTGAAAGGATCATTACAATATTTAGCACACCCGATTACCAAGAGGATGTGAAATTTGGCAAGGTTGTATGTCCTATGGTGAGTGACATGTGTGATATCTACAAAGTTCTTATTTTGCTTACCTATTTACTGACCACATCTCACCCACTTACCTGCCTTCCATGGGTGGCATTTGGTTGTATCAAGATAATTTTTTTAGTGAGAGATGCAATGGAGGTAAGGCACATAACACATTTCAAACATGCTCAAATTTTGATTCATATGCATGGGCCATTATATGACAAGGGTGATTAGACATATGTCATGGTATGTATTTGCATCTAGGTCATTAATACGAGCTCCAATCCCCCCCTTCCCCTCCAAAAAAACAAAAGGGTCCATTCACGGTTGGGGTACTACTTTTGGGACAAAGGACTTAAGGACTATGTCGCATTGGATCTCGGCGTTTATCATGATTTACTATTATTTGATCAATAAAATTTAAATACATAAGTATGTAGTTCATAGGCTTTATCAAGAAAGATATTATTTATTATTAAATAATCACCAATAATGGATAAATTCCCTATGAAATGAGTAGATAAGTCATAAAACTTGTAAAGAGGTCATATGACTTGTTTGGGCCACATCAATGGCAACTTTTACTATTCAAGTGTACATCAGAGGTCAATTTTTTCCTGTTTTGCATCCTAGTACCTTGGTGTAAGTGTCATGTGTCCATACATATATTTTTTAATGTCCAACTCTAATACTAAACGTTCTTTTTTCATGTAGCCATGATTTTGTGTATTGTTAGCCATGTTTGGTGCCACATGTAAAGCTATACAATTGGTATGCAATACATTTTTGGTTCTATTGGTACACACTTGAACGATGATTGTGAAGAAAAAAATTGGGATCATTTCGATTATTTTTTGTTGCCCTTTTCATTCCTTGATCCCAAGGTGAACAATTTTGACAGCACCCATGAATGTCCTTTAAGGAATCAAAATGATATCTTAGATGACCCTATTCCTTGTAAATTAACTTTGTCGGTGTACTCAATATGGAGTATGAAATGTAGGTATGATCCAAAATATGCTCCACAATACAAATCTAAGCACACCAAGTATGTAAAGTTGTCTAAAATAGTTCTTAAACCGTTAGACACCCAAAAGTAGTACCCCAACCATGAATGCCCCCAAAATTAATAAAAAATAATCATATTACATAGACATTTCATTTATTTTCAAAGATAGGGAAGGAAACAAAAATATTTCTAGCGTAGGGGGTTTCAACGGCCCATTAGAAGCACACATAGCAACCAAACTACCTGAATACCTGAGTATCTTGAGAGCAAAACTACTTGAACTTTTACTTGCAATAGAACACACCTAGACACTTTGCCACAAACACATTCATCTTCATAGACAACCTCAATAGCATAGATCTCTTACTAAACCACATGAGACACCCCTCCTCCCAAAACAACCACCTTGACAAACTCCTCATCACACACATTACAAGTGCCATCAAGATTTCTCAACACAACATTAGCATAAAAAAAATTAGAGCCCACACAAACATCCTTGGCAATGATGAAGCAAATAAATTAGCCAAATATGGTGCACTAGAATCTCGAATTGTAAGGACCCCTTCCACCACATAGGCCACCAAACACCATTCTAGCCCTCCATCCACGATGACTCATTTAGAAAAATTTTAAAACTACATAGAAAACGAATATGAGCCCCATATGATATGCTACAAACACAATAGCAAATGTGAAAAATAGCTATCCACCAATGACCTCCATCTAAAATGGTCCAACCGTATATGGGACACATCATGGATCATTGATGCATAGGTCACCCAAGTCCTCAAATTGCACTATGGTAAATACATAAGAAACTACTAAAATAAATACACCTCAAACAAAACATCTTTATATTATGTAACCTTTGCTCACTAAAGGAAAATGGCACTTGCCTGCACCTCCTATCATGTTGTACAAATAAACACATAAACAACTTCCACACAAATAAACAAAGTAGTACATGCACTAGCCAACACTAGCCTAACCCACCCCAACACAAGGTGCTTTACACTTATAAGGGTCGACAAGATTGAAGGCAAAACACTAGAATATACCATACCATTGTGGCTCCTCCCCTGCACATGCTACCTCTAAAAATGCAAATAACCTGCTAGGTTACCCCCAAACATACTATGCATCTTAGGCACACCACACACCCAAGGAAGGCACCTCTATATGTAATTGGCATACACGTGCAAGAACCAAGCATTTGTGTAGGGGATATTGATCTTGGTCTTTGAAGGGACTTGTGCAAAATGACAATGAAAATTGAAAACTAGCTCAACATGCTTTTAACCCAAAAAAACCTCCCCCCCCCCTCCCTTGTTTCATCCACATCAAACTAAATCTTATCCACATTGCTTGAAAAGTCATTTATGTTTCCCACGAACCCCTGCTATTTATTGACATAACTTAACTTACCCTCTAAACGTACTCATCATGCAAAACATTTAATTTTTTTGAAAACAAATCATTCCAATTCTTGTTAGGCCAAATTACTTGTGAATATATAATAGAGCCTAATGTAGATCTAAACAAGATAGACATATTTATGACTTACAAATTTTTTTCCACCCTACCTTTCATCACATGACGTTTCTACATGAATCACTAGTGAACCTTGGGGGGGGGGGGGGGGGGGGGAATGGGGGGTGCATTCGTTGTTAAAACAAAATGAGTTTTTATTGTGCCTAGGGGTTACAAAACATATATAAGGTATTATTTATTCTAGCTTTGTAAATATACTAGGCATATTATTCATATACTCCTACTTATATTTCTACCTTTAGGCCCATAGCAATTAGAATAAAGTGGATAATCTGTAAGAGATCCAAATGAATATTTCATCCAATATGTGAGTTGAATGGTACTTCCACATTATCAAATGATAAGTTGACTAGAATCAAGTATGGTAGGTTGTATGCCAAACCTAAAGTTCGACTATCTAGAGCCAGGGATAATGATTACTCATTGAAATTGAGATGTGATTATGCAATATCGTTTGTCTTTCAAGCAATAGTTGAAGAAGTGAAGAAAAAAGGGATAGAACAATAAAATCAACTAAAATATTGACCACCAAGATTTGGTATTTGGGAAGGGTCTAGAACCGGCCTTCTAATATGGAAATAAGGTTATGTTGGTATCAAAATAAGAATGGGTCAATGTGGACCTACGATTTGACAAATCATTTGATGGTAGAGTTAGAAACCGTCATTGCATTGGCTATAATGATTTATATTATAGAAACACTTTTGTATGAGTTACATCCAATGAATGAACGAGTGTTTAATGAGTTCATTAGTGATAAATAAATATGTCTTCCTAAGAGTATTTTAGCCATATGATCTTTCTAGTGTATAAATAAGATTGGGTTCTATGTAATTTATTTATTTCTCACTTGTGAATGTATCCGAGGGGATTTCCTACCTACATATCGTATGTATATCATTTTCAAGAGGGGGAAATTCTTATATATTAGGGTATTAATTTCAGGGTCATGCACGCACGTAGTTCCCGGTTCTAACAGTGAGTGCACCTCCCGTGTAGTGAATGCCCCCAAGACCGCACAATACCTACAAATGATCCCCTTGGACACCTCATTTCAACCTAGAAGTACAAATTTTTGAATTCACATATTGCAATGACGGATTCCTCCAAGCAACCACCACAAGATTGTTTTTAAAAAAAAGAAGAAGTGATATCCTCCAACATTACGAACCCAACATGTATGGACGGTTCTGCCCCCGATAATCATCACAACATGCATTAGAGGTACCATCTACAACGCCACCACCAAAAGCTTTCTAGACCTTGAAATCCCTACCAACAAAGTCCACAAACTTATGAAAGCCTTTTCACAAATCTCTATTAGATACCAAACACACATCTTAATAAATGGAAACTTGAAAAGAATTAAGACCTAAATCCACTAGACTAAACAAAATTGTCACCACCTCAAATTATATGTAGCAAACTTCGATAATAACTAACTAACCACTAGTCCACCTAATATAGGCATTAAGTTGTCTCCACCCCCCAAGCCTACACAAACATGGGTAGAAATGGTGAACGACAACAAATATCAATGTAACATACATGGATGTTTCTTTTTCTTTCTTTTCGAATTCCAATCTCCCTATATTTAATTTGACATTTATGTATAATTTGATTGAAATAATGCAATTGATAAATTTACATCAGGTCACTCATTTGTTATTCTAAATATTAATACATAACTCTAAACACCTCGAGGTACAATGGGCCACTCAGTGAGCCTTTAAGGGTTAAAAGACTTTAAAAAAAATGAGAGTGGCCATTTTTTCTCTAGGTCTTGGCTCCTGAAGCTTTGGCATGGGGTTTCTTGTTTGCCATTGGTTGCACTTAACCCTTAAAATGACATAATGGCCCTCTTAGGGCTACGTTGACGTGGTTATGGTCACCTACCGGTTACCATAAGGAATTTTGACCATTTCATGCTACGCAGTGGAAAGAATCTTGTAGATTGATAAAAGGGGATCAATAGATGATATTGCGAAGGACCTTGTGATGATCTGAAATAGTGGAGAGTCATCAAGGACGACAATTTCCTCACCATCCTTTGTGCTCAAGCTTGTCCGGGCTTCAATTTCAACAATTTTGTCAAGTGATTCCATCTGCAATTCCTTGCTTAGAGTTCATTTGGTGACTTTTCGGGGGGCCTCATAGATTTTGCAAGGTTGGGATTAGCATGTCGACATTAAGAAGGGTGGAGTCAGCTAACATGCAAGCTTCTTCACACATTGCATTCTCCATGGCCGCTTGGGTTTCTTCCACTTGATTTAGTGTCCACAAAGAATCAAGATGCAGTCTCGAGAAAGATTTTGGGTGGTTGCAAGGGTGAGTTACCGGTTGTTGAGCTTGGGGGATCATGACTAGAGGATTTAAGTGGAAAGAGCGATATGAGAGGGATGTGATAATCTATCAACATTTCTGCAATGCTTCATGCGAGACCGGGTGGTACGCGTGAACAAATGTGTCTATTTGCTGTAGTGATTGATTTGATTCATATGGAATGGATGTAACATATAAGCAATTAAGGTTGATTGCATGTTGCAAGTCTTTCTGTGTTTGCTCCTGTGACCATTAGAGGAAAACTCGCTTTGTCCTTCTCCTTATCCACTATCCAGAGGCAAGGACTTGACCTTAATTCGTTTAAACAACATGATATATATATATATATATATGTATGTATGTATGTATGTATGTATATATGTATATATGTATGTCTTTGGCCATTTTGTGAAGTGAATGATGTACAGCTGGGAGATCAATCTTCAAGTATTAATGTGTCGATTCACTGCGACAATCGATCTGGTTCATATGAAGTGGATGTAGCATAGCATTTAAGGCCGATTGCAAGTTGCAATTCTTTCTCTGTGAAGCTCACCCAAACTTCTTGCCATGTATTAGTTGTTGAACAGAGAAACTTGGAAATGATTGGTAATGAGCCTGAAGTCTTGAACATCGCCTGGTTAATTCTCAAACTCAACCAGTTCATCTGTAACAAGCGGTCGATTCTCTTCATTCATTTGTGCCCGGTATGCTTTTTTCGACCCTTGTTAGGCTCCAATAGGTACTTGGAGTTAAGGCATTGGTAGGTCACAGAAGAGCCTGAGAAGGAGGTCGCTATGAGGATCAATGCCGGAAGTAGGTCCCAAGGATGAACACCTTGGATGAACACAAGGATGGTTTTTTGAAGAGAGGGGCAACCCACTTGGGGACCGGATCTCCCACTTGTAAAAATAAGAAGAAATAAATGAAAGTCAATACGTTTTGACCACTCTTCTAAATTGCAAACGGAACCCAAATGAACGAACATATATTGTTTAATTAATTCATGGGAGGTCAATTCTCTCTAATGGAAGAACTCTTGCCAAGCATGGTGAAGGAAATTGGGGGAACTTCATGGACATCTTTACCCTCTCCCTTGGTCTAAAGTGTGGCAATGCAATAGCCATGCCATGCCAAGTTTGGTTTTATGTGGTTCTTATGGCACGTAGTTGTGGGCGGTGAATCAATGGCGTGGTCAGATTTGTTGCACCACCAATACTAGTTGCAATTTACTTTTTCATTTTATTGTTGAGAAATTATAGACATTTTTTGGGAGTGCAAGCAAGTCCAATGTGTGTGCACGCGTGTGGCTAACATCCTACATAAATTAATCTTCCATCTGGACTCCAAACAAGCATGATCCATGGTCTCATATGGCATGCAAGCAATGTATTTTTGGTGATGACAAAAATTCCTCACCTTCGTCCTTGTAACAAAATCTAGCATCTTCTGAGACGGATGTGCATGTGGTTAGTTAGCTATCTAGAATTGATATGATGGAAATTGATACGATGAAAATTAATATGATGAAAGCCTTGATTTTACATACTTTGAGAATTTGAATTGTGATCAAAACACCATTGGACTTGTGTATTTTTACAAATAACACAAGTGTATGTCATGCAACAAAAACGTGTTTAGAATAAGAAATGTAGTCCAAACTGAAGCTTGTTTTTTGCCATTTCTATTATAAGACCGCGAATAAAACTACAAGCAGTTAATTTCATTGTGTCTAAAATTCATGCATAAATCTAGATTTACTTACTACCTAGTTATTATTATTATCATCATCTTCTTATAGCAAACGGATTTCCATGCAATTTTAAATTCCTTTTAGTTGCATGGGAGGTTTCATTTTTGACTTCACATCCCTACAACTGATGCCTGAGACAAGAATAAAGTAACCTCAACAGAGATAATGTAAAATTTGACCAACCTAAGTTCCTGACATGTGGAGTTCATTATGCACATTGAGTGTTGACGCCTCCATTCTGCCCTGCATTCTTTCAGCAGATATTCAGTACTGTAATTCAGTTTATACTTATCTTGCCTGAGAAGGCAGAATAACTTCGTATTGCTCTCCCAACATTGCATTTGAGTGTTGGTAAGTTAGCATGTGGGCGACGAGGCTCGCTCATTTATTCTAGCTCTGCCAAGACGAGCCGACGTTTCTTTCTTTCTTTTGATGTATCTATGTATCTATGTATCTATGTATCTATAACGTTGTTATATCCCCACTCAGTTTCATGGCTGACATGGACTGATTCAACCAAGTCTTTTCCATCTATTCAATGTTTGCAGAACTGCGAAATTTGATGCAGCTTTGAGGCAGGTCCGACATTTGTTCACATCTCCCAACTAGATCTTTTCTGTTGTGCAACACAGAGACCAGTACTACTACAAAATTCGGGATTCTGGAGTGTGCTGCCCTATGTGATTTCCAAGTGCCACTTCAGCAATTCTTTGGTTAATTTTGGGTTAACAGCATGAAGGGTCACTGAAAAGTCACCTAGGACGCTTTCCATTTAATGAATGCGCAGTTTAGGAAACCCGCATTTTGTAGTAGTGGTCTGCAAAATTAATCTCATTTCAAGTTTTAGGGTCATTTTTGTTGTGGAATCGTGTGTGTGTGTGTGTGTTATAGAAGTTGTCCATGTCTTGTGAAGATTGTATTCCTGTTGATAATAGCATGGTTCAGCATGAGAAACTTGACTTAATATTGCAACCCCCACCACCTTTTAAAATATAAATGTGATATATTTGCAAGAATGCATTGCTCTTACATACCACATATCTCCACTGGTGCTCATTTTCATCACCTGACATATAAGTTCGGTAGTCGCATAATTTGAATTATGCATATGTATGATATAGAAACTGAGTGTGGTGAGCACTTGACCAATTGATGATACAAGGAATCTGGATCATATGTGGGATGCTCAGAAGTATTAGAAAGGTCCCTGCTTGGTGATTCAAGAACACCAACTCACAGAATTGATTGATGTGCCGGAAAATACTCCTCATCAACATAATACCATCAGCAATTATTCATCAATAAGTGGAAAATTGCTTTGTTCCCGAGAAGGTTTGAGCAGTAACATTTGAGGTTGTGGACTCTTTGGGAGGCATGCATAGTATACATAAGTTACATAATGGAGAAACCATGGAAACTCAAAATTGGGGAACTTCACAAAAGACGTCCCAGCTTCAGGAATGAAAAAACTGCAGGTACAACAAACACCACAGTGCAACTTCTCCGTCAACTTCATGTATTTCACTGCCATTGTCGAAATTCTTGCTGAATTGTGGCAGAGTTTCTGTGTGTTGAGGAAGTGGAAGTGCATATATAGAAGCTCTGCACCCTTGAGAGATTGAATGCTGCTTGTTTAAGTTGACTGCTTTCACTTCTTACTTCTCTCCCTTGCATCCTCATTCGAGAAATTGATCGTAGGGTTGAATAAAATAAGGTAGCATGTGAGAAAAAAGTCTGTAATCACTACTTGGCACAGGATGGAAAAGCAGCTTCAGTCTGTGATGTCAAATGATGGGTAGGATTGTGACATCAAGATGCATTTACATATATCCCAAATGATTCACTCAAAAGTGTCTCGAACAATATTTTATTGTTGGCGAATAGCTTACTCAACTCAAATATGCTTCACGTCTGTTACAAAATCGCACAACCTCACAAGAATGTATAAGTCACATTGTACACAGAGCGAGAATGTGCTAACCTGCAATAGCTTGATCACAATACCTACTTGATTGCAACACCAAAGTCTATTAAATCACCTGATGAACATTTGCAGAACTGTGGACACTGGGCAGGAGGTTACTACCCTATGTGTGTCAGATTAGGTGCAAATTATTTAAATCCAAACAAAAAAGGTTGCACAAGTCATCAAGTGATTTTTTGAACCCATTCAAACGATGACATGGAATAAACTTCAGGCAGAAACGTGCCTACTCAGACCTGAACGTACTGTATATATAATGCACGCATCTAGAGTCAAACTGGAGCTAAGAAGCATTATAAGGTAGACGTGTCTAATTTGGTTACTTATCTTTTTCAGACATCTCTGTTTGAGTGGTCTGTGGTTTGGAGTGGCTACAAGAATGGATCCCAAAACACCATGTGTATAAAAGAGATTGGATTGTGTGCTCAAAATATGACTACCATTCTAGGTTCAACATGCAACATAATTGGAAGGACCCTATATGAGCATTTAATGAGCATGAGAAGTTATTTCACTTTGATAATGAATAGGATATATGAGCTCCAGAAATTATGAGGAAAGTGGCTACAACCTCAATTTGGATTTGCTAACCATCTCATACTAATCGCGTGTTTCATATCCGAGGAAAAGTGGGCTAGCCAGGAAAACCAACCATTTAAGATCCATCCACCTTATGCCCATGGATACAAATTCCTTTCAAGTTCATAACCGTAATGAAAGAGATTAAATCTAGATTCGTGTGCAGGGAATCTGAGCAATAAATGCATGATGGAGTCTTGACTGTTGACTCTTGACATCCTTGCAAACATTATAATTCTGCCACTGGTACGCCTGCAACTTGAGATCTTAATGTAACAACAATCCAGGTAAGTCGACCTAACTTAATTCATGTCTCAAGATGCTCTGCACATCGTGATTTAGTGCCTGCGTTCAGGGTTTAGGGTTTTAGTGCACCTAGAACTGAGAGCTCTTGTGTTCAACGGCATTCTTAATTTTGTAACCCCAGGTTTCTCCTTAAAAACATCACTCCGCAATCAAAGTCAGAACCAATGTTGGTGTACTATCTTATTTTGATACCATTCGTTGTATCTATAGTCATGATTTTACATTCTTTGATACCAGAAGGGTACGGGCATTTGATGGTATCTTTGGTTTTGATACCATTCGAGTCTATACACCATGCAAGAACCTTCATACCTAGGCAAAATCGCCCTAGTATCAATATGGTTTAGAATAGAATTGACCCAAATAATAACTCTGAGTATACAAAGAGTCTCTCACCTTGACATACCCACCATATATCAACGATAGACTCGTATTACAATTCTGATACCCACTGGCAATACAATTATGGATGCTGATTATTGATACTCATGCATCCACCTGTATACCGGTCCAACACCGAAGGATACCTCCCCAGTTGGCCTGTACATTGCACAACAAAACTTTGTGAGTCAATCACATGAAGAATTGGAGCACTGCCTGCAAGCTACCCCAAAAATTAGCAACAACAATCAGAGATACCAGAGTTGTTACTTACTTTTCTCAGCCATCATCAATGGACATCGTTGAAGCTGTCCATTGCACACTATTTCATTCTTGCAAACACTTGACGGTAGTCAAAACCTGCTTCTTGATAACCTCCTTTTTGGCTCCGATCATCGAGTTCCAAAGCCTTGAAGTGGGTTCATAAGAGTGACTATGTGTTTGGCACTTTCCAAGTGAGTGATAAATGTATTTTAGGGGTGATAAATGAGTTTATCCGGGAAGTGAAAGCATTTTGGAGATTTCTAGTATAGGTGATTAATCTTCTGCAGCCTATACTTTCATACTTCAAAGAACAAGAGCATGATATGGACTTGGCCTCACGAAGGAGGAGAGTGATGTCTATTCTGAGGGCGGTTTATTGTCTCAAACTTAAGATTGGACCCAAACTCATGAATCCTCTATTTTTTGAGTTTCTTTAGGCCTTGACAGAGGATGCTAACAACATGAATGGGAGAAATGATTTCCCTAAAACTTTTGATTTTGGACCCTCCCTTTGGCCACTCTACAGATAGCTTCACTAACTAAACTTTGGCCTATTAATGACTGCACCATTTATGTCAATTACTATGGATTGCCATCGGATATATGAAGGGCAATAGCTTACAGGGGTTGCAATATGTTACAAGTGCAACACATGTCACCAACAGATCATATGCATTCCATAGAACATAGCAAAACCTCATGACCTAAAAAATAAATTCAATATACAAAAGTATAAGGTAACCGTACCTAAATCCAATATAGTAATAATCTGCACACCTATATTTGAGTAGTTTATGGTTAGGTGTGTATCTAAGAACGGACACCAAGAGATAAGCGTCGAAAAAAGATTGGACTACATGATCTGTATATGCTTATCATTCCATACGCAATAGTCAACATGATTGGGGAGACCTATATGACTACTTAATGACGACGAAAGTCTTCATTTTAATAATGGATTCCATAAATTATGTGACAAATGACTACGGACACGATTTGGATTCACTAATCATCTCGCTCTAACTACATGTTCCATATCCTATGATAAGTGAGTGCAGAGAGAAAAGCATCCATCTAACACATGCCTACCTTAGCACTTTGTAACTCCATATGGCACTCCACACTAATTGAAATAAATTGTGTGGTTGCTTAGCGAGAATTCTCACCTAATGGTCACCGTAGAGTCAACAAGATAGATCTAGAAACCCATAATGATAAGGTGTTGAGGGTCTAACAATTTAAGGCAATCATTCGTAAGTCCATTCCTGGTCCATGTTCAAGTAACCTTCAAGAAACCCTAAGTTACAGACAGACATGGATAGAGTCTCTTGTAGATGATCACGCAAAAACACAGTTAGACCTCCCTGCCACCACTTGATACGGGCCTGGAAACAAGAGATTAAGTGATACTTATGCTAGCAGATTACGGGTTTTGCAGTTCCTTACTACTGGTTTCTTTTCTTCCATTGGATGGTTTTATGACCTTACTATGATAGTAGATCTTCAAACTATATACATAGATTTTAAACCCATACAGCAGAAGAGAATCATTGGTAAGGAATTGTGGTTCCCACAGCGAAAATGAAGAGGTTGATATGACTCTATTTAAGATCGTGCATTTCTCACATGTGACATTTGTCACCATCATGTCCATGCCGATCAATGCAAGGATTGTGCGGTCTAATCACTCATTCCAGACCGTTAGATGGATTCGTGATCTAAGAAGGTAGTACATAGCATTATTAAGTATTGTGGAAGTGTTAATTTCTTTCCAAATTTGGTTGTGTAGCCGTGTAGCCTAAACATATATCAACCTTACACCTAGTTGACAACAATTAGCAATACCCGTTGGTACATACAACATTCATCAACTAACCTTATTTACACCGTGGGATCCGTAGTGAGACCATTAAGAAACTTGGCATGTAAAGATGTCAGAACATGTTGAGGCCTCGATTAAAAAAATCCTCATTGTTGCCAAAATATGATTGTGGCGAACCCTCCTATATCCAGTTCTAAATTTGAGAAAATATTGAAATATGCACATAAGATACTTGAATTATGTATCGCATATTCATGGATCCATGAAAACCCCTAATTTACTAAATAATGTTATGTATATTACAAGTGCATATCCATAGATTTTGTAACCATCTAGTGGTTGGGAATCGATGCTAAGACCTTCTAATGCATGAGTTGTAACAAGATAGGCTTGCAACATGTATCCATTTCAAATAAGAACTGCATGATACAACTTGCCAAGTCTTTAGAGATTCCACAAGAGTGTCTTTCCTTGTTCCGTGTTTTTTTACGCAAATGAAAAGCTTTATGGGTTACACCAAGGTTGCAAGCAAAAAAGCATGTCACACAAGTCCCACAAATATAGTATTAGCCTTCTAAGAAGTACGACAAGCATACTTGCATTTGAGGAGAGAAATGTACCTCAAATCGAGAATCGAGAAAGACTTTGCACCTCAAATCACCTTGATATGATGGTGTGATCCAACAAGTATCATGAATCTTCGATGAGCCAAATCATACCACCATGCTAATTACGTTGGAGTACAGATGCAACTTGTTCCATGTGGTGCAAGTCATTGAAGATCAAATTGCTCTTATTGCAGTTTCTATGAGATAATCACCCTAATAAGCTATCATGCATGTTGAAGATTGACAAGATGGATAGACATAAATGTCGGCTTCTTGAGGAAGCAAGCTTGAAATAAAGAACTACTTTGTCCACATGTTATTGTCACCTCTCATTGGGGGGTTTATGTGACAATTGATCACATTGACGAGAACTTTGATCATAAGGAGGGACAAAGGGATTCTTGTGGTGATGAGTTTTGAGTGGAGAATTGGAACTTGGGGAAGGTTGGGGTCACCTCAAATCTCATGTGTAGTGTATGAGATGGTGGAAGGAGTTATTGCTCGTATGTAAAAAATGTCCAGGGATTGAGTCTGAGGCTGAGCTCGTTGTGAAGCTAGGTTGGAGTAGGAAATGCATTTCTCTACCAAATATGGCAGGTTGTTGATGCCACAACTTGCAATGAATATTGACGTAAAAACATCTTTGTGTATGAATAACCTATTACATTTCAATAGGAGGAGTTGCACATATAGGTATATATGCTTGATGAAGACTAGAAGACTACTAATTGATCTTTTAGGTAATTGCAATGCAAGATGAGGTGCTCCCATGAAGTTAAACCCAAAGTTTGTACTCCAAATCATGTTTCAGTTAAATAAGTGTTAACCTATGAACGACTTGAGTTAGAGAGCCAATGTTATTTGGTATTTTGTGCACACGCATAGAACTACCCACAAATACATAAATAAATATTTTTAAAAATAAAATGGGATAGGATGAGCACTATGAATGGAAGATCTTTGTCAAATTTGTCAGGTTGAAGTTAACTTTATCTTGAAAAAGCAGTTCAAAATGTAATTTTGGCGGGGCATCAAGTTCTACAGCAAATAGATTGATTATGCTATTGAATTTGGTGCCCTTCCTTGGTTAGCATGAATGTCATTTGAAACTTCCCTCTTGAATTATTTATTTATTGTTACGGGTAGTTGGTAAGCAATCACGTTGATTAAAGCGTTTTTCCATTCACATATTATAGAAAGTTGCAATCATTGTTAGTTGTTGTGCAGTTGTAAGCGTTTGACGAATCAAAAAACACATTAAGATGGAGGATGAAATTATAAGATCAAGTGCCGATCAATTTGTTTTATCCCTAAATGCTTGATCCAAATTGTTGCACACATCAGAGGTTAACTAATGATATGAGAATGATTGAGAGAAAACCCAATTGGGAATCAACAACTTCGTAATTTCGATGCCACTCATGATCTAACAAATGCATCAACCACCCGCAACCACCCGTATCAACCACAAAGAAGCACCGCAAAGAAGCGTTGGTTGCTCATCTTGCAACCCTAAGCAAGAAGTAGCCTCGTTCTTAGCTCAACTACCCCTTCCAACACCCCAATACTGCCTCTTCCATACATACATGGATGAGATAAGGAAATGGGAAATTATTCATCTTAGTTTCATTCATTATTAAATACTTATCCCATAAAGTCTAGTGACCCTACCTTACAAGTACAAATGTTATATATTTTCTGAGGTCCCCCATACATATACATAACTACGAGTTATAATTTGTGTAGCATATGTATACGTAATACGGAAAAGTTCAAATTATTACCCCTTTTGTGCACTCACGTATACTCATACATGTTATGAAAAGTGTACCCCCCCAGAGAGGAAGGTTGCCATGGTTGATCAAGGTGCCCGATGTCAAGCTTACTACTTGTGGGTGATCTTCAATGATGTGCATGATCTCTTCATGATGAAAATTATGTCATATAATGAGCATAGGCTCTAGGGTGGAACCGGCTTGAGGCCACACACTACTCAACCAGGGTCCACCCAATGCGGAAATTGTTTCCCAACACCTACCATCGGGGGTGCAGTACGGATACACCCCTATAGATTTATTGTTCATTCAAACTAAATCCACATCAACAACTAACTTGAGGTCTCTGACCTCGATTCAAGTGTTAATTAGGCACAAAACGGAAATCCATGGGCTCTACATAGAACTCAACATTTTCAACCTCCCCAATACTAAGTGTTATGAACATGCACCCACTCAATGCCCATGAACCAGCTTGAGGCCACCCACTACTCAACCATGTCTACCCAATGTGGAATTTGTTTCCCAACACCTACCATCGGGGGTGCAGTACGAATACACCCCTATAAATTTATTGTTCATTCAAACAAAATCCACATCAACAACTAACTCGGGGTCTCTGACCTCAATTCAAGTGTTAATTAGGCACAAAACAGAAATCCATGGGCTCTACATAGGACTCAACATTTTCACTCTCTCCAATACGAGGTGTTATGAACATGTACCCACTCAATGCCCATGAATCAACTTGAGGCCACCCACTACTCACCCATGTCTACCCAATGTGAAATTTGTTTCCCAACACCTACCATCAGGGGTGGAGTACGAATACACCCCTAAAAATGTATTGTTCATTCAAACTAAATCAACACCAACAACGAACCCGGGGTCTCTGACCTCGATTCAAATGTTAATCAGGCACAAGACGGAAATCCGTGGGCTCTACATAGGACTCAACATTTTCACCCTCCCCAATACGAGGTGTTATGAACATGTACCTACTCTATGCCCATTATCTAGCTGTCTAGTTTCCTAACACCTACCGAGGAGGTAGTAATAAAAACCGACCCCCTATAGCTCGGTTGCTAATTCATCCCAATTCAAGTTCACTAGATCATTCACAGTATTGGACCTTGATTAGAAAGTTACTTTAGCTAAACACATTACAAAATGAACTCTACAATAATAACCAACGTTTTCACCCTCACGTCCCCTAGTTTGCCCTCCCCATTGGTAGATGTTATGAACATTCACCCATTACCTAGTACGTAAAATCATGTGCATGATAAACCATTTCTTTTTCTTTTTCTTTTTGTTCTTCCCGTTCTTTCTTCCTCGTCACTCCAACGAATGCCGGGCCCCTTATAGGCCACCAAAATATCTCCCGGGCAGGCACACTTGGGTGGGGGTCAAGGAGGAGTGTCGTTGTCCACAGTTGGGCAATTATGTGAAGCCCATCCCTCGCATGAAGCTCCCTATGTCTCCACATCTAGGAAAGGGCGAGCTTAGGCATCATGATTCGGAAATGGAGGCATGTAAGTTGGGCCCGGTACATGGCCGCATAATTTGGGATGGCCACATCTCATCTTCATTAAGTACTAGCTGACGTCTAGTAAGGTAATGCGGGTGTTGTTTGGTTCATTTTCTCCATGTCCTCCCCAATTGTGTTCAATATTGAGTGTAGAGTAGTTATTAGTATTCGTAGACGTACTCCAATCTCTTTTAAACATGTGTCTTTATGATGTTGGCTCTTCGATCCTCACCCAACCACATACCAATCAATGCAGGTGTTGCGATTAAGAAAACGAGTTGCTTAACACCCATCTACCTTATGTCACACGCTGACTCAAGAGATTGGGTTAATGAAAGGTTGTCTAAGGTTGTTTACAAGCGTCGCATATTTCACCCATATGTTTGACATTTCACATATACCGTAGATGACTCTTAATTCCGTCAAACACCGACTTGTTCTCCTCTCAAATTATGCCATGTGTCCTTCTAAAGTTGGGTATGATCCACTCGCATCCCACGTGGAAACCACATCCCAACATGGGAATTGCCTCATTCTTGTAATGACAAAAGGAAAACGGGACTAATTGGGCTACTTATCTTAATCAGACACATGTATATGAGTGTCGTGTGGTGTGGTGCAAATCTAGGAACGGACATCAGATAGACAAGTTTTTAAGAGAGACTAGACTCAATCGTCAACATAACTAGGAGGATTTGTGTGATCTTCTTATGGTTCATCATCAATGGTGGTTTAGTTATTCATAACAATTTGAGATTAGATCCAAAAAAATCTAGGTTTGATCATGGCTCCTTCACATTCATTTTGCAAATGCACAAAAAAATTCAACCTCACCAATCCAAGAAATGCCATAACATTGTTCGGCTCGGGCGACTAGCTTCAATGGGTGGCACACATTTATGTAGAAGAGTTCATATTGCAACAAACAATGCAATGAACAGTGCCTTCAACGGTGAATAATACCAGGACTACACCGTTTATGGTATTTAGTGCCGCGTGCACTATTTGCAAAGGCCCTGAACTAGATGCCTAGAGGTCTCAAAGTGACAGTCTACTAATTGCACTATGTGAAATTTCAATTTACATTATGATATTTAGTGTAGCATATTGCGATACTTGAGATGATAGTTTTGCATTTTAGTATGCAAGGGGGATATATTATTGAGCATACTAATGGCATGTGTCACATGTTTATAATTTAGTACGCAAGAGGAAGATGTTCTTGAGCATACTAATGCCGAGTGCCATTTGCGTACACTTTAGTCAACTTGTAGCCCAATGTGGCATCCACCTCATAACACTATTACACATGCTCATGCCAATATTAGTAAGCACACTTGAACACTAAGTGTCATGAGGTGACACTAATGATGACGTTTGTTAATCATTAGTCTAACTTCACATACGCCTCAGAAATTGGGTACGTGACACTACTACTTATGTGACACTAAATACCATAAATGGTGTAGTTCTATGTGAACAATGCCTTGTCAAACTAGGACTAGCTAGTATAGAAAGTGAACCAATACTTAAGATCTGAAGAATTTTATGTGCTAGGTGGCAAATGACAAAAATTAACCTCACAAGATTGGATCCCAAGTTGTTTCCTTTTGTCAAAATCTTTTCGGGATGGCAAAGGGGTACGGCACTTAATATTGTAATTAGTGTCATATGACATTTTATGTCACTGTGGTAACTTTTCTAATGACTCTTCTTATGGTTAAGCTCAAAAGTCCCAACTTCGTACATTTGTGTAATTAAATACGTACAAATAGTGGAATATTCTGCATCCTAACATTTCCGTTATGAAGTATTGTCATGGATGATTGAAATTTGGATGAAAACTCACTTAGTGAGTGGCAATAATTGCAATGTTCACTGTACATTTATAATACCCAAACTTGCTAACACGAAATCACAAATAATGGCTAGGCTTACATCTAGTGTCGGTGACACTCCACGAATGGTTCACAATTAGTATTGAGCAAGACAAATAGAATCAGGGACACTAGATACACTATCCAGTTTAGTGCTAATGAATCAAGTTTCAAGTAACAAGAGCGGGGGAGAGGGTAAAGTGTTGGTGAGTTACAGTACCCCACATATCATATCTCATATCTGTTTGGAAATTGAAGCAGTGCCTGTGGAGATTTACGGGCACAATCAGTCGAGATCCGGGTGTTCCAAATCCAACTGGTTACATGTTAACATCTTTTGGTTTTGTTTTTTTAAAATAAAAATAAAAATAAATTTGAGATGCATGCTGTGATTCTCCTGAAGTCTTGAACTTCAACCTGTTATTTCTCAACCTCAACCGGCGCATTTGGTACTAAGGGCCACTTCACACACGAGACTGAGAGCCCGTGACCATTACACTTCAATCACTCTCATTGGTGGAAACGGCGATGCCGCTCCAAGTTCGCTACTTCACACTACGCTTGAGGGACCAACGGAGTATATAAGTGAATGCAAGATGGATGTATAGTCCACATGGATTCCTGCATGACATTGAATGAATCACGTTTCATGGTCACTTGGACTATTTTCAAAAACCACCTCTTGGAGGTAGGCCTAACACAAAACCGGGACACCATGGCTCTCCAAACACTCACAACTGTTGGTTTATCCTATTGTATCATGCATGAGAACCCGCGTGAATAGAAATTCATTGAAATAGCAGTTGGTCGAGGACCCGGTCACATATGACTTCACACTACACACAAGGATCCGTGACCACACTACTACATGAGTTTGGAGGTGTGTTGGGAGGGACGGGCCGGCCTTTGGACACTTTGTTGTGGGCTCTCCCAATTTCATGGTCACGGCTCTTGGCCCTACATTAGCGGCTGGTTCTCTCCCGTTCATTGCATCAAGGTGGGGAAGGGAAGGGAAGGGAAGGTAGGGTAGGGTAGAGTGTGCGCCAAGGCTCCACGTTTTGAATGCGGCCCCTGCCAATGCATGCTGGCACCTGCCCTTTCCATCGTCACCGCAGTAGCAGTGTACCTTCAAGCTCCATACTAGCACCGTGTGTTAAGTAGTAGTAGTAGTATAACTTTAACTTATAACCGGCCACACAAGTGACAAGCTGTCAGCCAGCCTGGGCACTTGAAGGAGGAATAGAGAGCGAATTATCGCATTCGAGTGTACCAATGAACTGACCGCTAGTTGCATTTTGATGGACTGGTTACGTTGGAGGAATAGCCGGTTGGAACTTCAAGACTTCAAGGAGAATTGCCCGTCATTTTAGAGGAAGAGGAATATATGGAGTGCGCCTTAACTTAATAAAGAGAAGGAAAGAAAAACAAAAGATCACAACTCGTAACCGGTTGGACTTGGAAATATTAGGGTTTCGACTGATTGCGCTCCAGAATCCTCCCCGGGTATTGGAGTGCACCACCTATCAAGCCCCAATCATCCATCACACCAAACTTTCCGTCCGGTTTTGAGGTGTTGGGGTGTATGTTGAGAAATAGAGGTTGGCCCACCACTTTTCACACCATTACAGTCGGAGATGCTGACGGAGGGTGCCAGTAGTGGCCGCTGTGATCATCCCCTCAATCGTCCAACATGAGAAAGTCGATCCCTTATGACTTAGATTATGAGAGGGTCATCTCAAATAACGTGCAGTAGACTAATGTTTGGGATCTTTGGAATCGGTCATGGTGTCAAATTGACTAGAAATAGTAACATCCGAGGTGCATACCATTTTAGGGTTTTTGTTTTTTTGTTTCTTTTTTTGTAAGTTGGATGGAAGAGAGACGCGCTTGTATGCAATCATTCCCTCTCGCTCGCTCTCTTCAGCTTGAAGCTCGGATGATGATAAATTATGGGTGTGCCACTTGATGTCGAGGCCCACTACTTACGATAGGCTGGCCGGACACTTCCAACTCCACATACTTGCACTTCTAGCCTTTTTTGGCTGGGATTGCTGATAGTCTCATCCGCTAATTAGTGATTGTGAAAGAATCACAGAAACTATCGTTACAAGCATCAAAACCGAAGTTGACATGTAACATCTATAAGAATGTGAATGTGAATATTCTTTCCCCCCCTTTAAGCGATCACATAGGTCTTTTGAATTGTATTGACTACTATAATCCAGGTAGACGCGTCTTAAATGGTTAGTTTTTGTTGTTTGTCACCATGAATGTCAACTTGGATTTCAAAGTTAGATTCTTATGGGTTCCTCGAATGCCATATGAGGTTCTAGCAAGAATTTATGGCTTGTTTCCTTTTTATTTAAGTGGACGACACTTGTATGTGAGCGGAGAGCGGAGAGCGTAGAGGAAATAAAAATAGTAAACTTGTCAGACTAAAATTAGGATATTTCAAAATAGCCAAGAATATTCCCAGAATCTGACAATAATAGTAAAAAATTGGACCTATTTCCGTGGGATGTATAGGTCATAAAATAAAATAAAAACCCTGAATTTGAAATGGTCTCATTAAGTTTGGAAACCGTGAGGTGGTTGAATTATTAAAACCAAGGATGACTACAAGAAAAAATCAATGAAAATGGATTTTTTGAGATTGGTATAATTGAAGAATGAGTCAATCAAAATACAAAGGAATCAAAATAATAAACTTGCTTGGTTTTTATTCATCACTTTTCTCTTTGTCTTATATGTGAGTCTATTCTATAGCTTAGACTTTAGCAATTATCGTTTGTGGCCGAATAGATTATAAATTGGACTCATACCCAACATCATTGTATATACAGTTGCACACAATGGGAGATGAGAGAGACATGTTTGCTGGATTAGGATGGGATAAGGAAATTAGAAGTCTAGCAGATCCTCATATTCCGGTTAATCCATCGCCAGAATTTCAGTTTGCTGCTGGAAATCGAAGTAGTGATGACTACGAGCTGACTCCATTTTCGCAATCTACACAAGCATGGAGGTGGAGGGTACGGGAGGAGCAAAAAAAATATGAGAAAAAAAAAACAGGCAGGAGGATGTGCCGGAGAAGGATGCTGATTTGGATGAAGACAAATCGAACGAAACGGAGGAGGAGGTGAAGGTGGAAGGGAAATCTTTGAAGTCTCTTTCATTTCGCGAACGGATGAGAGGAATGACGCCACATCATCTTCCGCTGAAGGATCGAAAGAGAGATAAGACAGTTTCTTATATGGATTTGCTTCGACCGGGTCCACCTCCCTCGCAATCATCTAAGAAGTATGCAAAACGGAAATAGAGTTGATAGACATAGGAAGCATTGTAATACAAAATTTTGAAGCAAATAAAAATAATCATTGAAATTATACCTTTATTATATCAATCAATTATTGCTTCACAAGAGGTCCAGAAATGGATACATATATCATAGCCCAAAGTACTGCTAGGCTGAGATAAATCCTAAGAAGTAGACTTTGTCAAAAGACCCCCTTCGAGGAAGAGTTTGACTTCGTTGAAGCTAAATGTCGAGGCGTGAATGAACAAATTCACTTCCGCATCCAAATTAGAAACCTTGATGAAAATGTAATACAAATGCTTACAATTCAGATAAGAATTTCGTTTGCGGCTGAACTTGGAAATCATATCCAAGAAGTA
Source organism: Polytrichum commune (assembly GCA_950295325.1). Lineage (NCBI taxonomy): Eukaryota > Viridiplantae > Streptophyta > Polytrichopsida > Polytrichales > Polytrichaceae > Polytrichum > Polytrichum commune. The sequence continues at coordinate 34,363,634 of OX485804.1, forward strand.
TGCGCAGTTGCACTCTGGAAGAGAACTGACTGTCATTTGGTAGATCGGTGGTTGGGGTTCTGATTTGGACTGCAGTGTGATAATGCAACCAAATCCCGGTTGAGGGATCATAGTTAACTTCAGAACGGTACCATGCACAGCTTCAGCAGAGGCCACCATCTGCCTCTGCTTTGCCGAAGGTGCGCTGCTGGATCGCCGAACAAGCTTGGACAATCTTGTCGGAGGGATCATGTCGGGGTTTTCTGGAACACGGATTCCAGACATATCCAGCGGGGGAGCAGAGTTGGTGAAGAGTTGAGTCGGTGTGATGCGCTCCTTTGGTGGGAGTTGAAAACCTGCGTTCTCAAGGGCGAAGATCTCCGAGCGGGTGAGGTTGGTACCAATCTTCACGGGCCAGATTGGGGGAATAGGAGGCTTCTGGTCATCAGCAGAGAACTGCATGACCCATTTCCGACGAGGGCCCTTCACGCAACGCTCAATGTCGTCTGGGCAAAAGACAAAGTCCGTACGCTTCATAGATTGGAGTTTGTAATGATGCCACATACCGGTGTAGGTCAGCGCAGGGACGCTCTTATTATTAGTGACGATTCTTGCGGTGCACTTCTTCTTCGTGCCCGCATGATTAGCCCAACAAGACTTCCCAGATGTATAGGGTATGCGGGCAATATGCCAAAGAGAGACATCTACTTTGGTTTCTTACACGGCAGTGACACGTTGGAAACCAAGTCCTGCAGGTGAAGGCACTTGAACCTCTTGTACAGAGGGGGAAGACTCCTCAATGATAGTGGGTAGTGTTTCTGGTTGAGATCGAGTGACACGCTTACCGGGGGGAGGGCGAAAGAAGTTCACGGTATCGGGGCGGTGGGTCTCGCCATCATCACCAATTGGAGTGTCTGGTCTTCGCTTCTGCGATCCAAACACCTCGGCGCCCTCAAGGTGTGGATCGCGAGTGCAAAATTCTTCCCCACCGGACATGTCAAGCAAGACCTTCTGCAACACTGTGGGGTCGCCAGTACGTTGAGCTCGACGTTGAGCACCCCTGAGCTTTAGTTCTTCTTTGCTTGGACCATCTCCGCCAATTCCACCTTTAAGGAACTAGTAGTATGCAACAACTTGTAAGAAGGCGCGAATGTAGTCGTCAACCGTAGCCACGTATAGATCTCCACCCTTGTTGCCGGAGGCTTGAAGCCACTTGTTGTGGACGGACTCCGCAAGATTGCACGACGGCATCTCGGCCAATTGGTCTTGGGTTAAAACCTTTTCCTGATTGGAGAAATCAAGTATTAATATAAATGTACAGAGAGAGGAAATCGAATCCAAGAAAAACCAATAATGAATTATAAAGGAGATGTACCAGTTCCATGAAACCACCCCATTGAAGGTAGCGGAAGTGCCAAAAAGCAAGCCAGAGCTGAAGATGCTTGAGACCGTCCTCACTTGTACAATTCGATGACGCCCACCAAGCCTTGATAGCTAGGTACGTAGTCTCAACCTCTTCCATAGATGACGCATTTCGATATTGAAGGCAAAGATGTCTATGTTGGTCTTGTAACTCATGCTTTATATACGATTTCGTATGTTTTTCGAGCGATTGTTTCCAATGGAAAAAACAAGTGCGCTCACGACCCTCCATTGGAACTTTGGGATCCCCTGAACCATACACAATGCGAACAGCGTTCCAATTGGCTTGGGCACTGTCCGCCATGAAGCCTATAAAGTTTGGATGTGGGATACCGTGTCGGGCCATGACGTGGTTGAGGTTCTGCCAGAAGAGAACTTGGGCATCCTTATTCTCCGATTGGAAATCACAACATGAAATGGTCATGACCCGTTGATAAGTCCCATCGTACACATGAGCGGCCATGGTGGTCCACCCTTTGACCCGCTTCACGTGATCGGACATCATCCACGCGTTCTCCAGGTCCCCACCCGGTTGCATCCGACAAACCAAATCCACTCCACTTCCAGGACCAACCTCCGACATCTTGAAGACGAACACCTTGTTTGTATTGTCACCTTGTCCTGGGAATTGGTTCCGTTGGACGTAGGTCCAATTGCTAATGCCTCGGAGCTTCGCGATGCCATCCATAACACCAAACCTCCGCAAATATTTGAAAGAGGTAACCTTACAGCGAAGGTTTGGGGAATTCAACTTCTACAGCTCTCAAAAACAGGTTCAAGCTCTTTTAAAGAGAAGAGACGGTGTGTGTCATTATCGCCAGAAAGGAGAAACTCACCAACAATGTCCTTGCTAGCTTCAAGGACGATCTTGCTGTGGGTGGCTTGAGGCGTACGTTCAACGTGCTCCTCAAGAAGTGCATTGATACGCTTCCGACTGTCTCTGCAGTCTCCAACCTTCACTGGATGTTGATGAGAACCGAGATGAATGTAGGCTCTTTGGGATGACTCCTTCCCATGGACGTAGAAGATTTTGGCCTCGCATAGTGCAATGCATTTGGGAGGCTCTTTACAAATCCTGCAGACAAGAGTAGATCCGGATGGCACAATGCCAGAGAGAGGGAAAGGATCTTTAGTGAAACCTTCAAATTCTGTGTCATTGACCTTAGAGGTACGATGGGCGCGTTGAAGGTAATCACAACTCGGGTTTTGGCATTGGAGATGGCCAACACAGGTAGAGGAACGAAATGCAAGGCCAACGTCGTTTGTAATGTTGGTGGTTTGAGTCTTAGTCCAAACATGGCCATCATATTGCTTGTCCATGCCGTCCAACGACTTGGCCCTGGTTTGAGATGAAGAGACTTCTGTTGCAGGGAGGACAAATAACTGGGTGCCATTGAAACGAGGGGGAAGGTGATTAACTTCTTGGATTTTGATTTTATCGTAATCTATTTTCTTGAGGACGTTCTTACTACCGGGCATAGAGCCAAGACGACGAAGACATTGAACAATAGTTTGAGGAGGTTTAGATGTAGGGACCGAAGTAGTTGAAGGGACAAAGCTAGATGGAGAAGGCGTTACGTAGGATGCAAAGGGAAACAAATGAGGGGAATCATGGACAACAGCCTTATGCACTGGTACATCTTCACTCGAAGAATCAGACAAGTCTATAACGTTGTCTACACCAGGCTCGGTCTTGACGCTTATTACCGGGGGTGTGCTAAAGGCAACAGTGGATGATCGAAGAGGAGGAAGGATTTCTGTTGACACTCCCATCTGAGAATCTGGCCAGCCACAAACCCTATACTTTCCCGCGCCAAGCTCCCACACTACATTGCCATTGTCAGTTACCTTGGAGGTCTCATGGAAGGTATGAACGAGCAATCCAGTATCAGGATGGTAGATCTCACGCTCTACCCATATTGTACTAGCTTTCAAAGAGAACCTAATGCTAAGATGAAGCTCCGTGACAACAACAATACGTTGTGCACCAATGGGGAATATAATAGGGACCCCGATGCCATGTGAACGAAGTTCGGCCATCTCAGAGACGGGAGGAAGAATTGAGGTGGAAGCCATGAAGGCAGAGAAAGCAAACGTGAAGGAACAAAGATGCAAAGATGCATAGAGAAGGAGAATGGTGATGATGATGAAGTTATAAACAAATACGCATGAATATCAGGAAGGAGACAAAACTGTCAGGCATCCTAAAAAAAGATACCCCTAATTACAAAGATGGTTGTCAGATAGTAAAGCGCGCCTCCCATCGGGAGGTATTGCAATTATATACTGAGAAGAATGTGATTGCTCACTTTCTTTCCAATGTGTGAGTTTGATGTGGTGAGGTTGTGGAAAGGAAATAGAGCGAATAGGTCTGAATTGCGGGAGGGTTGAACACATGAAGGAAATAGGCAATTCACAACCTCCGACAACGGAACCATCTAAGAAAAAGAAGAGGAGGCGATCGTCTACACATTACACTGATAAGAAGAGAAAGACAGTGAGGACACAAAAGTCACAGGCAAGGAAAGCGCCAATCGAGGGCCGTGGGACGCCCGAGGATTTGAGCCAAAGCATAAAGGACCTGCGGAAACCTTCGTGGAGGCTAGACTGTGGGATTCGGCCTTTTCATTTATCACCGATTGTAGAAGAGGCGGACGGAAGTAAAGCGCAACCAATGGCAGAAGTGGAGGAGTTGGGAAATGACAGCATCCAAGAGGACTCACGCGAAGAAACAAACTCTACAAGTGTCGTACGTATTCTTCGGGTTCTCCATATATTCAGTTGTTTGAGCACATAATAAAAATGGTAGAACATATTCAACTGTGAAACAACTTTTCTTTTAGATATTATGGTTTGTCATCATTGTTATAAACATTGTTTTATCTTAAATATAGGAAGAAGGGGGGAGTGGAGATAGTGGAAATATCTACGAAGAAGACAACAAGGAGGTAGCACAACAAATTGAGAAGGCGTTAGAAGAGCGAGAACCGATGTCGGGACAACCAACGATTCAAGCAAGAGAAAAAATGAAGGCGTCCAAGAGGAAAGCGGCAAAGGAAGATCTGAAATCAAATTTGTTGGGAGGCCGCGAAAGAGCTAAAGGAGGAGACCCATGCGCAGAAACCCTAAGTGTGGATGTTGTGACCCCTGCTTCAAGATTTCAGCGAAGCAAGGCGGGCGGAACACAACAAACATCAAGGCGAGGGCGTGGCCGCGGGAGAGGAATGGCGCAAGTAAACCTCGGAGATTCGAGAAGCACTCCAATAACGCCGACAGAGGACGGGACCTCAGAAGATAGTGGCGCCAATATAGGGGCTTCAGTGGAGGGCATACTCCAAATTCTGGTAAGGTGTCGGGATCTCGGCCAAGCTATGTTCGCCAACGTTTTTGCTTAATTTCTATCACCTTGATTTCTCATAGTATTTGGAATATCAGCTTGACTTGCTTTCGGCCTTGTCCTGATTTGGGTTTAGGAACATGTCAGGAAAGGTATGTTTGTGCTTGAAAAATCAAAAGGTTATGTGCACATCATGTTGCTCTCGGCCCTGTCTCATTTTGTGTAGTGCACAAGAATGAGCTAGGGGAAGAGGCCTCGGATCCGAGGCCTCATATTTGTGTAAGTTTGAGTATGTGAAAGGTAGGGTTTTGAGAGAGGCGAGGTTCTTGATTTCTCAAACAAATGGAATGTCGACTTTCTTGCTTTCTTGATCCCTTGCTCTCGGCCATTTCTTCTATTGTGTAGTGCATAAGTGGGAGCCATAGGAAGAGGCCTCGGATCCGAGGCCTCTTATTTGTGGGTAGGTTTGTGCTTGAAAAATCAAAATGTTATGTGCACATCAATTGCTCTTGGCCTTGGCTCGTTTTGTGTAGTGCACAAGAATGAGCTAGGGGAAGAGGCCTCGGATCCGAGGCCTCATATTTGTGTAAGTTTGAGTATGTGAAAGGTAGGGTTTTGAGAGAGGCGAGGTTCTTGATTTCTCAAACAAATGGAATGTCGACTTTCTTGCTTTCTTGATTCCTTGCTCTCGGCCATTTCTTCTATTGTGTAGTGCATAAGTGGGAGCCATAGGAAGAGGCCTCGGATCCGAGGCCTCTTATTTGTGGGTAGGTTTGTGCTTGAAAAATCAAAATGTTATGTGCACATCAATTGCTCTTGGCCTTGGCTCGTTTTGTGTAGTGCATAAGAAAGAGCTAGGGGAAGAGGCCTCGGATCCGAGGCCTCATATTTGTGTAAGTTTGAGTATGTGAGAGGTAGGGTTTTGAGAGAGGTGAGGTTCTTGATTTCTCAAACTAATGGAATGTCAACTTTCTTCCATTTTTGATTCCTTGCTCTCTGCCTTGTGCCCCACGGGTGAACGCCCGTGGGCCATGTAACAAGTAACTTGGTTAGGCATGTCTTTATGAGGCACTTTGGTTGGTTCTGAGTATGTAAACTAGTTTGTGTGTGAGGCCTCGGATCCAAGGCCTCTCGGCTGAGGCCACTTGAGGTTTTTTGATTCAAAGTATAACTTGTATGAATGAGGCACTTTGCTTGTTTTTGAGGATGTAAACTAGTTTGTGAATGAGGCCTCGGATCCGAGGCCTCTTTTATGTGTTCCAAAACAAGTGTACGGAAGAGGCACTTTGGTTTGTTTTGAGTATGTAAACTAGTTTGTGAATGAGGCCTCGGATCCGAGGCCTCTTTTATGTGTTCCAAAACATGTGTACGGATGAGGCACTTTGGTTTGTTTTGAGTATGTAAACTAGTTTGTGAATGAGGCCTCGGATCCGAGGCCTCTTTTATGTGTTCCAAAACAAGTGTACGGATGAGGCACTTTGGTTGGTTTTGAGTATGTAAACTAGTTTGTGAATGAGGCCTCGGATCCGAGGCCTCTTTTATGTGTTCCAAAACATGTGTACGGATGAGGCACTTTGGTTTGTTTTGAGGATGTAAACTAGTTTGTGAATGAGGCCTCGGATCCGAGGCCTCTTTTATGTGTTCCAAAACATGTGTACGGATGAGGCACTTTGGTTGGTTTTGAGTATGTAAACTAGTTTGTGAATGAGGCCTCGGATCCGAGGCCTCTTTTATGTGTTCCAAAACAAGTGTACGGAAGAGGCTCTTGGTTGGTTTTGAGTATGTAAACTAGTTTGTGTGTAAGGCCTCGGATCCGAGGCCTCTCGGCCGAGGCCACTTGATGTTTTTTGATTCAACGTATAGCTTGTATGAATGAGGCACTTTGCTTGTTTTTGAGTATATAAACTAGTTTCAAAATGAGGCCTCGGATCCGAGGCCTCCTTTTAGTGCCCTCGATCAGCAGTCCCTAGGGAGTGGCTCCCGGGACTGCGAATGTTTAAACAGGCATAACTTCCTTGAATTTTGCCCAAATGGAGCAAGTGAGGTGTCCATCGGCATCTACATTTCACGTAGATGAGGATAGAGTGGTTGGTTGTTAGATTCGGAGACAACACCTGGAAGATATGGTGGTCTGAAGCTGCCGGGGGGGGGGAAATGTGTTTTGTTAAGTGCATATGTAGGAGCTAGGAGAAGAGGCCTCGGATCCGAGGCCTCTTTTATGTGTTCCAAAACTAGTGTACGGATGAGGCACTATGGTTGGTTTGGAGTACGTAAATTACTTTGTGTGTGAGCCCTCGGATCCGAGGCCTCTCAGCCGAGGCCACTTGAGGTTTTTTGATTCAACGTATAGCTTGTATGAATGAGGCACTTTGCTTGTTTTTGAGTATGTACACTAGTTTCAAAATGAGGCCTCGGATCCGAGGCCTCCTTTTAGTGCCCTCGATCAGCAGTCCCCTGGGAGTGGCTCCCGGGACTGCGAATGTTTAAACAGGCATAACTTCCTTGATTGTTGCCCAAATGGGGCAAGTGAGGTGTCCATCGGCATCTACATTTCACGTAGACGACGATGGAGTGGTTGATTGTTAGATTCGGAGACCACACGTGGAAGATATGGAGGTCTGAAGCTGCGGGGGGGGGGGGGGATTGTATTTTGTTAAGTGCATAAGTAGGAGCTTTGGGAAGAGGCCTCGGATCCGAGGCCTTTTTTTTGTGTCAAGGTTTGTGCTTGAAAAATGAAAATGTTAGGTTCATTTTTGAATTCTCTCGGCCATTTTCTGTAGTATGTATTTCATAAGGAGGGGCATTCGGAAGAGGCCTCGGATCCGAGGCCTCATTTTTGTGTCAAGGTATGTGCATGAAAAGTTAGGTTTTAACATGATCAAATGTGTGCCCCACGGGTGAACACCCGTGGGCCATGTAACAGGTAACTTGGGTAGGATTTAGCATCATCACGGGGAGATGTCTCCATGTCAAATATTTTTAAAAATTATGATTTTTTCTCTCTATATTCATAACCATTGATTATACCTTTTGGTTATTTTTTTGAAATTTTTTGTCATCTTCATTTTTCCTAGTAATTGTTTTAGTTGAATTCTGCGTCATTCTAGGTAGAAATGGTATGTTTTCTAGAAAAATATGATCATCAAATTTGGTCATGCTATTTTACTTCGTAGTAGATATCATGTATATCTACCTTCCAAAAAAATTTGAGAAAATTTTGACCCATTTGGTGGATGCAACTTGGCAATGGAGTGACCTCCCCTGGAACATCATCAAATGTGAACCTCACGGGTGAACACCCGTGAGCCATGTAACAAGTAAATTGGTTAGGTTTTAAAATCATCAAGGAGGGGCATTTGGAAGAGGCCTCGGATCCGAGGCCTCATTTTTGAGTCAGGTTGTGTGCTTGAAAAATGAAAATGTTAGGTTCATTTTTGAATTCTCTCGGCCATTTTCTGTAGTATGTATTTCATAAGGAGGGGCATTCGGAAGAGGCCTCGGATCCGAGGCCTCATTTTTGTGTCAAGGTATGTGCATGAAAATTTAAAATGTTATGCTCATTTTTAAATGCGCTTGGCCCTATTGTTTTGGGTAGTGCATAAGTAGGTATTTTGTAAAGAGGCCTCGGATCTAAGGCCTCATTTTTGTGTCAAGGTATGTGCTTGAAAAATGAAAATCTTATGTTAATTTTCGAATGCTCTCGGCCTTTTTGTTTTGGGTAGTGAATAAGTATGTGATTTGGGAAGAGGCCTCGGATCCGAGGCCTCATGTTTGTGTGAATTTTATGCTAGAAAAATCAAAATGTTATGTTCGTGTAAGATTGCTCTCGGCCTTCTTGTTTTGGGTACTACATGAGTAAGAGGTTTGTGAAGAGGCCTCGGATCCGAGGCCTCATTTTGGAGACAATGTATGGGCTTTAAAAGTCAAACTGCTATGTTCACATAACATTTCTCTCGGCCTTTTTCTTTTGGGTAGTGCATGAGGAGGAGGTAGGAAAAGAGGCCTCGGATCCGAGGCCTCTCATTCGTAGGTAGGTTAGTGCTAGAGTTTACCACTTGACTTAGCATTCGGCCATTACCATTTGTAGTTTGCTCTCGGCCTTGTATTGTTTTTGTGAGGATTTGTTTCTTTATAGTTACGAAGTTATTGACTTTTCTTTGTGAAATTCTCATTTTCTCCATGTTCTTAGGATATGGACTCTTCACAGGTTGCGCAATCGCAACCCCAATCTGGAGAGGATGTTGTTCTTGCGGCCCCCGCGGTTGAAGTTGAAGCTGTGCAGGTTGAGATTCTAAATTCGCAGGGCCCATTACAAGTAGAGGTGAGTTGGATAGTTGTTGAGTAATTTGTTGAGCAAGTTTTTTGAGTTCTAGCTTTCTAAGCATGGTTTTACTATTTGTGTTTTTGTTAGGCTCTCGCAATGAGCGAAGATGCCGTTCAAGCAGTTGCCGACACGGATCCCGTGGTGTGTGAGCTTGAGCTTCGGAAATCACAAAAGGAGGACTCCATTGGTGTTATCCAACGCCTCCGGATTAAGCCAACTTGTAAATCCCGCTTATCCATTCTTTTGTGCCGCTTGAGAGCCCTCCCTCTCGTCCGTCCTATAAGTGAGGTTGAGGTGCAGCGCTTGGAATGTGAATTTGTAATGGGATACCGAGAGGGTGATCGGGTTCTTTACGTGTCTGCTTTCAACGACGTTCCCGTGGACCTCCCCATTCCCCTTGGCATTATGGCCTCATGGAGCCCTCTCTGGCAAGAGGCCTCCGCAAAATTTGACGCCAAACTCAAGGAGGATCCGGATCTTGCACATTTCGCCGGGAAGATGTTCTTCGTCTGGGAAGGCAATCATCGTCTCACCGCTTGGTGGAGACACATCAATAACCACCACGCCGATGACAAGAGTTGGCATATCTCGGTGGATTGCATTGTTGTTGACCCTAGAGGATACACCGGTGTATTTCTCAATACCATGAGCGACATTAATTGGTAAGCTCACTCATTTTTTTCATTCATTTTTCATTTTTGTTTCAATTCTTTTCCATTCTTTTCACCTCACGTTCCTCACATATTTTCTCTCAGGTCAACCGAGCATGATTATGTCAAGGCAAACATTCCGGCCAAGCTCCTTCGAATCCGCACTTTTGGAAGGTTAGAGTTGTCCACCTTCAAGGATCTCATATCGCCATCTGACTACAAAGCATGCGAGAAGATAAAGGAGAGTCGTCCAACTTGGTACACCTTGACCGTGGATGTGTTCGTTAAGTTTCTTTACAAGGTATGGTTTGTGCATTCAATCATTTAGAACTTCCAACATAGACAATTTTTATGCCGATTATATGAACTCACAAGATCATTTCTTGCAGAGAGACATTTCGGCTCAAGCAGATCTTGTAGTGAGGCATTACCATGAGACCACACCCGTTGCGGAGAGGTCAGCCACTGAGATTTGGAATGTTATGACCAAGGCCCAGGAGAGGACAATCAAAAGTATTCGGGCCCGTTCTTTTGAGAAGTACATATCCGTTGCACACCCTGACAATGGAGAGGATTTCTTTCATGAGGTACTCTTTTGAACTCAAATCACTCTTGAACGCAATTCATCCAAATCACTCTTCAACTCTATTACTCTTTTGAACTCAAATCATTTTTATTTTGTGCACAGATTGACCGCCATTTTAATGAGTTCTCTTCGACGGACATGACAATTGAAAATTTGCAAAAAATTGTCACATGCCCGGTCGAACCTTCGTTCAAAGCTAAGTGGCTTTACTGGTGGAACGCCCCCCTTCGTGAAAGGTTAGATAACAAGTTCCCCGTCGACAAGCCTATGAGGGAGAGGGTTTTGGACGACTGGCTACACAAGGCGTCCTTCTGGGCTCAGATAAATCCATTCCTCGGCCTTCTTCATTTTCATTTTCTTCTATTCCATTTATCTCATATCTAATCATTTCCCTCTCTGCAGTTGGAGAAGGAAGTCGCGGTTGAAATTGAGACCTTAGAGGAGAGCCTCTCCGTCGACATTGATTGGGACGCATCAGAAACTATCTTGCGCCCTCGTGAGTACGTTGATCATTGGCGGATTGTCCTTTGGGACAAGGCCTTCAAACCTTACCTCAGCGATAAGCCTGACATCGCCTTTGCCAAAGGTGATAATCTCTTGGAGTTCGAGGAGGGGGCTCTCGCTATCAAGCGTGTGGCCTATCGGTAATACATCTATCCTCCACTTTGCACCTCTCCTTAATTTCATTTCTTGCTCGTTTTCTTGGTTTTCTTACATTCTTGTTTTGTCATGTAGGTATATCATGAGAGAATTGGTTGTGAAGAATGCATTGGCCTCATCTTCCTTGCCGGACTACCTCTCGGACTGGGTGAATATTTTTTCTAGCCTCTGCGTGTACACGACCGCGCAAACAAACAAGTTCTCCGAATTGCACTTGCAAGGTGGTGGATGGTACTTGGATTGTGCTGCAGGATTTGTCCCCGGGGAAGATAAGGCTTTGTTTGCTAGCCTTGTGGGTAGTGCTCCGAATGATAACATTGTTACCTTGGAGGAGCCTGACATCGTTGAGCTTCCCCCTCCTCCTTCTAAGGCACCAAGGAGAAAGGGCAGAGCAAAGAAGACCGCCACTCAAGCATCTTCTCAAGTTCTCATTCGGTCTGCTTCTAAGACCCCAGTTGAGCCACCCACCCTCCCACACAGTCCATCTATCGTTCCCTCCGTTGCTCCCTCTCTTGCCCCCTCTGTTACTCCATCTGCATTTCATCCACAATCTCTTGCCACTCCATCTCATAGTGGCACTTCTCTCCTCTCTTTGCCTCGCAAGAGGAAGGCCGCTCTCTTGGATACCAGTGCCACCTCTTCGGATGCCCCTAACCCCTAATCCGTTGGTTTCTCAAACAATTCTGGGTTATTATGTCCACGTGAATGAGGGTACCTTTCCAAATATAGAATTCAAACTATCTCTAATTCCACGGAAATAGGCACTGCTTCTCCTAAAATTACCCAACAAAATCTAAATTTTCCGCTCTCCAATCTCCGCTCTCCGCTCTACGCTCACATACTTGAGTTTCCCTTATTTAAGTCTCTTATGTTGTTGCTATAGTTCCACAACCATAAAGTGACTAGATATGGCCCTTCTCCCCCTCCCCCTCAATATATTAAGATATTCATATGAGCTCTAAAATAATGAAACAAAAAACAAATTATGGATGCGATTTGGTTTGCTACTTAAGGTCACTTCACACACGAGACTGAAGACCCGTGATCATTAATTGCACTTCAAGCACTCTCATTGGTGGAAAAGGCAGAGTTGGTCCTAGTTTGCTTCACACTACGCTTGAGGGACCAACGGAGCATTTGAATGCAAGATGAATGTAAAGTCTACGTGGATTTCTACATGGCATCAAATGGATCGTGTTTCATGGTCATTTGGACAATTTTCAAAAACCACCTCTTGGAGGTAGGCCTAACACAAAAATGGGAGACCATGGCACTCTAAAATCTCACAACCTTTGATTTATTATATTTTATTATGTGTGAGGACCCCGCATGAATAGGAACTCATAGAAAAAACATTTGGTTGAGGGTCCAGTCAATATGACTTCAAAATACACTTGAGGGCCCACACTACATGAATTTGGAAGTCTCTTAGGACAACCTTTGGACACTTCTTTTGGGCTCTCACAATTTCATGGTCACAACTCTTGGCTTTGTGTGTGAAGTGGCCCTTAATCATCTTGCACTCATTGCATAGTTTCAATCCCCAGTGAAATGGGTGCAAAGTGAAAAAAGCATCCATCTCATGTATGTGGGTGTTAATCGGTGTTCTTTTTAATTTCATATTTTCCAACTTCCACCAATTATGCTTACACAACAAAACTTGTGTTGCATTAGCAAATCTATGACGAAACACTTGCAAAAACCGGATTGAAAATCAAACCTCCCCTAATTTAATTATGGGTATCAAAAGTGCACGTTTCTTGATCTCTTGACTGGATACATAGGTCTTCCCAATCGTGTTCACTATTGAGTGTTGAGTAGCTATCAATATTTGAAAACGTAGTTCAATCTCTAGTAAACATGTATCTTTAAGATATTTTCTCTTTTATCCTCACCAAACCACATAATACCTATCAAAATTGGGTGTCCGATTAAGAAAAGGAGCCCGCTCAAGACCCATGTACCTTAAGGCACGTCTACCTTACAACGTTACCACATGCATACACCACAATGATACAAATACAATTTCACTTACTCTACGTCGATTTCACCACATTTAGTAGGCAATTTGACTTCCAAGACTCGATGTGTCTGTGGACTGTCCCGTGCTCCACCGAGTGTGCGAGGATGAAGTTATATATGGACGAGCTGGCTAATTTCGACAGTCTAAATGCCACCAGATTAATTACAACTAAGTCATTTGTGGCTACTAATTAACTTAGACTACTAATTAATTAATTAATTAACATAAAGGCGGGCCGCTTGAAAGAATGTTGTAAACATGAGGGCAGGACGCCCGGCCAGTACTAGCTAGCTAGTTAACTTACACCACCACCCTCAAAGGACGTGGCTCCTCGACCGCCATTAATTGCAGTGCCTGGCCTGTACACGGTGATGAGCCCAAGACTCAAAGAATATCTAAGTCTTGAGGACCTAGGATTTGTTATCATACCCGGTTCTCTATGTGCTCATTTAATTTGTTGCGGGCTTTGTGCCGGTCTTGGGGATTGAAGAGAGCAACTCCCATCCATGGTCACGGTAAAACGATTCTCTTGATGATGACAACCGGCTTTGAAACATTTTAGGGTCAAGTAATGTTGCACGGTGAAGTCACTAATGCGCTCTTCCCACATGACTTTACCAAATAACCAAAGTTTTTTCTAAAATTTGGGTAAAACGCTCTCGGTTATAGCTGAGGCAGCCGGTTATTCCAATGCACCCACAAGAACTTGCTGCGGAGATTTTCAAGTAGGTCTTAGTTAAGTAGTTTTCACACATGTTCGTTGTTTTTATCTACCAAGCAATGACATGCTGGATAGTTTTTGTCCCATCCCCAAGTGTCTTGTTACTCATCTATCTTACCATCGGTTTTTGTTAATGAAGCTCCTCGTGCCCTCATAGCTAAGACTAAAAACAATTGATCATAAGGGCGGGAGGCGACACTTTTGAAGGTCGTGCATTCTTGCCTTATGTCGAGGTACCGATGGGAGGGAGGGTCGGTGCTTGAGGCTTAGAACCTCCACTTTTAAACCATGCCACATCATTTGCCAACTAGGCTCGGGGGTAGATAGTGTCGATGGTGTGAAGGCCATGTTTTTAGAACCCGCTTTTAGGTTAAGCTAAAGTCAAGTGGGAAGGGGGCATAAGCACGATGCAGTTGTTCGACTTTAAATATGTAAAACTAGATATCATCTATTGAGGGTATTGTAGTCTTGTTGGCTTTGTTTGTAGGAGAGAGACTATGCATCAACTTCTTCGTTTCAAGAGCAAATTTCCTAACCACTTTGCGTTCACACTTGGATGTTACTTGTTTCTCTCTCTCTCTCTCTCTCTATATATATATATATGTATGTATAATTGCTCCCTAAAATGCATTGAAAGAAATCTAGTTAATTATAGTTATTTCGGCAGTTCTTGATTATTCATTTTAAAAATTTCAAGTGGTAAATGAGTAGCTTCAATCCTTGACCCGCATTTGAGAAGAAGGTGCCCAAAATCCAAGAAAAGTTTGATATAGTAAATAACCATGGATTGGCATGAGCAAAGTGGACAGCTACAATTGTAGTCTTTCATAGTAAAGGACAGAGCCTCACAATTCTACCGTTTTCTTGTAGAGCTTACCGTTGGTAGGGGTCCATGAGTCATCAATCCTTTTCATTTTTCAAGCGCGTTCTTACACATGTCCCGACACGGCATCACATTAGTATAAGTTAATTCAGGATGATCTCACAGTGTCGCGTATCAGAAACAAGTGATCCAGAGATCACTTTGTTGAGATTTCGGGTCCACATGATAGGCTCATCATCATGAAGAATGTAATATGCACGCCCATCTCATACATAAAGCCAATTGTGTTGTGATTATTTATTGTTCACTAATTACTAATGGAGAGACAACCATCTAAAAGTTCACTTAAAGGGTTATAATCCTCTCCATAATTGACATGCGATAAGCATTTGAAAGAGATTTGGACTTTGTGAGTGACATGATGTACATGGGACCTTGCCCTTGGGAGTCGATTATTGAGAGAATTATTTTCCGATGACCATGAGAATTGCTATGAGTCTCGGTTGCAACATTTATGTATAAAATGCCAACTTTGGTGAAATGATGAGGAATGACCATTGATTTTGCAAGCATGCCCTGCCCAAATTTCTAAAAAAAATCTTGAAAACGTGTTTGCAAGATAAAGTCGGAAGATATTGCAAGCACTCAATTTGTGAAGATGATGAGTATCCCTACTTGGTTGACACACTCATGGGAAGGCAACCACTTATTACTTCCTATACTGAGTTGATGGTTCCAAACCTCCACTTACACTCACATTAAGCCTTAAAAACTCTTGGAATTTGAGAATCAAGTTGGTGGAATTTCATCTTGAGTGAACATGTTTAGAGTTGAGAGTTGAAGTAAATAGGACTCCCACTGGGCCACTGCTTGGTAATATAATGCGACCACTCTAGGAAGTCACAAAGCACATCCATTAGCTTGGATTAGTCTCTACCTTGCACATCGAAGACCATGAAGTCGTCCCTTGCTCCAAAAAAACATGTGATTGGCCGTTGAACGCGTCATGGGACCGCAAGCCACTATGTCATGAAGGAAAAAAATGTCACAATGGCTTCAGGTCCCTAAAAGGCTTATTTTCATGCCTACATTACCCACTATCATGATCCAACGGGTTTTGTGGTGAGAGAGGCAAAAGAGATCCTCTCAATGCAAAAGCCAGGGGACCATGACAAAGAAATGCCGCTTCGTACAATTCTATCATTTTCTTGTATTTGCCAGACATTACTAGAGTTAAGATGTTAGAAGGGAGGAAGAAACAGAGAAGGTAAAACATGAAGAAAAATCAAAATTGCCCTTTTGGACATACATCAAAAAATCAACACGCCCGCTTTTTGGTGCATGGTCACTCCTGTTGATCCAAATTCGATTTACACCTCGCCAGAGGCCAAAAAAGCTTAAAATTCTGCATCCTTTAAAATAAGCGACTGTGAAAATGTGACTGTGGAAAAGGGGCCATCTAATTACATGGGATAACTTCAAGGACCGTGACGTAAACAACCCCCTAAGAAGAGTGACCACATGAGGCCCCACACCCACCCTTAGGAGATGGAGTCCGGCCTTGGTGCCGGGAGTTTTAGAAAGAGGACACATCCGGGATCCACATTTTTAGATCCGGGCGGATGCGGCTGTGAAGACAAAATTTGCGTACCCGCTTCCTTGTGAGGTTGGTCACCCGGAGGCCTAGGGAAGGAAGAGGAAGTTCAAGTTCTTCTTCATTTCTTCATCATCATCATCATCATCATCAACCACAACAAGAGTGCAACAGGGGCTGCATATAAGAAGAAGTGAAGTACCCAGCTTAATGAATGTACAGGACGAAGAGTGGAAAGGCCACTGATCTCTCTCTCTCTCTCTCTCTCTCTCTCATTGGACGTCATAAGGCGAGGGGCGAGGGGGAGGCCATGGGCATCAAGCGTGCCACCTTCATGAGAAGATAACTTAACTTACATGACTTCCCTAAGTCTCCCACACTCCAGCCTCTCTTCACACCACACTCTTGCCTTCGCTGCTCACCCTCCGTAATGTCACTCCCTCTCTTATATCCCAAACCCTAGGGACCAGACCCCCCCCCATCAGTTGACACCTCCCTCCTTGTTGCTCACGTCTCCCTCCCGTATATCACGGGTTCAACATTGACATATAATCCACCAAAGAACTCAAACCGTCCGCCCGCACGCTCGCATGCATCACGTTGTCATTGTTTGTTTGTTGTTGTTGTTGTGATGTTGGTGTTTTTGTTATTCCATGTTGTCACATGCTGCACTAATTCTCTAGAATCACGCATTCATGTCAACGTTGCAGACCTCCTAAATACATGTGCACTTTGGTAGTCACATGCGTGATATTATGGAGGCTAGAGTGTAGGAAGCTTCATAGTAGTCATAGTAGTAGTACATTGTTTATGATATTTAGTGTCACGTGCATTATATGCAAAGGGCCTTAACTAGATGCCTATAGGGCTCAAAGTGTCATGCCCTCTAATTGCCAAAATGATTCCATTTGTCAACATAAGTAACTTCTTTAAGTGAAAGAATATCTACATTTATGACATTTGGAGTAGCACATTGGGATGCTTTAGATGATAGTCTTGCGTTTTAGTATGCAAGGGGAGGATGTTATTGAGCATACTAATGGCAAGTGTCATTCGTGTATACTTTAGTCAACTCGTAGACCATTGTGCAAGACAGCCATGCACCTCATAAAACTATTGAACATACTCATGCCAAGATATTAGTAAGCGCACTTGAACACCAAGTATTATGAGGTGACACTTATGGAGAAGTTGTTAATCATCAATGCAACCTAGGATACGCCTCAAATAAGGGTAAGTGACACTATTATGCATGTGACACTAAATACTTCAAACAATGTTGCAGTAGTAGTAGTAGTAGTAGTAAAAATATCATCCTCTTGCATACTAGAAGGCAAGGCTAACATCTAAAGTATCACAATGTGCTACTCGAAATGTCTTAATGTAGATATTTTAACCTAAAGAAGTTACTTAGGTCGACCCATGAGTTAGGACGGTGGGCCCCTTGGACAAACCCTAGAGTAGATCCTACGATTTTCTCAAAAAAATTCGATGATAAGAGGTGGTCCAAGAAATTTCGCCCAACTTTCAAAATAAGCTCCGACACAACATGAGCTCACAATCTCTTAATTAAAAAATTCTCTCAAAGAACGATCAAATCCACGATTTTATCTATGCGTAGAGAGGCTATACGCATAACCCTAATGTTTTCATCTTTAGGAAGGGAGCACAAAACCAAACTTTAGATTTTATTTAAGAGGGATGGAGGCTAGTTGTTTATGGGGACTTGTGTGGTTCCAATACGTGCTTAGGGGAGGGTGTGTGGGCGGAGGGATTTGAAAACCCATGACCTTTCCCTTTCAAAGATCCTTTCACCCATGCTTGAGGGAGTTTATGGGAACTTTTTTAAGCTTCCCGATACAAAAGAGCACGGTGGGGTGGTTTCAATTTCTCGAGCATTGAGCTCAGGATCCAGAAAATTGTACTCTCAATTTAAATCCGAGCATGTACTTGGCCTCTTGAAATTGTCAGTTTGCCGGATACCAATGTGTGTTGTCAATGCTGCTAGCGTGTTATCTTTACCTTTTAATCCCACTGTACTAGCCACGGCGACAACCGACAGTTGCTTGAGAATGTGACACACATGCTAGACTAGACTAGACAAAGTTTCAAATAGTACGCAAACATAACATTAAATTATTCAGGGCCACTTCACACACGAGACTGAGAGCCCGTGACCGTTGCACTTCAAGCACTCTCGTTGGTGGAAAAGGGCGGAGCCGGTCCAAGTTCGCTACTTCACACTACGCTTGAGGGACCAACGGAGTATATATATATATGTGAATCGCAAGATGGATGTAAAATTCCACATGGATTCCTGCATGGCATCGAATGGATCGTGTTTCATGCTCACTTGAACTATTTTCAAAACCCATCTCTTGGAGGTAGGCCTCACACAAAACCGGGAGACCATGGCACTCCAGACGCTCACCACCGTTGATTTGTTTTATTTTATCATGTGTGAGGACCCGTAGGAATAGGAATTCATTGAAATAGCATTTGGTTGAGGGTCCGGTCACGTATGACTTCATACTACACTTAGGGTCCGTGATTACCCTACATGATTTGGGAGGCGTGTTGGGAGGGAGGGACGGCCTTTAGACACTTTTTGTTTTGGGCTCTCACAATCTCATGGTCACGGCTCTTGGCTCGTGTGTGAAGTGGCCCTGGGCATCACTGCTGAATTACATGGGCCCTGGAACTGGGCTTCCTATCCAATACTTGGGGACTATTTTAAAGGGATCCGTTGCGGCTACAGTGTTAGCCTGACATGGGGTTACTGCAACATGAGAAACCAACCGGCCACCATTGGCTCCGTGGCTAAGGTCCCACACAAATGACCACTTGCAGTCAGTTTACCATCCACCATGGTGCACCATTCATGGTATTTAGTATCACGTACACTATTTGTGAAGGGCTTAAACTCGATGCCTAGTTAGATGTCTCAAAATGTATGGTTTGTTAATTGTCAAATTGATTCCATTCGTCAACATAAGTAACTTCTTTAAGTGAAAGAATATCTACATTATGACGTTCATAGTAGCACATTGGGATACGTTAGATGACTGACGGCAAGTGTCATTTATGTGCACTTTAGTCGACTTAATGACCATTGTGTAACATAGGCATGCACCTCGCACCACTGTTGAACATACTCATACCAAAAGATATTCGTAAGCGCACTTGAACACCAAGTGTCATGAGTTGACATTTATGGTGAAGTTCGCAATCATCAGTGCAACCTACCATACACCTAAAAATAGGGTTTGTGACACTACTATGCATGTGACACTAAACACCATAAACGGTGTAGTTGTGTTGCCTTCCTAAAATATCGGCTAAAGGTGCTAGTGTAGGTCCCACTAGCTTGGATTCATGTAGTCCTGACTTGTTGCAATCCTGCACCTGGATTATTGCTTCGGATGAACCCAACCCCATACACTCATGCAACTGCATGCCCATGCTCATATGCCTCCCAATGCCAGTGTGTACTCAACATATGCATGTATGTCCATGCTCAAAAGGCCCCATGACTTGCCACCCAGCCCCACGGAGTACTTTAAGAAGAAGGAAAAAAATGGTTTTCTTTTACTTTTTGATCAATTTGTCCTACTTTGTTGCCCATGCCATGTCACTTCCTTGGGTCCATGTTTGCTACCACGCCCCCATACACCATGATGACCACCGTGACCACCACCACCAAGTCTTCCAATGTATATAGAGTTTGGGAATTTGGCACCTAACAACAATCCACAGGCCCGTCAGACTCCCCTTGCTTCAAGCGCCACTGGCTCGAAACTGGGTCCCCTCACCCTTTCCTCGCGGATTAACTACCTTCACACGGGCTACATACATCTGAAAACGGAAACCACCGCCTCCAATGACTAATGTCACAAACATAATATACAAGATTTCAAGAGCCCAAAGTGTTAACGACTGCCGGATAATGTTATGAAATGGGAAATCCATGAGAAACCCCAACAACTTTGTCAGTGAAGTTAGTTTGTGAATGACTCCATGTCCTCCGTTCCAAGCGATGCACACAACACCATTGTGTAGAAGCTCACCCACAAGCCCCTCGCACATCCCACAAGGCTCAAACTTCTACAATGATCCGTGTGAGCGGCGAGTTGCACATCACATGTACAATGATCTACAACAGTGCGAGCTCCCTTACTTGTGCACCTTAAACCCAGAACCCTTGCAGAATACCTTCAACCCATTCCATTTTCTTTTCTTTTCTTTTCCTTTCTTTCTTTCTTCTTCTTCTTCTTCTTCTTCTTCTTCTTCTTCTTCTTTTTGTTGTTGTTGTTGTTGTGTCCAGGCTGGCACACCATCATTTTGGACCCGGTAGGTGTGCAATCGAATCAAAATAATGTAAAATGGCACCATCAACTTCCTTGCCCTACAATTGGCCATGTGAACGGCTGAGATTGGAGAGGCGGGAACCTCCTGGAGAATGATGGGTTGCCACGCACCCACCCCACCCTCTCTATTGTAGGCTCCCCACAAACACTGGGCCTCGACAAAGGAAGAAGAAGAGAGAGAGAGAGAGCGAGAGAGACCATGGAATCGCACACGTTTCTTGGTAGGTAGGGTAAGTATGGTGGAGAGCTGGCCTGCATTGTTGGCAACCGCAACACCCTTCAGCCTCTCCCACAATTTGGCAGGGAAAAGGTTGCCGTCGATGTGGAGCGCTTTTGTGGGCATTCCACACTCCTCGCTCCGTGTCAAAAGTGGCTCCCTCGTCCAATTGCGAAGTCGGAGAGAAGATGTGGTGAATGGCGCGAGCGCTTGCAAATGACGACTATGTTTGGATGACTAGTTGGCTACATAATGGCATCAAAGACCCCGGATTAGTTTACTAGAGTATATCTGGAACGTATGAGACCCTCAATCTC
Organism: Polytrichum commune; assembly: GCA_950295325.1. Taxonomy (NCBI): domain Eukaryota; kingdom Viridiplantae; phylum Streptophyta; class Polytrichopsida; order Polytrichales; family Polytrichaceae; genus Polytrichum; species Polytrichum commune. The sequence goes on from OX485804.1 coordinate 34,384,654, forward strand.
GTAGGTGGTTTGGTTTTTGGCTAGAGTTGCTTTCATCCACGATGGACGAGTTTACAATGACACCACGAATCCCAAGCTGAGGTGTCTAGTTCAGATACTTTGAGCACTGTAATCGTTAACCTGATCCATCAAAAATAATTAAGTGAACTATTTGGAATTTGCATCTACGTTGTGAGCACGGCGACAGTAAGATCACATGGATTAGATTGTACCTAACTTTCTTTTCTTTTTTTCTAAATGTTCAAAGCCAAAATTATGAGTTTGACCTTTACTTGTGAAATAGCTCCCCCACCTCCACTCCCTTTCAGTGGGCGGGTAGTGTCGATTGTTGACATTTTATCTCTTTCCATCAAAGACTTGTGTTTTTAATCCTTAGGATAGTACAATTAGCATTCATGTTCAAGTACATAGTGTTCCACTTTGGGGAAAATGAAAAATGTTAGAATTGGGGTCACAAATAAAATTGGACACGTCTATCTTAAGGAGGCGAAAACGCAACAAACTATCCTATGTAGCTTCCTTTGGGGATCATGGTTTTGGATTGTTTTTTTCTCATTTTGGAAATTGACTTGTTGATTTGTTCCAAAAACACCTATGCACACAAACACGCGTAGACTTATAGCTAGAGTGCAAGGTGGGTTGTGTGGTAGGCTCCATAAGAACCTTTGGTTGCTGATGTCTCAAGCCGACTCAAGTCACGGTTGTTGTGGCCAAGTTGGCTCATGATGCCTACTTGAAGTACAAATTTTTATACAAGAAGTCAACCTAGTCATCATCATCATCATCATCATGGGTTATCTTGGAAGGAAATTCATGACTCATACAACAACCACACTAGAAACCTAGTTCATTTGTAACTAACAGCACATGATATTAGTTATCTGCAACTTGCAAGTGATAAATTATAGCTTATTTTAAGCAATAGGGAAAGCCTTATTAATCCTATGATATGAACCTTGTTTGGATAATTTTCACAAACATATGTAATATATTAACATCTTCAAGAACATATCGGCAAAGTAAGCAAACTAAAAATTATAGTTCATTCAAGCCTAATCTACCAAATATGGCGCATCAATAAAAAACTATCCTACAACCGTCCCCCACCGTCATGGTTCTAGGATTATGGTCCGATTCAAATCATGGTGCCTATTTAGGTGTTCAAATCTTCACTTAATACTTATGTTGATGAAAATTATCATGCGTTACTGAAAAATATGTAAATCTGTGATAGATTTGCATGTTCTTTCACCAACACATGGTGTATTGCCCAAGTTTTAGATGTTGGTAATGAATATACCTCAAAGCTTAGAAACACGCAGTCTCACGGTGTCAAGGTACCTTGTGTACAAATAGCATGCTTGACTCCTCGAGTGAGATTAAAGGCCGCTTCACACTATGGCCGAAGGTTGAGAGGCCGTCAATTTTCACCAACCAAATTGCAAGAAACCAAGAATTCGGCCTCTCGTCCCTTCACACTAGAGGCCAAAGTCCAAAGGCCGTGGCTCTCCAAAATGCCTACATGGCAGTACTTTTTCACCGATGCGACAAACTCTCGAAGGAAGTTTGGGTTGGACAGGATTGGAAACCCGAGCTATGGTTGAGAGCCGTCGATTTTTGGTCATATAAATAAATAAATAAAAATTGACAAAATCTTGGCCCTTAGATTGGAGGGATTGTTTTGGGCACGGAATAAAGTGGGATGCTCTCTCTCTCTCTCTCTCTCTCTCTCTCTCTCTCTCTCTCTCTCTCTCGGATGGATTGGATGGATTGGATGGAATGATGAAGAGAGAAGTGGATAGAAGCCATACATATAGTATGGGTTTGGACTTTGGCCTTGGCCTTTGGAGGCTTCACACTATGCCCGCTCCGAAGGCTCCAATTCCTAAATAAAAGATAACGCCCGTACATATGTACTGGCATGAATGTGAGCCCGTTGACCTAATATTAATCACGATTGCCGTGATGTAGTATTAGGTGTTATCCCTCTTTTGGGAGGTGGGCTCAACAAGCTCCAATTCCTATATGTTATTGACTAACTTCAACCCATTTTCTTTGGACTCTCAACAAAGTTTGGCCATTCAATCCCACAGCCTCTCGACTTGGACAACCATAGTGTGAAGCGGCCCTAAAGTGATTGAAGACATTAGGACGGGCAATGTTTTCCGGGGCCTACTTGTGAGCTTTAGTGGTCTTGATACCATTGTTGTATACATATTATTGGAGTGGTTATGTTGGTATGAGCATGGGAGCCACAACATCAATAGTCAAAATACTAGCTAGTGGTTGATGGTCACTTCTCACCATAACTCCCGAGTCGCTTGAAAGGGCACAACTAGTGCGTCAGGCAGGGATAAGCTCTGGGACACGGATGCATACTGGCCCACCAATCACAGCAGTGGATGGGACAAACCCTAAACCCTAAACCCTAAACCCTTGGGGTCCATTGTGGCAGTTGACAGAGTGACCAGGTGAGGGTTGAGTCCAGTGACTGGGGAATTTTTTGGGGGCGTAATTGGTTGAGATCCCAGTGTTTCCAAGTTCAACCGGTTACATGTTGACATCGTCGGGGCTGTTCTTTATTTATTCGAGGTATATTCTCTAAGGTATTCTAAAATGATTAGTACTTTTCCTGAAGTCTCCTTCAACTGGTTATTTCTCAAACCAGCCCCTAAACCCTAAACTGTAATTGTAACTTTCAGTTGGTTCTCCCCGTTCATTGGGTGAGTACACCAACAGAAGTAGTACATGTATATGAGGTACCCAAATGACCCAAAATAAGAAAAGAAAAGGGGAAAAGTCCAGATGACAAGTGCTTTTGCTAGCCCTTTTGACTGCTATAATACCGGCACATACAGTGTCTAGGGAGATTTTGGAGCATAATTGCTCAAGATCCTTGTGTTCCCAAGTCCAACCGGTTACATGTTGAAATGGTTCTGTTTTTATTCATTTATTTGAAGTATATTCTATAGATTCCTCTAGAATGATGGGTAATTCTCCTGAAGTCTTGAACTCAACCGGTTCATTCGTAACTGGCGGTCGGTTCTCCCCTTTCATTGGTCACATGTACAGTCATTTTGATCATTATACATCCCCGTCTCCATAACCACTACATTAAATATGATATTTAGTGTGACAAACCCATAGGAGTTACATGTTTCTATATCTTTTTATTATTAACGTACTTTTTTTAATCAAGTAAAGATGTTAATGTTCTATAGTGTCAAAACAACCAATTCGACCATGGTTGGTCAATAATGAGATACATAGTAGACAGTTATAGCATTGCGTAACTCCAAATAGTAAGTCACACTAAATATCATATTTAGTGTATTGAGCCTCCCGAAATTGAGTATCATTCCCAAAATGGTCAGATGCACTTCGTACCAACTTCCATTTCTTGCAATGAACGGGGAGAAGTGACTGTTACACTGTTTTGCCTGATTAGTGTGAATTCCAATTTGGAGTTACGTGGTGCTATAGCTTTCTACCAACATTTTTTCGGTGTGCATGCAAACTACTTATGTTAATTGGGTAAGAAATAATAGCCTGAATAAAATGCTATAGCAATGTGTAACTCCAAATGGCAACCCACACTAATTAGACAAAAACAATTTAATTACAGATGATCCGGTTGAGTTTGAGAAATAACCGGTTGAAGTTCAAGACTTCAGGATAATTACCAATCATTGTAGAGGAATTTAGAGGTTACAATGAGAGTAAAACATTTAAATCACGAAACCTTTTGTTCAAGCTATCCACAAGTGGTTGCACATACATAGCTCCCATCATCTTGCAGTCTTCTAGTGTGTCCTCCCAATCAAAACATTGTCCATGATGCATAGGATGATATGTGCCTCCAACATCATTATTTGCCCTCCATCTTAATACACTATCCACCCAAGCTTGAGACAAAAATGGACCCGAGTTCTTGGTCGATTGTCCAAAGTTAGGTCTGTGACCACATAAAAAATGTCTCTTCCAAACAAAAGTAATGAATCCAAGGCGGATTTAATGGTTAGAACATCAACCAAGTCATATTGAAATTTTTGGTTTCAATTTATTTGATTCCGCCATCACATGATCTACCACAAGATGAAGAAAAAATTCAAACATGAAGGTTGTAGCTTGATGGTACCAATAAGCATCTTTCATTTGAAAAAACATCCGATACTAATGGCAAATAATACAAATCTGCTCCAATACATGACCTCGAGAAAGCCACAAGTTGATTAGTATTCCATTAAAATCTTTCCAATAGGTTCTTTATTGCGAAGCACGTATTTTCCCCCGTAGAATCCTCAATTGCTAAGAGTTCCACAAAGGATACAATTGCAGCTCCATTCCCTTTTAAACTTAAATAACAACAATAAACTATAAAATACATTGTTCCATAGTTTGGTTGGTTGACTCATTGATTATGAGGGGAGCAAGCATGGTCAAGTTTACAGAAAATTGCTCCAGTATATCAAAACCATTATTATTTTGGTCAAACGCCTATAAGTAGTAGCAAAATGTTGTTTAATTTTTTTTCTTCTTCTCATGGCACTCTTTATTGTTGTGTTAGATACTAAAATATGGAATACCAAGATGAAATCTTCAAAACTTATAATTAAAAGAATTGCTCAAAAGGTAATGGCTACATTTGGTTTAGGATGTAGATTTCATGACCTTAAATATTTTCAAGTTGGATTTTTTTTTCTTCATATTCCTTGACTTCATTATAAACTTGAGGGCACCAATACAAAAATTTGTAGAAAATCATCCATTGAATGTGATTTAATCATGTTAAAAAAACATTAAACAATTACGTGTTTAATATATCTACTTGCACACTACTTGCACCGTTTTCTAAAATATGTAGACTTTTCTTGAATTTCTTTTATCAATATAAATTACTCGGCTTTGTAGATCAATGTGTTTTTCAAATGTTTATGATTTTTCCTTCACAAAATTCAAAGTTAATATATAGTATTGAATTATTTTCACTTAAACCTATGCAAGGTACTAGAGTTGTGTACTTGACCGTGCTTGCACCCTAAGAGACTTAAAAAAAATGATATTCCGATGCATTAGAGTGGGCGAACATTAAGTCCCCCCATACGAACTATGGGGGGTGTCAGATCTAGACAGGGGCAGCCTCCAAGGAAATTTTTGAACCTGACCGAAAACTGCTACCCGCCCCATCCAACTTCGAAAAAAATATTGCCCTTGCATTCTTGAAGGCCGATTGACTACAAACCCCATATTGAGTGCACTTCACCTTCAAGGTCTAAAATCCAATATATATGTGCACTTCCTATTAGTAAATAAACAATTCATTGGGATTTCATTCCGGAAGTGAAACCATCAATGAAGCACGTAATTAACTTGGAGGTCAAATAAAATTACAAAATCCTCATTAACATTGAGGTTATAATTTTTATGACTTACCATTTGAAATTGTCTTTGTCATTCTAAAATGACACTTAAATTTAGTGTGCTGATTTAGTATGTATATTTTATAATATTTTAGTAATGCCGTCAACTTTCACAAGTATTCATACACAATTAATCAATTAAGTGTGTTTTAATGTAATTAAGTGGTGTAATTAAGTTTAGTGGCCTAATGGTAGTCTACATCAAATTTATTTGTAGGGTGTAGGATGCAATGATTACTGACCTTTTAACTGAGCCCACTAGGCTTTGCCCTTGTTGGTTGGTTCTAACACCCATCTCATACCAAAGCATCAATGAATGGGGGGAGAACCGACTGTTGATTACAAATAAACCGGTTGAGTTTGAGGAATGACTAGTTGAAGTTCAAGACTTTAGGGAAACCTCCCAATTCAATAAATAAAAAAATCACAACATGTAACCAGTTAGACTTGGAAACACTCGGATTTTGACCGATTATGTCCCGAAAATCTCCCTAGACATTGCAAATTATAATTGTGCCTTGGATGTGATTCGCAATTGCTCCTTCAAGGATCATGTAAATATTTTTTCTACATACATATTATCTTTCATAGTTACAAATAAACCGGTTGAGTTTGAGGAATAACTAATTGAAACTCAAGACTTTGGGGAGAAAAAAAACCCAATTTAATAAAGAAAACCAAAATATCACAACATGTAACCAATTGGTCTTGAGAACACTAGGATGTTGACTAATTATGTCCAAAAATCTCCCTAGACATTGCAAACTATGACTATGATTTGGAGGTGATTCACATTTGCTCATTTGAGGATCATGTAAATTACTTTTCTACATACATATTTTTTGTTAGCTCATGTCCACTCTCAAACCTTTCAATGATCACAATCACATTGAAAACGCAACACAAACTCAAATTGGATTTAGTTAGGTGTCACTTAAAAGTGTAGAAGTTGACTCTATCTCCTAAGTCACTTTGAAACCAAGTGTGGGTTATATATTATGGGATATGCTTGACGGGTTATGGTTGAGGGACCTTACTTTTGACGGGTTGTGTTTTTATTTTTATTTTTATTAAAAAAAAAATGGTTTCCTTTCCATGTGACACGCATTTTTTTCATTTTCACTTTTCTTTTGACGAGCAAGATTAATTACAAACTTTAGATGCCTTTCTTGTGGCTTGTGACAGGTGTAAAAAGAAGCCTTAGTTAGGGATTCTTGACCTTGTGTTTATTCTTTATCTTCTCTTAGCAATTGATTTACCAAAATTTTCTACCTCCATAATAAAATAAATAAGTATGGAGCACTAGTAGGAGGTCACGAGATGAAGCCAATAAGATTTGAACTTCCAAGCAAATCCATAGACAATTATATTGGATTACATTACATTGTTTATTGTATTTAGTGTCACATACGTAATAATGTCATTTACCATATTTTAAGGTGTATACATTGTTACACTTATAATGGCACTCAAATCTTCCACATGTTATTTGTTCATTTGCATGCAGAATGGGCTTCTTTTTTTTGCGGCTGCAACCATCTCCCAGTCATAGACAAAAAACATTACCCCTCCATGTACAACCACAATTTTGTTATTGTGTATTTTGTTATTGTGTATTTTGTTAATATGATAGTAAATATTCAAATGATATGGAATGTTGATAAACTAGCGTTGGGCAACTTTATTGTACACAATAGTGTAGTGGCAATATCAATCAACATTGGACATGTCACATTGACGGTGTTGTCATCCAACACGTTTTTGCTAAGGCGCCCTTTCCTAGTAGTGGATTCGCTTCTTGGATTGACTCATTAATGGTAAAGGGTGTACCTTGAGACTTTAAAATTCAACACAAAATAGTTCTTCAAGTGGAGGGTGCCAAATGTCACGCAATTGTAGGTTGGAACATGTTTAGAAGGTGATGTCGCATTATGATATTATATGTTGAGACTAGTAAAACATGTTTACATCACTGCTTAAATACACAAGAAGGCCATTGGGTATTGAAATTAAGAGTGGATAGGTCTCTATGATGCATATGGTGGAGCCATAGAACCCCAAGACTTGGTCACCATCCTAAGCATGATCAACTAAGTCCACATAAGGCACCCTAACATTCCACAACCTCTACCAAGTATTCATCCTATGAGAGAAATATTTTTACCCCCCAAAGCCAAGTCGAAGTTATCAAGAATTTTTTCAAAGATATATTGTCGCGGCCCGCATTTTCTTAAAATCTTAAGTAACCTTATTTTAAGTTTAAAGAATAGGTTTGACCCAGGAAAACATAATAAGTAGAGTACTTTATAGGTAGATTGTCAGGTAGGTTATTTAGAATTGAGAAGAAAAATTAAAATCCTTAAAGTAGTTAAAAACATCAAATTGAGTTAGTATTAGGAATTCCGTTTCGACTCGGAAACCTTAGAGCGGAGCGGACCGCACAGGCGACGGTGGGCCGCAACCACCATGGTGACCCAAATCCGGAAGAGGATCGCGGATAAGCCGCTAGCCCTCCGCAAAGTGCACGTGGTCACCCCCACTGGTTGAGAGGAGAACAATGAGTTGGAGGCAGACTTGAGGGGCATGGGCTGCCTCGGGTTATAGGAAAATCTTGGAGAGTACGCTGTGAGGAGATGGTGAGGGAGTTGGTCACTGGGGAGGTGGACCAAGTTTACGCTTCCACCATTCGGGGCCGACCGGATAGGTGGAATGCGGAATTGTGGAGTAGGGTTTACGGGTTCAAGCAAGGAGGGGAAGGTATGGCCACTAAGAGAGAAGATTGTACCAGGGACAAATTCTCCCAGAGGTTGGAACCCAAGTATGGCTACTTTGTGAAGGATTGTAAAGACGAGAAGGAAAAGAGGATGTTAGCTTTTCTAGTGCCTATCTTTAGCCTGGAGAAGCCCTATAACATCACTCTTACCCTTGCTATCTTCTTACTTCTTGCATACTCCGAGAAGAAGGTGGTGGATTGGGGAAGCATCATTGGGGAGTTGGTGCACAAGTTGGCAACCAACACTAAGCGCGGCCAACCTTCCTACATTGCGCCTTTCCTCTTCCACCTTTACGCACACAAAAACCTACTCACAAACGAAGAGGAAACCCAATGAACATCGCATCAGTTCTTGCGGGAGCTCCAGACTACCGACTCAAAGCCGGAGATGGGCCATGAGGGTTCGATGGAGGAAGATGTGATGGAGTTGAGCAACGAAGAGCGGCCCGTGACCAAGAAGCGGAAACTAATATTGGGGAATCGTGCGACACGGACCAGGTCCGCCACCAAGCCCGTAGGAGGTGGAACCTCCACCTTCCCTTTGGAGGACAATCCGGTGGACTCCATTATCCGCGACTTGAAGGGAGTATGGTCCCGGATTGCGGAATATGAGCTGCAAATACAACAAGTAGGGAAATTGGTGGGCAACCCTCCGCGGGAGAGTTTGGTTGCCGCAATACAGGAGGCCATCCAAGATCCGCGCCGGTTGCGGGAGCTGGAGCGTAAGGTAGACCACCTTACTGCGGAAAAGCGGAAGACCGCGGAGCAAGTGCGGAAGTTGGAGGCGGAGCGAGAGAAGCTCCTTAAGTAGGTAAAGGATACCACCCTAACGGTACAAAAGGTGAATGATGTGGTGGATATCCCGGGGAATGTGTGGTGGAAAGCTAAGATGTTCGACGCGGAATTGAAGAATGCGGGCCACGTTTCCGGGTCGAAGATGGTTACCTTCATCATAGATCAAGCGAGTAAGATGGACGTATCTTTGAAAGCAATGAAGGCCCTCATTGCTAGCTGCACGGACTTGTTTCCCGTCGTAGTTGAGTCATCAGAGGAAATATAGTCCTCATCGAGCTACTCCGACTTGACCCCTCATGACATGGTGGAAATTCAGGGTGCCGCGGTAGAAGGTGAAAACCAACATGCGGAAGAGGTGGACCAGGTGGAGGACATCACAACGATCACGGCCCTGCCGATTTCCATCACTAAGGTGTTAGTTCCCAATGCCACCCCAGTTTCCGCCGCGGTTGGAGAGGAAACCTTGGGTGATTGCCACGTGGCCGAGGTGATAACACCGAGCCTGGCCACGGATGTCGCGCACCTCTCCATGAGGAGTGCCCGAAACACCATGGGCACAAGGGGGACCCCGGAGTGACACCCGGGACTTGTGGCGCCGTTGGTGAGAGGGCCCAAGTGATCCTAGTGTGGGTGAGGGCCCCGGGCGTTGGGAACGCCTCCCACCCACGAAGACTAGGAGGCATGAGGGTGAGGCCATGAGCTATGCGTAGCTCATGGTGTGGTGATTCTAGAATGCTCAAGATCACCTCAATCGGAGGTGTGAGCTAGGAGTTATGGCCACTTGAGTGGGGTGCTGTCCCGGGACAGCGCCCTGGTACAGCAGTGCCTGGGAGTGATTCCCGGGACTGCCAAGGTTCAAACAGGCATAACTTCCTCAAGACTTGCCCGAATGGGGCAAGCGAGGAGTCCATCGGCATCTACGTGAAGCGTAGATGAGGATGGAGTGGTTGGTTGTTATGATCAGACATCATACAAGGAAGTTATGATGGTCTGAAGCTGCTGGGGGGGTTCTAGGCCCAGCAGCTAAGGGAAAATGTCCACTTGGCCCCAACTCTTGGTAGAGAGACAAGAGGTTGGTTGGCGGTGGGGTAGGGGCTCCGTGTAGAGTCCTAGAGGCTTATATGGGTGAGGTGGTGTGGCCTCACCCACCCGAGGCCGAACGGCAAGGCCTCCATGGGCTTTGGCCTATTGTGAGGCCATAGTTGCCTAGTATGCTTCGGGTTGTTGTAGTGTTGCTCCGGCAACGCGATGATCAACATAGGATTGGACTTCCATGGATGGAAGTCCACATTGGGGAAATGGGTTACCGATTAAGGGGTGAGTCCCGAAAGCAAAGTAGGAGGGTTGGTTCCCTCCTATGAACTATTGGTCCGGGGTAAGAGGAGCTATCCATTAGCATGACGGAATGCGAATGGTTAGCGCTCGTAACCTTTGCTAGAAACGAAAATTGGCAAGATTGTTAAGGGACCTAGCAAGGGTTGCGACAACGGACTTTCACGTGGTTGCCCGGAATCCGCCGCCACTTGCAATTCTTGCTCCGGGATTTCCGCCGGACAACCAATTGTCCGCACCACTGGCACTGGACGTTGCGGAGACGGTGGACCGCGTGGGAGTGATTCCCGGACCCGATGGACACGAGGTGTCAGTGCCACCACCACGTGCTCCATCTTTGGCAACGGACAGAGTGGACCGCCGCGAGGAGTGGAAGCAGAATAAGAAGGAAGCCAAGTTGAAGAAACGGAAGGATAAAGAGTAGATTTTAGTTAGGATTCTATTTTGGGTTGTTTTGGGCAAGTAGTTCGTTGGCCCCGAGTTGGGTGGTTTGTCATTTTCTTTGTTTAGGTTTTGACCTCTCATTGAGGTGGATTGTCAAGACTGCCACGTGGCCCGCGATTTCCAGCATAGAAACCATGGCATGTGGGTGTTAGTTTGGTTTAAGAGGGAGCACTTTGGTGTTTTCCTCATCATTTTGCAATGCAAATGTTCTTTTGTTCAATTCGGACCTTATGTTTTACTTCACCTTCGGTTTGAGTTGAGTCTTGAATACATGTGTAATGCAAGTGGTCCCTCCTTCCCCTACTTGAGGTTTCCGAGTTTTCCGCCATTCCCTATCATTGTGTAGGTTGGTTAGGTTAGTATTCCGTGATAGGACAGGGGGACAGTAATACCCCGAGGTGCGTGTGGTTGAAACGCCCCTGTGTGAGCATGTGATGGGCGGAGGAATCTTAAACGCAGAAAGGAGGAAATGATTGGCCGAGCAAGGGGAAAGAACCCCACCGTGGAGTTGTGGGGCAAGGGAAGTTCCACACACACGGTAGGTTCTTCCCCACTTACTCCGTCCAACTAGGGACCGACAATGAGCAACAGTGGATAAACCTGTCCAATAGTAGGGGGAGAGTTCTGGTTTACGCCTTCCGCTTGCCGTGACCTGGAGGTGGATCATACCGATCAGCAGTAACGGACTGGTTTAGAACACTCATGCACCTGCCGCGACTGGCACTTGGTTCCCACTGCGGATGGTAGGCGTGGTAGCCCCATCCCTATGTTAGCCCCGCCGTCACGGAAAACATCATACCTTGGGTCGTATTCTGTGTGACCGGTGGAACAGCACAAGCTATCCATTGTGAGGATAGGGGCGCAGATGTTGCGTTTCCACCTTTCTCGAGCATTACAACAGAACACGTCTTTTACAACTGGGTTTTTCAATTTTTACAAGTGAAAAAACCCAGACTTTACTGACGTGGAAAACGACCAGTCGCTTCAGACAAGAAGTAAAGTGTGGTCATAGTCATGTCGGACAGGACGTTCCCAATGGCAGTGAAGTTTGGGGTGCTCCAGTGCTTTACTTCTTAAAGTCGTGTCCTACTTCACTACACCTCGTCAATATAAGTAAGATAAGACACACGTTCATATAACTAGGCCTAGTGGACTCATGGCACTGGCACCAGTCATGTATGGTGTTTGCACTTCACTACACAGAGTCATAACATGTAAAATGCATATATATACATTCCAAATTACTAGTCAATATTAACAACATGGTTGAAACAAATAAGTTTCATCGTGGCGATGATTAGTTGAATTAATTTTCACACATTACTGTTTCACGTAATCGCGGATAACAAAGCGGGAAGTCAATAACGTTGCGTAGTAAGCGTCTCTGACTGCTAATAGTAAATAAATACAACAAATGTATATTTTTTTACTACATGTCGTGATATCTACTTCACTGAGTGGAGTAATGTTTACATCAACCAGTGATTTCTGGCCTACGTTGTGAGGTCATGTGGTTGTCGTATGTCTTTGTTATGTATTACTAGTAGTGAAGTGTATATGACTTTGCCAAGTTATATGTTTTTAATGCAAATGATTGCGTTTACTATATCGAGTGACATGGGGTTCACTTGACATAGTCATATGTTCCTTGCATATACATTATATTGCCATTGGTCATACTAGACAATAACTTTGCGTAGTAAGCGTTTGTGACTAGTAAGAGTGAATAAATATGGAAATGACATATATTTATTACTTGACAAAGTGATATCTACTTTACTATGCAAAGTAATGTTGACAACAAATTTTGGTGTTTTCCCTACGTTGTGAGGTCATATGGTCTTCATATATCTTTAGGATTTATTACTAGTAGTTAACTTCATGTTCACTTTGCTAAGTGCCATGTTTATGATGCAAATGATTGCGTTTACTGCAACTAGTAACATGAGGATGATTCAACAAGGTCATATGTTTGTGGCATGCACCATATATTTCTACTTATCATACAAAATACAATCACCTACGAAATGTAGTTACACAAACATGATAATGATGTTAAAAAACCAAATCATATTTATACAATAGTATGTCATGAATGTTTCACAAATCACTACTAACAATGGTAAGCATTAAATTCCAAATGGGTCAATATCTAAAAATCAACATAGGTCTACAAATCCACTCCACACTCACGTAACCGCACACAACCTTACCCAGTCACCTGCCTAAAGAATGAAATGGCCCTTTGCTTGGCCAATTGTAACCTCCCCTTCGTTGCAAGGGGAGGTTTATCACCCCCACGCTTATCCATCAATTTTTTGTCTCCTTCTTTCTCCATTTTTTTCGAGCCCTTTTTTGATGGGCTAGACCTCAATTTCTCTGCAATGTTTATTCAACCATTTTAGCCTTACATTGATTAATGCATTGTGAACTAATGTAGAGAAGGACATTAATGTTAGTTCTACCGAACATGGCCGAAAGTTTTAGAATTTCCTACAGCTGGTTCTTGGTATGTACCACTTCCTACATAAATGTATATTTCTTGAAATCCATCTCTAATATCTAAACACTCCATGGCTTTATGGCTATTACATTACTGCTTCTAGTAATATAGGACAACTATGTTACAGGCCAATAACTATACATAGTAAGCGTCAATGACTACAGGTAGTAAAAAAATACGACAATGGCCATTATTGCATACTGGCTACAGTGATACTTCACCATGTGGAATTATGTTTATATAAAAATATAACTTAGCATAAACACTCAGAATAATGTAACCCCCCTTCGTGAGAACGTAACCTTTCTGCAGCATTGCACCGGCCTCCAAATTTAATTTATCGTCTTCACACACACACACACACACACACACACACACACACACACACACACACACACACACACACACACACACACACACACACACACACACACACACACACACACACACACACACACACACACACACACACACACACACACACACATTTTCATTCATACAAATATACACATACCTTTGTCAATGCATTTGGTGAAGGCATTAGGTTATACATTCCAAACCCTAACCTTTGGATTATTTCTCATATCCACACTAACAATCTTATCATTACACTCACATATATATTCACACACACACACATACACACATTTTCATTCATACAAATATACACATACATTTGTCAATGCATTTCGTGAAGACATTAGGTTACACATTTCAAACCCTAACTTTTGGATTATTTCTCATATCCACACTATTAATCTTATCGTTACACTCACACATATATTCACACACACACACACATTTCCATTCACACAAATATATATACATACCTTTGTCATTGGATTTGGTGAAGACATGGGGTTGCATACTCCAAGTTCCTTGCTTTTGATTTATCTCTTATATCCACACTAGCACTCTCATACTCATACACACATTCTCATTTATTTCCTCACACATTTATGATAAACCTTAATATTGCAAATATTGGGTTCCACACTCTAAGTTCCTCACTTTTGGCTTGTCTCTCATATCCACACTTACACTTGTTGAGTAACAACATTATAAGAGAAAAAAGAGGTACAATGGAGAAGCCAACGACAACATACATCACCAAGAGGAGAAAAGAATCACCACCGAAACGAAGAATGAGCACCGAAGACAAGAGGAACTCGGAGAGCCCTAGGCCACGGTTTTAGGCCCCCTTTCCACGGATATACAAGGAAGTCGCGCGGTTATAGGGCCCCTTACCCACGGCAATGGGTCCCCAGCGGCCTAGTGAAGGAAACTTAGAACTTAGAGATATAAGATCACTATGTAAGTATGAAAGGTCTTATATGAGGAATATATAGGAGTATATAGGGATATTAGAAAGTATATAGGACTAGGATTACATTCCATTAGTATGAATATACGAGATTTTGTTCAAGGACAATTATGAAAGAAGAATATTTAAGCAATTACGAGGAGTATATAAGTATTAAGGAATATATAGGAATATGGTACATTCTACTAGTATGATCATTGGAATTTAAATCAATCAATATGAAGATTTGATGGATTCTCAAAAATGATTTGGAATGTAGCCACGACAAAGATATAGTGGAATCTTAGAAAGACGAACATTAGAGTGGTAAAACGGTTATAACCGTTTATAATAGATATCATCTACATATGTCGGAGATAGGTAGTTATCTAGAAAAGTGGAGTTAACAACCATTTTAAATATAGATTTTGGGTTAGGAAGAAAAGACTATATAAAGGAAACACTTTTAGGAGACTACACCTCATTTTCAATACGACAAAGCTATCTTAAATTTGAGTGTCAAAAACATTTGAGTTCCTTTTGTATCTCGGAGTACTTTTGCAATATACTATCTTTTCACAAATATGTGTGATCTATCTCTCTTTCTCAATTGGACTTACAAGTTGTTAAGCGGTACTTGGAACTTAAGTGATTAAGCAACCGAGAGAAGATCGAGTAGACTCTTTTGAGCAAGAACTCAAAAGATTAGTGTATGAGGGTGAGAACAAAACGCTCAAGGATATTCGGAGAATCAATGGAACTTTGAGAGATGTTGTTATGATGAAGCAAATGTCAATTCATACAACATGAATGAAGGAAATAAGATTGTCTCTTAAAAGTGGAAGTTATCATTGAACTCCTCAAAAGGGAATTATCCAAATATAAAGTGATAGAGTGATTAAGATTGAGTTGATAAGACTTGCATGCATATTTCAATTAAATTGAGAGTAAGACTTCTTAAATATTACTAAGAAAGAGATACAATTAATTGAGAGAAACTTCTCAATATAAACTACCTATATATATTATGTGACTTATAGATGATAGTTGAAGTTACTCATATTCAATTCTTTAAGTAAATTGTAAGGATAGTAACAAAGATTTTATTGATACTAACAAAAATTGATTGATTAACTACTCACAACAATTGTTATTGAAACTTCTTACCTTTAAGATTCTTGTGAGTTGTTGGATGTCATTACAAGTGAAAAATTAACTATCAAAGAGAAGAGTTCTCTCTTTTGAGCAAAAGTCAAGAGAGTTATAATTACTCTCGTCATCAAAAACACTTTGAAGTAAAAACGTGACATTGCAAAACAATCAATGGTGTTTTGGATATAAGGTTATAACCACTATATGTTACACATATCAAAGTTACAATACTATAAGTAGTAACACTTGAGCTTAAAAAGGAAGATCAAGAACACAATATTTTTCTTATTATTATAAGTTATGGAGTAATATTATAAAGTATGTGATTGACGTTTATGAGCTACGAACTTAACTCCTTGAGGACTTATATAACCTATTAAAAATTATATTGTTATCAACGATATTGTTATACCTCTTGAAACCTTCTCTAATCTAATTGTTCTTATTATCAATGATGCCTTACATTGAGAGTGAGAATATATGATAATGAGAATGTATTCACTCCAATAATTATATTCATATCACAAGGAGAAGAGAGAGATTACTAATTCGAGACCGAGCATATTAATGAGACACGGCAGTTCTCAAGCGAATATAAATTTACATGATGTCTCATCGTGAGTCTTCTTAGCTAATTACAAAGGAACGACCCACGGCGTCCATCAACACTTCCATTCTCACACTCACAACTACATTTTCACTCCTACCCACATACACATTCTTACTCACATTCTTACACTAACACATACATTATCATTCATACTCTCAAACACATTCTCATTCATACTTTCATATACTCCCTCACACTCACACACACTCACACTCACACACTCATACACACTAACGGGTCATTTTTTGTGAGTATTCTGTCTAAAACCCTGAAACACATGACAATTGGACTTAACATTCTCTTCATGTGGACCACTTCACTACCCACAGTCATGCACGTTCTACTGGACGTTCCCAAACACGTTTACAAGAGCGTTCCCAACTGAATTGTTGTCCCACTTCACTACTATGACTCCGCAAAGTTAATTCGGACATCAAATGAGCCCATGTGGATTTCTATAATTCCTCCAATCACTATTTATAGTAGTAAAAGACATGTAGTGAAGTAGGTGTTGGAATAAAAGACGTGTTTTGTAGTAGTGGAGGGAGGATTCGGTTTCTGCGTGTGGTATAGTGGAAACTGTGCCATCACGGAAAGCGGATCAGGCTGACCTAAAACTTTCTCCACCTTTCCCCCTGTCAAAGGGGGTGGCACGTGTCGGATACCTAAGTGGGACACCTTCCCGAGGGAGGGCTGCCCCCATCATAACACCAGTCTAAGGGAGTAGTAGTTAGGAGGAGGAAGTGGAGATAGGAAGACAACCCGGAGAAACCAACCCAAAGGGCGAGATCTTGATGAACAACTACCAAGTCTCTCTTAGCATTCTAGCCTAAAACACTAGAATTATTGTCCTTGTGACACGGTCAAAAATCTAGCGGATAGTGGAAATACATGTCAGATCCGCTACTTCTATCGCGGAAACCTTATCCCGGAAGTCATGACCCGTAATAAAGAATCTTAGAATGGAGTGTATATAGTTGTTATACTATGGATTCGGGACGCTGAGTCTATTGTTGTTACTACTCTAGGGTGGGAGCTTGTCCATACTTTGTGTTGTGTTCCATACCTCGGTCCACTACCGGAAAGGCGGAAATATCCGTGCCATACTTTCCGTAATATCCCGGATTTCTTAATCCGATTTGTGTTGTCTTAGTTTCTGGTGTTTCTTGTGTGTGTGTTTGTGAAAGATTCCCTCTCTCTAGGATCGTAAACAACCGTAGGTTCTTCGTGGGAACGAACTTGGCGCGGTTGTGACGTGTTACGCATTTATCAGGTTAATTTAATGAATACGCCACCACCGTGCTACGACATGTATGCATTCTACCACATGATGCAAGCATGGTCAAGGATACCTTGCCAAATGGCTTAGCATGAACACTTCCTGGTTGGAGTCAAGGTTGTCCAATTGGGTGGGATGGCCATATGGCAACGATTGGTTGGGTCAACTAGTGTATTTATTTATTTATGGTTTTGGATAGCTGATTGAGATATCCACCGGTCAAGCTAATGTGGCGTAATCTATTTTGCAGGTTTGAACAGTTAACTTGAACATTTAGGTTGACTTAACAGTCAATTGGTCTCCAGTCTAATCACATCAACCCGACCAGTCGGTCAATCTAAATTTATTTTATTTTTGGTTGATCTACCCCCTTATGTATGAACGTCACCAAGGTCCCAACCACTCATTGGATGGGACCAGATTGGGATAACCATGGTTTGGAGTCAGTTTATTCAAATTTTATTGTTGTTTCAACAATTTGAGTTTCCAAAAGACTTCATTTGATGCTAGAAATAATTTCCAGGAGGAATCAAACTACACTCAAATTTTGTAATGACCATGGATCAAATTTAGTGTCATGCAATCCTATAGTATTTTATTAAGCTTTATTGTACCCATGCACTTCTTAAATATAGCACTTGACATATAGTAACTATTTGTGTTAAAGTTATGAAGAAATTCATTATCATTACTAAAATGTTATAGCATCACAAAACTTCAAATTGGTGTATCTTTAGCCATATTGGAAATTTGGAATTGAATGGTCGTATTAGGTTGAACTTAAACCAAATACGCAATATGTGTTTTTGCTGCACACATCTCAAATAAGCTTACCATATCTTTGAGTTGCATCACACGAGTAGAAGCATAAGCCTTAGACACTCTTAGCATCTTCATACCAATTACGTATTTATCTTCATAATGGATGATATGAAATCTTCTTCAAACTTTTTCTAAATTACTTTGTGTGAAAGTCAAGAAATATATTGCAAGGTAACAACCTATCACTAGATACCCAAAAATTACATCACCATGTATGTCCACGTTGTACAATAGTTGAAGTATCGACTATATAAGGGGTCCAGATTGGGCTCCAAAAGCGTGTAGGGCTTTACCCTTTCATTACATCACATTCCTTCCATACTTGCAGGAAAACTTTTATATTGCATTGAAAAATCCTTGTCAAAATATACCATAGAACAAGAGACAAAAACCTCTTTATCTTCACACAAGGACACTGCCAATTGCATGGCATGACTTGTTCATTGATAGTACTCCTTAACAACTTCCTGGGAGAACTGCAAGGATATCACCCATGTAAAATTTGCATCACAATAGTATAATCTTAGTGCTTTCCTTGCAATTTTGTTTCCTAACACCAACCATTGGGGGTGCATTATAAATCTAACCTTATAGTTTTATTGTTGATTCATACTAAATTGACTCCAGTAGACTACTCCAGGGTTCTTGATCATGACGTAGGTGTTCAATTGGCTTTAAATAGCAGTATTTGGGCTCTACATAGAATTACCGTTTTTAATTTTCCAAATGAAATGAAATCGATATTAAAGTCTAGGGAGCCAAAAAGGCTAGTGGACTGAAAGTACACCAACTAATTCTCTAGAGTGGCGGAGTGCGGTAGCCTCCGTGAGATAGAGGTTAATGTCAACTTGATGGTCCAAATGAAAGAAAGACTTGAGGCTCCCTAGAACTACATTCTCAAATAATGATGGACACTTATCTCTAATGGGGTGTATATAGGGCACATTCCAACATGAAATGTGCCTCATTTCCAACTGCATTATAAAGAGCAAAAGCGGCATAGTCTAGTATCTTTAGAGACAGGGATAGTCGACCATTGTCCAATTTCAATGGCAAGTCTATGGTTCGAGGTGTGGTAGGCAACAATGATATTGTGTTGTGGTTGAGTCAATGGTTGCTTCAAGTACAATTCACATTCGTAATTGAGAAAATTCTTGAGGTGGATGTAACCTAGTTCCTTCCTTGAGGGATGGAAAGAGTTCCACTCTTTAGCAAGAAAAACCTCCTTGATATCATCATATGCTATTTTTTTACACGGTTGGGTTGTCATGGGGTTCCAGTGAGATAGACCCCATGATGTCTTTCACATGGTTGTCGATTTGTGCCACGTGTTAAATCCTTGTTCGTCTAGGTTTCAGTAGAGTGAGGTTGCTTTACAAACTAACCAAGAGGATAGGTGGGCAAGCTGTTGTTGAAAGCCCATAGTGAGCTTAAGAGAGTATAGTTCTATTGGAAGTTCTCCAAATTCGGCCAACAAAATATGATAGGTAGTCGAAGAACGCACTTTGACCGTGAGTCATCATATGCATCTTCATGCCCTTCTCGGAAACCTTCCAATGAAAGTTTTCCAAGTCACCTCCCCGAATTTTAGTGCCATATGTGAAAGTTGGAAGCACCAAAGCCTTGAATAGATGGGATTTGAGTTCCCAACATGTGACTCCAACTACCATTTCTTTCTTGAAGTGCCCATCAAAGGCTTTCATACCAATGATGAGTGTTGTGAACATCTACCCCTCTCATTGCAACAACAAAAAATCTTGATACATAATTGGGAAGAGAAAAAAACTCTTATTACCCTAAGAAACATAACATTACTCAACTGATGAGTTGTGTTCATGGCCCCCAACAATAGATTCAAGAATAAAGACTTTGGATGCCGGAAATCTAGTGCTTCAAACTGAATCTAAAGTCAAGGCAACTGAACACAATTCTTCAGCTGAGTAATATTTTAAATCAATACAATATGACAAGAAGCAAAGAGGTTTTGTCTCCACACATGGTAGCAACCATTTGCATGGTGCCATGATTTGTTCTTTCCAAACGATAAGGTATATTGGTGTTATTCAGTTGATTTTTCATGTTCTCCAACTTCTACACATTAGATTTACACATTGAAACTTGTGTTTCAATAGCAAACCTACAATGGAGCACAAATGAAAAATCGGATTGAAAATTTGACTTCCTTTGTTTTAGTTATGGTTATCAAAAGTACATGTTTGTTGATTCCTTAACTAGAGAAATGCATCCTCCCAATTGAGTTCACAATTGAGTGTGAATAGTCAATAAAATTTGAGGAGGTAGTCCAGTTTCTTCTCAACATTTTCTTTATAGTGTTTGTTCTTTGATCCTCACCTAAACAAAAACCACTCAAAATATAGGTGCTCGATTAAGGAAAATAACTGAATGACACCCACATACCTTAATACTCTACAATAACTTCTAGGGATTGCAAGGATGTCACCTAACTATGCAATCAACATCACACAAATATAAATTTGGCTTTTCATTGCATAACACTACTCTACATATTATTTTATTACGAACACCACAAACATTTGTCTAACGGGATTCACCAGAAAATTCAAATTCAAGTTGAAGTTGGATGAAAAAGAGAATAACGAGGGCATTGGTCATGGACTATTCAATGGACCCATGGAACATGACAAGTGGTTGGGCATTCTTATAAGCAACACGATTCTTACATATAAAAGAAACTATAAAAATTAAAATTGAAAAAAAACCACAAATGCTTTTTGGCATTTGCATGAATAAAAAAGTGTTTCATCACGAGAGAGTACCCATGCATCACATGAATGATCACCTTGGTGGTGTAATGCCCTACTTGTTAGGGTTTTGCGTACCCAAGGGATGTAATCATAGATCGGGGCCTTTATGTTATTTACATTGGAACACAATTCTTGCATACTAGTTGCAGAAAAAATTGTAAATTACACTGAAAAACCTTTGTCAACAAATGCCACAAGAGATAATAACTCCTAGGTTGTTTTCACACATGACACATTGGAGACTGCCATTTGCACGGTGGCATGATTTGTTCTTTCCAAGTGAAAACTCTCCATAACAACTTCGGGGCACTACTACAAGGACATCCCCTATAGGTATACAAAGACGTTGCACAACATGTGTGTTATGTGGTTTGTGGGTTGAGGGTACGTGGGTGTTATGTGGTTTGTTTTCCATGTTCTTCAACTTATGAAGATCGGATAAACAACGAAACTTGTTTTGCGTTAGCAAAACTACGATGAAGCATCTGCAAAAGTCGGACCTCCCATGATTTAGTTATAATGATCGAAAGTGCATGTTTGTTGATATATGAATTGAATACACAAGTCTTCCCAATGGTGGTCACTATTGAATGTGGAGTAGTTAATAAACTTTGAAGGCAGGGTTTAAACATGTGTCTTCAAGGTGCATGTTCTTTGATCCTCACCTAACTACACACCGATCAAGTAAAGGGGTTTGATTACGAAATGCAACCATATAATACATGCATACCTTATCCATTTTGTTAAACTTTTTTTCAAGCTGCCCTCACTCTCTTTCTCAAGCAGGCGTGTCCAGTTGTCTGTCTCCGGCCTCATGACTTGGCAATCATCAAAAGGGGCCAGAAAATGGATCAAAGTCAATACAAAAGGCATGTGGGCCTTATATATATGGATAATCTCCTTCACCAACCACCCAAGGTAAGGGTGGATGTTCAACATTTACTGAGGGTGAGGGCGAGCTGGGGGAGGAGAGGGTGAAAACACTGATAATTTAGTATTGTGGAGTCTCGTGATTCAATTTTTAGTTAGATTGATTTTTTGATTGGGGTCAAACACTTTGAATTAGTCCAAGGAGCTTAAATTGTTATGTTGAGAATAGAGATTGCAGGCAGGGTTGAGATTTGCACCCGTCGCAAACCTCAAATGTAGACGTGATGCACATTTAGCGGGTGTGAGAGTCATTTGATGGGTGCAAATCTCAATACTAATTGGAGGCTACCTGCTCAAAAGTTGTAAGTTATTCTAAACTCGATAGCCAACAGAAATGGCATGGAGGATTCACACGAGCATTTATTAAAAAGATATGATCTTCACTTTGATAAGAATAAGATATTCATGTGAGCTCCAAAAACTAGGAGGAAAATGGCTACACGCACGAGTTGGATTCGCTAATCATCTCGCACTAATTGCGTGTTTCATATCTTATGAGAAGTAGGTGTAGTTCTAAAGGTTTCCATTCAAAGGCTCACTTACCTTACTATCACATATCACAAAATCCCATCAAACACCTATAACTGACCAATCTATGGTTAGGTTTGAGTCTTAGACAAACACAAAAAATAAATAAATACACGTGTGTAAAAGAGATTGGAGTACACCTACACATTTATTAACTACTCTAAACTCACCAGTCAACGTATTCGCAAAGACCTATGCATCCATTCAAAGAATCATCATACATGTACTTCTGTTCAACAAAACTAAATCAAAGAGAGTCCAACAACCATTCCAATTTGTGTCGACGTTGCACCCATCAACTTGCTAATAAGGTAAACATGTGCTTCATTACGTAAATGTGATCAAAAGAAGACATGGCACATGCACAAAACATACAGAAGATTGTTAAATCGACCACGTAGTCCGTTGAAACGAGCATAGAGATGCATCGCGCAGTCACACGACATGTCAGAATTTAATTTTTCATCGCACACATGAAGAGAAACAAAGTATCAACCTTGCTTCCTCTTTCTTTACATTCCAACTTACAAGTAGACAAGCCATATGACTGCGTGACGCATCTCTATGCTCATTTTAACCAATGTGTCATCGATTTAACAATCCCCCACCCAAAAAACCTATATATATATATACACACACACACACATACACACACATGCATGCATCTGGTGTCATGATCACTGCAGCCTACTTACACGTTTGTGAAGGGAGTAGGTAGGTAGTAAGAGATGATGGGCAAGGTCCATATCCAATCATGGTACATAAATCCAAAGGAGATCGAGGCGCGCTGACCACCTGGCCTTCCCTTCCCACCTGTCCATCATGGATGCAACTTCCTTCACTCGCTCACTCACTCCCCTTGCCAAAAGTGCTTTGTGCAGGCCATGAGCATCACCGAGTGTCGTCATTCCCAATTGCAATCCCAAACCCATCCCAAGTTCCATCACCGGTTGCTCATTCAAGAAGGAAGAGAGAGCGAGAGAGAGAGAGAAAGAGAAGGGTTACAAGATCTCACTTGTCCACAAGTTTGCGTTCACGGAGGCGCGGTGTTGTTCGCGTCCAGGTCTTAGAGTATGTGCATGAGTTGGTGGGTTATGATTGATAATCAGCTCGAATATTGGGTGTATCATTTTTCGATCACGCGGCTTGTCATCCACTCTCCTCTCGTTGGTTATTTAGCTTGTGCATGTCGATATGAGATGAAAATATGAGGTGACAAGAGTGACTTTGAAAGTTTCACCAACACATCCCAAAATTAAACAAAATTTTCGCAATTGCGTGACTGAAACTAACCATAACAAATAGTGTAGCTTTCAAAATAAAGCATGAGCCCGCAGTTCACAAAAATTAGTGGCGGCTCGCCTTAGAGATGACCCCCCTCCACCTCTCAAAGTTAAAACCCCTTAATGTACTTGTGGGTATACAATCTAGTGTGAACAACATTTTTTGCCAAGTATCCTTTCACTACTTCATGGTACAGGTCCCTTATGGGTTGGCTACATTATCTATATCAATTAGTAGGCGGGAGTAAAGGGGAGGTAGGTATTTGGAACTCAAATAACTGAGGGTCTCACAAACTGGTAATGTAGAGGGTGCCAAAACAAACACCCCACCCAAAACCAACACCTATAAACGTCTCCCAATCGCCAAACGTTTTACTATCTTGAACCGTTCCTGATGGTGTAGAAATGTTCGGGCCCATGAAGTGACAGTATTAGGTGCCACTAGTGGCACTACCTCGTGTCGGCCTCCACTATTTCCATGTAGGGTAAGTAACGGGCTCCTCTCTATCTTGGGTCGGTTCAAGGTGGGTTTAGGGTGGTTTGGCAGTGCCTATTATATATAGCCATTCTATTCACAAAGCCAATGAGGTAGGCCCACAAAGCACAAAGAGGGTCGGTACCCAGGATGCAAGATGACGGTTTTGCAAGTGAACTAGGTGGCATCATGGAGGTGATCATGTGGCTTTGCACACCGTTATGAGTTGGGCTTTGATCTAGCTTGGGTCCAGTACCCAACTACGTTGTGTTGGTCTGAGGCAATGAAGATGGGGGCCTCATCATATACAAGGTCATCATAACACACAGGGTCTAGGGATTGTTTTAAGGAAGCTACACTAAATTTGATATTTTATGTCATATGGTATTTTATGTCACTATGATAACTTTTCGGATGATGCTTCATATGAATAAGTGAACAAATATTGTCATGGATGATGGATGAGTTCATCCGTAGGCCAAAACCCTACCTTCTACTTGCAACTCACACTCGCAGCTCGTGAAGGCAGGTGGCTATGATCTCATAGTTGGGGGACATAGGTCTAGGGGTGGAACAAACATACACTTCATTCACGTCGGTCCCCTACCGGAGACCAAAGTTTCTCCTCCTCCTCATAGTTGGGCTCATCATATCAGTTTAGTCATACTCATCCTAGGTGTGAGTGCCTCATGTGGCTAGCTAGTTTGGGGTGTTGACTGAACCTTGAATAAAAATAAGTTGGTCACATTTGAATTATGTGCATTATCAATTGCAACACATGAGATTCTTGGCACACAATAGAGCGTCTCCATCATTGCATGCCCTTCTTCCATTCACAATGCTTGAATATGGCAGCTGAAGAATCGTGACCAAAGAAACACTTATAATGGTCTAATTTTGCAATCATATCAAGGTCACATCCACAAATATCACAAGCCCTCTCATGAGTAACCATTAACCGCAACATATGTGAACCTCAAAATGGACCCCTGCCCCTAGTGTTCAAGTTTGAAGTGTGCACATGCATTTCAATGTGAAGGGCTTCAAAATAATCACACTTCACTCAAACTTACAAACTTTTTTTTGCAACACTTCACCAAAAAAAAAACTTGATATTGGTTGTTTTGTATTGAATATGAAAGTAATATGATGTCTCATGATATTGAGGAAGTACATGCATTAAAATGATGCACTAAAAGTATCTAGATTCCCTACATGATGCACTTAATCATCATCCAACTCCAAAGGCAAAGCCCTCCGGTTGTTGGTCGATTCCCAAGTGTCAAAAATTCTAGCCCAATCCATATTTTTCATTGGATGACCGCACAATGACACTCGCATGATTTCATCCAATGTTTCAAGTTTCAATCAACTTCTGCGATCACTCTTCACCCAATTTTTTTTGGAAAATCCACATTCACATATAGTTGTGTTTGCCAAGGTGAAATTGCAGTCAGTGCCAAGCTAAAACTGTAGGAGTTATTGGAATTTGAAAGTGTCTGCTAGAGTGCCAAGACTGGAGTCTAGCTATGTTTCTATTTGCAAATTATAGCCATTATATTTTGTGACAAGCAATTTTTGGAGAGGCCTTCACTGTGACTAGTGGAAACTTTCCAGAGCACATTTTGTGAAGTGCCCCAAATAAATATATAAACTTTTTTGACGGCCAAAATGACATTTAACAGGTGTTGAAGACTTCAGTATTGAACACTTACCCCCCCCCCCCCCCCCAACATGAACACTCTCTATAATTACAGAATCAACACTTATGTATGAGATAATTATTAGACTATTATCAATCTTTTACAATCCACTCAAGAAAGGAGAGTATTGAGTGGGGCTTGACAGAAATGACCCGTTGCCAATCACAAGTCATAATCAGTATCCTAAATGAGAGTATGCATTGATGGGCTCCAGATAAGAAGACAGAGCCAATGAACAGGGACAACTGACCGCTGGTTCCAGATAAACCGGTTGAGTTTGAAGAAATAACCGGTTGAAGTTAAGGACTTCTCCAAAATTACGGATCATTTTAGAATACATTTCAAATTAATAAAGGAAAGCCAGAAGATCACAACGTAACAAATAAATAAATAACCAACGTCGGGCAATCCCACATGAATTTGAGCATGTTGGTCCTAAACCTGCTCAAAAATCCTCTTGGTGCAAGGTGGGGTTTATAACCTACCTTGCACTGGGTGGGCTCTTGGCTTCCTACTTACCTAGTTAATTTTTTTTTTCCCCGTCAAGTAGAGAGAAGATTTCACAATGGAAATTGAATTGCCAACCACTCCATTCGGAAATGAGTACCTCTCCACTATCACCCGGTAGTTTAGGGTCATCTCGGACCTCACAAGATAACATTGTTAAGTAGTGTGCATTCATTCATGTGAACCCTGAGAATATGACCATGGGATGTCCTAGCAAGTGCAAATTTAGTCTCGGGACCACATGAACGAAACACATTGCTTAATAATGTTATGAACATTTACCCAGTTGGTTTTGGAAACACTAAGATTTTGATTGATTGTGCCCAAAAACCTCTTTGGACATTGAGGTGGGCCTCATGAGCAACCCCTTCAAGAACTCACGCCAATGGATCGTCCGGAGGAAACATAACTTGAATGATGTAGCCAAGAGGGGTCATAAGGCTAGAGCTCATAAAATGAAATCGATTTCAAAGTCCACAAAGCCAAAAGGTTAATTCTTTAATGGTTATTCTTTTTGACTGGCCCCATTTCTTCTAGGATATGAAACACACGATTAGTACAAGATGGTAAGCAAATGCAAACCAAGGTTGTAGCTGAATTTCGTCATGATTTTAGGAGCTATGGTTATTGACTCATGCAAGCATCTAAATTTACATGGGTAGCAAGCTATTCGTGAAGACAACCTAAATGCACATATCAATGAACCTTGGAAAAGAAAAAAAATGACACACAATCTACCAACTACAGGGATTGGGATAGATGACCACCTATTGGGTTTCAATGGAGAGACAATCTTTGATTTGAGGTGCTTATGCCTTTGATACTTAAGCTCTAAGCCCGCGGTTATTAATTCATGTAGGCAACTGAATTTACATGGGTAGCAAGCTATTCGCAAAGACAACGTAAATGCACATATCAATGAACCTTGGAAGAGCAAAAATGACACACAATCTACCAACTCTAAGGATTGGGATAGTTAGCCACCAATGAGTTTCTGTGCATGAGTTTCCATAGGTCTTTGATTTGAGGCGCTTGTGCTTTTGATACATATAAGTTCTTTTGGATGCTTTCTGCAATTGAGATTTTCAATTTGTGCCAAAAAACGAAAAGAAAAAAAAGACACATGTAAGTTGTAAGCCTATGGTTATGAACTCCTTGCAGGGAGCCCTAGAGTCATACATTGGTTTATTGATGGAGTAAGGTTTGGCTGCCCGCGTGGCCCCCTTGTCCTGGAAACTTATTGCCTGACATCCCTGCTGACGTGGCAACACTTGTTGTTTTTTTCTTTTTTCTTTTTTCTTTAAAGTTTCAGCTGGCCGCCAGCCCTCTTCAACAAATGGTAGTATGTTAACGTTTATTATAATGCACATATAAGTTATATACGTCTGTTGATGATCTGAGGCCCACTGCCGGCGGATGGGCATGTTGGCATTCTGAAGTCAAAAGAGTTCACTGTTCTCCTTCTACCCACATCCCTGGAGACAAAATAATAATAATAACAATAATAATAATAATAATAATATTGGTTTCGCAAGGCAATGGCATGGAAGGTAATCAGGTCTTGGAGCTCTGTGCATCCCATGCTCGGATGGAGTCGGAATCATTGGGCTCCTTTCGGATGAAAAACCGAATCAATCTGCATGGATGACAACTTGTGCATTTCGACCACAACAACATACTGTATGCGGATGGGAAGAAAATACTACGACTACTAATAATAATAATCATCCACAAGAAACGATAAGTTTGAGGGATATACGGTGGATGAGATGAGACTAGAAGTACGGCACACTGGTACTTTGAGGATGT
Organism: Polytrichum commune; assembly: GCA_950295325.1. Classification (NCBI taxonomy): domain Eukaryota; kingdom Viridiplantae; phylum Streptophyta; class Polytrichopsida; order Polytrichales; family Polytrichaceae; genus Polytrichum; species Polytrichum commune. Next base: position 34,413,108 of record OX485804.1, read on the forward strand.
CATGACGTGTTCAATGGTCTCTTTGCACATTGGATTTTTTTTGATAGCACTATGTTTCATTGGATCTCTAGTGTCACGGAAATGGGTGTTTCCTAAAGCTCAATTTCTTTCCTCCTATTTGATTCAAGTGTTATCAAAGTGTTGTAGTGTGCCTCTCTTAGTCAAGGGCTTGCTAGTGGTACCATGGACACCCTCGTAGACCTTGACTTTGGATCGTCGTAAAAAAAAAAATCAAAGAAGTTACTCTTAATGTATAGAAAGCTGCATTATACCAAGACAATAGGTTGTTAAATTCTTGAAATCCGTTGTATCATGTTTATCACTAGTGAGGGCTCGCATTGGTCATTCTAAGAATAGATGTGGAAATTAAAAAAATGTGGAGACACATGAAATTGTGCGAGTGTATCTTCTTACTAATGACCCTATTTGGTGTAGTTATTTTCGTAAAATTTAGTGCCATGCTCTCCCCCTGCCCCCCCCCCCCCAAAAAGAGTAGAATAATATAGATCCTACAAATTATTCAAAAATGCCCTTCATTTTGGTGCCCTCATGAAGTTACTCGGTGAAAACCAATGTTTGCTTCCGTTGAGTGTAGATTGAGTGGAACTTCGAGTACGTACATAGTTTGTATACACAACAATGAACAATATGCTATCTTATGTTACTTCAAGAGCAACCGAAACTTAAAGTTCAAAGGGTTCATAATTCTTATGTTCACTACTTAACCTCTCATATTGTTTTTCTGCGATATGGGAGGGGTGGGACTTTATTTTTTGCGGCTGAAACCGTCTCCTGGTTGCAAACAAAACGCACCGCTCCTCCATGTATAGTAGATTTTATATGATCAAACCAAGTTAAAGATAACATCGTGGCATATGGAAAATTATTCAATTGTGTGGGATTGCTCTCCTTCTAATCATGGAGGACACAAACAACCGTGGTAATGTTGGAGTCTCAAACTCATATTTATGTTGAATATGGGTCTCATGGGGAACTTGACCTTGAGCCCACATTGCAGTCCTACATAGTGTAATAAGGTCACCCAAGAGGACTGCCTCCAGATTTTCCCCACAAGCTAGGCCACCCAACAAATTTCATTTAGTTATTTCTAGATGATAAACCATGAGATTCCTATCAATGTTGGAGGGTTATCAAGTTTTGAGTTAATCACAATTATGAATTGTGTAGAATTTAAATTATGGAAAAGTCAACAATTCAAGTTATGAATTATGTTAGACACCCTTAGACACACATTTATTTCATAAATACGGTTGTGAGCATATTTTGAGACCCAAAAGTTGGTGGTTCCCCATCTCGGTACTACTAGCATGCTCTTGACAAGGCGAGGTGCGTTGTAACAATGTGATTACATTTAATTGATGGTTAGGCTTAAAAACACTATGGACCACTCAAGTATGGTGATTCACGTTGCTGAAAGGCACCTATTTTGAGGAAGCATATGTGAAGTGGCCCACTTTTTGGGTAATTTACAGTGTGATAAATTTGCAATTCTTTTAGTTGCACATGACATGTGCTTCTGAGTCCATATGCTAATAATTTTAATAACATTTAGCAACATGTATGTATCCACCATCAAGTTTTTCCGACTTCTCTCTCACCCTATTGATCTTCATCCACATAACCATGTGGTGTCCGAAGTGGTGTTCTGTAATTGGGAGAAGGGGATGACCTCTAGAGAGGGAGAGGAATGATTTTGTTCAATAAAATTTGTTTGGACCTCCCAAGTCTTGGGGATTCACTAACCCTTTCCCAACCAAGGACTTATATAAGGTCCATGTGAGGTTGCTTTACCTCATGGTAGGTTTCTAGATCAACCCCTAAGGGGGAAGGGGAACGATTTTGTCAGTAATTATGTGTGGACCTCCCAAGTCTTAAGGATTCATCAATCCTTTCCCAACCAGGGACTTATATAAGGTCCATGTGAGGTTGCTTTACCTCATGGAATGATTCTTAATCAACCCCTAATATCAGAAGGCCCATATAGGAGGGCATCGTAATATAACCATGTCTAGTAACCTTGATTAGGCCTATCGATCCTCATAAGTAACCTAGTTTTTTGCCTTACCTCATGATGGGGTTTACATGTCAATCTCCATGATTGGAGGATCCACAAGGTGAAGGCACCCAAATGGTTATGACCAACAACCTTGATTGGGCCTCCCAACCCTTGGGGAGGATTAACTAGTTTTTCCCTAGCCATGTGTTTTGTGGCAGGTGCTCCGACGAGAATGAAAGATTGTTTGCCTTCTTGTGAGTTGTCACTCTATGGCCACAAAACGAAAAAAATTTAACACCCCTAATAACTAAGAACAATAATGTGTAGATTTCCCCAGACTTTGTGTCGTGTAGACACTGAGTGATTTGAGCTCCTTAAAATCCTTCCCCCACCTTCAAACTAGAACTGTCAAATTTTGTGTTCGTAGATTTTGGAGGGAAAAATGCCAAAAATGATCTTATAACCCCCGTTTGGACCAATGTTGACACCACTATAGTAGAGGCGCCCATAACCAATCACTTAAGAGACATTGCATCAGCTCTGGAGAATGCATGGTATCGATAATCAACATCATTAATGACATGAAAGAACCTACCTGTAGTTGTCAAAATTTGTACTCATTAAGTGGTTATATAGCCCCCTCCCCCACTCTCAAACATGTCAACGATTGAACCCAGTACGATTAGCATATTTTGAGTAAGATCAATCTCTTTTAACCACATGACGTCTTTTTGGTGTCCATTCTTAGATCCACACCTAACCACACACAACTCAAATATAAGTGTCCATATTGTTGCTATGTTGGATTTAGGCACGTCTAAGGCAGTTGGACCTTGAATGGTTACTCTTTTCAACTAGCCCACTTCTCCTAGGATATGAAACAAGCGACTAATATGTGATGATTAGCAAATCAAAATCAAGCTCGTAGCCGCTTTCCTCATACTTTTTGAAACTCGTATATAGAAATAGTTTATTCATTATCATAGTGAAGATTCTTGTGCTCATTAAATAGTCAAATAGGTCCCCCAATTATGTTGACTATCAAACCTCGAACAATCATCAAGAACTAGAGCACGTAGTCCAAACTCTTTAAAACACTTTATTTTCTTGGTATCTGTTCTTGGCAGTGTCCTGGGAGATTGTTGAGTGTAATTGGTCAAGATTCTAGTGCTTCCAAGGCCGACTGGTCACGTGTTGTTATCTTCAGTTTTTTTTAAAAATAAAAAAAATAAAAATTGAGGTATATCCCATAGATCGGTAATTTTCTTGAAGTTGTGAACTCCAGCTGGTTATTTCTCAAACTCAACTGGTTCATCTCCAACAGGCGTTCGGTTCCCACCGTTCATTGGTTCTTGGATCCACACGAAACCACTTATATACTACTCAAATATAGGTGTCCTAATAAGGAAGTAACTGAATAAGGGTTGTCTCTACTTTCTGTTACATCATGACAGTGGTTGGGGAATTTTTTGGACACAAGATCCTAGTGTTTCCAAGTGCAACCGCTTGGTGTTATATGTTGTGTTTGTTTGCATAAAATTCGAGGTATATTCCATAGATGCCTTTTAAAACAATGGGTAATTTTCTTGGAGTCTTGAACTTCAACCGGTTCATATGTAACTAGTGGTCGGTTCTCCCCGTTCATTGGCTCTCGGATCCACACCACACCACTTATATACATCTCAAATATAGGTTTTCACCTAAGCAAAAAGTAACCAAATAAGGGTTGTTTGTATCTTGTCATGGCAGCAGCCGGGGAGACTTCTAGACACAAGATCCCAGGTATACAACCAATTGATTGCACTTGGAAACATGGGGATCTTGTGTCCAGAAATCTCCCCGGCCATTGCCATGACAAGGTAAAGACAACCCTCATTCGGTTACTTTTTTTCTTAGGACACCTATATTTGAGATGTATATAAGAGGTGTGGTGTGGATCCAAGAGCCAATGAGCGGGGAGAACGGCTGGGGCGAAACAACCCGTACACTCGTTCCTTGGAAGCAAGGCTACATTCATCCAACAAGGAACAAGCGTATGGATTGGTTCGCCCAAACCTTGGTTGTATGTTGTGTCTTTCCGCATAAATTCGAGGCATGTTCCATAGACTCCTTTAAAACAATGGGTAATTTTCTTGAAGTCTTGAACTTGAACCGGTTCATCTCCAACTAGTGGGTCGGTTCTCACCATTCATTAGCTCTTGGATCCACACCACACCACTTACATACATCTCAAATATGGGTGTCCTAAGAAGAAAGTAACCAAATAAGGGTCGCCTCTACCTTATCATGGCAACGGCTGGGGAAACTTGTGGACACAAGATCCTAGTGTTTCCATGTGCAACCGGTTGGTTGTATGGTGTGTCTGTCCGCATAAACTTGAGGCATATTCCATAGATTCCTTTAGAACGATGGGTAATTCTCCTGGAGTCTTGAACTTCAGCCGGTTCAATCTCCAACTAGCAGGTCGGTTCTCCATGATCCTTGCCTCGTGGCAGGTGGGGCAGGGCCTGCAATGCCAGTGAGATACTTTCTTTGTTGTTCCCCCCCTGCCCCTTGCCCTTCCCTTCCTTTCCTTGTGAGTTGTCGCTACACAGCTGTAAACCCCACATTTCACAGCTGGGTAAGTTAGAAACAACAACAGCAGCAACAATCATAATAATGTGCAGGTGTCACGGGGCATCGTGCCAGCTCAATTCGCACCCAAAGCCACCTTCAAGGCTCCGGCTCTAGTGATGTTAATTAAGAAGAAGCTCTTGTCGAGGCCGCTACTACTGTAGTGCTGCTGCTGCCGTGGCGAAGGAGCTCTATATGCAAGAGGAGTGTCGTCTTTAACTTACTTCCGACGTGGCCGGCCTTGTGGCGTTCTTCTTCCTCCTCCTCATCGCCTACTAATTAATGTACCTCCTCCGATCCCCACGCGCTTGAAGGCTCTGCAAAGGCTCCCTCCCGAGCTGGCTAGGTGGCACCCTTACACACACAAGGCGTACACATGGCCACGTCACGTGTGTGATTTCTTTGTTGGTTCGCATCACTTAAGTATGTCACTGAACCTTGGGTAGGTAGGGTTGTGTGTCTGCCAAAGAGGCTCATACGCTGTTTAGGTTACCGAGGGGATTTGGGAAACGTGGGCAATTGCAGCCATGGCCATGTCGGAAGGAGGCCGGCGGGACTTCCAAGCAGGAGGAGGAATATATGTGTACTTACAAACGAGCTCTTTACTTGAAGAATGAAAGCTGAAAATCTCTCGTACCCACTTATTCGTTGGCAAGCGACTCCGTTGATTGCCTCCCGGCCGGCCCCCACGCAAATTGCATGCTTGCAGGATGCAGATACGAGAGGTATCACATTGAAACCGTTTGGGCCGTTGTTTTTGTCAAGCATTCATCGGCTGCGTATGTATCGAGGAATAGGAAATTAACTTACGTCTTGGGAATGGTGGGTGTCTACCATACACGCTAAACTCCGTAGTATCACACCTGTGGCAACCAGGTTAGCACTTGATCGAAATTAGGGCACCTTATGGATTGCCGATGGGGGTCTTGGTTGGGGATAGGTGGTTCGAACATAGTCATGTGCACATGTGCAAAGGCCGAGGAAAGCACATGCCCATACTAGTTCCCTACACTGTAAGAATCATGGTTCCTTACCACTGGTTCTCTTTCACTACATGGTTTTATGATCCACTAAAATGGTAGATTTCCTATCCGTATTCACATATTTGAACCCCCTCGAGTGACGAGGATCCGCAATTCATGCACTATTAGAAAATGCTATCACTTCAAACAAAACCCACACCAATAGAACAAATCAATGTATTGTTCATCCCTTTTTGGAATGATGAATTAAAAATTTCGCAGCCAAAGTGGTTTGTTTAGTTTTCAACCACACATAAAGAATTTGAGGCATTATTACCTAGACAAGACTTGATGGTCTCAATAAACTTTAAGTGATGTCGGTTGTTAGGGCAATGCTCACAACGGATATGTAGTCGTCCTAGGACTCGTTCTTGCCCACCTAATGGTTCCAATCTATGACGTGGTATTAAAATTTACTATCTTCATAGAATGATAACCATCTAGTTGCTAAGAACAAGTGGTAATAACACGTGATTCATTTGGTAGTTGCATGTTTCTTTGTCACCCAATATACTTGAAGGTCCACATTCCCCATCAAACAATGATAGAGATGGCGACTTTCTTGCTATCACCATCTAAGGGGCAACTCTCTTGCCTCATGTAGCATGCTACAATACTCAAACTTTGCATTCGTTGCATTGTCTATTGTGTGTTAATAATTAGAAGGGGGTTCTCTATTGTGTGGAGAATCTAATCCACACAATGATCGGTGTCCTTTACGTCGTTGAGTACATTGTGACAAATCATGGATCAATCACAAATTTGTTGAAAATACGACCCTCCATGTGCAACCGTAGACTTCATATAATCTCATGTGCATCCAATTCCCAATCACATCGATGTTACAATACCACATGCTGTGGAACACACTAAGGTCTTATGTGATCCCTCTTGTTCATCTGACACCTATATTAGAGTAGTACATATGTGGCAAGGCTTCTAGCTCAGAACAGACAATTAAAAACATGTGAAATGATGAGATAGGACAATGTGTTCAAATATAGACACTATTATACATCCAATCATGAACTTAATCAAGAAGATCTATGTGATCAATTACAACAATAACAACGAATCAAAAACAAGTCCAAAACAATTTATTTATTTTTACCTCTTATAACTTTTGCATCTCAACTCCGAAATGAAGCATGAAATGACAATCTTTGTGATTCGCAAATTGCTGCAGGTTGAAACAATCCCCGAACTTATCCAATGAACAGAAATGTTCATGGAGCTGGAAGTTCCTACAATAGGGCCAGATGCATTATACCGCTTGCATTTTGCAACGTGCCACATTGAGACCCGCAACGAATCTCGCCAGCCTTGTTCCAAGGCCAACAGTGTGCCACAATGCCACTGTAAGTAGGTTAGCCTACAATTACCCTAACTCGTAGCTCGTGTACTTAGCTCTACGAGCCTGAGCCTTCAGTTATTTCGTGCACACATAAAAAGTTGGCTCTCGATCGGATGGCTTTCCCAAGGCAAGGCAAGGCTGGTTTGCTTTGCTTTTGTTTTTCCACACTGGCCACCTGACAAATGAAACGTTACCAAAATATGCATTTCCTGTGCCACAAGCCTTAAGCCAAGCTAGCCTACCAACTTACTGTCGTTTGGAGAGCAGAGGCCGTGTCCAAACAAAGGAAGGCAAGGCAAGGCAAGGCAAGGCAGCGCCAACTGACAACGTGATCTATGATATTACACTCTGCTTCCATATATGGTTGGCTGGGATTGTGCCACACGGATGTAGACATTTGCAAAGGCTCCTTGCTTCCACCACCGCCAAAAACCCATCCCAACTTCAGAGCTGTCAGGTCACGACGGGGTCCACACAACACGAGCTCTCATGCAGGCAGCTGAACAGAGAATTCCTTACCTGATTCACCTCGTTTACATGCTTGTTTATGTATGTGTGTTGCTTCTTCCTGACATGCGTAGGCTAGCATACCTAGGCATTGCGGCTACCGAAAATGCACTCTCAACGAGGGCATTATATGTAGATTCTGTTAAGTTTGAACCCTAATGTAATCCGCATGGTTTAGCTGGTTTGAAAATGGGCAGGTGCAACTAGCATCTTTACCTGCCTCGTTTGCTTCAATTGCTCGGGATGGTGCTAACAAGACCGACCGCAGTCGCACTTGGCATTTCACAAGGTCGCTTGCTCTTTGGCCAAGTGTTGGTTTGGATTGAGGTCAATATTTGATGACTGGTTCGAGAATCGGCAATGCCAGATGTCATTGTGTGTGGCCAAGGTTTTCAATCTCACTTCATAGGATGATGAAATCGATTCAAGGCAAGAGAGAGTGAGGATTTGCGAGATGGTTTCAACCACTTTGCTATCGAGTATTTGCTTCATCCTAGCCCTATCTAAAAGTTAGTTGATTTGAGCGTTTGCAAGGAGAAATTCAATTTCTCTATGATCATCCTAGGGTCAAAGCCCAAAATGAGCCTCTTCCAGCCGTGGCTTGAATTGCTAAGCAATGAATTAATGGCAAGCAATGTAGCTTAAAAGTCGGATGCTAGAAATGGGTTCTTTCACCTCAAGTTGTGTCAAATGTCAATAACTCCATAATTACCAACAACATGTTCTAGTATAACTTCTAGCTTCTTTTCTTTTTTTTCTTTTTTTTCTTTTTTCTTTCTTTCCCTTATGTATGGATGGTGTTGTAGTAGTTGGTGGTGGAGTTTCTTGATATGAAGTAGGTGTAGGTGGACCCCTACTTATTAAACATAAGTTTCCTCCCAAGACATTCACCATTTGCATTACCTCACTCAATAAGAAATATTTTACAAAGCTACGCCTTTTCTTCTATTCAGTGCGCGTATTGAAATAATGTGCGTGGATATGTGTCATTCAAGAAATGGAGTTTTAAATTGGTTGTCAAAGAATGATTAGCTTCTAAATATCTAGAAAGAAGATGATAAAAGTTTTGAAATATTAGAGTTATCCATTGATTCAATTGGAGTCTTGGTTGGGAATTGGTTGCTTTGCATACAAAACTTTTTGTGTTCAGTAAAATTTTGGTGCATGTGTTGGAGTTGGAGTGGAGGTTTGAATGAAGAACATTCTATGTCGGTTGGATAACGTGTTGTGCGATCTACTTTGCTTAGGGCCACTTTACACCAGATGTTGAAGCCCTTGGTTCATGAGATACAAATTATGTGATTGGATGAGAAGCCTAAGACTATCCAAGTTCGCTCTACACTAGGTCTTCATCATGACACCAAGTAATAATATTTCATGGTTTATTGAATATTACATGAATATTATGTTAGGCCATAAAAAAGAGGTGGGTTTAATGCAAACTAGAGGTTGTGGCAAACATTTAAATTGTCACTGGCTCTTAAAAATATTATGGTGCCATGGTGGGGTCCCAAACCAACTGTTTTGTATTGTGCATAAAATGCATCATGGTCACTTTATATGGTTCACTTTCATTGTAAAATTGCAAAATTGGATTCCATTTCCTATGATATTGCCTTCAAATGATTTTCAAGGGCCATTAGATTACAATCATGGCTCTTGGTTCGTGTGTAAAGCAACCCTTAACTATAAGGGGTTTACCAATTATGCATCAAACCAGCCAAGAGCTTGCTCAACACTATGATGTTTATGTTTCTTGATTTGGTTGCGAACAACCTCCATAATCTCCTCAAGTTTGATGACAAATCCTACTACACCAAGTAATACAAAGTTGAGGTGTTCAAAACAAAGCAATATGCTCTTAAATGCTCTGCAACCCCCTCTTAAACCAACCCCCAAAGAAGAAACAGAAAATGCATGTATTTAAGATATACCCAATCATCCTCACATTAAAGAAAGAAAGAAAGAAGACGCCATTTTTATGATAACAACATCAATGGGTCCGTTCATCCGTAGTTGGTCATGTGACATGGGACAAAAATGTGGGTGTAATGTGTACTTGTGGTGGGTGGGTTGATGTAGGTTAGTAGTTTTGTTAATTATGTGGAGATGTAGTGGATGCAAAGGGGGGGGGGGGGGGGAGGTCTTCTGGCTGGGTTTGGGAGTTCTATAGGGGTTCACATGAAATAAAGTGTTTCACAAGTGTACGTTTATTTAGGTAGTTGAGGACTTTTATGACAAATTTGCTAAAAAAAACATCAATAACTTGCCAGTGTAGATGGGGAATTGGGTGTGTGGATAGCACCTTGGACGCTCACCAACAACAATTACAAGTAGGTGCATGTGCATGGGTAAAGCCAAGATGGGACAATGTTTTGATATGCGACGTTGTTGTGGATGTCTTTATTTCTAGGGTATAGTACTTAATGATTGGGTTGAAGAGGTGGGGCCATGTATCAATGATGTTTTGGAAGCAGTTTGGGCATGTTTTGGATGCTCACTACTTACATTAAACCCCTGAGGTAGGAGCACTATAAATTGAGAAGTCAAGGTATTTAGCATACATGTGGGAACCGTATGAACATGGAAATTTATTCCCATGTAGGAACAAAGATACCAAGTGTGCTACAATTTATTTACTTTAAAAATCACCCCCCCCCCTTCACTTTGAAATAAGTACAAAATTTTGAAGTGAAAATTGTGTTGGTACCCAAAACTGTTAGGGACCTTGATGTTCACAAAACTATTAGGGACCTTGATGTTCACAAAACTATTAGGGACCTTGATGTTTACAAAGCTGTTAGGGACCTTGATGTTTACAAAGTTGTTAGGGACCTTGATGTTCACATGATAAAAATTCTCAAAATCAACATGTACTTATTATGCAAGATTTCGAGGATGTTGGTTTTGGTGATGTCTTGGTTTAAGGTGCTCTGACCTTAATTCCTTACATAAGTTGGTTTAAGGGGCGAAGCGCATCACATAAGCATCCCTAAAACGTGCCATTCCTATGTCATCCTTTTCTTCTTTGAAACATCTGGGCCTTGTGGATTCCTTCCTGACACGATCTGTTGATCGTATTTTGGGTACAAGTGAGTGAGGCCATTGCTTAGTTCTCCCGGTGCTCATATGACTAATTCAAAGGTGAGGCTGAAGCTTCAAAACCACACTTGAAAAGCACATGTCTATTCCATAAGCTTTGAGAAGAAGCAAATTGTGTAATATGTAGTGAGTCCAATCTGGCCAAGATCCCGCTGACAAGAACCGAGTGGCCTCAATAAGTTGGCACTTGTTTAATGAGATACACTTCATTTGGATCTTCTACTCCAACCAATGTTTTACATTTCAATATAACTAAGATTTAAGTAGATATGGACAAAGAAAAAACACGTCCGTAATTAGTGATGCTTATAAGAGTATTTTGGCGTCGTTAAGTCATGCAAAACAAAAAAGAAAACTAGGCAAAGAAACTAGAAAAAAACATGATTGAAGCCCTCATTCTGCATATTTGGAGAAAAGACGTGTATTTTTCTCAAATAACACAAGTGTGCATGTCACTAAAGTTTAAAATGTGTCTACAACAAGAGATATTGTCTGCCTTTAAGACTAGATTCTATCATTTCTGTCGTGTGGTATGCCGATAGAAATGCACGCAAACAATTTCATCATGTCCAAAATCATGCTTATGCCTACATTTACTTGAAACCTAGTCGAAGGACTGTGAATACCTTCATATTGGATGCAGTCTAGCATGTGACTTGAAGTGCAAGGGAATAATACATATTGGATGCAATATGGAGTGGGGAACAACATACATTAAGGACTTAAAACATGCTCCAAAACAAGAACATGCATCAAGCATCCAAACCTTTGAACTTTTCAAAAGAGGACTATGTCGCATCTGGTTTGTTGCATGTGTTTAGTGCTTGTCCACGAGCTTGAACCTTGAGGAGAAAAACCGTAAGTAGCAAGACTTCAAATATGGTAGCCTATATGGTGAAAGCTAGATCAACATACACATCTCATAATATAGATGTATGTTTCTTTGAAAATAGAATTGACATGTTTTTCTCAAAATTATTTTAGTGATCTCACATATATTATGTTGAAGTATGACAAATTCATCACTATCCACACACTATGTAGATGTTTGTTTATAATTGATTGCAAAATAACAACTTGCAGGAATGGAAGGAGTTGAGTTTGTTGTGAAATTCAACCCAACCCACGCCCATAGAATATGGAACTTGGAATTTGGAAAATTATGTCTTCAACACATATGATTACTACTCTCCAATGCATTAATGATAATGGGCAAGTCTTTTGTCCATATCTTTGGTTCAATCTTAGTTGGTCTAAAATACTTTGCATGAGTTATGTACAAATACATACAAAAGACCATTGAAAATTATGAGCACCCTCTCAGCTTAACATATCCCATAGGCATTAGAGTTAGTGTAAGGTCTCTCAAAGAGGGACATAATTGTGAATTTGATCCTTTTTTAAGAGATTTTTCTATTAATATCTCATAAGCTTGTTGTGTGTCAAAGCCTATTATGAAAGTTGGGTGAAACTCCTTGGACCTCCTCTTGCCATTATAAAAACTGTGAGAAAATTTGAGGATCTAAAATAAGGCTTGCTCATGGGGGTTGTCATCTTGAACCTTGGATCGACTTATCCAAGGCTAGCTTGGCCCACCCATCCTAGGATAACAAGCTAGATATCCAATTTTTAATAGCCCAACACCACTCTTTAAACATGTTAATTCAAGCCATAACCCCCTAATTTATGCCTAAGAAGCCCAAATGTGCCAAAGTGCGCATTGTTTTTATGGGTTTTGTCATTGAATTTGATTTTTTAAATATATATTTCAGTATGCTAGGTGCTACAAGATTTGGGTTGAATTTCTTTTTGAAATTCGACTAGATATGAGACCTTATGTAGTTTTCAAACTTTACTAGTTGGGATTTCTAGTGTATTTGTTCCCCCGACTGGTTGGTTTAGGGGATTTTAGGGTGTAAACCATTGGGCTCTCTCTCTCTCTCTCATGCACCAAGTGTTTTCAAAATAACTTGTTATGTTTTCTATGCCACATCTATTGTGGAGATTATAATTTGAGGTCTACAAGTGCCTTCAACAAAAGATTAGGATTTGATCCGACAATGTCTAGTTTCCATAGCAAGCGTTTTCAAAAATTCAAAGTGCAGCATTTTGGGGACTCATTGTCAAATGCTCGTAGTTGTTATTTGTATCATGAGATAACCTCCCTTGTTTTGACACTTCTTCACATAAACCTTCTAATATCCTATCTGCAGATACTTGGACGGCTAAAATATTTTCAAAGTACTTTCTACCTACATGTTGTACACATCTTCACGGTTGGATTTGACAATGAAATTTTGGATGTGGAGAGAAAAACGATAAATGGATAGCTATTAGTAGAGGAGCCTTCAAAGTCAATTTGGGTAGGCATTTACGGGTCGAGAAAACTTGAGAAACTTAATGGTCACGCTCTCAAACTCAAGGTTTAGCCAACTCAACTCAACTCAACTCAAGAAAAGAAAAGAAAATATAACGCCCGTATATTTTCATACCGGCGTGAATGTGAGCCTGTTAACCCTGTACTGATCACGGTTCCCATGATGCAGTATAGGGCGTTACTCAACTCAACTCGAGATTGCTCCCAAGACTTAACACATAACTCTAATATGAACACTAATCCAAACTACTAATCTCATAATTGAATGTGCAATAATGTTGACTTGCAGTATGAACAACATTGAATGATTCTTGGACAGGATTCTGCCCATGAATCAAATGCCAATATTGAAGTTCTTTTTTCTTTTAATAAACACCGAACCTATTTTCCAATATTTTAATTAACTCTCAGCCAGGACATACCGAATCAATCAATCTCCCTCCAGCAATCTTCTTGAAAAAAGAGCATCCGTCACAGGCTCGGGGATGGTGGAATTATGAGCTTCTTTGTCAGTTGAAATGGATGCTAAGTTACTCGCAGTCAATGTACGACTAAGTTGCTTCTTCTCAAAGATTGAAACGTAAAGCGAGTGCTCTTGGGCTTTCACCAAGGCCATCCAATGTAGGATGACAATGTGCATTCATTCAAAACTGATTTTCCTATTTTTGTATTGCTTTTAAGCTTTGATGGAGTGTTTTTATTTGAAGTAAAAGGAGTCACATGTATAAATTGGACATATGATTAGAAGCACTTATTTATGGATCTATTGTCTTTGACCAAAACTAGGTGCAATGGATCTATATATTGAGCCTATTTTTCAATGAAGTGGATATATAATATTTGTTTTCTTTATGTGAAGATAATCTTAAAACCTTGTCATACATGTTAAGTTGCCTCATCAAATGATGTCTATGAACGTTGAGAGTAAACGACGGGGTATTTTGGTGGTTCAAAACTCCAATTTGGGTGCAATGTCTTTCGACGATGTGAAGTGGACAATGTCCACCTCAAGGCAATCTATTGTCCTTGTAAAATTCACTCATACCAAATTTTCCTTATCTAAGTTATGGTAACGTGAAGGACGGTATAGATATTTCTAACTTCGGTTTCCCTGTCCTCGTCTTTCCTACTTTACACACGATTTGGATCTTCCTTTGCCCTCATATACACTGTGTTCCAATAAGCTTCAATATGTTCCAAGATTGATATGAGGTATGTATTTCAAGGAAAAGGACGAGGCATGCAACTTGCAAGAAGCAATGAAGTAATCAAGAAAAAACAAGAGACATACAGTTATTAGCTAATAGAATAGTTATTACATTGATGGGACATTGACAAGTTCAATTGCTAAATGCATCTTACATTAACCATCATGCTTGTCCAAGAAATGTGGGACATGTACTAATAGGGTCTAACCCCAAATTTTCTAGCCTTTTTTTTTTTGTAGTTCCTAACCTTAAGATTGTCCCTGGCTCTCATCTAGGTTGTTTGATATTAAATGTATGAATATTTATGGGGCTCCCCATACTAATGACCCATAATGGAATAATGCCCACATCGGGCCCACTTAAAAGTTCATGTTGGTCATGACTTTTGCATCTATCCCTCTTTAACATGGGATGAAATGAACTCAACCAGTCACATGCCATCTCCTCCATACCCATATTTTAGAAGTGATTGCGATGATTACATACATGAATACATACATATATCTAGTATGAAAGAGGAGGCTCTTATGATATATTGACCCTAGTGTTAGACATATATGAGAGAAAATCGATATCATAGCCATGATATTTGTTCACAATACTTACATACAATGATTTTTTTGCAAGAGTTCATGCATGGGGTGGGCACTTAAGAAAGTTAGGAATAACCTAAATTGAAACATAGGGTCCTTTTAATTCTTACAAGGAAAATGTTTGAGAACATGTAAGGTTAACATAGTATCCCCAACCAATGTTAGTTTTTCTTAAGATCTAAAACATAAAAGAAGTACTTTACTTTCTACCATTACATGGGTATTAAGAAAAAAAATGCCAAGAAAGGGGTCACGAATTCTTGTTTTTATGTACAATGAGATTGATTACATGGTGTACTTGAACTTGGATGTGGATTTGTCAATTCCAATATTAGGTGTAAGATGAAATTTGGATCATGAGTGTACCGTACCATCCATGTGTAAGTAACTCCAAGACTAGGGTTCAAGACTTTGCAATGCCCAAGTGTCCCCCTGCATCCAGTTGTGGTTGGATTTAAGAGAATATTTTGGTATTACCAATGCATGGAGTCATAAACATTTTTTTTGTAATTGAAATAGTGTGCTATAAGTTTGAGTCTCCTACAATGTCTAATTAAAAATAAGGTCAATGAAATCAACCAAAAAAATAGGGGTTTTGTTAACAAATGGGTGAGTTTAAACTAGGGTCCTTTACATGCCCCACATATGAATACACTAAAATATATCACAAAATATACTCATTGCTTGCTCCAAAAGTTTATGCCCAATTCTTCTAGCCTTTCTCATAACATTGTTCATCTGCCTTGGGGAGTTGGGTGGGCTGGGGGGGGGGGGGGTCAACGTCATTTTTAAACATTGGGATTGCAATGTTAGTTTGACACCGAGTTTGGGCTTAGAAGTGAACTTTGAAGTTGACTAATGTTATGTTCTAGCATCCATACCCATGATTGGCCAATGTTATATTGGGCATTCTATTAATTGGCAAGCAGGGTGGACGGAGCCCAAGAAAAGGAAGCACCTTAAAATAACATGTCACACGTGGGCATCGAGAAATAACTTCATTTCCAAAAAGAAAACAACAGAGGCAAAAAAAAACCTCATCAACATTGTCTTCTATAAGTATTGTCTCCTCATGGTAACTAAGAGTTCCTCAACACAACATCAACCACTACACTCTTCATGTTGCCTGTCAAAAAACACCATGTTGGAATCTCCTAAAAATGTTCTTGCTTCAATTTTAGTTCCACGCATGGGTTAATTAAGCTCATTCAGAAGAGATAATCTATACTAACCCAATCTTACCATACATCCTCACTATCTAGCCTTTAATCAAACCCATGACACCAAGATTCCTCCTCAATCCTTACAATCTCCATAACTTGGACAAATTACCCCAAAAAACTTGCCACCAACACCACTAACATTGTTTCAAGTCTCTAATGGAGTGGAGGAACTTCAATAACAACCTTAAAAATTCCACATACAAGGATTTCTCATACTAAGTGGTGGATGACGATCAACATACTCACACACATAATATCATACACTCAAGTAGTTCTAGTGGTTAATTGAGGTTGAAAACCCTCGTGAGCAAAATCCAAGAGATATTCTCTAAAATGACTTTTAAAAATATCAAATAATGATGTACCATGTGCAAACTTGACAACAACATACACATCCGTGATGTCATACAACATGCCCCCCTCGCTTCTATGCTTGGGAGTTGGAGCGTCCCTCACCTCGGTGCCACTGCCTTCCAAACTCAAAAACTACCTCCTCTTGACACTTGTACCTTGCCACGGTGGAAGATAACCATACATATACCCCCCCCCTCTTGGCCAATGAGATCTTTGCTTTATCCAAGAAAGTCACGCTGGCTTTTATTGTCAATCGTCCCCAAAACACATCACTTGGTTATAAGCTTCCATATCCATGATTGCCTCTTGCTCTCTCATGGGTTGTTGTAATTCAATTTCTAAGTATTAATGGGCTCCCCACACTAATGGCCCCAGTCCCTAAATGGAATGAGGCCCACATATTGGGTCATTGTAATTGTTAATTTGCATCTATTTCGTTCTAATCTATTGTGAAGTGAACTCAACCAATCACATGGCTTCTCCCCCAATCACCTATCTAAGAAATTGTTGTGACAAGCATTTCGCACATTCATACCTTGTATATATGGTGGATCCTTATGATCGTGATTCATGACTTTGCATTCGGTTCCCTCTAATATGGTGTGAAGTGAATTGGGAGTGAAGTCAACCAGTCACACAACTTACAAATTATACGAGGACTGTGCACATGAGTTTCTACTCAAATTCTTCTAACCTTCTCCTTAGCTTCCATACCCCTAATTGTCTCTTGCTCTCATTGTTTACTTCAATTCAATTTCTGAATGTTTCAAAAGCTCCCCCATACTAATGATCCCAATTGGGACGAGCTCCACATGTTGGACTGTCGTGGTCGTGACTTTGCATCCATTTTGCTTCAACCAAGTATGAAGTGAATTCCAATGCTCACATGTCTTCCCTTGCAATCATATATTGGAGAAGTCATTGTGACAATCACTTCAACACACATATACAAATAGGGTAGCTCAACAACTCAACACCAATTGCAAATCTATCCGAATGAAGCCCTCTCATTCATTTGGGTGGTCATAGGTTCGGGGGTTGATGTTGGGTTAAGCTACCGTCATACCTACTGTAAAGAGGAGGCCCTTGTTAATCACGACCCTATCAACTGTTGGATGTCCTAGAGTGGAAACCCAATATGAAGACCATGACATTTGTGAGATTTCACTCAAGCATATGAAACCTAGGCAACTCTTTTGGCGTCGTTGAATTTTCTTGGAAATCTACTACAATGGTAGATTTTTAGGATTTTTCAAGACAATCTCCTCACACATTAACCCCGATTGGGATGGGGCCCACACATTGGATCCATGTGGTTGTGGCCTTGCATCTATTTCACTCCAACCTCAAGTACATGGACGTTATACAAGAATTTATCTTAACCATGCACCTAGATTTGAGTGGTGTGTGGTTAAGTTAAATCCAAGAATGGCATCCAACTGAACGTCTTTAAAAGAGATTGGATTACGTGCCCAAAATCCATCAACTATTCTAGATCCAAAGTCAACTTAATTGTGTATGTGTGTTGGGGGGGGGGGGGAACCCTAGATACTCATCTAAACAATCAACACACATTCACTTTCGATAATCGTATATATCAAGAGAAGTCCAATAGTTGATATGACTTCTGTTGTTGAGTTTCGTCATAGATTTGCTACTGCAACACACACGCGTTTTGTTGCGTCATTCTCATCGGTAGGACATGAAAAACGACCGGAACAATACCCACATACCTTATTTTGCTCCACCTAGCTAGTGTGAAGGGAACTCCACAGGGCGCATGGCTTCTCCAATTACATATTCTAGAACTCACTCCTCGCGACAATCACCACTCCATCACCATGCATATATATACACACATAAGTGAGCTTTGTGTTTTTTTTTGTATTTGATTTCGTTGTGAAGAGGGTAAGCAACTGTGAGTCCCAAGTGTGAGCCTGGGAGGCTTATTAATCACACGACCCTACCCATAGTGTTGGGGACATCCGAGAGAGGAAACTGATGTCAGCGCCAGGACATTTTCATGGGCAGACGTATAAGTACTTACAATACGAGGGACTAGGACTAACTACTGCTGCTGCTGCTGCTGCCTCCTCTGCTGCTGTTACTGCTACCTTACTTACAGTTGGAGTCCTTGTTGGTAACGAGGAGCTCTTTCGGGCTCCCCCTCCCCAAACATAGCCGAGACCGCGGGTGCCTCCTCATCATCACCCCCCTCCTCTTCTCTTGAAAATGGGACGGATGAAAAAGTAGATGCGCAATTTCATCCATCCATACACCCAGCCTCAGAGCCGTTCCCAATCCCATGCCCTCATCCATCACAGCATATATAGCCCACCCATGCCCCCAGTATGGTAAGTAACTCTACAAGACAGCTCACTTTTCACTGGTTTCTCTCTCTCTCTCCTCCCCTCCCCTTCTCTCTCTGTCTCTCTTTCTCTCTCCCTCTCCCTCCCTCTCCCTCTCTCCGAATTGCATAAAAGAAGCAGCCAACTCCTCACTGTGTTTATGAGCTCTCTCGGTTAACTGCAGCGGTGACACAACTCCTAAAGACACTCTTCCTCCTCTCCCTCTCCCCATTCCGTCACTGCTTCGACACTGATCGGAAAGATCTCGCTGTTGCAGCTAAAAGCACCGCCTTTGGCCCCGTGTGGGTGCAGTCGGACAACATTGTGTCTGTTGTTGCAATTCTTTCAGTGTGGGGGGTTAATGTCTTCTGGGTCACATTGATCAGGAAGACGCCACATTGTGGTGGTTTGTGAGGGTTGATGGTGCTTGAAGTTCTCCCTCTCTCTCTCTCTCTCGCAGCAAACAATATTGAAGGTGGTGTCTTTTTTGGCACCGTGGTGCTTACCATATGATCACCTGGCTCCTTTCTAAAAGCATTAGCAATAGCAAAATCCAACATTTCCCACCTCTGCCTCTTTTCCTTCCAGCCTTCGAAGAGGGTTGTTAGGAACTCTCTCTCTCTCTCTCTCTCTCTCTCGCCTGCTTGCATTTGCTCAGTTTCTTCAACACTAGCGAATTAGCGTCAACAGCATCAGGGTCACTTAATTTCGAGACTCCATTGCCGGCAGGGAGTTTCTTGATATTTACCTATTCACCGAAAGCCTATTTTTGGTTTTTGTTGTGAGCAAATTTGAAATTATCCCTCACCCTCTTTAGTGCTCATACAGTATACTTCTGCTGCAGTAACTCTTCCTCTCTCTCACACACTCACTCCTAATATCCTATCCTATCCTATCCTCAAGAAAGTATGAGATTTTCTGTTTCTTCCTCGTAACCTCAGAGCTCTGACAGGCCTGTTGTGAATTGCTCCTTTGCATATTGTCCAAAACCTCCTCTCTCTCTCTCTCTCTCTCTCTCTCTCTCTCTCTCTCTCTGTCTGCCTAACCTACAGCTGCTGCAGTGTTCATGCAAAGAGTGTGACAAGCCTATTATTACAAAATACTGTTATCTTATCACCAACAGCTGCAGCATGGCTCCCCAGTTTGTGAAGCTCACCACTCTGTTTTGTGCTGTGTGTGCCATGGCGGTGGTGATGGTGGACTCTCGTCCATCACCCTTATTTTCCATTATAGGCTCAGATATGGAGACTAGTTCGTCTTCTTCTTTTTCTGCTTCCCCAATAGAAGACTCGGTCAACACCGGTAGAAAGCTGTTCAAGCTGGTGAACAACCCATTGGTGTTGCCCTACCACAATGGGCCTCTCCTGGCAGGCGCTGGAGCACTGAACGTGTATGTGATATGGTATGGAGCTTTCACCGCTCCCCAGAAGGCCATCATCTCCGACTTCTTTGCCTCATTCCAGCAACCTGCTGCCTCGGTGCACCCATCCGTGGCAAGCTGGTGGAAGATGATCCAAGGCTACAAAGACAACAAAAACAGGATCCCCGCCGCAACCGTGAAGCTGGCAGGGCAGAGTGTGGACAGCTACAGCCTGGGGAAGAGCCTGAAATCTGTGGACATTGAGGCTCTGGTGGTGAAGTCTTTGGGAGTGTTCCCCACCGATCCAGCCGCCATTTACTTTGTGCTCACAGCTGATGACGTGGCTGTGGAGGGGTTCTGCATGAACACATGTGGCAGCCACACTTTCACATCGGCAGGGGCGTCCACCAAAAACTTCATGTTGCCTTACGCCTGGGTGGGAAACTCAGGGACACAGTGCCCCGGACAGTGTGCATGGCCTTATGCTTTGCCCCAGTATGGGCCTCAGAATGCGCAAGCTTTGGTGGCTCCCAATGGCGATGTTGGAGTGGACGGTATGGTCATCAACATGGCAAGCATGTTGGCTGGAACTGTCACGAACCCTTTCAACAATGGCTATTACCAAGGTGACGCCTCTGCTCCTTTGGAAGCTGCCACTGCATGTACGGGGATTTATGGAACTGGGGCTTACCCAGGTTACCCTGGACAACTCATCCAGGACCCCATCACTCGTGCAAGCTACAATGCTCAAGGAGCCAACAGCATGAGGTATTTGCTACCGGCTCTGTGGGATCCTGCCACACAGACATGCACCCCTGTGTCTTAGATCATTTTCTCAAATTTGAGAATTATGTTGATCAGCTTATGGGATCAACCAATATGACCAGTTGGAGGAAGGATCCTCAAGCTAAGCTCATAACCTGTGTCTGGGAGGAAATGACATCTTCTTGTTAGGGTAGGATAGTATGGTATCAGAGCCTTCTTGATGATGACGATGACGATGACGATGACGATGATGATGATGATGAATATGTGAGCTTCGTTTATGCACGGCGATCAATTTGGCGTGTGGAGATGGACTTGAAAACGAAGATGAAGAAAGTATGTGGGTGGGTATGATTTCTGTTTGGTTGCAAAGTGTGGAAAAAAGTTATGGGAATTTAAGCTCTGTTTTGAGTGGATGTGTTATGACTGAGGTGATAACCTACTGTACATAAGAAGAAGAAGAGAGGGTGTCAATTTGGTATTAGATACCCAAGAAATTAGACCATTGATAGCTGAGAGTTCAATATCATGCCCTACACCAATTTTGGAGCTCCAGGTTTAGGAGACTCATGTAAGTATACTGCACAGACATCTGTACACTATATAACTCAATTCATGCTGCCAGAGCTTCAGTACCATGATCCATCACATCGAGCTTGATCTCTCCACAACTATTTGATTTGTTCTCATGGTCATTGCACCGTCGTCGTTCATGTGATGATATGCTTTTGTTGCTTTCTTTTTGATTGTCTGCATTTGATCGTGTTGACACCTTCAATGGCAAGCATGTACTTTTATGTCCAGTTCTGATGTTGTTATTATAGGCTTTTTGTGTTCATCAGCACTTGGTATTCCTTTGTAACAGGCTGATGCTCCCTCCCCTCCTGGTTCATCGGGAATTTGTCACCAATGACATTTCAATTTCCCCCTGAAATTCATCTCTTGACTACAGTTGACTGCAACCAGTTATTGTTGTAAACATATACTGTTCTTTCTCCATGTCACGGTGAACTTTGAACTTGAAGTGGCCATCTGTCTTGTAGAGAGTAAACTTGCATTGCATTTTCCCTTAATTACAGAGGCCTATGATCCATAAGCTTATTATATGGCAAGAGGAAGTGAAAAATCCACGGCAGTGGATCATCTTGCTGTGAGTTGATGACAATATGCTCATGGTGGGTGTAATTGTAATTGTAACACTGATTTGTTTAAATTCATGTGAATGTGATCCTAAAATGGACATTTGTAAATAGTTACCAGTGCATGACTGTAGTCCTAGTAGGTTTGCGTATTAAATTGAAGAGTGGACGTGCTACATTTTAGAAGATTCACGCCTCGCACCACTTTCCAATCGGTGTCCTTTTTAGATTCACACGCCTCGGTTATTAAAAGTGTGCCTCTAGAGTCTCCATCGATCCAAACCCAGGCCAGCATGGATAGCCTCGGACATAAGAGAATTGGCACTTCAGCTTATAAGGTCACATTGCAAGAATCTACTTGCCAAGAGCTGAGAATGATATTTGTGTCAACAATTGTGGCCAACTTTACCCTGCAAGAGCGCCTGTTTGCATAACACCCTCAAAGCCTAGAAGTATCCTCTCCTGAAAGCGGCTAGTTAAGGTAAGTGGGTTATTTAGACCAGACTGTTTAAGCTCTGCATCGACTTCTTGTATGATATTCAACACACAATTAGTACGAGATGATTAGCGGAGTTGATTAGACATTCTAATTTGAGGCAGTAGCCATTTTCCTAATAATGTTTGGAGCTGATCACATGAGTATCTTATTCGTTATCAAAGTGAAGATTCTTAGTCTTCTTAAGTGATCAGATAGGTCCCCCCAATTATTAGTTTTTAATATTTGACAAATTTTGATCACATGGCTCAATTTATTCAAACACATGTCTTTTTGGTGTTCGTTCGTCGATCCACACCACACAAACATAGGTGTCTAATTAAGATAAGTAACCAAATGTAGCCCGCTTAGTACTTTACTTTGTTGCAGGGTTTAAAAATTATGCCCACCGTGCAAGTTCCATTGCCTTTCTCTGCTTCCATGGAACTCCGAAGAGCATTGAGCAGGTTGGTGATTTAGGTGAATTCCTTTGCAACACCCATCAACCTCAAGGATGGCCCTTCTATACGAAACAATGGTGTTACCTAGAGATGTAAATAAAAGCCAGGAAAATTTCTTCAATATTGATGCATCTTCTGTCAATATGATGCTTGCTGCCAATTCACATGATAAATAATTCTCTGAGTCCCAAAGGTCCATTTATATCTCTAGCCATGGGTCACTCAAGATATTTGAACCTTATCATTCTAAGGTATGCGGGTGTTATTTGGTTCAGTTTTCTCATTCTCTATTTTCTTATATTGATCAGATTTGCGTCTTCAAATTTATATCTCATTATCAAATCTATGATGAAACATACAGAAAGAACAATCGAAAATCGGATCTCCCTTGATTTAGTTATGGTTATTAGGAGTACTGCATGTTTGATTATATATACATGTCCGCTTAAGAAAAGTGATCGAATGACACCCACATGCATTTTATATCTGCTTTTCGGTGGAGATTTCCATCCCATCAATGCAGAAGTGTGCACCCATCAATATTCAAGGCTCACCAACAAGAAGGAAAGGCTCTCACCAAGGACAAAACATGCAACGTTTTTGGAAGCCTCCGTATGAATGGGATCGAGTCAAACACCTAAAAGTGGTCCCATGTGAATAGGATCGAGGAACTCTCTAATTAATCTGGAACGTGGGAGAGCTATAGAATGATATCGAATCCCAGTCCCATTCACATGGAGGCTTGCATGTCGCCAAAATAAAAATCAATTTGTCCAAGTTTTTGGCTCACCAGTGACCATAAACCCAAGTTCTTGACATGAACAGCTTGTTTCCAAGCTAGAACTCTTGATCAAATATTTAACAACGATGCTTGTTCGCAAAACTATAGTGAAGACATCCGTCACCAATTCTTTCACACAAGGACAACATGATGTTTCATATTTCACCCAGAGGCTTGGGAATCTTACACATGAAAAGCACGACTCGTTTTGCAACTTCAGCATGATAGAAGAGGGGGTGGTAACAAAGGCTTCCTTTGTAAACGCAAGTCAGTCGTGCTTCATGTGACGTTTGGTATGACAAGGGACTAATTCGTACTCTACAAAACGCAAGCTCTGTTATACTCTTCTTGGGCTCTGAATGAGTAGGTATGAGAAATTTATATATCGTGATGGAGGCTTGGTATGCTATAATTCTGCGACTGATTCTACTAATTAAACCAATTTCGAGCACAATGGGCTGTTGTTCCTCGATTATGGCTGGTGTTGGTCACAATTAGCAATCCATGTGACATATTGACATGACACTCCTTGTTCTCCTAAACCTTGAACCCAACTAAAAACCGCAGAATTGGTGGAAGTAATAAAAAACCCACTACCAACATATGAGTCCTAGTCAATCGTCCTCTATAGTTGAGGACCCGTTGTTGTTGTTGTTGTTTATTTTTTTTTATTTTTTATTTGTGCAAACAGTGAGTAAAATGCTAAGAGTCTTTACTCACGACTAAGAGTATTTTGAATAAGTTGGTACAAATGATGCACAAAAAATACTCAAGACATTTTTATGAGATGGATGTGCACAAGTATTAAAAAGAAAGCCCACAAATGGCATACATTAAACGCTCCTAATGGCAAAACTAAAATAACGACTCCTTTCTGTCAACATTTGTTTCCTTTTTTGCTCTACAAACTCAACAAGTGAGAGCCTCTACTTGCAACTCTCAGTATTATGGGTAATTTACTACATGGGATGCACTAGTCTCATTGAGGATTCCTTGTGCATTGGTTCTGCACAATAACCAAAATTAACCTTTCATTGACTAAGAGAGACTCATGATATTGGTTACATTTGAGTTTGTTGCTTTCATCGAGAATCAAGTGTCTTTCATTGATGCCAACTATGGTTGGCGTCATCTCTCTATTTGTTTCAATGAAAAAGAGGGACACATGATTACAATTCATTTCAATGTAGGTGTTAATAGATTATTTCACTAGGCTCTCTCCAATCATGTCCATGGAGGGCTTAAGCTTCTCCTTGTCAACAAGAGGGAGTTGTTGCACACCATTGTACCTTTCCAACATCCATGTTAATAGAATATGCTCCCTCTTGGTTCAAGGTCAATTTATTTCAAATCTGTCCCATTAGACTAATATAGGGTCTTTGAAGTTGGTTCCAATGTCAAATTTTCTTTAGGAAGTAATATCCAACCTACATACTATTTCATGTGATTTTTTATTGAATGAATGAGAGCTATGCTAGTTTGCAATGATTCCCTCTCACCCTCCTTGCTCTCAAGCTTAAATGGGGGAATTTTTGGGATAAGGCATGGAATAAGGAGGAGGGGCTTTATATGGTTGCTATGGAACTGAGCTATTGTTGTCAACAATGCATATGGGCACGTTGTTGAAGTCAAGATAACTGACCTTATTGTGGGCACTTCCAACTTCATAAACAACTTTGGCCGTTGGATTGCATAGGGGGAGTCATTTTTTTTCAAACTTTTCAAAAAAATTTGGGCACAAATTGAAAATTCAATTCCAAAAGAACCCAAAATACAACCAACCCGGGCGAGCTAGCGCAACTTGAGTGGAATCAAGAAATTGGGGGAGTCTTTTCATTTGGTCAGCAAATGCAAATAACAAAGATCGTCACTTCAAGATTGAAATTGTAATGTAAAGGTTATAAGATGTCAAATTGAAAACCCTCTTTCTTTTTAAGTAATGACACAAGCCCTCCCAATTATAAGATTATTGAATGTGCAATGATTACCATACATTAAGCACATATTATAATCTCATAAGACACGTGTCTTTTTGTGTATGTTTGTCATGACGAGCCAATATATGGGTGTCCAAATAAGAAGAATGATCGCATAAGGCCCACATAAGGTCCAAATCGACTAGGTTTGTTTCACTACATTGCTCTAGAGAGAGCAAGATCTCAATATAGGTATACATCAATGTTGGACCGGTATATAGGTGAATGCATAGTATCAATAATAAACATTAATAATGGTATTGCAATACCTACATTTGGTATCAGATTTGTAACACTATTTAGATGTTGATATGTAGTGGATATTTCAAGGTGAGAGAATCTTCATAAGTATACCCGAGTTATTATTTGGGTCAATATCATTCCTAACCATATTGATACTAAGACAATTTTATCTAGCTTTGATGATTCTTGCATAGTTATAGACTTGAATGGCATCAAAACAAAAAAAATGTCTTCAGATATTCAAACTCTACCAATATCAACAACATGATTTCCTCTTTATAAATACCCAAATGACATCAAAAAAAGATAATACCAGTCCAATGCACCCTAACCTCTATAATATCACCCATCTTAATGTCACTCCTTCTCTTCTATCCCGAAACCCTAGGGAACATATGTCCTCAATTTAAATCTCCCTCTTGGTTGTCACATTTCCCTCCCATAAATCATGGAAGAAGCACCAGTAGAATTACCTCAAACCATTTACCTTCATTACAAGACACTCTTTTCTCTCATCATTTGACCTTTGTGGTTAAGGTATTGGGTGGGTTACGGTTTAGTGCTTGAAATTTAGAAGGCATGTAGGAAGCATAAAGCAAAGACTTTGAGAAGGCTTGAAGAACTCAGATTGCGGAGGCACGCACCAGCAAGCTCACGAATTTTGGAGTTGGGGCATGCAAAACTGCTCAATTTGAGAAAGAGCTACTATGGAATCACATTGCAGCAGCGAAGTGGAATTGTCATGAAACTCAACAGAAGCAGGTGAGACAAGTGGAGGTCATCTAGTATCTTGACGACGTTCCTAACAATTTTGGTGTTGCCAATCCTGCTTTGCGCTAATAATTTGAGGATTCATGAGGAGTGATTGTCGCACGCTTAGTACTGTGCAACTTTAATTATCTTTCTATAGGCTTCAATTTGGTGTTGAACATTGGATTGAGCAACTTCTCTATGTTGTTACAGTAGGGAAGTGAACAAAGTGCTTGAGGCAAATCTGGTGGTCACCTCGTATCTTCTAATTTCCATCTCAAATTTGCCTTCTATGAGTTGTTGTATTGTGACAATCTATTCACAATCAACCATTGTAAAGGCATTGTAAATTTAAAAAAACAATGACTAAATATGTAATGTTTCAATAGAGAATATCTCAATGTTGTTGCAATTGAAGTATGTCACAATGTTGATCCAAATTGAACACATTCAATGCGAATTTCGTACATGATTGTAATACTATGGTTGGAAATTGGTCTTGAAACAATGTCTTGACAATGGTTTGTCAGTGGCTGTTGATTCTTTGCCTTTACAATGCTCAATTGTTTCAATGTTGGAAAATTCTTCTGTTATTCAATATAGATACAATATTGTGTGAATACAAAAGCAAATACTCAGTAAAAAAGTATGAATTTTGTATCAAAATTTGTATTTATTGAGAAAGAAATGTCCTACCTTAGAAAAGTTGGGTACTACATGTATTGCACGTAATACACTAGCAACTTCAAAAACAACATAGGCTGTAGGCAAAGATTGCCACACAAGCTCAGGACAACCAACTAGTCTAGAAAGGTGATTTGCAGGCACTTCCCTGTACATTCTAAGAAATACCAATTCTTTGCAAAGTTTTTCCCCATCTTCACTTATCACATTTACCTTAAAGAGAAGCCTTATCTGTCCATATGATGTCACTTCATCTTGGCCACTTGCTTCCATTTGAACGGCTACACTACTAAACCAAGGTCTGTGATGAAAGGAATGTACTGCTCTTGCGTACATAGGCCAATCAGCAAAGCGATTAGAAGACCCTGATGGTATGGCCAAGGATGTAAAAATTCGGATGACCTGCATTAGAATCTGTGCATTGGTTAATAATGTTTCTTGTAACATAATCACAAGATTGAATTGACACACTACTTTCATTGGTTCTTCTATGAATATTACAGACATACAAACTATTAAAGGTTAAGTAAACAAGCCTATCATGATTTTACATTTACCTCATCTGAAACCAGCTTGTTATCCATTTTATATAGGTCAAATGCTCCAATAAATTGTTGACGTAACTCAGGCTGCTCCATCAAGATCCTTTGTGCACTTTTGGGTACAAAATTTAATTGTGTTGAAGCATAAGAAAATTGAAAATCTTCTTTCATCCAAGATAATTGCACGTTGACCCGATCTCCAGATAGTATATTGGCTCCTGTTGCAACAGCCTTAGACATAATATGTTAATAAGGTTAGTAGATTGTTTTTCCTCAACACCTTATAAAATCATAAACCCATTTTTAAAATTCTAAAATAACCTCTAGATGGAAAGGAAGTTGCAGTATTCAGTTCATCAAGTGTAGGGAAGTTGAAGCATTCACCTCATCAAGTGCAATGTATTTTTCAGCCTTGGTCTTTTCCTCATATCCATCCTTGTCCATTGATAGTTTTCGCAAAGCATTTAATCTGTAGTTGTGTTTTAAAATTTGAGATGTTGCATTCCTTTTGTTACTTGCTCTGTAACCCCTCTTCATTAGTGTAATATGAAGTTGTTCATATTGGTTAGTGCTATACTCCCACGGAAGTCCTGATCTGCGTATACAATCTGAAAAATGTGACATAGCATGAATTTTGATTGTTTTGAAGCCTGATTTTTGCCACCTTCCCATAGCTTGTTTGAAAGTCATAACAGCCCTGGAATCAAAACAAACAATATTCATTAGTAAAAACTTATATACCAACACATATTTTCTTGAAATATTACGAGACTTTTACACATATACATTGTTGTTGCACTAAACAAGTAATTAATATTACCTGTTCATGGTGTCATCCATGAGCTCCAATGAGTTGCTGGTGTGCTCATGGCTTCGACTTGCCAACTTGTACCATTTCAAAAACATTACAAAAGCCTTGATGACATTATCCTCAAATAGATTGATAAGACAAAACACAATCACCTGTTCAAAACACATACAATAATATCTTTGTAAGTGTTATAGAAATAATGCATACTAAAAAAAATAACCAAGTAAGAAACAAAACTAATACATGTAGACCTTACCTGCATTACAGCCCGATGCTCAAAAGCAGCAAAGTTAGCGTTGGAGTTGAAGTAGCCTCCTTTATCAGTGCCTGGAACTCTGTAATGAGAGTACCTTGATTCTTTTTGTATTGTTGCCAAACGCTTGTCCAATTCAAAAATGGCCTTAGAAGTGCAGACTGCCCCTTCACTAGACATATCTCTCAAAATTGAAACCAAGGTTTTAAAAATCCCAATATCTGCTTGGTGGAGTACATCAACATTGATAGCTGCATATGGATTGCCAAGTTTAGTAGTATATGGAAGTTTAGTAGCTGCATATGGAAGCCATCGCAGAAACGATTGTAGCTCAGCTGCTTACTTACCCGCTTCAAGCGGTAAGATTTCGTAGTCTCGAATGTTTTGAATTTCCTAAATTCTGCTGCTATTCTTACATGAACAGATTCCCTCGGCGCAGGTTCTGCTCTGACATTTGTGGTAAGGCTTTAGGGTTTCGGCTATGGTGTCTGTCGTCCTAAACTTTCTGTCGTTTTAAACCTTATGTGAACTCATAGGGTTATATATGCAAACTCATCACATCATCATTAGTGACTCGGAGCTAATTCTTCTCCCAGACTATACTGCTGAGAACAATTAGTTCATGTTGATGAACCTCTTTTTCTGGAATTATATTGACGCAAGTTGAACCATGTTTCTAAACTGTTTTTCGTGGCTCAATCTTCAGGTACAGCTTCACATCATTCTTAGTGGGAATCACTTTCAGAACGAACTTGGAATGTGGATGAGGTAGGTGTATCATTGATAGTTGTAGCTTCTGTATTGAATTCCAAGTAGTTGTTCCTGTATATTTTCTGATTGCCTTATCTTATGTATCAAGTGTCTTTATGTTTCCTTCACAGTTAGCAACTAATGTTGAATTCAGCGCTCCCTCGTATCCCTGAAACCTCAGAGGTTCTAAGACTTCAGTTTCTTATTTAGTGTTTCATCAAAAATCCAATTACTACCGCTCATGGAGCAATTCGAACTACAGGTGTGTCCATCTGTGCATCTGAAATTGCAAGAACGAGCAAAGTTGGGCTCATTGCAAAGTTGGACTTAAGATCGAACTGCGTGCAAGTTATCAAGCAACCCTGTTTACTGCAGTAGCTTAAGCCTGCATCGAGACAGGTCCTTCCGGTACATCCGAATGCCATTGATACAGCTGCCTACAGGTGAGTCAATTAGGAAAAAAAGGCGACTTCAAATGAACTACAATGCTGAACTTGGGAGCTTGGGCTTGTGTAAAGTGTGAGCTTGGGGTGGGATCGGTCCAGTGCTGTATGCATGTTCTGGATTTGTTGAATCTGCTATTGCGTTCATGTACACTTGACCGACCACGTTGTTGTTCTAGACTCTCATGATACAGTTTTCCTGAACTCTTGAAATTCAACCAGTTATTGCTCAATCTCAACCGGTTCATCTGTAACTAGCGGTTGGTTGGTTCTCCCTGTTCATTGTGTGTATGTGCCTTTCAGTGTGAAATTGAAGCTGACCTGACATGATGTCTTTGTTGATATTGGATGTATAATTGCAGGAGCATGCCAAAGGGCCAGCAGCTCAGGCTCGAGAACTGGAAGAGTTGACGCAAATTTATGTTGCCAGGGGCCTCAACTACACGCTCGCTAAGCAGGTAATTTGATACTTCCTTGCATATAAACTCCTTGTGTTAACCTCAAAGTTCACATTCATTGTGAAAGTCTGGAATTGATCAATCTGCAAGTGTCAGCAATTCTTTTGGTGGCCCTATAAGGCCACAAACATGTAAATGCTACCCTCAATCTTCAAGTGGAATGGAAAAACACGGGAGACAAATTCCTTCATGACATTCATCCCAGTAGCCAATTTCTGTAAAGGAAATTACCAAATTATGATGATGGTGGTGGCAAAATTGTCTATTATCACATGTGTACTGATGCCACACTAGATACAAGGGGAAAAGAGAAAAGGCGGACAAAAATCTACAAAATGTATATATCGAAGTGTATAATTTTAATGCTAGATGTAGGGAGAAGATAAAAACTGTTTCTAATAGCAAAGGTGAACTTAACAGTCTTGCTAAGTTCACTAAAAGGTCACTAAAAGGTTGCTTGGCAGGTTAGTTTCAGTGGAACCATGACAGGCGCAAGGAACAGTTCACAACTTTGTTACACAAATGCATTCAAAAGGCTTGCAGGCCGGAATAGAAGGGTTGTTCTAAGCCAGAATGTTAGGAGGTTGAGCCAGTCTTCAAATGGAGGTTGTGATGAGATCAATGCCCATGGCAACCAGCCAGATACGATACTGGGAACTCCTCTGGACAGGCAAGCATAAATTGAACGGCTTTCTATTTCTATTAGAAGCTACTCTTTCATTTACACATTCCTCTTGAATCTTAAGTTACCTTGTTCTTTGTGCACATAATTTTAATCAATGTTTTGATCATAACATTGGTACTTTCAGGCTATATTTGAGTAGTTTGCAAGGAGAACAAGCTTTGGCTGGCAATAGAGGTCATCCTGGTCCAAGTACAAGAAGGATGAATCATCCTGGACATAGGTATCACTTGTATATATTATATTAGTATAAGATGGTTGATTTAATGTTAATTTCACATGATTTTAATGCAAAGTAGTTGTCTCTAATTTGTTGTAATTGCAACCATGATTGTTGTAGTCTGGGAGCAAAAGAGCATGTTGCTGGCGGTGGATGCCAAGATCAAATGATGAGAGATGCAGAAGCAAGGCGAAACCCTCTTTCTGAACACAGGTTTGTTATGTGAAACTCATATTAATTCAATGCCCAGTGCTGCATCTTGGTATATAACTCATGTATATGTTTAATGTGGTTTACAAGACATTGATTTACATTTGTCTGTATCAGCCATGATGTACCGGTATTGGAAGACCATTTAGAGGGAAGACAAGATGGAGTTGCAGGCCATGTGGCTGAAAGACAAAATGGAGTTGAAGCTTCCGGTGATCACATTACATTGGAGAGAAGTGCATTACAACGGCTTAGAGATGATCCGTGGAGGAAAAAAGCCAGAGAACTCACAAAAGAAAACCTTGTTCTCGTAGAATCCCTGAAAAGGTTCCAGGAGACTACCGCTTCAAAACCGAAATGTTGCCAATTAAAGCATGTAAAGGTATGTCAATATATTTTAAATTAAAAATATGGCCATTTCTTTGTTAATGAATGTTTTTTTTTGGGGGTATTACAACTGAGAATAACTTTTTATTTATTGCAGAAAGTTATGACCGATGTTGCAACAAAGATTCTTCTTGGAAATTTTGTCTTTTCAACTATGTATCCAACAGAGGACACTTTGGTTGAATGCATCTTGGCTGCCTTTAACATACCCCCTGATGACCACACAATACGTGAAAAGTTTCTAAAAGAATGGGGAACTCTTGGAGATGAAGAATCCAGCTTACATTCGTTTGCCACACGCAACATTCGTGAGAGAAGAGGTTCTATAACAAGAGATTTGAGAAATGAGTTGTATAAGGTTCTTGGGGTAACAAAACCAGAAGTAGATGCTACACCTCAAGATTTGCAAACATATGCAACACAGTTACGAACACTGTGTGAAGGTATGTGGATTTGTTAATTTAGTTCATATGAATTTTCATGCATAACGTTGAAGTACTTAAAATGTAGATGAGTATTGATAAAAAAAACTTTTATTAAATCACTTATGACATGTACTGAATTGTGTGTATAGGAGATCGTTGGAGGTTTGGAAGTGGCTCAAATGGAGTGCCAGATCCTTATGGATCACAAGCTTTTTATGGTGCAATTGCTAAGGTTGTATTGGGTAGGAGGTATGATCGAAAGGGCACTGTTTGTGTGACTTTGGAGCAATGTGGTTTCTTTTACCACGTGGTGAGTCAAATTATTCTTAACCTGGCATCCTCTAAATTTTTAATATTAAATGATGTAATTACCTCCAATTAATATAAATTGGCTATAATTCTTATTGCAGATGAATTTGGCCATGCATGGAAAAAATTTGACAGAAGGCCATGCATCCATGCACATCCGTGCTATGAAGTGTGCTGAAGATGAGATCAAGAAAAATCTTTGGCGGATGTCGCGGGTTATCATAGTTGAAGCTGACGTTGATCGGTGAAAATAGGCTATCTGTAGGAGATTGTAATAGAAATTCAAGTGTTTGTGCCATTGATTTGATAGAACTTACTTAGTGTGTACAGTTTGAAATTTTGTATGTAGTGTACAATGCAGATGATTGAACATAACCTTTAATCAAACATTTGTTGTGTTTTGTTGAAATTGCAAATTGCAGAAAATACTTTGTGTTTGTATGAAGAGTTACATTACGGTTTGCATCTTCATTTGGGTGAAGCTCTTAGTTTGTAGGTCATTGTTTCAATTTATAATTTGTTACTCCTATTTACTCCATGAACTACTTCAAAATAATTACCTGGAAGGTCAAGGGACGTGCCATTTGTAAGATGACAATCCTGCATTTGATAATGTAATCAACATCACTTCAATTTAATATCAACATAGAAACCGTGATTTAAAAATGCAAAGTTGTTTTTATATTATTGCAATGTAAAACGTAACAGTGATGTTTCAATAAGCAATTGACATAAAAAATCATCATGCTTACAATATTGTGTTTACTTTGTGACAATGAATGTTGTTTAGGCATTGTGAATGCATTGTTTCACAAAGCTTTGTTTCTCCATTGTTTCTACATTGGTACATTTTCTATTGTCTCCATATTGTTGACTTGATGTTATTATATTGTTCCCCAAAATAAATGGAACAATATTGTTTTGACAAAAAAATCTCAATGAAACAAGCATTTGCCGTCTTTGAGATGTCGGTCTCGTGAGTAGCAACACTTCTTCTCCACTTGTTGTGTCCTAAAATTAGAGGATTCTAGGAACGTGTGCATTTTCTACCAACAACAGTGTTCTCAAATGACTTAGAGGTTCGACTACAACTGTGTAATCCATACTTCAAATTTTATACTATTTGAGGAGTATTGAGGATTGAATGTCGCACTCTTATTGCTGTGCAACTTGAAACCTTTCAACAGACTTGATTTCGTATTGGATTTAGGAGGTTTAATTTCTTCATGTAAGTCGAGTAGCTTCCCTTTCTCCTTGCAGGAAGAAACTGAACAAAGTGTTGGAGACAAGAGCGGAGGCATCTTGTATCTTACCGCCGTTTCTTATGATTTCGGTCTTGTGAGTACAAGCGATTCTTCTTGACTTTGCTGTGTGGTAACATTTGAGGATTGTAGAGGAATGTGTGCATTTCCAATTTTAGTTCTATCGACAACAGTGTTCTCAACAACGTCTTAGAGGTTTGAAGTACACTACAACTGTGCAATGCGTGCTTTGATATTCTTCAAGTGAATGGAGATCTCGAAGTGTGCAATCTGAGAAGTGTTTCAATCTGGTACTCGAAACTCAAAGGAAACCGTTCATAGCAGCACTATTATCGACTTGCTCTGAGCTCCCGGGGTGGCAACTCAAACAAATAATTACAGGGGGCTCGTCCAAAAATTTCACAATTTCACAAAGCATAGATTATGTAAACATAATCGTACATATACTCTAGATTATGTTTCAAATAATCTGGATTCATTATTTCCATTAAAGTACAAAAATTGTATAATTCTCTTGGCAATCCGACCACTTCTGGACGAAATCTTGTCGCTTCAGTACTGCAGAAGACGATTATACAGAGAAATGTGAATGTGAGTTGCGATCAAGCATGAACCATGTGTGGATCGATCCGAAAAAGGGGTGTGCAATTTAGCCTGGCTAAACACCTACGCAAGGAGAAGCAGACAGAGACAGAAAGCAAACGCTATATACTCTGATCCTGCGCTGTGCTTAATTTCACCGAGAATTCGCGATGAGAAATCAACCAGCCTTTCTACACCTAACCGTGCAATCAGCATGCAAGCCTTCCAAACCGATTCAAGTTTTTTGCATCATAATATTCAGCCTGGCGAAAATATCTACACAAGATTGGAGAACGGGAGGACAGCAAGCAGCACAATATAGGAACTCTCTTCCTGCGCTATGCATAATTCCTGCGAAGCCCGGGATCAGAAACCGACTGGCCCTCTCGCACCTAATTAATTTTTAACCTTGCGAGAGAGCATGGAAGGCGATACAACACTATTATGCACTCTTATAAGCACTGACAATCGGAATAATCATGGCACTTGGATGATCAATAATCTCTCTCGATCGTTTGAGGTCTACTCTTCAAGGTTTCCGCATCAGAATATGCAGCCTGGCTAAAAAACTCTACACGAGATTGGAGAAGAGGAGGACGACAAGCAACCCTAAACCCCTAAACCCTAAACAAAAAGGTGAGGCTTGTAATGATGTGTGCACAAATGGGTGCTCTACAAACGGGTTGAAGAGTTTCAGAATAGAATCGGCAGAGAAGCCGCTGAGAGAAGTTAGGAAGGGAATTAGGGTTAGGGCTTACAAGTCAAAATAATCTATATTATCTTCAAAATTTTGTAGATTATACAAATTATAATTAGGTCTGATGAAGACCAGATTATGGACAAGCTCCCCTGTCCAAGAGATAGTCCACATTATGTTCAAATTATTGATGTATTATTACACACATACATGTTCAAATCAAAAAATTATTACGTATTTTGAACAGTCTCAATGTGCACTACATCACTCCATTCTAAGTTTTGTACAATTGTTCTTTGGTATGAACGTACCAAGATAATATGGATGGATTATCTGTTACATATTATTTTGCAATAGTTGCCACCCCGGGTCTGAGCTAAAAGTTGAGGATTGCAGAAGATTAATTGCTCTCGCGTTTCTTTTCTTTTTCCCTCTTGTTCTTCAATGCTGTAAGCATTCTCAACAATGTCTAGAGGTTCTGAATGGAGTAAAAATTGTGCTGCCAAATCTTTACTATTTTGTGTCGCATTCTCGTCAATTAAGTGGAGTTGGATGCATTAAGTCCAAGTCGCCAGCTACGTCCTCACCAAGATGAATGCTTTTTCTATTGTAAATGTGACATCATCTTTTTTATTTTGTTCTCGTGATCAAGGAGAGAAACGTTTTATCCCAGCCTTGGTTCGTTGTTGACAAACTTTGATGAGATTTGAGGAAAGTCACTTCAACAAATATAGGAAATCTTTTGCTTGAGAGAACTCTTTGGTAGACATTTGTGCTCAGGTGGGATGTGATGTAGAGGATCTTTAAGAGTTCAGAGTATGAATTGAGAAATGGAGTGAGTCATGAGAATCTAGTTTACCATACCTTTTGCAGAGAATGTTTAGAATGCTTGTCAAGAGACTTGAAGGCAAGGTGATTTTCTTAGTTTATTTCTTAAATATGTATATTAGTTTTCTGCTCGATGTCTTTTCCTAACAATGTGCTAAACTATAACCAGGACAAGTTCCGTAAACAGAAGGTTGAATCGTTGCACAAAGAGATGGAAAAATCAGCATCACATCAATATATGATCCATTTGTGACTCTGTGAGCAACATTCACAGGAACTCTTGAATATCTTTCGGTGTCTGAGCTAGAATAATTTTTTGGAGGTAAAAAACTGCTACTAAGAAGTATGATATTAAGAGTTTTATGTTGCATGGTTGGTAGTGACCATTTACATGTTATGTATGTAAAAGTATTTTTTTGTACTGTACTTATTCTTGTCATTTTGTACATATTATTATGAAATTATGAACAAACATATCCTAGAAAGTTTGAGTTTGCTCATGTGTGCAACTTTGGGAGATTATCCATGTCCCATGTATGAATTCATCAACTTGAGCATTGCAATGTTGCACTTTGTGTTATTTCATAATGTCATAATATGCTACACTAAATTCTCTATTATCATGCATCCATGTTAAAACTACAGACCTCCTTAATATCACTGCCTTTGGTTGCCACATGCATGATATTAGGGAAATTAGAGTGTACTAGTATATGAGATGTATGGTGCATGCTCTACATAAGTTTGGAGAACAATTGGAAGTAAATATCGTACTCCCAGGAAGGTTTAGACAAATCGTTGTCAAATAATCTTTTTCCCTTTCAAGATGAATATTCTGCTAGATTCTCACTTTCCTATTACAAAATATGGGAGAGAGGGATTTGTCGCATACAAATATACCTCTCATTCATCCAATATAAAAGCCATGAAATAGTATGCAACCCAAAGATTACTAATTATAATCAATCTGATATTGGAAGTTGTTTTAGAGTCTCTTAATTAGTACAATCCAAGTTATTGGAGATGAATTTGACCATAAACCTATAAGGGGTCAAGTTCTCTCTCTCTCCACAAGTTTTTTCAAGTTTTTTTTGCAAATCTCCAAATAATATGATTAATGCCAAAACCGCCGTGATACTATAGTACACCGTTTATGGTACTTTGTGTCACTAACTTGTGGTCACTAACTTATTTATGTGACTAATGGAAATGTTTTGTTTGGGCCCTGCATTCTAACTTAGTGAAATTTGTTTTACCAACTTTGAGAATAATTCCCTAATTAAGCTGGGTCTGAGCAAAATTTTGATTGGGTTTTCAGCCTTTTATGATCTAAAATGATGCATCCAACATAATCCGACTGTATGATATTTTAGAAGACTATCTATTTTTATTATAAAAGAAATGAAGGTATTATGTGTTCATCGTGTTGCTTGTTTTTAACATCCAAACTATCATGTTATTTTGGCATTTCTAGTTATGCTCGATCAGAGGTGGAGTTATTATGAGGTCCAAAACTATACACATAATCACACAACAAGATGTGAATGCCCCTTGTTTCTAAATGTTTCTACATGGTGAGGAGGGCAAAGTTGCTTCACCCAAAGTGAAAACATGGTTAATTAATTATAGCATGTACTATCTATTTTGGAGACAATCTAACCATGAAGTTTAGGGAGTTTAGGAATTGAACATCGGGGAGTTTTTGCCATAGCAATGTCTTCAAGCATCTTGCTGGCCAAGCACTTCCATGTGAAGTAGGGGGGCTAATATATGGGAGAGTTCATTTGCTTTGTTATCCAACATGCAAGTTGGAATGTGCTGGCTCGCACTTACCCATTTTGGATGTTGCATGAGTGGATTAATGAATTTTGTATCATGAGACTATGGAAAAATGAAAATAATAAAAATGAGAATGAAAACTGCAGGCAAGGTTTGAGTAATAAGATTTTGCCACCATGAGAAAATTTAGTGTAAAAATACAATGGAATATCTTGGGTCCATACCAATAGGTTTATGAAAATCAGGTTTTGTTGTTCAAATGAAAGTCAATTTCCAGGTTTGAAAATAAAGAGGTGATCAGGTCACCCTCCTCAAACTTTAACCTCCCCAACAATTGTACTGACCACTAATCATTTTCCCCATAATTTTAGTACACACTTCCATGTGGAGGGGGGTCCAACTTTTTGTCATCTATTGGTCTTCGTCAACTTTGCCAAAACACGGAAGTGTGCCATTAGCCTCCACCTTAGCCTTGTAGCCCTCTCAAGTTGTGTTCAAATTGCATAATAATCAGGTCGCCCCTTATTAATGACAGTGCCCAACACGATTTTTGGGCATAATCGACTAATATCCTAGTGTTTCCAAGTCCAATCGGTTACATGCTATCTTTCAGTTTTTCTTCATTGAATTGGGGTATATTCTATCAATTCCTCTAAAATGGTTGGTAATCTTTTGAAGTCTCAAACTTCAACTGGTTCATTTGTAACAAACAATTGGTTCTCCCCGTTCATTGATTCTTGAAGGCTTTCCATTATAGATAAAGAAAGGACACCCCATTCAACACGGTGGATGCTAACCCCTACGAACTTTCAAGGGGAGGTGGATAAGGGCCGGGGCCCGTGATCTAGCATCTATGGGCAACCCCCACCAAACAAATCTAATGTTTTCAGATCCTGATAAAAAATTATTGCTCGCTCCGCCCAACTTTGAAAAATAAAAATGCCCTTGCATTTTTAAAGGCCGTTTGTCCATATAACCCATATTGAATGCACTTCATCTTCAAGGTCCAAAATCCAATTTATGTGTTCACTTCCTTTGAGTAAATAAGCAAGTGATTGGGATCTCATTTTCAAAGTGAAAGGTCAATAAAGCATGTAATTAACTTGGAAGTGAAAAATATTACAAAGCCCTCATTGGCATTGAGGTTACGATTTTTGTGATTTACTATTGAAAGGGTCTTTGTCATTCTAAAATGGAACTAAAATTAGTGTTTTATTTTGAGTATGTTTATTCTATAATATTTTAGTTAATGCCTTCTATTTCCACAAGTATTTATACACATGCAAACTATTAAAGTGTGATTAATGTAATTAATCCTAATTAAGCACAATTAAATCAGAAAGTATGCTTACCAGATAAATTAAGCCTTATTAATTATAAAATGCACTTACCAGAATTAATCATGATTTCATTCAGATATGAGGAATGATGTGCTTAATTACACTTGTTTAGGCTCCCTTACGCTTAATTAGGCTAAATGCACTTACTTGCACTTAATCAGGCTTAATTAGTTTGAATGTGTATGAATACTTGTAGAAACCTATGCCTTGCGCTCAATTACCTTCTAATATGGTTATTTAGACTTAATTGCATCCGATCACACTTTATTAGTTTGAATGTGTATAAATACTTGTGGAAATAGAATGCATTAACTAAAATATTATAAAATAAACATACTAAAAATGCCACACTAATTTTAGTGCCATTTTAGCATGACAAAGACCCTTTCAATAGTAAGTCACAAAAATTATAACGTCAGTGCCAACGAGGGTTTTGTAATATTTTCGACTTCCAAGTTAAGTACATGCTTTATTGACGGTTTCACTTCGAAAAGAAAATCCCAATCACTTGCTTATTTACTCAAAGGAAGTGAACGTATATATTGGATTTTGGACCTTGAAGATGAAGTGTGCCAATATGGGTTATATGAACAAGCAACCTTCAAGAATGCAAGGGCAATTTTATTTTTTGAAGTCGGGTGGAGTGAGCAACAATTTTCGGTCGGGATCTGAAAATTTTAGATTTCGTTGGTGGGGGTTGCTTGGAGGTGCCGGATCATGGGCCCCGGCCCCTATCCACGTCCCCTTGAAAGTTCATAGGGGGAGGGCTAGCACCTGCCATACAACACTAAGTTATGTGGCCCTAAAGTGGCACTTCCCAATGCATTCTGGCCAATGGATGGGATGGGAAATTATCTCATCCCAACAATTATGAATTATGCACATGTTCATTTCAAGTAGTAGAATCGGAGTTGGGTTGCAAAAATTATAGGAGGTCATTTAGTGAAGTTTTTCTTTCTCTTCAAAGGGTTTGCGTGAGCCATCCCAATTGTGTTAGCACGTAGGTAGTCCAATCTTAGCATGTCACATGTATTTTCGTTGTCCATTATTGCTCCAAGCCTTGTAATTTACCACTCCAATACATGCATCCAACAAGAAGGGTGATCATCTAATGTCCACATATCTTAGAAGATATTCATTGGCAAGTGCATCAAGAGTAACTTATATGTAAAGTTCCTAAAAGAGGAATCAAACTAAGAGTTTTGGGAGTTTGGTCTTTCTTTATAGGACTTTTCTATCTAGGGAGTGGACTCATCATTGGAAACCTAAATGACATGTGTGGGTCACTATGAAATAAAACCCCCTATATACGAAAAGTTTATATAGAAGCACAAATGTAGATGTACGAATGGCATCCTAGAATATGAACTCGTGTATTTATACTAAACTTTTCATTTTCATGTGACAAATGCCTCCACTACATATATAAAATAAAAACCATGAATTAAATAAACCTTTATAATTATAAAAACCACTTTCACTTTCCAATAACAAAGTCATTGAAGGTTTTCCATCCATAACATGTAACTCAATGTATGCAACAAAACAAACAAACAAAGATGAGAGCACAATAACGTAGCTACAATCCAAAGAGAAAACCTCAAGGGAGCCCATGAGCACTTCAAGAGTGCAAACTAAAATAAAAATGCAACTGAAAACCCTAACAAGATGGACAAGGTAGTCATTGAGGACTATTACCATATGACAACAATGAATGAAAACATGAATTGGATGAAACTAACACAATTTTTGTCAACTTGTTCTCTAAACCTTAGGGGCTCCCTTTTGTAAGTAATTTTACCTCAAAATTCTTAGTAGCCTTTCTAAATGTACACACGAAAGCAAAATAATACATCCCTCATATAGATTCTATGTATGTCAATGCCTCAAATAAAACCCCTTCTTACACTCATGTTAGTTAATACGTTGTATGAATAATCCACTCCCTAGGTTTTCAATTAAGAGCTCATTAGAATTTATTCCATGTCGGAGCCTAATGTTGAAAGTTGGGTGAAACTCTTGGACCTCCTCTTTCAGAAACTTTGAGAAAACTATTAGATCTAACATAGGGTGTGAGCAATGACCCCCCGGCCCCCTTAAATCTCCACTTGACCTAGGCTAGGCTAGCCTAGCCCAACAATTGTAGTATCACAAAACTAGAAAGTCAATATTTTCATAGCATGACCCCACTATTTTATTGTGTTAATTTAAGTCTTAAGAAAACTTGAGTGACTTTATGCATAAGCTCTTAGACTCACCTACTAGGTAACCAACTTATTTGGAGTTTGATCAAGATACTTTACAGATAAGTTTGTTGTGTGAAAAAATCACAAAATTTAGCTATTCTAATCTGTGCAATTAGGTTGCCCCATACTAATTTACTGATATTCCACACTAATGTAAGATTTTCTTACCATAGTTTTCAATAATTTATTTCTTATTGTGGTTGCTATATGGATATAAATAACAAAATGTTTACCTTTTGTGATCTAATTTTATTGTAAGGTAATTTGCATGGATAAAGAGTCAACCTATTCGTGAAGGCAACCTAATTGCACATATCAGTTTACATCTTTGAGTCTTGACTCAATGCAAAGAAACTATAATAATTGGAGATTAGGAATTGAACTTCTAACATCTAGTGGATGCCGAATGGGTGGGATGTTGAACTAGTTGCATCAGAAGCAAAACTTACACCACGCAGTCATTTGAGAAAGAAACTTATGCAATTCTTTTTATTTCCATTGACCACCTAAAGTTGGAGATGGCTTAAGCACTTTGTGATGAACTCCAAAGTGCTCAATCATTAAAGTTTCAACCACCATTTTTGGGCATGTTCTATACACATATGCTTCTAATTTTAGATTTTGATATTAGGATTGAAGTGAACATGTTCTTCATATTTGTGGTAGTTGTGGCAGAATAGATGGATGTTTGGGGTTAGAAAGAGGTGAGAGAAAGTGAGGAGGAGATAAAATGCTTGTCTGCACATGTGCCTCATGCCCTTTGTGATGAACTCCGAAGTGCTCAACCATCAAAGTGTCAACTACCATTTTAGGCATGTTCTATACACGCGAATTTCCAATTTTAGAATTGTTCAATTATATTTTATACATATTTGATTTGACTTGGAACCCCAACGCTTTTTTACATGGTCATTTTACCCCTAAATTTGTTCATTTGAGTTCATATAGGGTAAT
Source organism: Polytrichum commune (assembly GCA_950295325.1). Lineage (NCBI taxonomy): Eukaryota > Viridiplantae > Streptophyta > Polytrichopsida > Polytrichales > Polytrichaceae > Polytrichum > Polytrichum commune. The sequence continues at coordinate 34,455,638 of OX485804.1, forward strand.
ATCATGAAACATGATGATTTTTTATCATCATGAAAATGGTTTTCCAAAATGAACATGTAGGGGATCATTTTCAATGGTCCCCTCCCCCTCCCCTCCTCCAACCTATAATACAAGTCAATGTTCAAATAAACAACTTATAAACGGTCTTAATATCCAGATTTGAACTCATGCAAACCATGCACTCTACATAAATATACCAATAATAGTTGGGTTTTGTTTTCCGCTACCTAAAGAATCCATCGTCATCTATGGTTGGGTAGAGCATCAAGGAGCCTACGATGTAGCGGCCATACTTTGTGTTTTTTGGTTTTGGGATTTTATTCTACTGTAGTGACAACACTAAATGTGATATTTAGTGCCACTTACTAATTGGAGTTACACAATGCTACATCTTTTTAATACTGATGTAATCTTTTACCAAATAAAGTTGTTAATGTTCTATTAGTGTCCAACGATCAATTTGACATTTGTTGGTAAATTTTGAGATATACAGTAAATACATATAGCATCGTCTATTTCCAAATGGAAAGTGACACTATATACAATATTTAGTGTAGTAGTATCTGCACACATAATAATAATATTATTATACATAGAAAGCACATTGCATGGATCACAAGGTGTTTGAAGTTCAGGACTTCAAAGACATGTTTTCCTCAAGGACTATTGATGTGTATGTGGCAGCCACTGCATGGTGCCTTGGCATGGCATGTGAGATAGTATGGAGTCACCTAGTAAAGCTGTCATCATGAATCACCTCAATAAATAGATGCATCCTCCCTACATAACAATATTCAGCTGATGAGGCATGTCCATGGGCCCGGCACTAGATAGGATTATAAAGAATGAACACTCTGGATGCTAGAATCCCAATGCTTCAGATTGAACCCCAACACAACTCATCAATTGAGTAATGTCATGTGAATTGAATGCCTCAACAATCAAAGTTATGATGTGGTAGGGTCCAGGACATGCAATGGTTTGGAGACTGAATCTATCTCTACCGGCTTGCAGCTCACACTTGACATCCATATTTTCCATTCGTGCTCCACGACAATGTCTGGGGAGATTTTTGGGCATAATTGGTCGAGATCCTAATGTCTCCCAAGTCGAATTGGTTACAATGTTGTCATCTTTCAATTTTCTTTATTAATTTGAGGTATATTCTCTAAATTCCTCTAAAATGATCTATAATTTTCAGGCTGAAGTCTTGAACTTCGACCGGTTATTTCTCAAATTCAACTGGTTACATGTTGTCATCTCTCGGTTTTCTTCATTGATTCGAGGCACATTCGCTAAATTCCTCTAAAATGATCAGTAACTTTTAGGCTGAAGTCTTGAACTTCGACTGGTTATTTCTTACTTAATTTCAACCGGTTCTCCCCATTCACTGCTCCAAGGAGCTGGCACTTGCAACATTAATCAACTTAGTGTGTAAGGTAGAAGTGTATTATTTGGATACATTTTCTGTCTGCACCCACTGCTCGTAGGATATGAAACATGCGATTAGTGCAAGATGATTAGAAAATCCAAATCGTGTCTATAGCCATTTGTCTCATATATTCTGGAGCTCATATGAATATCTTATACATTATCAAATTATAGATTCTTGTGCTCATTAAGTGATCATATAGGTCCCTCCCAATCATGTTGACTATTGAGCCTAAAATGTGTAACATAGTTTGAGCACATGATCCAATCTCTTTTTATAACATGTCTTTGTATGCCAATTCTTAGATCCACAACTAACTACAAACCACTCGAATATGAGGTGTCCAGATTATTGTTGTGTTCAATTTAGGCACGTCCGCCTTGTTGTTCAAGACTAACCATGAAACTGTTACAATCATTCCTCCTGATGAATGCCTCGTACTAAATTTTGTGAGAAATCTTTCGCTATTGTGTACGTATGATGCAATATAAGCTTAGTGAATTTGAAGGGGCTGATTTTTTAACCACCATGCTGTGTTTCTCACATTGATTGGACACGAAATTAGTAAGCGTCGCACTCACCAGTTGAAGATATAAATACAATAAGACAATGGCCTTCTACATATGCTTTGGCAAGGATCCCATCCTGAAGGCATTGTTGGGTGACAAAAACCTTTCACAGTTAGACAAGTGTTATTTGGTTACTTTTTTTTTATTGGACACCTATATTTCAATGGAAATATGGTTTGAATTAGCTCCAAGAAAGGATCCCAAAAAGCTATGTGTTTAAGAGAGATTAAATTGTGTGCTCAGAGTATGATATTCATGCTAAGTTCAGTATTCAACATGATTGGGGAACATGTATGGCGATTTAACAAGCATGAAAACCTTTTCTTTGATAATGAATAAGATGCTCATACGAGCTCCCAAAATTAAAAGGGAAGTGGTTACAACCTCGATGTGGATTTGTTAGCCATCTTGTACTTATCACATATATTATACCCTAGCAAGAAAAGTGATCAGTTAACTCCCATCTACCTTATAAACAAGATCCTTTTATCGGCATTGTGCATTATGCCTACTGCAAAGACATTGTGATCTCAAAATTGATTGCATACCACTTCATATCAAGGTACTCAAAAACTTGTGTTACACCCCACACTTGTGGTAAAGTGACAGAACCTCATTTTCACACAAATGTCTACACTAAAAATATCCTACATCTATCAATTAGTCCTCTGTCAATGATAATTTCTGCTCCTCGTGACTCATCAAATCCCTCAAACACAAACACCTCAAAAACACGATGTTGTAGAAGGTGTTCACTGGCTTTTTCCGACTCCCAGCAACCCAATGTCCTTCTGAGGTCACCTACTTGTACCCATCTATCCAGCTTCGCATATCCCACTTCCCGTAAGAAAACAGAAGCCCCAGAAACGGGCAAAATAATTTCCAATTCTCTAAACATCTCACTACTTTACACAGCCCCCTGTACCAAAAACACTAATTTGTAACAGCTCAATCTCTGTCCACCATTTCCAAATTCTTCTTTAGGAATGCAATGATATCAAATTTTGGCTGAAACAAAGCATAGTCCTCCACAGTAGCCCTCCATGACTTGTGATGTTGGCCACATTTCATAGTTACATTTCATACCTTGATGTTATCGTACTTTGAGCCTACACATTGCTCACAAAAAAATCATCCTTTTGGTGATACTGGATTTTTAACTTCTAAAAAGTTGTATTTCATCTTGAATCTTTTGTCTCCAAAAAGAATTCAGATGAGTAGATGCAGATTCTTCAGTGTTGTACATGTTCAAGAGCAGCCTGTACAGCGTCAATAATGCTGGCAGATGAATGTATTTTCAACCGTGCTCCTGCGTGTAGAGGCTGCAGAAACGCAATTAAACAATGTTGTTAGAAACAGGTATTGGGCATGCAACATCCTTGAATCATCAAAAACCATGCAATTCTTTGAGAATCAACCATGAGGTGATCTGATCACCGATAATCTGAGAAAATCTGAAAATCTTAATTTGTAAGGTTTGTAGGCCTTATGTGGTTTCTCTTCTTGGATCGGACTCCTATATTTGAGTGGTATATTGTCAAGGCTTGTAGTTAGGGAGGAACACCAAAAATGACAATGGTGTTCTGATGAGATCGGACATTGTGGTCAACATATGTTCACCACTTTATGTTCAAAACTGAACACAATTGAGGATGCCTATATGTGATCTTCACTTTGACTGCTTCTAACTTTTGCAACTCAACTCGGATTCTTAAACTTGAAATTACAATCTTCATGACACGCAAATGCTAATCAAATGAGGCAATTTTCAATATCATCAAACAGCCAAAAGAACTTTGACTGTGGAATTGGAAATGCCCACAGAAGGCCAGACTGTAACCCTATTTTTAACATGATGGAAAGATTGAAAGTTTTTATCTCCCTGTTCCATTTTCACAAACTCAGTAATCTTCTTTTGCATCCCTGAAATCACTGTAACATTGTATTCAGTTAAGGTATCGAGAGACGTGTGCTTCCGATAACTATAACTAAATCAGGGTTGGTCCAATGTTCAATTCCATTTTAGATTTGCTAATGCAACACATGTTTCGTAACATTGTATTCAATGTTTCAATGTAATTTTTGTTCCTTGGTCATCACCTAACAACACCAACAAAATCTAGAGGTCCTCTGATTAAGAAAAGTAACTGAATAATACCCACATACCTTAAATTCCTAAAGCCAAAACCACTGCAAGAATCTATTGTGGAATCAAGGATATAAGTTGACAGACCCCAACCACCCACTGCAATCCAAAATGGAATTATTTACTAATTTTCTTAAAAAAATTGATAACATATATACCTTGGCAGTGACGGTGCATTGGACGAAGCGCTCAGGCTGCAATCTGGAGAAACTGCAATACTGAATTTCCAAGCTCAAAAGCTCCATACTTTGAATGAGGAGGCTCTGGAAATCAGGTCGAGGCTGGCTACACACCACCTCGATTTGAATCTCCTCGTCATCCAACAGGGATCCATGCACTTGGAGCTTCCGGATATAACTGCCTGCAGGGTTGGTGATCTTGGAAGTGCTCAAAGTGAGATTTGTGCCATTAATTGCCGTCTGATGCATACAGGTCACTAGATCTTCTGAGGAAGATGCAGACAAAGGGGACCCTGTTTCACACACCTTTGGGGTTTGTTGTCCAGATGCTACCCTTACCCTAGTGCCAGTGCCTTTATTTTGGTTTGCAATTTTTACTTTGCATTTGCCATCATCTCGTTGTTGTTGTTGTTGTTGTGGTGGTGGTGGTGGTGATGATCGTGCAATATCATCAGCACGGATTCTCATCTGGGAGCGGCGCTTTAGTAGCTCTTCCTTCCTATGTTGCAAATCCTTCACGAACATCATGGCGTCTTCCACGATCACAGCTCTCTCTCGCTGCACAAGACCACATTCATTCTAACACAAGTCACAACTTGCAATCATCCAGAATTAGATCATTTCAGAATTCAAGGCATCAAAAGGGGTCATTGAGTTAGACACTAATTAAGTGATACCCCCTCTCTATTGCCAATTCGAAGGATTTTAGAAAAAGGAGGGAAAAGAAACAAGGGATCCACGTCTGACATGAATGACCAAAGCGAAGTATTATTCCCCCACCATGTGTCTCAAGTGCATGACAAATGCAAAGGAGAAGGTTGCTCTAGACTACTTATACTTGTGCACACGATTCCGACCCCAACGCCTCAATAGTGGATAACAATGTAGGTTGAGGTTGAAGTCATTCCCACCCCACCTCAATAGGAGGAATAGGATTGAGGTCAACTTGAATAGCCCCCTCCAGCTTCCTCTAGCTTGAATATAAGTCTTCGTAGTGAGGTGGACTATTGAAGCTGACTTCAATCATGTTCATCTTACTGAGGTTGAGGATGGAATGGGAATGTCTCCAGCCTCAACCTGTATTGTCATTCAATATTGAGATATTGAAATCAAGGTTGAGGTTGGGGTGGGAATTTGACCCCTCCCTAACTCATTTTGTCCTCCAAATATTATTGGAGAATGTGGGTTGGGGTTGAGGTCGGGTGGCCTCGATGTACTATGTGTTGTGGGGACTACACTACTTGTGTGCCATTTTAGCAACTTGCTACAGACACCTATCCCATATTGGTTCAATGCCCCTGCAAACGGCGCTTTCTCCAATCGTTCGCATGGGACGACCAATATGAGATTGTTTTCTTCTCCACTTCTAGTACCCCCATCTTTTGAAAAGAAACCATCTCGTATTGGGACCCCCTATCGACTCTCACCCAGGATAAACCAAACTTATGAATCTCAAACACACTTGTCTGTGCAAACTTGGCACTGCAGTTCATTTGTGATGTATTATCAGGTTGAGTATAAGAATGCTTAACACCGTAACTCACTCACTTACCCACCAACAATCCATACTAACTTGCTGTGGTCTCTAAACTTACGAAAAACTGAATTTGTAGGTCATGAAATAGAAGAGTTCATACTTTTGCAGCAGATGGAAGCAGCGACTCCAGAATGTTGTACTTCACGGCCATGTCGTCCCTGCGCTGTCGTTCGCGAACAATATGCTCTGCTTTAGTGGGAGCCCGAAACTGCTTGGATTTCTCGACTCCTGAATCTGTGGTGTCAACAACAACCTTAGCCTTCTTCGAATTCGCCTTCCTCACCCCAACCATTTCCTTTTCCTCTCCTGTGCAGAATTTCCTGGCTCTCCTCCCTTTAAAGCAGGCTTCTGCGGGCGGCTGCAAGCTGCTGTGGGTTTGCATGACAGCCTGAGTGGAAACTGATGGTGAGAAATTAGGGTCGCATGAAGTTGGTGGCTCAGAACTGAAGCTGTTTTGTGGAGCTGGAACGGATTGAAGCAAGTTCATGAAGGAGCGGTGGTACGAGGCAGGAGTGGTGGTATTGGAAATTGCAGCATTCTCAATCTCATCGTTAGTGTTGTTGGTGTTGTAGGTGTTGTAGGAATTGTTGTAGGTGGAAGCTGGAGAAGAGAAGGAAGACAATTCGGTTACAGAGAAGCTAGTATTTGTGACAGGCTCAAAAATTGGGCTAATGTCATCTCGAAGCTCAGGGAGATCATCCAGCATGTGCAGGCCAATACTGTTCATGTGATCAGGAATAGTGCCGATGTCGGAGAGCTCAGGCAATTGGGTCTGCCACTGAAACATTATGTCCTCGAATTGGTAGCCCATCGTTTGATGCATCTGTGAGGTGCCTGCAAGAAACAAGCAAAAACCAAATTAGAGATGAGTCAGGTTCCATTCAACTATCACTATTTCATTCTTCCTCAAGTTTTTCGCAGCGATAATGCTGTCAAACGTCTGTTTGCAACTTACAATCTAATAAAGTGAATTGATATTCTGTGGCAACAATAATTTTTGCGGTGAATGTGAATTTTTTACCCTCTGAAAATCGGCCCGTATAATCCATTCTCACTGCTGCTGATGTCATTTAAGGTCAGTTGCATCAGTTTCTCGGTACACACCGTGGACGAAGATTTGAGTCACTTACCACTGGATATATACATGATCTATTTCCAGACTACAAGCTATCAACCGCACCCCATTTTCAATTGCAGCTCATTTCTTAAGTTGTTCACAACTGGCAACTAATAGTATTGAGTTTTCAATCGTCAGAAGATACTAATAAGCCTTGGATCGAAGCAAAGGCTCAAAGCGAAATGAATGCTCCGGTTGAAGTGACAACTTCAGAAGCATTGCAAGAGTCGAGTAAGGACGGAAGATGATGAGTTTGCAGCAGCAGAACAAATCGAACCTCGTGTCCACGTAGGAATAATCTTCGAATCCCCTGGCAGCTGATGCGTGGCGTTCGTGCAATTCACACAAACTAACTACAATGTCGACACCTACTAACACCGTCACTCTGAGTGAGCCTTTGGCATTTAGCAGTCTAACCCAAAAGTGGAAACGAACTCGTCTCGACCCAAAACTCCAAGACTAGTAAGCTTTAGGTGTCATCAAAGCACCTAATATTGACTTCTCTTTTCTAAAGACGACCGAAAGCCAGCCCAACTCTCAACACACGGCGTGCTACAATGCAGAGGACCACCAAAACACCACCACCGATACACAACTTCGGATTAGAGCTTCATCAAATCTCCCCCGGCTTAACCCAGACTTATACACACACTCCAAGCTTATAATTCTCGTGTTCTAACACGGTGGTGGATATTAAACCCTGCACTAGCTAGGGAGGATCTACTAGAGAAGCTACAGAAATGAACCAAACCTTCGAAAAATGATTCAGCTGTGTAAGCTAAGCTTAGAATGATCTTCTCCAAATCCCCCTCCCACTCCCTCGCTTCCCAGCTTTGCACATGCAGCCTGTTATAGGGAACACCGAAACATCATTCATCACCTATATATGTTGCTGCTTCGGACGAGAGCTGCTTGTCAAAGTGGCCGGCACAACTTCCCTAAAGCTACCTCACACTCACTCCTACATATAGAATGCAACATAGTGCTCTGTAGATAAATTCCTATATCTGGTAGGCAGCGGTGATGAGCCTGGGGGGATCGACCCTCCTTCCGGATACCTGCAGGGATTGAAAATTCAAGAGATCAACCGGTCGACTGAGGGGATGACGATTCAGTCAATGCTTTCTTCTGATGTTGGTTTAGTTTATAAACTTATAACCTTCGAAGATCCGGGCAAGTACGTCTCCCAGGACACCACGTCTCCCAGGACACCAGGAGCTTATTATACTCTGAGAGATAGATATACGCACATGGTCAGTAGCTGTTTGAATTAGCCTGCACGTTTTCCTACAGCCTAGCTACCAATCTCTCAATAATCTGGAACCAGGAATCCCGGGGGCACAACCCAGCTTCGCGTTCACATTGCACCCAGCCAGGAGCTTGGAGCTCCAGCCTGCAGGAAACCTGGAGATATATATAAATATATACATATATAAAAGTTAGCGCGTGACAGGCGAGTTGCTGCCAGTTTTTGATGGATGTGCTCACAGGAGATGATCATTGAATGAAATTCTTATAATCAACTTTACAACCTCAGAATAAAACACGGCACTGAATCATCCATCATCATGGGTTGGTGTTGTTTGTGTAGCTCATCATGTGATGAGCAATTGCTGGTGAGGAGGACTGGACTGATGAGAAGGATGAGGATGATCAGGAGTGGTCTACGAGTCTGTGATCTTCCTGTTGGATGAGGAATCCTCCTATTCCACCACATGCTTCTACTAACCCAAGTCCTAATTGTCCGAAAGTTGCAACCTTTGAGCTGGGCTGGGGCTGGGAGACCACTTTTCTCCACCTTTTCCTGCCCTGCTGCATCCACCGATCACCTGTGATCTACCAAGTTTCCAATCGGCGATGAATTCTGCAGGTGAAACTCATCATGGCTGTCACAGACTCACATCATGATGCTTTGCTGCCTGTAACTTTTGCTTTGGAAGGTGCAATCCAGTTGGCGAGGGACATCTCTCTGCCTGCTACACCAAAACAGGGTCATCAGTGTGACTCACATTACTTTCTCCAATGTTTTCAAAATGTCCATAAATACTGCAGTTTTATTAAGATGATTACTGCATTATTGGACCATAATTAGTGGAGGAAGCAACTTTTTGTAGTTGCTAAGTAACACAACTTCACATGTTTCCACGTGTCAAAAAGTGAAACTGATTTTATCTCATTTATAGGGAACTACAAGTTAATGCAAGGTGTCACACTCTATTCAAGCGGTCACACTAATTAACCATGATTGATGCACACCTTTTTTTACACCTAGTATTGCGGTTTACCATTTGGAGTGGAGGTGCACGTTGCTGAAGTTAGTTTTTGGTAAGTCTAGTATCGGTTTCGTCAAGTAAGTTACAATGTTATGTTCATTGATGTGTATACTATTAATTTATATTATATCTACACTAGAATATGAAATTATCAATAATAACATGTTGTACGTGATTAAATGTAACACCAAGAAGATTGTGTCTCGTACAAGTTACACATAACACCAAGAAGATTTATATCAGAAAATTAGAACATAAATGCGTATGTTGATATTGTCGGGCAGCGGTGACTGCCCGGACAAAAAATCCGCCTCGGCCTTTAAGATTTTATTGTAGTAACTAAATGTCACAATAAAGGAAACCAAAAATACATTGTACTGCTCCATCCACCGATCTACCAAGTCCATAGATCTATGAATTCTAGAATCCACTTAGATACAAAAACTTGTTGTAGATAGGCTATGCTGCATGCTCCAAAGGCTAGCCTACTACATAGCCGGTAGTCTACACGTTAAGGCGGTCACCCTAAAAAAAGTTATAAAGCCTCCTAGGGCTCATTGGGCCTATGTGATTGCTCCCACTACCCGATTATAGAGATCCTTTTTGGCCTCTGTATTTATTAGGTACTACGTGGTATATGCTAACCAAAATTAGTAAAGCAGACCAAAATTCGGTGGTGTAATTCATGATAGATAGATAGATAGAAACTCCAGTCCCTTTTTAGCAAGGGGCTGGCGTGAATAAAGTGTCCGTTCGTAATGCCAATGACCCGATGCCCACTGGACAAGGGGGAAAGTAATTCATGATAAAATATAAAGAAGCACAGAGAAGAGATGAATTCCCATCACGTGCTGGGGAGTAAGGGACTCGGAACGACAAGTAAGTTAGGGTCATTCACACAGTCACAACTCGGCAACATGTAGACCGATTTGCCCTATTTAGCACAAATTGAAGAATCATCTGCAAGAAAGGAACCAAAAGAAAATCACCTTGGGAGAACCAGTACAAGCTGAGGGGAAATCGAGATTTAATATCCATCTAGGGCCGGACCTATAACTTAACTTTTTATCAGTAACAACATGGTTTACTTGTAAACATGAACGATTGCACTAAGGGCCGGTTCACATGGGATCCCAAGTCCTAACATGGAGGCAAAGTCCCAACTTTTGAACCTCAACAAATCATTCAAATGTGCTAATTATAATTAAGTCGGACCTTTATTATTTTATGCAAAAATATCATAGGACTTGGGTTGCGAGTTGGGTCTAACTTTTTGCTTGACCCAACTTTCAACACAAGTCTCAAGCCTCACCTCCAAAGAGTCATGTATGCTTCCATATCATACGTGGGACTTGGGACCCCGCATGAAGTGATACTACAGTTAAGACTCTATAAGCGTCACCCCTATAACCGTTATAATTTCATATATGTTAAGAAAAGTTTACTCCCTTACCAAAACACAATTGGTAAGACTACTGAGTGTTATGTGTTAAGTGTTATAACATGCTCTACTCCCTTCTTTGTTAATTGCACCTTTATAAGTGTTAATTTTGAGAAATCAAGGTAATAATATATGAGAGCATACATTTTAAACATATAATCACATTTATCCCATATTCTTTGCGAACAAGTCAAGTATTCTCTCTTATTTAAATAGCCTTCCTCTTGTGCACTTTCAAGCAATTTGGGAGAGGAGATGGCAAACATAGAAGGTTTGGGGTTGGGGTGCTAGTTTGCAGAGCCCTACATTGGGTGCCCATACCCATGCCCATGGGTTTTGGGTGGGCATGGGTGCAATATTATTGTTCATGGGTGGGCATGGGTGCAATATTATAATGGGTGGGCATGGGTGGGCATGGGTGGGGCACAATTACACAATTACACAATCATACAAGACACATTACACATTACACAATACACATTACACAATTTTTGAATACATGGGCGCAATTTGAATAGCATGGGTGGGCATGGGTGGGCACATGTCATGCTATGTGTGGGCATGGGTGGGCATGGGTGCGCACATGTCATGCTATGGGTGGGCATAGGTCACTGCTGATGGGCATGGTCTGGGTATGGGTGCAATTAAAAAGGAAAATGTTGGGCTCTGCTAGTTTGCTAGTTGGGGCTTAATACTTGATATAGCATCTTCCAAGTGCAATAATCAGGGTCAACAATTAGGCATGTGCATGTATTGTATGGAATTTTCTTTTTTCTTTTTTCTTTTCAGAAAATTGCAAGCAGAGTGTTAGTCAACAGGTTTATGGATCAATCAAGGGTATGGAGATTAAATTTTATTTGATTTTCCTGTTTTCCCCAAAAAATTGCAATTTTGTAATTGTAAGTAAATTTATTTGTTGTTCAACCACGCATAAGCAATCAAGCTAAGGTATGGGGTTTGATTTTTATTTTATTTTAAAGAAAATTGCAATTTTCATGATTGCAGATAAGGTATGGAACACAATTTTTTTTCCTTTTTAGGTTAGTTTAGTTGGAAGAATCTCATCAAGTTACTACTATATATAGATTATTTCTTTCAATTAGTTTAGTTGAATTATGTATTATTATTTGTACTTTCATTTTTTATTTTTATAAAACTTTATGTTCTTCATTTTCAGAAATTTTAAGTGTTATTTCTATCAATGTTATTAATCACCAGTATGAATTCTATAAGTGTTACTTGTTATAATTCCATATATGTTATTTTTTTGCTACTCCCGACCCGTAACATTTATAGAGTCTTGATTGTAAGTCCCAACTTTCATGCTCTCAACGGTTGAGATTCCACGAATTGACCTCAAGTGACTTGGAGCTTAGGACTTGGGACCTTTGCGAACCAACCCCAGATGTGATGTTAAAATCGACACGTCATGTTGGTAAAGTGGTTTTGAAATTTATCATGGAACACACTCTCTAGTTCCCACCTAACGACTATAATACAATTAGTGTGGGTTGACAATGAATAGTTTGGATGCACTGAATGACATGTTTAGCGTAATGTGCACATCAAAAGAGTATGAAACCAACTTGCTTTGTAATAAAGAATGGTATTCATGATAACCAGCTATAGGAACACCCTGTAATAGGATGTTGAAAAGTAGCGATAAAGTATAATATTGTCATTAAGCATTTATAGGGCAGATCTGTGTAGTGTAGTCCAAGTCCATATTGAGTACTCTTATTATTCACCTCCAATAAGACAAATTGGTATAGTGTTCAAGTGGCCATGGTCGTGGAGCTCGGGCTTACCTTCGACCCATGACCTAAGTTAATAGCCTCCCCACACCTGCTGCTGGTGAGGCTAGTCGACGACTCCCACCAACAGGGTTGAGCTCTTTTATAAGAGCAAGCCCAGTCATTGCCTGCATCTGCATCCACATCCGGAAACAGAAAATGGCCTCCGTCCCGGATGCAGCTGCAGATGCAGGTAACTTTGCCACTCGTGCCGGTAACACTGTCACACAATCAGTAGCAAGCGGAGAATATCTACCCCGTACCTATGGAAGGCCCGCAAAATTCATTCAGATACCTTGTCTTATCTAGCAAGGTGCCATAATGATGTTTAACTTATACTGATAGCAATCTCCCTGCATAAGTTGATGTTATGCAGGGAGGGCGTCCCACCCTACAGAGTTTTTCAGCCACAAATTAAGTTATGCGGGACCACTGGGGCCTGGGCCTGCATCTGCATCCGCATAACGGATGAAAAAACGCATATGCAAATGCATGTGCAAGGCCATTGGGTTTGCCCTAACAACTTTATAACAGTGGCAGCGACTGGTCACATCAATCCTGTCATTCGCTCATTCGTTGTTGCGGTTAGTAATTTCACACGCCTTTATAATTTTGTATTATTAGAAAATCTTGAGCGAGATAATTTCGCATTATTGGATAATTTTGAGTGAGATAATTCCGCACTACTACATAATATCGAGCGAGATAATTTCTCACTTCTGGGTAATTTCAAGCGAGATAAATCACTATGTTTTCACCTTCGCAATGAGTGAGCCTACATAAAGGCCATGAATTCATATCTCTCTATAACTACACTGAATGTGATATTTTGGCAAAGCTTGCTATGTGGAATTACACAATGCTATATCTATTTATTGTACATCTCGTATTTTACCAACAAATGTTAAATTGATAGTTTGGACATTATAAAACATTGACAACTTTACTTGGTAAAAATTTTATTTCATTAGTAAAAGGATATAGCACCTTGTAAATCCAAATAGTAAGTCACACTAAATATCAAATTTGACCAATTGTCCATGAAGAGTAAGTTGGCATGATCGGTTATAATTCTATTCTTTCCAAGTCCTATTGGTTACATGTTGCGTGAACTTTTGGTTTTTTCTTTATTAATTTGAGGTATATTCTCTATATTCCTCTAGAACACTTGATAATTTTTGTGAGGTCTTGTTCAACTGGGTTATTTCTCAAATTCACCGGTTCATCTTTGTAACTTAAAGTACAAAATTATCGCGAAGTCTCGAACTTCAACTGGGTTATTTCTCAAACTCACCGGTTCATCTTTGTAACTTAAGGTACCAAGTTATCGTGAAGTCTCGAACTTCAACTGGATTATTTCTCAAAATCAACCCATGCATCTTTGTAACTTTAGGTACCAAATTCTCTTGAAGTCTTGAACTGCAACCGCGTAATTTCTCAAAACCAACCAGTTCATCTAGACTAATCGCCAGTTCTCCCCAGTTTTCGCCCACACTTATTGGTGGTAGTGAATGGAGTTCACCCGTTCACTGCTGCCCACCACCAGTATGTGTGGACGGCCTATAAGATGGTTTTACCCTTGCACGTGAGGCATAGGTGAACTTGTCGAGTGGGTTTGACCTCAATTATCGACCCTTTCGACGTTGTTTATGTTTTTGCCCTTGCACACGAGGCATAGGTGAACTTGAAAAGTGAGTTTGACCTCAATTATTGACCCTTTCGACGTTGGTGGTGGTGCAATGCGTGGAATGGAGACATATCTAGTACCCATGGGTTGTGGTGTCAAGTTTGACCAAATACGGTTGCCTCTTAATTCTTTTTTGGCCTTGAAATTTTGTCTCAGTACCACATGGTAATTACAAACACAACAGAACTAAAGAAAGTAAATTACAACCATCACAATCAACATCCTCAACTTTGCCTTGTATCATAGTTGATGAAGTAGGAGTGGTGGTTGTTGTTGTTGCCACCAATGCTCTTGAGCCCTTCCCTATTGTCTTTCAAAATTACTAGAGCCAAAGAAAGTAAAGTACATTGATCAACCATTGTGGTTGCAGTTGGGTGAGAGGGTAATACAATTGCACACCATCCATGTTAAAAACCTACCAACCCATTTGCATTTCGCTAATAATGTGGTTCTTTGAAGCTAATTTAGTGTCAACCAAGTGATTTGTTTGAACCTCCGGGCTACACACTGTTCATGAAGTTTTTGTTGAATGATAGAGAAGTCATACACTCATCTGCAAAAAAATAATCTCATCTCAAGTGGTTGTGTACAATTAACTGCTCTTGAGTGCAGTGATGGAGACTCGAGGCTTAGGATTTATGGTAGTCATGTTAAGGAGTCTAATGAAAACCTACCACTTTTTAAGTTTAAAGGCTATATCATGCCAACATAATTCCACCAACCTAAAATGCCAATATGTCTTATGTTATTTTTTCTTTAAAAGAAACTCCAAGCTATATGGGTTTCCATTGTTTTCACCTTCGACTTGCACGACTGCCATGCATCCTTGGTCAAACACCCAGGGACCAAATACTTGGCAAAAAGGAACCAATGCACACAAGTGTACTTTCATGCATCCAATCAAAACCCCCCGACATAGTATCTAGGTTGGAAGTCAATTCCTAAAGATAGCTTGACGCGGGAATCACCTAGCTTCAAAAACCTCAAGGTAATCTCGCACAAAACAATTAAACAACGAACCCACGAGGGATAGTTTAGTTCCCATCACGCATGAATGAGAGGCACACTCTTTTGCAATAACTTCCTCTTTGCCAAGGAGACGCGGCGTCTTCATAAACCCGTCCATCAAAAAGGTAACAACTTAATTAGCAAACCATCCTATAATTTGGAAATGGATACTTTTACACTTTAAAACTCCAAAAGTATCACCAAAAACCCAAATTAGTCTAGGGGTCCCACTCGACACCAATCAATTCTCAACCTCATAGCTAGGGGCTTTGTTTCTACTCTAACCCCACACTAAATAAGCCCATGACGAATGCGTTTACGCTTCCAAAGCTCAACTTAAATTATCCATCACGTGCATCCGTGGTCAACCCTCTGCCAACAATGCGGCCTTAATTATAATGTAAATTATAAGAGTGGACCACAGATTGGCCATGGAACTTTACAAAGTCGCATAGATCTTGATGTTGGCACTTGAACCTTGCCTTTTAAAGTGGCCTCCGGAATAGTTGCTTGTTGCCCCTTCAACAATTGGGAGGCTACATGTTCCATGCTTACAGTAGCAGTTTGGCAGTTTGGAATAGTTGGAGGTCATTGTTGGACCACGGTTTTTTGTATATTTTTTTTTGTGGTAATTACACTGCTTATCCCGATGAGTGCATGTTACTTTTGGTAGTTACGCAATGCTATAACTATTCAATGAGAATGTGATGTTTTACGAAGCAAGGTCGTGTATATTCTACACTGTCCAAATAACCTCTTGAACTTTCGTTAGTAGAAATTGAACTCCTGAGTAAGTTGTTGTCGTGTTGCGTAACTCCGAATAGTAATACACACCGACTGAGACAGTCGACGTAGCCACTCCTGAAGGATCGTGGACTCGGGGGATGTTTACACCATGGATCACAAGGTCGTCCCAAGGCCCTGTGAAATTCGTGATTGGTTGTTGAACTCGTCCTGGGACCACTTCGGTTTACACCAAGGAAAAAAATGTTAGAGTGATTATGGAGTTCGAGGTCCCTGAAAGACATATTTTAAGGCCTACATTGTCCACTTATATGGTCCAACGGGTTTTGCGGTGGAAAAGGCAGAAGAGGTGTGTTGGTAGAAAAAGGCAAGGACCCATGGTAGAGAAATATTGTTATAATGATATTTTAATGAAAGTGTTTTTGGGGTAGAGAGAAGACAAGAGAAGACAAAAGAATGCTCAAACTTGGATTTTTTTTTCAAAACGGCCCTTTTTGGACATACATTGACAAAAATCAACACATTCACTTCGTGGTGCATGGTCATTCCTCTTGGTCCACATTCGGTTAACACCTAGTGAGGGGCCCAAAGGCTTTGTAAATTGTTTTTTTAAGAAATCAGACCATGAAAGTTGGACCATGAAGTCGAAGCATGGCTAAAGGCCATCTTCCATGGTCCAACTTCATGGTCCATAGTGTGAACCGGCCCTCATTGGGACACCTTTGAGGCCCAAGAGGGTTGAGAGGGGTTATTGTACATTATTATTTTGGTGTCCTCTCCTTTGGACCCTACGATCATGGGGATCAATGGTCTAGATTGTGGGCATGGAAAGGAGAGGGTTATGATCTGTGGGAGAGTCCTCTTCTCAATCCTAGAACTCCACCTCATGTGCCAAATGGTTATGTGCATTGTAAAGAAAATACGGTCCGATTTTCCTTATTCTTAACTTACGATTAAAGGAGATGAAAGAAAACAAGGCGCGAGACGATCACATGAAAAAATCGAGACTTTTAGTGATAATTTAGATAATGTGGGAATAAGATGGGGTTTAACACGATGGGCCCCACACACTTAAAATGTAAGAGTACATGCAATCTATGCACCTATCAAAACAATGGGGTTGTGAAGTGGGTGTGAAGCTCTTTGGGTCATAAATATTTTTAGAGTTATCCTTACAAGGTGAGGGCATGTGGCGAAGTGTGCTCAATACCGTGTGATTGGTCATGAGTTGAGTTCTTGGCCAATACGACACATGAGTCGTAGATAATTGGAAGAGAACCTCAATTGGAGCAAATCTCAATTGGCCACATGTGATTTGGCATAGCTTGCACAAAGAAGAAGAACTCTGGTCTCCGGAGGAGGCCTGAGTGAATAGAGTGTCTGTTCGTAGAACATCCTAGGCCACGCCCTAGGGCGATGGGGTTAGATGTAAAACTACTTCACCCTTTGCAAGGAGTAGACACTATATTTAATAACTAATGATCATTACTGGTAACCAGTGACATGTAATCGTCTTTAGCCAGAAGATGTCCAGTAGTCATGGCATTGTTTTAGGGGTAAGGGAGGGTGGGTTGTAATTTTATTTGTTTGTTTATGTTAAGTCTTGGAGGTCTATGGTGGGTTGTTGGTTCTCTAGTCTACGTTTATGGACTAGTATTGAGTGTGCATATTGTGTGGCAATTATGTTAATTTGTTTAAATGTACTTTTAATTTTCATGACTGGAAGTTTAAGTATTTTTTCTAGTTTATTCATTGATGGGGTGTGTGTTGTGGCCCTTGCACCTGTGACTAATACCATGAGTGGGGCTACATTTCACCCTCTTGTTATGATGTTGTTGATGAGCGGTTGATATTTTGTGGTTTTCCTTTCAAGGATTTTTGTGGCAAATATATCATTACAATATGTAATTTCTATAAATTAAATGGTGATTTATGATGCATGGGTTTCTGGTGGGGGTGATTGTACCGGTGGCCAATGACGCATAGTATGTCAGGTGTAATAGGTTGGGCATTGGACCAGGGTTGGTTTTAATATCTTCACATTTTAATAATAAAAGGTGGTTGGAGAAGATGTATGCTTTGAATATTTTATATTGTGGGCTTTGAGTGTTCATTTTTGGGTTTGGTTTGAGAGGAAATTTGGTGTTGATGGGGTGTGTTGTATGAGGAAATATGTTTTGTTATAATATTGTATAGTTGGTTTGTTATTTTTGGCTCCTTGGTATATTGGTTTGGTTGTTTTTGTATTTATAATATGTTTTTCCTTGAGGTTGGTAGAGGTGAGTGTTTCTATTGGGATGGTGGTATTTATGAATACAATTTTATTTTATTTATGAGTTTTTAGGGGGTTTATATATTTGTTTTTGTTTTTGGAAGTGCCACGGTGTAGATCGAGCTTAGTTTAACGCCATTAAGTCATCTTTATCGCTAGATGAATCATCTTTGTCGAGCATATTCGTGGATTCAAGAGTTGCCATAGTTTTGCTAAGAGCTTGCCTTAAGGTAGCCATTTCTTTCTTGAGTGCTATGGCTGCTTTCTTTGCTGCATATGTGGCGAAGTTCTTGGCTTGGTTTGTAAGACGTGTTTCCATTGTCAGCATTTTATTGCGGACTATAGCCGTTCCTTTGGCAACGGCTTCTTCTATCATTTTGTTTATATTTTTTTTCCCAAGACCATTGGATGGGACATTTTTCATTACTTCTATTATGTTGGCTAAGGCCGTGTTCACGTCATTAAAGCCTAGTCTTGTGAGTTCCTCGGCCGATGGTTTGGATATGTCATCCAAACTCTTGGGGTGGGGAGCAAACTTAACATATTTATTGCATTTTTTATAGCATTTTTTGACAAACATGTTGTAGACCGCGACACTCAAGCATTGGACATTACATACCCCGGTGAGTTTGCCTTGGGCATCGTTTTTTAAGTAAATATTTAGTACATTCTTTTCACCCATGCATATTTTTGTTTCGGAAACTTCTCTTGGTTTTAGCCTATTTAGGTTCTTTGCAATAAGAATGAGTGCATTCTTTTTGGCCAAATCACCACCTATAGTCTTTCCCATCGAGACATCAATACACTCATGACCGAATGTGATTTTGTTTTTTTTTAATATTTATAGTTTTTTTTCCGGGCTTGTGGCAACTATCCATGCATAATTGTGATTTTCTCCTTTTTTTACATGTGTAATTTCGTAATTGTAGCCTCTTTTGAAACCCTCGGTGACCACTTCCTCATAGACTTGAGAACCATGTTTCATCATTTATACTATCACTAGTCATTTTGATGGATAGCATTTCACTTGAGGCAATCGTGTCATAGGATTTACAAATTTTTCCTTTATGCATTCTATTGTCCGATAGGCGGATGATAAATGAGCGAAGGCTTTGGAGCATGTTTACCCCATCCTCTTGCACACTTTTTAGGTGAATTTTTGCATGCCCTGACCATTGTTTTCCCCCGTGTGTGCACATCATAGCTATAGGATCGCTAATTTCTTCACCAAGTAGGATTTTCATGTCATCCAACCTCTTGATGATTTTTTCCAAAGCTTCCTCTCTTGGTATGACCATTTCATTAAGGTTGAAAAATAAAGCAATATGGCATAGCTTGCATCACTCTAAAGCTATTGCACAAGTTGGGAGGGTTGTTGCCGAGGGCCCATGGGTTGTATTAAAGATATTATTGTGTTGTAAAGTATTCTAGAAAGGACCAACCAATTTTCAACTAATAGGTTGGAACTAGAGTACAAGGTGAAGCCTAAGATGGTTCATGATCATCGTCTAAGGATGACTATTTTGTGTTACTCAAACATGAAGAAAACAAGACACCGGACCACATCTTGGATTTTAGAAGATATTTGTAAGCAATGTTTAGTTCACACATGACATATTAAGTAAATGCAGTCTAAAATGATTCCAAAATTACCGGGTGATAGTGGGGAGATACCCAAAACTAAATGGAGTTTCTGGCAGTTCAATTCATGGCTGTGAAATCTTCTCTTTACTTGATGAAACAACTAGCTAGGTGGTCATGCGGCTGATGTATTCCCAAAAATTCAAGACATGTTATGTAAATGATAATAGCAGTTGGAGGACCTGAGCAAGAAGGGGTTGAGCCCATTCTCCCACCCTTGATGTTCATAATGTGGTCAAGTGTCTAACCGTTCATATTATAATCCTTTAAATTGGAAATGACATAGAAAGGCTTCAACGATAAGGTAGATGAGGCTCTTTTGGTTAGCTTCTTTGATTGGACACCTTTTTTTGGCTCCTAATCGGTAGTACAATCGCTTTAATTCAATGGGTGAGTAATACATGGTGATTTAGCCACCACCTTGATGATATTTGGGTTAGTCACCTTCACAAAATCAAACTACACCCACCATCCTCCATATTTAAGAGTGCTATCCATCGAACTATGACACTCTTGAATTTTGTGGAGGAGGTGGCAATTTAGGAGGCGGCATGTGATTGTGAGGTGCCGACTAACTTGTATTTTACGTATTCTATAATGAAAAGCCAATTTGGCAACATTTAATTTTACCAATGACCACTTTAGAGACATGACAAAACCAATATTGGCATTGAACTTGGTTTTCATTGGCAAATGACCCCATGTAGACAATAAATTCCGCTAATGATGTTGTTCACTTACACAACATTGAACGATGGAAGATTTCTCCCCTATAACATCAAATTGGGAAGCAAAGAATATTTGATTCCAGATTCTAGATCAACACCTTCCTCATGTCCAATTTAAGAGATTTCAAACTATTTGATCATGATTCGCAATTGCTAACCTATTCAAGCTTCTAAAGCTCAAAATCGTTGGTTGGATGATTCCACAAAGATGGAGGTATCCACATTAGCCATCTACCTTACTTCTTTGATTGGTTGTGCTCCACCACTTGCATTTATTTTAATCCGGATTTTATTGCCACATATCACAAGGAACTCTCAATAGGATTTGGCTTAAAGCCTTTCTCAATGAATGGTCTAATTTCTTGAGTCATGAAGGACAAATTTGACTGCTTTGTGAGGAGTTGTAAAATATGTTTTTCTTCCTTATCTGTGTATGATGGTAAAGTATATTGTATGTCAAGGTATGACCGGGCAATTTTTTGGGGGGTTTCAAAAACTAATGTTTTGAGACATGAGTGACTTAGGCACCTCTTTTATTAGGGTTATCTGTAAAGTCCTTTAAAGAGGGATGGAACCATGGCTTTGATCCTTCTTTGAGAAATCTTTCTTTTAAGAGCTCGTTAGCTTGTCGTGTGTCGGACCCTATTTTGAAAGTTGGGTGAAACTTTTTGGACTTCCTCTTGTCATCCCAAAAAGTTTGAGAGAATTTTAGGATCCATCATCTTAAATCCCAAATTAGCCTACACAAAGTTAGCTTGGTCCACCCATCATAGTAGGACAAGCTAATAAATTGGTTGTTAATATTGTCCTCCCTCTTTAGCATGACACGTTTGGGAAACACAAAAAGGTCATATTGCCGAGGTGTCGTCTTCTCATTAATATGACAAATGATGTAAAATTGTTGTATTATTGAGGGAATACAAAAACGTAAGTAATATGAGCTTAAAATATATTTTTACAAGGAGTTTAAGAAATATAGATGGTACGAAATAATAACTTATAACTCCAAACAAATTCAAATGTTCTCAAGAACTCTTGAAATAGGAGTCCAAAGATCTCTAGTGTTGCCTACACATGTTAGCAATTGTCATCTTATCTAAATTCCCTACTAACTTTTGAAAAATAATAGTTTCATTAACACCAAAATATAAAGAGTTCTCTAATAAGAAACTAGACAATAATGATGCATAACGTTTAGCAACATACTAGGCAAGACGCCACTCTGACTCTAACCATGTCCATTCTACGATAGTAGCCCTAATTATCATTAAGTTCCCAATGATAAGTGAAGTTCCCAGGTGAAAATGAATGTATTTTAGATGTACACAACATAGATGAAAGGAATTTTAGCATTAACTACCTCTTTAATATGACAGAACGGAGATTCTAAATTTTGAATTATCGAGTGTCATAGTCGTATAAAAGAGGGAGTTTTGAATTAAAAAGTTTGGTCGCGCAAAAATGTGGCGTAATATCGAGGGTGTTGTATAAACAAGTGTCATAGTAACGAGATTAGACTGTAGTCAACACCACTCTTTGAGTATGGCAAATTAAGCATTAAGAGAATTTGTGTGACTTTGTGCACGTGGTCTCAAAGTCATGTTTGAGCTAAATCAATGGGAGGTTGATGCCAAGACTTTACAAATAACTCTAGTATATTCAAAATTTTGGGCATGTAGACTTTGAAATTTTTCTAGGTTTTCAACCTCGCATGAAGTCTTGGACATGATGAACATATGCATTGGTAGTGCATGATTTGTTTAAAGGCAAAGTTGGTAGTGTCAAGTACTTATTTACATGTATTTAAAGACCATGTAGTTTTGGATACATGCACTTTCATACATTGATGGATGCTTCTAACACTAATGGGGGATCTTCACTCCAACTCCATTTCCGTATCTCGTGATTTCTACTAGATAAGGTCCTCAGTTCCCTAGTTGGAGGGCATGGTTGTCCAACATGAGTCCTCCACTCGTCTTATGTTGTCTCTTCATTGGTCTCTCTTGTCCTAATGGCAAACCATAGACTATGGATAATGTATGGGGGTACGATATGTCCTATATTACATCTTGGTCAAGCCTCCTAGCTCATAAGGTGGAATTTTGATTCTTAAATCTCCTCACAAAATGGGCAAACTGAAGTTCCCTATCTCATATTGCTCAATCAAGTTGTGAGCCCAAGTAAAATTGTTTACAAACATGAGGTTGGCCTTGTATTTTTCTTTCTTAAAGCCGCCAATCCCAACACAACTAAATGCTCACTCTTGCTAACGCCATTTTGCACCTAGTGGGGTACTACAGCCATCCAACCTTGGGTTCTTGCATTCACCAGTAGGGTTACCTTAAAAGCAATTGCGATCTGAGTACGTATTCATATGTGCTCATTTGGTGGCCCAAGGTTTAAAGGATGTACTTGGAGCAGATCAAGCCAATGAAACCACCAAGTCTCCCCAATTATGTATAGCAATGGATATTGAGCATAGATGGATAGGAGCAATCATGCTTGATTTGCTGGACCATGCTAGTAAGGTCACAATGTTGATTGACAATGAGAATGCGCCCATACATTGTCGATATTGCCTATCCACCCACCATTGTGTCAAAGATTATCCAGAGCTAAGCAAGAAACGAATACCATGCCCATTCATAAGCAATGTCGATATGGCATATATATGAAGGAATAACATAATAACATGTTCCATAATAATAGGGAACCAAGGACCTGATCTAGTATGTCAATATCTCATAAACATACCCATTCATGGCTTGTTATTATGTTGGCTAAGGTGATTGTTTATTGCATACTATGTGAATGCTCTATCTCTATTACCATATTTCAGCCATGAAGGTGGAAATTGCCAGCCCTTGGTGTTTGTTATCTATCTACTTGGGTACCTTTGCGATTGAATAAAGCACCCCCGAAAAAACACACATATACACACACACATGTGCACACATTTTCATTCCTCCAAAAGTCTCTTACAAAATATGAGATATATCTAAGGCTCTATGGCTTAGTCTAGCTTCTAATCCTACTTTGTTCATTATAACTAAACTAAAAACTAAGATAGTTTCCTTCTCCTAGCCATCCTATATATCTCATTGTGGATTTGGGACTGTCAATTGTCGTTTACATCCTAGTTGGTAAAAAACAACAGTAGATCGTGATCGTCACTTGTACATGCAATGTCAAACCCTAATCCAGTAGATCCCTAATATCCACATTAAGAGAGAAAAAAGTCAATATTAGGCATAATCAATCTACAATATCTTCAAATGTTGATTGATGTTTTTGAAACTTTTCCTACAAAACACTAGTTGGGAAAGATGACATCACCTCTAAACTTTTGTTTGTTGGATGATTCTACCAAATACATTCATTCATCCATTCATATAAAGTCAGATAAAATAATATAAGGTCCACATATTATAGCGTTATCCATAAGAAAAGAAAAGATTTTAAAATTTAAATAATGCATGTGATTTTGTTTGTTGTAGTCCATGTGTTGTGTTCCTTTGGCATAGGTAATGCCATTTGATGGCTTGCCCCCCCAACCCCCAACCCCCTTTCAATTGTCTTTTCTAGAGGTATTTTTTGGTATTTACGATAATGTGGATTGGTGTCCCTAGATTGGTTTGTGTGAGTATGTTGGTGGTGGGCTTGGTAGTTGTAGTAGGCAGTTGGGTTGTTGGGTGGTTTGATTGTTGATGTGTTGATGTGTTGATGTGTTGATAGGTGGGGTGTTGGAATGATTTGTGGGCTTTTTGGAGGGCCTCTTTCATTAGTTTGGGAGTGTGTTTGTATTTGGTGCGAAATTCATTCAGTATGAGAATAAATTTGGTGTGTGTGTGTTTTGAATTTGTGCTAGAGATGGTGATGCTATACATGTGAAGTTTATTGAGGTATTGGGTGGTTTTTTTCTTGGGCTTTGAGGGCCAATGTTCCGTATTGTGGGTTATTTCTCCAATCAGTTCTGAAGGGGATTCTTTTTATGGGGAATGTGCGGTCTACAATGGTGGGGTGTATTTCAATTTCTTTTTGGAGGAGGAGTAAATTTTGTGTTCTTGGTGAGCTTACACATGCTTGGTAGTTTTGTTTAGGCAAGTACAATGATCCTCCAAATTTTGCCAATATGTGTTTAGTGAGTCCTTGGTGGATGGTACCTAGCCAACTTGGATCATTGGGGGCTTGCATGGGTTGTGTCCTATGCAATTTACGTAATCTAGGAGAAGCGAGGTGGTATGTATGTTGAGGTCTTTGTTGTTTTGGTGGGTGAGGATGTTGGTTGTGCTTCTTGGTATGTTACAAATTTCTTTGCTAAGTTAACTAAGTATTTTGTCAATTTTTTTATGTCTAGTTTGGAAAAAGGGACAACGTAGTAGGCGTATGCTATGCCCAATTTTATTACCGTGTTTAGTATTTTGATTTCTTTATTTGATGCTATCTAGTGAGGCTAGTAGTAGTTTGCTTCTTTTTTTGGGTTTGTTGGTGGTGATTTCCTTTTGGATTTTCCATTCTAGTGAGAGCATTAGGTAAGTGTAGGGTTATCTATAACAAACTCCAAGTGGGTTGGCTAAAATGTGACTTTGAGAACATTTCCGTTAAGTCACCCAAGTTTTCTTGAGGCTTCAAATAACATGTTGAAGAAAAGTGTCCAACTATAAAATTTGGCTTTCTAAGTGGTGTTACCAGGATGGGTGGGCCACCTAGCCTTGCATAGGCAATTACGGGATGTAGCATGGCAAATCTCTTGGGCAAATTTTGGGATGTTTAAATCCTAAAGTTTTTCCAAAGCTATTTGGGGATTGCTAGCAGAGATCCAAAGAGTTTCATCCAACTTTCAAAATAGGCTCCAAGACACGACAAACTAGTGAGTTTTTTTACTTTTTCAAAAAAATACCTAAAAAGAAACAAAAGTCCAAGTTCAGTTTATCTTTGAGGGGACCTAACATACGAATCTAATGCCCACTTCCATGTCTTCAAAATTTTGAGTCTTGGTATGAGCACAACTAGGTGGAGTAGCCCCCCCCGAACTCGTAAAGGCATAAGGATAATATATACTAAGCTACGTTATAAGTAGTATCTCCAAGGATTTTTGGAGAACCACCATATAAGAAGAGTTGTGAGGCACCATCGAAGGATCACATCTATGTGGTCAAAAATAGGAAAAAAACATATTTGGTCCTCATGTAAAGCGATTACATTTCATTTTTATTTTCTTGGAAATTCATCCAGATCACAGATCTCATTGTTTTCAAATCTCAATTGAAAAGGAACGCATCGTTACCTTACCCTTTTCTTGTATAATTATGTGAAACCATTCGCAGTGGAAAGATGATTTAGTGTGACTTACACTATTTCTCATCTACCCACGTTAATTGTCTTGCAATCATTGAGTGATAACTAGAGAAAAAGGTGTCACATGGCAGTTGATGCTACATGACAAACCACAAAAACCGCTCCAGTTAATATGACACACCAATTTCAAATCCACACCTAATTAAAGGAGGAGTGTTACATGTGAGTCGGTGCCACGTCAACGCACGAAGCAACAATATATGACAAGGGAGTCTCCATGGAACTTTGGCTTTGTGCTAGATCTCAATCTACAACTGATGTATCCTTGGGACACATTTGTTCACAACCCCAGCATATGACAAAGCAAGCAATGCTTATGATCAGCATGGCTGTCCATAAAAAGCCTCTTTTCCCAAGAATCGGCCATCTTTTAAAGCCAGTTTGTCCTAACTTAGTTTGCAATCTCACAGATTTCTCATGACAAATGGCTTTTGCGTGAACTGGCACCAACTCAGGCGCGTGTCATCGGCTATTCTTAACGTATTTATGTCGCCGATCTTCTCCATTGGACACCTCAGCTAGAGGGTCTCAAAATGGTTACTTAGGGCCACTTCACACACGAGCCAAGAGCCGTGACTATGAAATTGTGAGAGCCCAAAAGAAAAGTGTCCAAAGGCCGTCCCAACACACTTCCAAAATCAGGAAGTGTGGTCATGGATCCTCAAGTGTAGTGTGAAGTCATATGTGACCGGGCCCTCTACCAAATGCTATTTCAATGAATGTCTATTCATGCGGGTCCTCACACACGATAAAACAGAGTAAATCAACGGTTGTAAGTGTTCGGAGTGCCATGGTCTCCCGGTTTTGTGTAGGCCTACCTCCAAGAAGTGGTTTTTGAACATAGTCAAAGTGACCGTGAAACATGATCCATTCGATGCCATGTAGGAATACATGTAGAATATACATCCATCTTGCATTCACTTACTCTGTTGGTCCCTCAAGCATACTTGGACCGGCTCCGCCTTTTCCACCAATGAGAGTGCTTGAAGCGTACTGGTCACGGGCTCTCAGTCGCGTGTGTGAAGTGGCCCTTAGTCCAAGTAGCCCACTTCTCCTTGGATATGAAAGCCCATGATTAGGAGTAGGGGATATTTAGCAAATGCACAATGAGGTCCATAGCC
The DNA here is from genome assembly GCA_950295325.1 of Polytrichum commune. NCBI lineage: Eukaryota > Viridiplantae > Streptophyta > Polytrichopsida > Polytrichales > Polytrichaceae > Polytrichum > Polytrichum commune. The sequence goes on from OX485804.1 coordinate 34,482,684, forward strand.
ACTTTCCTTGTAATCTTTTGGAGCTGGTCCTAGGAGATCCTTTCTCATGTTTTAATGTTTCTTTGACAAGAGAACATGGGGAAGTTGCTTAATAAGATTTGGTGTGTTTTTTTTTCCCCCTAAGGAGTGGATGTATTGGAAACATCAGGGACACAACAACATGCTGCAAGGGTTGTGTGAGGGCCACTTCACACACGAGACTGAGAGCCCATGACCATTACACTTCAAGCACTCTCATCGGTGGAAAAGGCGGAGCCAGTCCAAGTTCACTTCACACTACGCTTGAGGGACCAATTGAGTATGTGAATGCAAGATGGATGTGAAGCCTACATGGATGCCTAAATGGCATCAAATGGATCATGTTTCATGGTCACTTGGATTTATTTTAAAAACCACTTCTTGGAGGTAGGCCTAGCACAAAACCGGGAGACCTTGGCACTCTGAATGCTCACAACCGTTGATTTATTTTATTTTATCATGTGTGAGGACCCGCATGAATAGAAATTCATTGAAATAGCAGTTGGTTGAGGGCCCGGTCACATATGACTTCACACTACACTTGAGGATCCGTGACCACACTTCATGCTTTTGGAAGTGTCTTGGGACGGCCTTTGGACACTTTCTTTTGGGCTCTCGCAATTTCATGGTCACGGCTCTTGGCTCGTGTATGAAGTGGCTCTAATTCGAGAGGATCCAACATGTTGTGTGGGATGTGCTTGTTGACTAGGGGTTGATTAAGTGGTGGAGAAGTGCACACTATCCAATATCTTTCAGTCACATCGTTTGTTGAATCCGTTCTTTGAGCCACCCCAAACCACATACCATTCAGATTTAGGTCTACGATTAAGATGATAAACCACATTAGGCATGCCTACCTTACATTTGAGTAGTATATGGCAAGGCTCATTGTCAAGAACAAGCACCAAATAGACACATGTCACCACCAAATTGGACTACGTGCTCAAAATGTAGACAATGAACACCATTTGAGGTTGTTTGTTAATCCTTAAACGTCACCACATAACATTATTCAAATTCATAACAATGTTTTGTGGGACTGACAACATTCCACGTAATATTCCTGAATATTCCCCACATTCACTCTTGAAGCTTTACACATGGAAAAATACCTTGGGTGACCGAAAATGGCATTGGGTTCATTGGGTGCAGTAAATTTTCTATAAAGAAATGAACAGATTGAAGATTTTGTTATTTCTATATACTTATCTTGAAGTTGGATGCCTACCACTGTTATCTGATCAAAGAAATTTCCAAAGTAGGTGAGGTAAAAGAGTAAAACAAAACACATGTCAGCCTCTCATAAATATCATGTATAAACCTCGTATTGGAGACATACAGAATGACTCAGTGGCCTCTACTGATTAACACAATTGGGAAGGTCTATGTGGTAGAGAGTATTGACTTTGACCTCCTTTATTTCTAAACCTCAACTCCGAATCTAAAATTTCAAATGACACTATGTGTGATTTGCAATTGCTATAATGGATGCCAAAAATTCCCAAGCTATTAGAACCGTCACATTTTGTCTGTAGAGTTGGAAGTGCCATAATAGGGTCACATACTTTACTAAGGACCGTTTACACACATGACCAAGGGTTGTGGGAAAAGATGATTTAATATTTATCATGGTCATAGTTGGCGATCAGAAGACTATGACCAAGAGAAATCCACATCACTTTCTAAAAGCCTTGGTCACATGACATAGTGTACAGCGGATGTAGTGTTTGTAACAAAAATAAAATATGAATATACTTAGTATAAAATATACTAAAACTACATGGTTTTAAACATCTATAAATACCCTTTCTTCTAACTTGGTCACCACATTTCATGCTACGACAACCTATTTGTAACTGGGATTTATGTATATTTGGATTTATACAGGACCTTTGGACATCTCCAATCATTGATACGGCTTACACTAGATCACAACACTACACAAATACGGTGGTTAGCAAACATGGAATTTAAAAACATTTGAAGTTATGGTTGTTGTGTTGTTACTTTGCTATTGTCGTTTGATGTGTTTGTCCCCACAAGTGCACATCGCTTATTATTTTGGTACAAGTGCTTTGTCCAAATATACCTAAATGTTACTTTTGGGTTCTCTCGTCATAAATCTAGGTGACCACCAAACATTATTCACTTATGGGCATGTAGGATTTCATGGCATTTCCTCATCCATTTTTTTGGCTTGCTCACCTATGCTCACTTTTATGGTTGGGGACCTTGTGTAGAACAAAGTGGGACTGCCATTAATTATTGAACCAATGAGAAATTTTAGAAATGATGGTCATGATCATTGGCCAGTAGTGTAAACAAGTCCCTAACAACCAAAGTAGTCCCAATCGAAAAATCAAAGCAACATAAAATAAAATAAAACAATGCCAATGTTTTCGTACACCACTATCCAGGGAAAACTAACAGTTAGTTACAAATGGACCGGTTGAGTTTGAGAAATAATTGGTTGATGTTTGAGACTTTAGGAGAATTATGGATTAATTTAGAAGAATATATAGAATATACCTCAAATGAAGTAGGCACCACGGGCCTTGGCTTGGTGGTTAGGGCTCATGGCCCCCAATGAGGAGGTTGTGGGTTCTATTCCCCATGCTGGCGTGGTGCTCACCACCTTAGTCCATCCCAACTATGGTGGGGGGGTCCTTTGGACCTTGTTGTATGGGTACCTCAAAGCCCTTTGGGGGGATACCATGTCTGGTATCTTCAAGGCACTAGTGGCTAGCTAGGAACTAGTGTGCTGTGTCACTATAGTGTCCATCCTCGAAAGGGGAGAGTAGTATTGTCCCAATGTCCCCTTGTCCGGTGGGCATCGGGTCATTGGCATTACGAACGGACACTTTATTCACGCCGGCCCCTTGCAAAAAAGGGACCGGAGTTTCTATCTATCTATCTATCTACCTCAAATGAATAGTTCAAAACCGGAATATGTCAACATGTAACCGGTTGGATTAAGAATCACTAGGATCTTGACCAACTATGCCCAAAAACGTTCCAGGCATTGTCGTATACAAACATGAATGGGAGCATGTTCCTCCAAACCTCGATCACGTGTTACCAAGCTTCAAGGTAACCAAGAGCCATGACCATGAAATTGTGAGAGCCCAAAAGAAAGTGTCCAAAGGCCATCTCAACACACCTCCAAAATCATGTAGTGTGGTCACGGATCCTTAAGTGTAGTGTGAAGTCATATGTGACAGGGCCCTCAACCAGATGCTATTTCAATGAATTTCTATTCATGCGGTGCTCGCACATCATAAAATAGATTAAATCAACGGTTGTGAGCATGCGGGAGTACCATGGTCTCCCGGTTTTGTGTTAGGCCTACCTTCAAGAGGTGGTCTTTGAAAATAGTCCAAGTGACCATGAAACATGATCCATTCGATGGCATGTAAGAATCCATGTAGACTCTACAACCATCTTGCATTCACTCACATACTCCGTTGATCCCTCAAGCATAGTGTGAAGTAGCGAACTTGGACCGGCTCCGTCATTTCCACCAATGGGAGTGCTTGAAGTGTAATGGTCACGGGCTGTCAGTCTCGTGTGTGAAGTGGCCCTTCGTTCCTTCTCCCTTATTATGTACCGGAAGCTTAATTAATATAAGCGGGGTGTTGCGGAAACCAAGCCAAAACAAAACAAGAGACAAGTGGATGGATTTGGCCTTCTTCTTATATTTCAGGTGTCAATAGCCAATGATGATAGCTAGGTGGCCCTTTTCTTGCAGAAGAGTCTTATTACCATTTCCTCACGGTTGAAGGCTTCGGGCTGTCAGTCACTTTTGGACAATCTAGGTTCATGGTAGTAAATATGCGTATAAAGATATACTATAAAGTTGGAGGGCATTGAACTCAAAAGCAGTGGCCTCCCCCCAGTTGTCCATCATGTGAACGACCAGGTGATCCCCACCCCCTCACACCATTATCTTATATTTTGTCACACTTTGAAGTACATTCAATGCGCACTCGAGTCTCGCAATTTTTTCCCCATAGATTGATGGATGCTTTATAGCCATGCTGCCTATTTGTAGTTGGCCATTGGTGTACTATACTAGAGTACGACCACAACACTAAACATGCCAATTAGTGAGTGAGGGTAGTGCTAATTTAAGTCACACGCACGATCGAGCCAACTTACAACGTTCAAAGGGGTTGAAGTTGCTACTGAGTGACACTAAATTCATGACTAGGATGCTATGATCAGGGAGAACCGGCAGTTAGTTACAAATGAACCGGTTAAGTTTGAGAAATAACTGGTTGAACCCCACGACTCCAGGAAAATTAACGATCATTTTAGAGGAATTTGTAGAATATACCCTAAACACTAGGATCCCAACCGATTATGCTCAAAAATCTCCCCAATCGTTGCTAGGGTGGATTCTATGCTCATTTACCAAAGATTTCAAGACATTCAATGCGCGCTTGTGTTTAGTGCACGCCACATGCTTGTTAGTGAATAGTAATGCCAATACATTTAGTGATTAGTGTCAAGTACCGAGATGAACAATGCCTCCTAGTCTTAGAACTTAGATCTTCTGGTGGCACTAATTCATAGTGTAAAGGAAATTAGTATCACCTTCATTGGTTTCCCACACTTGCTAATTGGTACATTTAGTGTAGCATGTAGGCACCTCATTTAATATATTCAAAAGTTTGCAATACTCAAAATCACAACACTATTTGTTTTGAAGGATCATTTGAAGATGTCTAAATATTGGATACGATGAACATGTGAAAATTATATCATCATCTCATAGACTCCATATAGAATCAGTGGTTGAGTATTCAAAAAAGGAATAAAGACATACTTAGTATGCTTGTAGATAAGCACCCTTGCCGTGATGCTTGGTTAAACATGGCCACGGTATAGAAGAATGGACTCCCATTCGCATCGGTGTGTAAACTAAACCCCGATGTTACTTTTATTTATTATTATTGCTTGTAGATACTACAATATATATTGTCATCTTAAGAAAAATCATTGTAAGTTATCTAATGCAAGTAAAATGAAAGTAAGCATAAATTATAGAAGGTAGTGAAAACAAAAGTCCCACAAATCCAAATCCAAATCTTATAAAAATTGATGGTTTACTTCAAGTTGGGAAAACAACCTACCGAATACTGAAACTAAAGATTGTAAGACCTTGAATTTCACACGGATTTGAGGATGGATGAAAAAATTATTGCACTCGTATTGTTTGAAAAAACTCTCTCAATATAAAACTAATTAATGGAAATTTTGGACTCTTCTAAGCTCCAACCACGTCAACGTGTCATAAGAGGTTGCATGCTTACACGTTAATAACTCGGTGCCCTCCTCACTCAAAGCGGCAAACTCTCTTTCTATATTCATCCACCTCTCCTCCTTGCTAATAGGGATAAAAGCAAAATCAACCCGTCATTATTTTGGTGCCATTTCTAACACTCTTCTCCAAATGTCAAAGTGCAAATACATACAAAAGACCTAACACATACACTGTGCAAAGACAAACAAGAGCCACACTAAGTAAGGTTAAGGTGGATACTTAGGTTTAAGACCAAGAAGCCGCCACGAATGAATGAAAAAACCAACAAACTACTTCCAGTACTGCTGGACCTTACCAAAAAAAACGAATTAATATTTTTTAAATTATAGGACTGACAACATTTCATAAATTATATTTTCAGTTGACGAACCTTATTTTTCAAAAAATAAATAAATATTCATTTCGAGGTGCACGTACCAACTATGGTGCTACGTAGTTGTTTATTTTGTACCTCTAGAAAGCATTCACCTCATGAGTTACTTGTAGGCCAAGTCCATTGAAACTCAAAGATGCAAAGCATTGGTTTCTATACATGACTAGATGGGACCAACTGCCACCGCTCTGATTCCAAAAATCTTCACTTTGACAATGCACTAGATATTCATATGAGCTTTGACAAGCATGAAGAAAGTGGCTATGGAGAAAATTTGGAATTGGCTAGCATCTAGCACTAATTGCTTGTTCTACACCTTAGTAGATGTGGGTATAGAGGTTAATCATTTAAAAAAAAAAACTTTGTGGCCTTTGGATCGTCTCAAATATCCGTGAAACAAAGAGGTGTTTCTTTACAAATTTTCATAGTGAGGTTGGTGTCTACATACAACGGACAGGGTGGTGATGGTGGTGGTCTATCGGTTGGTCTACAAAAGATGGACACATGTCTAACTAGTTTTTCAAGGAAGAAAAGTCACATGCCAAACAATCATGCCCATAACAAACATGTGACAAGAGGAAGAAGAAACAAATGTGCAATGGTGGGGGACTATAAGTGCAAGTGGTGGGAATGGTGGGGGACTATAAGTGCAAGTGGTGGGCGTGGTGGGGGAACCTCGGGGGAGGTGGTGGACATGGAGCTAAGGTGGCGACATAGCAAAAGCAACAGGATAAAGTAGGACAAATTTTTAAATAAATTTTTAAAAAACAAACAAATCAAAAAAAATCTTTTTTCTTTCTTAAAGTGCTCCACAAGGGCATGATAGCAGGTTTGGGGGGCTAATGAGCTCAAGCATGGACATACACACATATGGCGGGTATGTACATGCATGGGCATATGGTTGCATGGGTGTATGGGTTTGGGTTCATCCAGGGTATTAATTCGCACACATGGGTGCGACAAGCTAGGATGGCACAAGTCCAAGTGGTTGATAGCGGGTTGAATTCCCCACGATGTCAAGGGTGGTATGAAAATTCCAAGTTCATTAGAATGCATCCTCGGGGAGTGCACTTAAAGTTAAGACTAGGAATCACGTGAGTGCATACTTTTGACCCCCCTATGTATGTACTAAAAAATCATCTAAAAATTGTAAAAAAAATATGAAGTTGTTAAACACAATCTAAAGTTCTTGTTATATAAATTTCAAAAAATAATCAATTGTAAATATTTTTAAATTGATTTTTGAAGCAAAAAACAACACATTTTAGTTCAAACTTCTATCATTTTTTAAAAACTTTTTTTAAAAACTTTTCGTCCTAAAATTTATACCAAGTGATAGATATATACGTAATGATTTGGCACTTAAAAATTATTAATTTAAAAACTATTTTAAGGCCAAGTATTGTAGGGGGTATGCCATTAAAACGCACTCACGTGTATTCCTAATCTTAACTTTAAGTGCACTCCCCGGGAATGCATCCCCTAACAATTAAAGGGTAGAGTGATCCTTTAATACCTGCTAACCTTAGCTATCCATTAGCTGCCAATAATTTTGGTTATCTTTAATGCACTAGATACTTTGTACATAACTTGTACAAGGTTTGGTAGAGTTCTTACTAAGGAAAACCAAATCACATTTAAGTAGTTTGTGTGTGTGTTTTGGTTTTTTGTTTTGTTTTTGAGACAAAGTCAAAAACCCAATGCCAAATTAAATTAAGAACCAAGGAAATTGCGGCCACTTGAAGGCCTTCAAGGGGAGGTGGAGCCCCTTGGACACATAACATTGCCACATAAAGATTAACAAAGACCTGACCCCACCAAGGACAACCCTCAAAACTACACAAAATAGTCCTATTAGGGTGGGTGGTAAATTAACGAGGAAATATTTAGCGTGGAAATAATTAGCATGGGCCACACTAATTTATAGTCAAGGTGGACATAACATGGGTCCAAGACCCCGGGTCTTCCCCTAGTCTTCATGAAGACTTCCGAGCAACACATCGAATATAATTTAAAGGACAAAAGTAGCACAAAATCAAATAATCACCCACATTAATCTACTACTAGAAATGTAGCATGGGTTGAAAATGAATATGGCCTTCATCAATTCTCATTATGAAAATTAGCATGGGCTCTAGAAAATATTTGTGGTCCACAATATTAGGAGTATTTAGTGCACCCAGTAGGAAGAACCCCACACCCCACCAACCAAGGACAATCGCCTATGCCACTATCTAAGTGCGTTGCCATTTCCAATTCCAAGTCATCCTCATTTTGTCTCTCCTGCAAATAACATTTCATGGGAGGTGACCCTACCATTTGTTTGCCACTCTCATCGTCTTGGGAATCTTGTTAAAGATGGAGTCTCTACCAAATTTTGTGGCAGAATTAAGAGAGCAAAACCCCTCCATCCAACAAAACTATCTAGATGCCATCCAAGGGTGACTGTCTTGACATAGAAAAAAATATTTCCTATTTCTTTTGTCCTCTAATAATTTACAAATAATTTTAACCTTATGAAAAAGACCAACCGTTTCCCTAGTGGGATTCTCCCATTCACTAAGGCATCGGGAATGGGTGCCAATCGTAAGACATTTGACCATGAAAGGCATGAAGAGATGGTGTTGGTGCATGCATGAGGGGTAAAGTCAGCCAAGCATTGCAAAACCGAGGCCAAATCTTCTACTCCATCTCTATAGAACCCAATCCATTGTCCATGATGTTTGAATTGTCCTCCAAGGGATGCCACCATTGGCCAATGATTTTGGCCATGAGTGTGACTTAGTCCTTAGTTTTTGATTGGGGTAGGTCGAACCCAACTTGTGCTTCATCCCATGAGTGGAAGGTGCAGTTCTCATTATCCCAAATGTCATCAAGGTATTGGGTACCCTATAGTCGAATTCATGAGCCCTACCATAGGAGAACCAATTGGTAATAAATTCAAGTTATGCACTCCACTGAATTTTTGAGTGGAGCAATTCCATGAGGGTGTTGCAGGGGAGGGGGGATGGAAATTAGTAGGGGCCTTTAACCATAGTCTTCCATGCTTTACTAATGCGCCCCCAAACCTTAAACCTAAAGAATCCTTCGTGTTGCTTATATGTAACCAATCCAAGCTAGGCCCCCAATTTCTTCCTCTTTGTGGGTTAAAACATGCCAATCTATACCTAAGCATGAATTGGAGATTGGACTCGCCCGGCTCTATAGCTTTGACAATCCACTTACAAAGGAGGATGGTCTTGGCTACTTCTAGGTCCACTAACTTGAGATTGCCAAATTTGTTTTTCATGCAGCACTCCTTCCAACTCACTCGAACGCCGGTGAGTTGCTCTTTGCCCAAATAGAGATAGTTGCAAATTGCCCCTTTAATTTCTTTAAATGCTTGTTGAAGCCTCTCCAAACCATGATAAAAAAAAAACCACACGGTGGGGAGGAGAACATGGTTGCATATGACGACTCTACCTTCTAGTAAGAGTTTTATGGTTCTTTAGTAATCAAGCTTCCTAGAGAATTTTCTATACATAAGCTGATCAATATATGGATTATTAAGGTTGTGGCCAAAAGGGATCCAAGAATCTTCGAGAGGTTTCCTTCTTTAGCCCACTTCCAATTATACCCTACTAGCCATACAACTTGTGTGTGTATTTTTTGAACCACTATGCAAATGAATTTTCTCGGTTAACCTCATCCTCAAAGCTTCACTAAAACATTTAAGGCCTCTAACGAGCTCATCCACTTATTGTTTGTCTTCCCTTACCATAAATAAAGAGTCATTTACATATTTGGATACAATTTGTTGTTTCCTTCCACATAGCAAGATAAACCCTTTCAACCCATCCCCTACCACTATTTTTTAATGATATGGGTAAGAACCTCGCCAAACAATGAGAAAACAAATTGGTGCAAGTGGACATTCTTGTTGGACTGCCTCTGCAATGGATGCAATCCCCAAGAGAACTCTAACCCAATTAATGATTTTATTTTTTTATTTTTTTATTTTTTAAATAAATTTTATAGCATGAGAAATAAAACACTATGAGACTTTGTCATAGGGTTGAAGTTAGGTATAAAAATCTCGTGCAAATATGTTTTTTTAAAAATATATTTTCAAAGTATTGTTTGGATTTTTTAAATTATGCAAAAATTGGTTGAAGAAGCTCTTATGCGTTAAGATCCTACAAATTCTTGAAATACACATCATTATCAAGGTCACCCTAATGCCAATTTTTGCTAATTTATAGTGTGTCTTAGAAAACGACTTGTTGGGAAACAACGCTTTCTAAAATGTTCAAGTTGAATGTTGATATTATGAAAAATAAGACTTTCAATAAGTTACTTGGTGGACTTCAAACTATGAGGTGGATTTTTTACATGTACTAGCTTTATTTTGTATGTTTGATTATAAATATTCAAATTTTTTGTTTCATTTTCTTAGAACTCTTTTAATTTTGATTTCAATTCTTTCTTTTGATAGATATTTTAAGTGTGTGTTACTTCCTCTCAATACTTTGGACAAGTTACCACAATATAATTTTGATAATGATTCATTTGAGTTCATTTTGATTGATTCGTTTTTGAACATATTGAATGTCAAAGAAAAACCAAGGCTTGGCCCACATGCACATCTTCTAGGTCCCAAATGTTGCCTATGATCCTCACACTAGGACGATTAAAGAATGAGGTAGTCGAGCAAGAACACTAAGAATCCAAATACCTCCACACAACATAGGAAGCGGGTTGGGGCGGCTCATCCACATATATCCATGGTTGACATCATCAAATGCAATATCTATATTGTTGTATTTTGGTTCATGCTATGTGGTTGTGATTTAGGCACATTGTATATTATCCAAAGTTCATAATTAGTGCCATGCGTTTTCTTTTGCAGACATCAGAGTGGGATAGAATGGACATTCAAAAGTAGTTCATGTCCCATTGCATGCATATTTGCATGGATTACAAGGATATGCTTCCGGTATACCACATAAACTTCAACTATGTTAAATGGTAATGTTGTTTGTAATGCAACTTCTGTAACTTTGTCGGCAAATGCGCACTAGTAGATCATACTTCATAATTCACATGATGGTTTATGCTACAAAGGAAACCAAAAAGACGGCACCATGAGTGGGATTTGAAGTTGACATTGAAGTTTATTTATTTATCATTTTATTTAATATTTAAAATTTAAAATTTGACAGGGGTTGTCAAAGCCTGGAGTGGGCGGAGGTAAATTTGTTGTCCACCCAACTTGGTGGTACCACCACGCCAACAATTCTTTACTAGACTTTTAGGAACTAGGTGTATGAACATAGTAAGGGGAAAATGAGCCTCATCCCCAATTGTTGCACACCTTTGGTAATTCACACAAACCACTGCATGGTTGTGTATGTATTCCATACACTTGCATTGAATCATGAAAGCCTTTGTGAGCATCTTGTTGAATATTAAGTGTTGTGCATGTTGTTGGGTACATACATAATATGCAGACGGGTGGGCTTCTCCAACGGTCATGGGAAATTATGGGATCCACATCGGAAGCCAAAAACTCTAGGATTGAGTTTAGGCGAATGACAACGAGGCCAATTGGGGATGTTGTAGTAAATGGGGCCACGGGGACCTTGCGTGATACACATGGACAAAGGGGTGGCATGCAATAAGGGAGACGAGGTTCATGATCGTTGAGCTTCACCGCACTAGTCATGAAATGGTGGTTTTATGTACAAGTGTTAGTCCACATAACATACCAAATTGGATATAGCTTTCTCCTAGACCACATACATAAGGAAGTGACAGTTCACATTGTTGTTGTTGTGTATAGATAATTATAGATATATAGGAGCCTTGTTTACACTTATGAATGTATTTCCCTATGCATTTTATAGGTACAACCACATGTTTTGAATATACTCACAAAATATACCTATTTCATATATCTCAAATATAATATGTATATTATGGTGAACATTTTTTTGGAAAAATCTAGTTAATAAAGAATGAACAATATAAATAATCATATGTTGGTTGTTGTTGTAGAAGTAGAGGGGGATTTCTTTCGATATCATCCAAAAATACGGCTAGAGATGAAGAATTATTTGAGATGATGATAGCCTAGCATTTAATGTCTTAACAACTGTGAGCCACCAAACCGCTCACGGTTTGAATTAAGGCCCACACTCGACAAAAATAAGAAAGTTAGTTATTAGAAATAGTCAATATAATGGTGGTTACTAGGTTTTGGGATATCCGCCTGTGGATGCGAGTTGTGTACGAGATTGATATTAGGTCTGGACCAACCCGAGTTCGAATCCGGTTGGTTACATTAATTGGCGTTTTCCAAAATTAAGTTAATTTTAAAGCATGAATAATTTATAAATGGATGCAAAGAAGAAATTACTACGTGGGTGTACGTAGAACCTTCTCAATTAATTTTTATCTTTTAGAATTATGTTATTATTTACTAGTGTGAATTAATTAAACCGTTCGCGGTTGGGTTAAGGTTCGTGGTCTAAGTAGAAAGAAGTTAATGAATCAAAATTAGATTTAGGTCAATTAGTTAGTATGAAAAAATTCAGACAATGGATAAGGACAATGAAAGACAACGTCGAATGGATGAACAATAGTGAATGACAACGTCGAATGAATGAAGGATAGCGAATGACAACGAATGGCAACGAATGACAACGAATGACAACATCGAAGGAATGATGGACATCGTAGGACGACGTCGAATGGATGAATGATAGTGAATGACAACGTCGAATGAATGATGGACATTATAAGAAGGCGATGAATGGATGAATGACAGCGTAAGACAATGTCGAACGTAAGATAGTAACGAATGGAGAATGATGTTTAACGGATGAGATGTCGAGTGGATGAAGGCGTAAACATATGACAACAACAAACAGAGATTGTTGTTAAGCGGATGAAGGCCGTTGGAAGAAACGGTTGAAAAAACAACATTGTTGGATCTAGGGGTTTAGAGAATGGCGGCTAGGATGGTGGCGGCCGTAAATGCCAACCGTTAGATGTAGGTATGACTAAATCTACGGCTGAGAAGACTTGGTGGCTGGAAGGGTTAATTCCCCAAAGGGAGTGCGGGAGCTCACTTATCTCTCTTTCATTCTTATAATTGGGATTACTCATCTTTCTCTTCCTCCTCCATGAAGGTAGATGCAAAGAGTTGTTGAACGGTAAGAATATGACTGATGAAAAAAATAATTGATTAAAATGGATGTTGAATAAAATGATTTTTTGAACCTTACTGAAGAAAATTGTTATTATTTAGTTACATTAGCTTTGATATCCTAAGTAATGGATGTACAATTTTTTACTTAATCTATTATTTTATTAGCTCTTGCCTTATTTTATACACTAGTGTATGTATTTTAGTCTTTGCATTATTCTTGAATCAGTCCTTTGCGTTAATCTTTTATCTTAGTCTTCTACATTATGTTCTAGATTGGAATCTGTATTAATTTCCTGCATCCGTCTCCTACATTAGACTTCTGCATTATCTTGCGTATCATTCCTTTGCATTAACCTTCTATATTAGTTTTCTACATTAGACTCTGCATTAGTCTCTTGCATCAGCCTTCTACATTACTCTCATGCACTATGTTTGGCATTATTCCTTTGCATTAGGTTTTGTGTTAGGCTTTGCGCTAATGTTCTGCATTAAACTCTGCATTAATCTTTTACATCAGTATTTTGCATTTGTGCTCTGTATTTATGTTTTGCGTGTTATGCAGTAGTATTCTACATTAATCCTCTGTATCAGGCCCTACATTAGTTTTTTGCATTATAGGAATTAGAAGGTCATTGCTTGGAGGCAATGAAGTAGTATACCCATCCGCCCAATTTGGTGGGTTGTTACTTCGCTTGGAATAACAATTGTCACCACAACAACCAATAGTAATTAAAATTAATCAGTAAAATCCAAAAATCCAAAAAAGATGACTCCACTACTTTCTCAAGCTCCATTTAAATGGTTGACAAAAACAAGACCATTGACTACACCAAAGTGCCATTGGCTCCAGTTTAGAGACAAAATGGCTCTATTTTAATGATATGCATGTTTACAACATGTGGTTTAAAATGTAGAATGACCATTTAGTGTCTACAGATTATGTGGAATTTTCTTTCGCCACAGTTGATGCATGGCTTCTTCTTCTGCATTGCACAAACATACAAGAGTATTTGTACAATGCAATATCTATGGGTTTTTTTTGACATATTTTAAAAGTGACTTGTCCATGTATGTGTCCCTAAACCTTGAAAAAAACATGCATTACAAATTGTAAATTGATATTCTCATCAATCAAATACAAATATGAAAAGAAACGAATGACAAAAATATAAGTTTGTCCATATACAAATACATGCACAACAGACAATTGATGCACAAATATCACCAAAATGGGTATGGTGGAGACATAGCATAGCCCAAAGGGACTCCATATGTATATGTTTGAGGTGAAGTTGACCTGAAGGTACTAGTCCATCTAAAAAATGAGTATAATGAGAAGATGACGCATGTATCTATCCTCGCCCGTGGTGGGTACTCAATGGTGCCTCTTGTTGAACAATTTTTTATGCTATATTATGAAATAGAACTTTTCACCTCATGATTTTTGAATTTTAGATGAAAAAAGGGGCTACAGTCAAATGAAAACACTTGAAAAGCGGTTGAAGCGATCAATAGACACATAATAGAAGTTAAAACTGCCTCTGCAAGGCAAAGATAAGAGGTTATCGTCCGAAGGAAAGAGAAGGCCATTATCAACAAGGATAGTTAGGCAGTATAGAGTAGCAAGAGGCTACAAGCAATAGGTGGATTGGCGAGAGGAAATTGCAATGATTGCATAATCAAACTATTGCTTGCATAGTTTAATTGAATTACTTGAAATACTAGAAGCAAAATGCGTGAATGAATTTGATTTTGGATGCACGAATATGTTAATCAAATATTGTGATAACCAGAGTGTGATTTACGTAAAGGAACTACTAGTGATAGAACAAGTGATTGAAGGATTGAATTTGAAATGAAATAGACAATGTCTATGGAAATCTAAAGTTAAAGCATGTGGTAGAAGAAACGAATCAACCAAATGTGATACATGTTTTTGCGATGTTAGGTGATAATCTCATGTTAACTTTACCAAGAGAAAGTAAGGCAATAGTCTCATGATCCTGAGAAAGGAAGACAAATAGACACTAATCCTCAATCCAAGGTGACATTAATCCTTAAAGATATTAGCTTATTCTTCCTTAAGACTTAGTTCCCTAAGTTATTTTCCTTGGGTTGTTTTAGAGTATAACATAAACCTAAACTACACCTCTCATTGCCCATATGGTCTCTTATAGCAATCTAATTGTAGATGCTAACCACACAATATCCCTCACGTGTGGTTGGTATATGGACGAGGTAAATTCATTGCCAAGATGCAAAACACGGCTAGCGGCAAGGCGACACTGAAGCACATCCGAAGTAGCTATGATATCCAAGACCCTCCAGATTGAAATACTTTCACGCAAATGTACCATGTATTGACAAAAGTAGGTTTGGTGCAGTGCACATGCCAAGACTAAAGGCTATAAGAGGCGCGTGTGCAGAATATGTCCACAACATATGCAAACGCAAACACAAGATTGAATAAGACTTAAAAATCCATGGTTATTAAAGCAGCTTTGACACAAACACGAAAATGATCGTCAAATTTGAACATACCTTGTACACAAGAGAACAACAACATTATTGAATTAATAGTATAGAATCGCTTGTGACGCAGGCACTTATGACCATTGCCTCCACCATCATAAATTGCGGTTGGGACATTGTAACTGAGCCACTCCACATCCCCATGATTGAGGAAAGATCCACAAAAGACAACATGATAGCCATCGTGTTTGTTTTCAATGCATTGGACTATCTCCACAACCTGCAACACATTGTCAGACATGCGTAAAGCCACGTATGAGCTTGGACACACTAGAATTGTGTTCCCCTCTTCTAAGGAAACATGAGATGTTACCACAAAATAACAAACACCCCCATACCAAACGGTGTTTCCCCCTCCAATAATAAAAGGGGGGAAAACATCAAGAGGGGATCCAACATAGGAATCTAATGATGAGTATCACCATTCAAAGAGTGATGAAGCTAGAGTGGTAGTAGAGTGAGCAATGAAGTTGGAGTGAAGGCAAGGCGGAGGGGAGGAAGCCAAAGATGAAGACCCCCACTCTTGGGACTAGATGAAGACCCTGGACTTGGAGGCCAGCCGAAGACCTCTAGTCTTCAAGCTTTGAAGAATTGTTGAAGCCCCGGTCTTGGAGCCGAGCCAAAGACCCCCAACCTTGAAGCCTTTGAGAAATGTCAAAGAAACTGGTCTTGAATTTGAGTTGAAGACCCCAACCTCAAAGACCAAGACTTGAGGGTAGTTGGAATAAACTTGCCCAACCACCATGCACATGTCGATGGAAAATAGATATTAGGAAACGGTAAGGTTGTAATCCCCTTTAAATAGTTATTGGATTCTAAAATTAGACGGTAGCAACATATAATGTCTTTATTTAGTAAACACGATCAATAAAAGAAATCATGTTTAATTTAGATTTTGAGGATTTGTCGTGTAAATAGCGATCGTGTGTCACTGCAGCTCGAGTACCGACCACCACTAACAAACAACACTAAAACATAGCAAAGTCACACATAGACAACACACCTCGACATGCCCTTTTCTTCCTTCTCACTTGGCAAGAATGCCAAGCCAAGGAGGAGGCTCCTCACTTAGGAGCCTTCCTCTCCACATCTAGATTCATCCATCCAAATCTAGATGGATGAAACCCAACGGATAAGGTGCGGTCGTCGACGCCGCATACCGTGACAGATTATATAAAAAGGGTACTTAAGGGCCCTAAGACAGTTCATTTGGCCTTGCAAGATCTCATGTGAATGTCCCCTTGATCCGAAGCTCTCGAAGAATTGACTCAAAACTCGGATTGTTACCTCGTTACTTTAGAAATTGGTACCTCATAATATTACATGGCTACTTTGAAATTTGAATGAGTTCCTTGGAAGTTTTACTTGAGACTTTGCAAAAGTTGAAAGACTTAATTACTTGAGACTCTTTAAAGAACTTGGACACTTGAGACTTTAGAAGAAATTTAGGAACTAGATTACTTAAGATTTTTTGAAGAAATTGATTAACTTGGTTAACTTAGGAATTGCACATATTTGAAGAACTTGGACACTTGGAACTTTGAGCTAGGTATTAAGAACAAATGGAAAACTTGAGAGTTCGGTAACCTAAAATGAAGAGAATTGGGATACATACTAACTTGAGAGCCGGAGCACTGGAAGACTTGAAAGCTTGGATCCATAAAGTTGGAAATATAAGATACTTCGAGATTTAAAAAAATTGCCATCTGGACGATTTGAAGATAAATGTGAGATAATTGAATCAATCAAGGACCCATTAGACCCGAATAGAAATTAGAACTCAAAAGACCATGTGAAAACTTGACAAGTAAAGAAAATGGAAAACCTTAAATTGCTACCTACGTCATGCACATATAAGAAGAGAATTGATCGAGAAGATACTTAAAGAATAATCAGTCAACCATATCGATATCAAGGAGGGAATTTCTCAAAGGATTAATCAACCGGATTAATTGAGTAAAGAGAAGCCCTCATTCAATCAAGAAATCGCAAGATATATCCGATGCATGCCTAGGCGTCCAAATTCACACTACAACAAAACACGTCTTTTACAACTGGGTTTTTCAACTTTTGCAAGTGAGAAAACCCTGACTTTATTGCCGTGGAAAATGACCAGTTGCTTCAGACAAGCAGGAAAGTATCGAAATGACTTGAGAATTGAAGTCTTGAGGTTCATTTGCCGTAATCATACACCAAGGTATGTGGTACTTCCACATATAGAATCGAAGACACTTAGAAAGATGATTCACTAAACTCAAAGCATATGAGATCGATTTGGTACGGCAAATATTATCACATCGAGGAGGATGAAAGAGCAATCATGTTCAAAGCCGTCGAGTAAGCAAATCACGCTTCACATCCCATTCAAGACTTATCTTAGCTCACAAATGATCACATTTCAATTAAGGGAAATCGGGCATTAATAAATAAAATGATATTTTCTCAATAATAAAACTGATCATGATTAATTAAGGAAAACTAGTATGAATGAATCTGGAACTAGAGTATTACTAATTAGGTTTACCAAATTATGAGTTAGTCATGAACAATCACATTGAACATTATGTGAAGGTTGAGAGAGTGGAAAACATAACCTTGCAATATTTGAGCACATAAATCCATAAGGTTTTCAAGAAAGTTTTTAAAGGGATAAAGTTTGAACTGTAACTAAGTGCTACAAACTAAGCAATAGAGCATGTCTACATGTGATCATAGAATATTTTAAAGGAGTTCAAAGTATACTTGAAAGATACCATCACTCAAACAAATCACATGCAAAAGAATTTAGGATAATAAGGTTTTAGAGTAAACCTAATCCTTTGGAGTTATAACATTTGTGTTCACGGGTTAGGAGTGGGTTACAACGTCTAAGGCTGGACCTTGTCCTCAACAATGGTGCGTTATAAACAACCTATGATGGAAGGATGGCAAACTCTGTCATTATGGGGGAGAGCAAGATGAAAGCATAATGGATTTTGTCAAACTCCATCACGGTGAGCATGATAGAAGATATGAAAGCTATGGGAAGTACACCAAAATTCATGAAGGACCCCAGGATTAGTGTTGCGCAACTTTATGACAAATGACGAAACTAACATCAAGCGGAGGGCAAATGTGGATGAAATCAATAACTGTTGTAGTGTGAGAATGGTTGTAGACAATGATTGCAACACTCCGAGGAGGGAAGCTAAGATATGAACAGTGAGCAGTGAATGGTTAGCGATAACACATAAGAGTGAGTGGCAAGCAATAACACATGAGTAGTGAGTAGTAACATGTGAGCAATAAAGTCAAATATAGTAAATTCCCATGATTTTAAGGATCTTAACTCAAATTAGTATTATATCTATTGAGTTTATTCAATTGTGTAGGATTAATACTTTAAAAATTGAGAGCATAATGAGGCCTCGTCATGGACTACTAGAGTAGTAACAAGTCAATTGCTTATTTTTTGTGATAATTTAAAATAATGTTGCATGCAACCAATGTAGATTAGAAATAAATTTTGTCATCAACTGAAATTTTAAAACTTTATAATGAACACTATACTAGCATCACTACTTGTATTTGATTGATTAAAGTTAGGCTGAAACATATGAACAAAGGCTATAGCCTATCTTATTGATGTGTTGTTATTGTGTTAACCCGTGTGGTGATTCTTGAGACAAGTTGCCAGGTCCACCAAAGATGAAGGTGGTGATTACACTTGTGAAGACTTGCATGATGATTGTAAGTTAATTAAAGAACTTTGAGATTATTGCAAGCATAATTCATGGCAATTAAAAACCATGCGGTTTCTCAAAAGACATTACCCTATATATTGTCTTGACTATGAGCCATTGACTCCTTGCCAAGCTTTAGAGCTTCACGATTGACACAGAGGATGGAATTAGAGTGATAAGAGTCCAACACATGTAGGATGGAATCACACACAACTATGAAAGCACCAATGAAACATAAGAGTGTGAATTAAGCTTAATGAAGAAGGAATGAAGAAGTGAAAGATATAAATTGTAATTAAAAACCTTAATCCAATGTGACATTAATCCTCATAGACATTAGCACAATCTTCCTTGAGACCTTGTACCTTGGGTTAGTCTAAGTGATAGCAAAACCCTAACTACAACAACCTACCTAATGTGTTGAGGACCTGCCATTGCGAGGGGGACGTGGCACCAAGCCTAATGACCCTTCTATTGATTGACACGTGGCGTTGACATAAAATTGGGATCCCACTAGAGGCAGCTACCAACACGTCATTGCAAGCGGCCAATGACTCACATAGCACAGTTTGTTCAAGTCCAACCGGTGAGATATTGACATCTTTTGGTTTTATTTCATTAAAACAGGGTTTATTTCATAAACTCTTAAAAAATGATTACTAATTTCTTGAAGTCTTGAATTTCAACCAGTTATTTCTCAAACTCAACCAGCTCATTTGTAACTACACTAAATAGTTTTATTAGTTTGGTGAAAAATTAGTGTGGAAATAATTAGTGTGGATTACAATAATTTTCTAATCAAGGTGGAATTAATGTGGGTCCAAGACCCTGAGTCTTCCCCCAAGTCGTCATGAAGACTTCTTACCAACACATTGAATATTAGTTATAGGACAAAAAAGTAGCATAAAACAAAACAACCACCCACACTAATTTTTTAGAAAAAATGATTACTATGGCCCATGCTAATTTCATAATAAAAATTTAGCGTGGGTGTGAGCCCAAAATGGTGCCCACATGTGTGGTTAACTTCAAAAGTTATTAGGAGTTGGTCCTTTTTTATTGTGATTGCTATTTCAAAACTAAAAAGAGTGTAACCCTTGGGTTTAGTGTGTTTTTGTGTTAACAAGTGATTTACGTCATTTGTGTGTTGAGAGAGGGTTAGTGTTAATTAGATTTAGTTAAAGTAATGGTAGTTAGTACTTTTGTTATTAGGAAAGGGAATGTGAGCTAGGGGGCTTAAGGTTGGGATAGGTGTCCGAATTGGGCGTAGAGGCTGCCCCATTGGGATCGGGGATTGGTTGAATTAGGCTGTAGCCTTGTCCGAATTAGGTAAGTGGCAAGCTTGCAGGGCATGAGAACACGGAATTCTCGGAATGGATCAGCTGCGAGGTAGGTAGTGGCGGCAGCCGCTGAAAAAAACTCTCTCTTTCTCTCTTCGAAGTCCCTGGAGCGCTAAGCCTGGATTGGAAGCTCAAGGGTGAGGCTCCGAGCTCGGAGTGAGCCTTGAGGACAACTGCTGGGTGGCGAGCGAGCTGGGATTAGAGGCCCTGGTCTCCGAAGGAACGAGCTGGGATTAGAGGCCCTGGTCTTTGAAGGAGTGAGCTGGGATTGAGGCCCTGGTCTCCGAAGGAGCGAGCTGGGATTAGAGGCTCTGGCTTCGAGGGAGCTGAGCTGGGTCACCATAGCCATGACACCTGCCCAGTTGACGGGCAATGACGGGCGGCGTCCCGGAGCCAACAGCGCAAAATCACGGTCCAGCATGTTAGACTGAAGCTCGATGATTATTAGGGGGGGTTAGAATTAGGACTAAACTATGTAGTGGGGGGGGGGGGTTAATGGGTAAAAAGATGAAGGGTTAAACTTGGGGATCAAATTAAGGGGGCATTAGGGGGGACACTACTTGTGATGTGTTGACATGTAGAAGTGAACATTGGTAGAGAGTGATGTGTGGTGTTGTGAGCTAGGAAGAGAAGAATGTAATGCAAAGTGAAAGTATTTTTCAATGCTTGCACTTTCATTTTGGAATAAACCAATGTGCCAAAAATCAATGTGGAGTGTTATGGAAATTGATATTGTTGAGGAAGCGGAATCCTGTGAACAATGAATGTGAGCACCATGCCCCCACCCGGACTACGACGCCTAAGGGTGGGTGGTTTGGCCTCACAGTGGGTTGGAAGTTGATGTGGTCCACATTAATTCTCGTTGTGAAAATTAGCATGGGCTATTATAAATTACTGTGGCCCATAATAATAGGATTATTTAGTGTAACAGCTGGTTCTCCCCTGATCATTGGATGATTCAAATTCTTAAGTAAGTTCACTTGAAGTAGGTAAAGTCAAGGCATCCATAGTTGACCATGTTCATTTAACTACTCACTAAGGTCATGTAATGCCAACATGGATGAGATTTATATTTTTAACCAGGCAAACAAAGTGAAGGTTTATATCGTGGTGGCTTGTGATTGATTACCCTCATAAGAGTTTTGACAACTATCATAGCCAAGCATTAGCATTTAAATGAACAAGTATGGGTAAACCTATAGATCAACTGCGTGTTACCCTAATTTTATCGCTTCGAAACTTACAACGATTTCCATATTCATGAATTTCATTATGTATTTTTGCATTCTCCTTAGAATATGTCTCCCTTTCACAAGAAAAACAACTCCCGGCCTCTACTCCTCCTAAACAGATGCAAACTCTCTTATTTTATTGGTTATAGATGCTTGCTCTAACTAGCTAGCCATCCACTAAAAGTCTAGACATGTACAGTCAGACCTGCGTCGTTGCTTTTTGGATATACTAACATAGAACAAATCGGAAACCAAGGGATTCAAAACTCCTATGAGCACTATGCGATAGAGGTGCATTCAATCCGGGCCACTATTAAAAGGCTCCAAGTATTGCAAACCGTTCACGGTTTTCTGACAGAGAGCAGAAGTAATCAAGCCCCATATTGAACATCTTAAGTTACTTCTGGCACCTTGCCAGCTAACTGCAAAGTGTGAAACATACACTCTGTGTAAACCATAAATGAGATTGCTCTGTCTGCCTCATCAACTGCAATAATATGAATATAGTATCCACATTGTGTCAATATTCGTCCAAATATATGACACGAATATACCAATGCCCAGTGTATAGGTGAGCGCATGGTATCCATATTGAATCTAACATCAGACATGCATGATAGTGTCACTTACCCTATTTGGAGGCATATGCAGGGTTACATTGATGAATTATAACTTCACCATCAGTGTCACCTCATGACACTAGGCGTTCGAGTGCGCTTGCTAATATCTTGGTACGAGTATGTGCAATAGTGTTTATGAGGTGCATGTTTATGTTACACAATGGTCTATAAGTTGACTAAAATGTAAACACATGACACTTGCCATTTTGTTAGCCTCCACAAACGCAATAATATGAATATAGTATCCACATTCTGTCAATGTTTGTGCAAATATATGACGCGAATATACGAATGCCCAGTGTATAGGTGAACGCATGGTATCCATATTGAATCTAACATTAGACATGCATGATAGTGTCACTTACCCTATTTGGAGGCATATGCAGGGTTACATTGATGAATTATAACTTCACCATTAGTGTCACCTCATGACACTAGGCGTTCGAGTGCGCTTGCTAATATCTTGGTACGAGTATGTGCAATAGTGTTTATGAGGTGCATGTTTATGTTACACAATGGTCTACAAGTTGACTAAAATGTAAACACATGACACTTGCCATTTGCGCGCTCAAAAAAATCTTCCCCTTGCATATTGGCACGCAAGGCTATAATCTAAGAATCCCAATCTGCTACTCTAAATGTCATAATTTAGATATTTTTTTCACTTAAAGAAGTAACTTATGTTGACAAATGGAATCATAATTGCAAGCAACGGGTGTGACACCTTGAGACCTCTAGGCATCTAGTTTAGGCCCTTTGCAAACAATGTACATGACAATAAATACCATAAACGGTTGAAGGGTATGAAAGAACCTTCATATGGGTCTCAACATTGGAACACCATTCAAATATTGATGTTTAGTGGCTGTCTCAAAGTGAGAGAATCTTTGTAAACTTGAGTTATTATTTGGGGTGATACCATTCTAAATCATATTGATACACTCCAACCCCCCTAATATCATGCATGTGGCAACCAAAGTGCACGTGATAGTAAGGAGGTATGTAATGTTAACATGGATGTACAATAATAGAGAAATAGTGTGGTGTGTGACATTATGGAACAACACAAAGTCAACATTGCAATAATGACAATGATGAAACGTGATGGGTGCAAGCATGTGATTCGAATTCTTTGGTGGATTTCTTTGATGTCAAAATCCATGATATATGGGAATGTGACAACAAGGATGGAGATTTATACTTGGAACATCCATTCCCCATGGTTTTAGGATATTAGAGAGGGATTGACACTAAGGAGGGTGATATTATGGATGTTAGGGTGTATTAGGGCGGTTTTACTTTAGATAAGAAGGTTCTTGCATGGTTTATAAATCCGAATGGTATTGAAAACAAAAATATCTTCAAATATCCAAAACGTGTTGGTATTAGAATTTATGAAACCCTCATTATAGATACCCAATGGTATCAAAAAATGACGATACCAATGTAGCACTTGTATAATTTACCATACCAAGGTGTTTAGATCATGAAATTGAAGGTGTCACGTAGACCAACATGGTGTTCAAGTGAAGTAAGATGGTGCTAAAACCTAAAACCAACACCCTAAAACCTTGCACAATCAACTCGTACATTTCAATTATGGGAATGTCCACCAAAGTTTAACATCGAGTTCCCGTGTTGGTTTTGGGTCATCTTCCAATAAAACTTTGGAACTGTTGCACATGGAATTCAACTGACACGCTTTGATGCATTAAACTCCTTGTGCGCTGCTAACAAAAACCCCTGAGGATGGGAAGTCCCAAGCGGGGTTGCTGGACAGAACCATTTGAATGCCCTTCCTTTGGGACCCTCCAATCACGCAGATTGATAGCCGAGATTGAGAAGCATTTGGAGTTGGCTTTGTTGGCCTTCTGTCTCAAAAGAAAAGAAAAGATAGCCTAGATTGAAAACTGGGGAGGGCGAGGGTTATGTTGTGGGAAAATCATCCTCTTCCCGATCCCGGAACGCCACCTCATGCACCAGAAGGTCTTGCTTCTGAATCCTGATCTCCATGAACTAAATTACGATCCTGGTGGAGACCAAGCATTGCATTCCCAGGATAATAGTGACCTCCTTGCTTCAGCTTCTCACACAGGCAGCTGGGTAACTACTTTGTACACTGTCATGCCCATGGCTGCCAGATTAAGCCTCGATACGAAATGATGCTCATGAGATGTAAACTTTGCAGCAATCTAATGCAAAAGAACTTGTGACCCTAAAAGCTCTTGGAAAATGGGAAATGGAAGAATCCCACGACACTCGGCAAAATGTGATGTGATACTTATATCCGTTCCAATGCGGTCTGTAGAGCTGCGACTTTGCTCATGGGAGAGGATTGAAGGTCGGGCCTTCCATGCTGCAACCGTGACTGCAGAGACATACAAACAATTATGCCCATAATTTGTTATATATTCATACATTAAGGTACTTTATATTTGGACCTTATGTGCTCAATTTTCTTGATTGGATGCATATATATGAGTGGTATGTGAGAAGGCTTGTCAGCAAGAACAGACACCAAAAAGTCACATGTTACGATGAGATTGGACTCTATGCTCAAAATCAATAGACACCATTCTAGGCTCAATAGTGAACACAGCTAGGAGGGTTTATGTGATAATTTTTTAAGAGACTTATGCAGGTCTTCACTTTGGACATCCATCACCCGTGCATCTCTACTCTAATTCTGATACTTGAAATTGACAATCGTTGTGATTCAAAATTGCTAACTGGATGAGTAGGACAATCCCCGTAACTTAATAAATAATTCCAGATTCATCTTTGCCATGTCCAACCGGTAGATCACAAGTAGTTCAAAGTGACTAGTGTTGCCCAGTTAATGAGGATTAAATCCATATTTTTTCGTATTTTGTTGCAACATCCAAAAGTAAAATATGAACTCCACTATCAGAAAAAGATGACATAATTGTAGGACATTTGAGTTTAGGAAAAATGTGAAATGCGAGTATTTTCGTTGCAATGTCCAAAAACAAGAAATATTAACATCACATTCAGGAAGATGACATGCTTGTAAAACAACGTTTTGAGATTCGGAAGAATGCTGTCGAAGGTGATTGATCACCTACCTTGCCACTGATCTTGCATTGCACGAGCTCATGAGAAATTCGGTGGAGGCTGAAGTTCGTCAATTCCAAGCACACCAACTCCACCGTGTGGATGAGCAAGCTGTGTAAATTGGACGGTGGCCGGCCGCACACCATGTCAATCACAATCTCCTCGTCAGGGAGCCCAGCATGGATGCGGAGCGACTTCACACATGATGTATAATTATTACTAGTAATTGGAGTAATGATATTATCCTTGCAGGAGGCTATATTGCTCAAACTAGGCGCATAATTACCACTGCCTGGTGGGCAAGTGGACCTCATAATTTCAGTTGGCCGCATCATGAGGTCCATGAAAGATGACAATGGGGATCCTGTCTCGCACACCGTGCCATGGGTGGTGGTGGTGGCACCCAGTTTGCGGTTCTTGTTACAGTGAGAGGAGCCCCAGGGTGCAAGGCCCTCGTGGCTTAAGACAGTGTGTTTCAATTGCGCTCGCTTCTTCAGGAGCTCCTCCTTTCTATGTTGCAAATTCTTCACGAACAACATGGTATCCTCAACTACCATTGCTCTTTCCCGCTGTAAATACATTGCCACCAATCCAACGCATGCACCATGTCAGTAAGGCTAAGGTATGTAGGCTGCCTTAAAACTCATCATCAATAAGACCCTTCAATTATTTATCATCAGTGTCCAAAATGAGAAGAAGAAGAAGAACCTATCAATCTTACTGGTTGGGAAGTCTCCTGCTATGTGGTCACTCTTTTTGATAAATTGAGCACCTATATATGAGTGTATTCGGCTGTAGTTAAGACATGTGTTACGATATTGAGATTGGACTACGATGTGCTCAAGCTATAGCCACCATTCTAGGTTCAATGGTGAATATACTCCAAGAGGGCTCTCTCTCTATTCTTGGAAAATAAATAATCATATTTCCCCAAGTTGTGCCACATGTCAATCTTACGTTGGTTGAAACCTTTTGCATCTCACGTGGAAAGTACATTTCGGCACTAGTAAACATGAAATTGAGTGCCCAGTACGGTAACTGGGAGGGATATGTATGTGATCATATGAGAGAGATGTCGAGAATCTTCAGATCCCCTCTTTATATGACTTTTGCATCTCAACTCCGATCATGATGAAACTTAAAATGACAAACTTTGTGATTCGCAATTACTCACTAACCGGATGAGAAAATTTTGATTCAACACCCTAAATTGTCTGTGATGTTGGAAGTGCCCACAATAATGGTGCCACATACCTCACATTGCGATGCATCACAGCAATATTGACAGGATCTTTACTATCTAAACCGAATTGCAAAGTCGAAGTGATTGAAGCTCTTAGCAGCTAGCCCCACCATGAACAAAATAAATTCAAAGCTGGCAATTTGGTGGAGAGTGTCATGATCAACGGAAATGCTAACAACAAAACAACAGTAGACTCAGACTCGCCGCTTCATCGCAAATTTGCAAAATGATAATAATATTCACCTTGGGAGCAGGTGGCAGCAGCGTCTCCAGATGTGTATACTTGGCAGCCATTTCATCCCTGCGCTGGCGCTCTCGCTTAATGTGCTCCGCTTGGCTAGCTCTGCGAACCTCCTTTGCTTCAACTTGAACCTCACCCTCTGATGCTAATTCTTTCACTAACAATTCAGTCCTGGATTTCTTAGCCTTCGGAGAAGGGTTGCAACAAAATCTCTTCTTCATCCGTGTTGATGATCTCACATGATCGGTAGCCTTCTTATTCACACGACTGGAAACTATTGGTAGAGAGGTATTAGCCGGACTTCCAAAATCAACATC
This sequence comes from Polytrichum commune, assembly GCA_950295325.1. Lineage (NCBI taxonomy): Eukaryota > Viridiplantae > Streptophyta > Polytrichopsida > Polytrichales > Polytrichaceae > Polytrichum > Polytrichum commune. Next base: position 34,509,915 of record OX485804.1, read on the forward strand.
AACATCATCATCATCTACTCTTACCAAGCTGATTGTGGGAGGCGAGCCAATGGTGGGGTTAGGTGGATCATCGTTTGCTGTTGATGAAGATCCCGAACTAGTAACATTAATTGCAGTATGTACAGGGGAAGTAACATCAGTGGGGCTAATTGTTGTAGGAGTGCAAGAATCTGGTGGCTGCAAGCTTGGAAACAGGTCCAGAGAGGTAGCCACAATGTCGTCTGGGAGTTCGGGGAGGTACTCCAGCAATCTGTGAATTACTCCGGGGTCATCAGGAATTATGATCCCCATCTCCTGCATATGATGCCGCTGCAGGATAATCTCGTCGTCCAAAGTGATTGGGTTGACGTTATCCATCATGACTTGGATTCGTGATGAATCTGCACCCATTATGGTGATTAATAATTACCTGGAAGAATCTGATGCATGCCAGGATATATGTATGTATAAATGTATGTTTCAACATATATGATTTAACTATGAAATTCGCAATGAAGGTTGATCAATGTGTCACCTTGTCTAGGATAATCAGTTTGATCAGCCCACATCGTCGCCCTACTCACCATCATCCTCCCGGAGCAGACTCTTGGGTGGGTTACAATTGCAGTATTGCTGCTGCTGATGACGTAAGGTGTCAACAGGGTTAATTCACAATACCCGCCTAGCATGACCTTACACTAGTCCAATTCAGAGAATGGAACTGAGGGATTAGACTGATAGTTTTGTAGCATCGGTCTGATGAGAATGGAATTGAAAGATGAGACTATTAATTCTGTAGAATTAGTCTAATGAGAATGGAACTGAGAAAATTAGACTGATAGTTATGTAGCACAAGTCTATTGAGAATCTCGATCCTTCCACTAGACACATGAGGGAAAACTTAACCAGATCTCTCTCACTAGAGGCATGACGGGAGCACTATAAGGGAGAGGAAAGAGAGCAAGAAGTGACTAGACTCTCCTTGGTGTGAGTATTACTACAACCTCCTCTACGTGTGCTCATGGTTGAGAGGTTACATGCCAATAGAACATAATAGTAGTTAGCAATATCACATCGCTGATGCCAGAAATGTCATAAATTGCTGTGCATGACTAGTGTTAGAGTGCACCGGTCGAAGCCAATTGATGTAAATTCTATTGCATCATCAAGGCCATTCACAAGTTTTCCTCAGATTAGTAAACAATCAGCTGGTTCTGAAACATCTCCGTCCAGAGTGTTGAACCAAAGAAAATAAATAATCATCTCCTTGAAGCGAACCTCCGAAATCCGAGGCCATCAATCTCAGAAACAGAAATCAAGCCATGTCTGAAAGCCGGCCTAATGTGACTACAAATACTTCACACAGAATTGTCACATCATGTGCACAAGAAAGCACCGGTCGAGCACAAATTCTATTTACCCTCAAATTACACCACAATGAGGTGGTTCTATTTAAAGCTTTCTAGTTCAAGGCTGCTATCAATTTCAGAGATAGAAATGAAACCATACCTGAAAGTCTAATGTCACTTTGAATTCGCCCAGTCAGTTTGTGCAACCAATGTTGATGATCTTCTGTGCATAAAGTGTACATACTAGTAATATTCAAGCCTGGAAGCAGGGTGCAGGATCAAATGATGAATGAAGCTAATACCACAAGTGCCATCAAAACTCGCGAAACCAAAGCTGATTCTCGACACAAACGAACTACACAACCACCCAGTCTTTGATCGAAATCCTACTAAACTGCCCACGAGCCCGGTACTAGTGGTGGGTTGATTCAAGCCAAAAGTGCCAAATTTACCTCAATACAGGTGATCTAGTTACAGATATTCGATCCATTCTTGTAAGTTACACCGAATCCGATTCAGGCGTTTTTGAATTTGGTTCGGTAGCTTGTTTGTGATTGATTCCCAGAACTAGCTACCAACTATAAAAGGAGTAACTCCAATAGAAGTGATTCTAAACCGGAAAACCCAGTGAGCAGTCCAGGTAAGGTAATTGTAAGTGACGGAGCATTCTAAGGAGACACAGTGAAGACATAAAGCAGGGCCTGTAAAACGACACAGAATTTGGATCGATCTCGTACCCACACAAGTGTTTGGCGAGTGGCTACAAAGTCATCAAAAGTCTTCGGGAATCAGGACACTTGCCTACTTAATTTATCTAAGTTTGATGCAGATTTCAATTTGTAGGTAGGCCCACCGAGCCTAGCCTAGCCTCTCCTAGTCTGTGTACTTTCAAGGAACTTACGAAGCATCAGGATTATTATTGTTTCAATCGATGCAAAGCCTGTGGTGATGTCACCAGGCCCCACAATCTGAGCATCCTGCACAGACCAGATGATCACTTTGTGGCATCTTGGAAACTGTGTCGAAATTGACATGAAGATGGTCATCCATCTCGGGTTAACTAGACTCAAGTATCTTCTTGCAGATTAAGATACAGGTCCATAGGTCTTGAATGGCTACTTTCTGCCTTAGCTTACTGAGTGCTGGTTTACACCATGGACCGTGAAGTCGGACCATGGACAATGGCCCTTTTCATGGTCCGACTTCATGGTCCAACTTCCATGGTCCGATTTCTTAAAAATCAACTTACAAAGCTTTTGGGCCCCTCACTAGGTGAAAAGTGAATGTGGACCAAGAGGAATGACCATGCACCAAATAGTGAGTGTGCGGATTTTTTTAATGTATGTCCAAAAAGGGCAGTTTTGGAAAAATCCAAGTTTGACCATTCTTTTGTCTTCTCTTGTCTTCTTCATCTTCTCTTCCCCAAATAGATTTTTTATTAAAAAAATATTATAGCAGTATTTCTCAGCCATGGACCTTTGCCTTTTCCTACCAAAGCATCTCTTTGCCTCTCCCATTGTAAAACTCATTGGACCCTATCAATGGATAATGTAGGCCTTAAAATATGTCTTTTGGGGATCTCGAACTCCATGGTCACTCTAACATTTTTTCCTTGGTGAAAACAGAAGTGGTCTCAGGACAAGTTCAACAGCCAATCACAGACTTTATAGGGCTTTGGGATGACTTCATGGTCCATGGCATAAACAACCCTTGAATCTCTTGGGATAGTATGAAACATGCGATTAGTACAAGATGGTTAGCAATTGCAAATGCAAATCAAGGCCATAGCCTCTTTCCTCATAGTTTGCAGAGTTTGTATGAATACCTTTTTCATTCTGAGTCATGCTCATGATTAAGTGATCATATAGGTCCCTCAATCCAATTACGTTGACTATCGGAATTTGAGCTTAGAATGGTAATCAAATTTTGAGCACATAGTCCAATCTCTTTAAAACAAGTAGTTGACATTCAAGTATATTTGGACAAATCATTTGTCCAAAAATAAAAAGAGATGTGCACTTGTGGGGACAAAAACCATCAAACAAAATCAACACAAGCAACAACGCAACAATTACAACTTCAAATGTTTTGTCTTCCATGTTCGCCAACCACCATATTTGTATAGTTTTGCAATTTAATGTATGTCAGAATGACGATTATATATATATATGATGAATATTTTGTGAAAATAAACTTTTTGAGGCCAAACTGTAGTGATGCATGCAAATCAGAATTGTGAACCATTGAGTCAATTTTCAAATCGTCACAATCACTGTCGGGGAGAACTGTCAGTTAGTTACAGATGAGCTGGTTGAAGTTGGAGACTTCAGGAGAATTAGGGCCACTTCACACATGAGCCAAGAGCCGTGACCTTGTAATGGTGAGGACCCTTGACTCTCATCCAAAAGCCGTACCATGGGTGCTGGGAAAGCCATCTTATGTAGTCTTTGGCCCTCAAGCATAGTGTGAAGTGAGAATGAACCATGTTGCGGGACCATTGCATATTTTGTTGGCGGAAAAAGAGGGGAGGATTTGGTTTAATATAATATGTCTCCAAGTTTATCAATTTAAGATAATTACTTGGTGGTGTTTGTCTGTCTTGGAATCTGTCTTGGAATCTGCCATGCAGTCTGTCCTGAAATTTGTCCTGCTGGAAAAATTTATTAAAAAAGTCATGGTCTCCCAAAATTTGCGTCAAGCCCACCTCTTGGAGGTGGGTCTGACGCAAATTCCGGTAGACCATGCACCCTTATCCACAACCAGCCATGTAGAACTCCATGTAGACTTTTCATCCACAAACTTTTCTTTGGGCCTTTAGGCCTTCACCTCCTAGTGTGAAGTGAACTTGAGCGGTCTCCGCCTTTTCGACCAATGAGAGCTCTTACATTGCCATGGTCAAGGGCCTTCAGCCTTGTGTGTGAAGTGGCCCTTACTCATGGTTTTAAAGGAATATATAGAAGAATATACCTCAAATGAATGAAAGCAAAACCGGAAGATGTCAATATGTAGCCGGTTGGATTTAGAATCACTAGGATCTTGACCAACTATGCTCAAAAACTTCCCAGGCACTGGTCATGATCAAACCTTCAGGCAGGGGGCATGGATTCCAAAAATTCCAAGTTTCCTTTAACCCATGAGACTTAATCTATGATGAAGATCTTAATGTTACACTAACCCATAAACCAGGCCTTGATGACCACAACAAATCACAAACTGGTCATATGATATTGAGGCTAGAGAACTCAACATGAATCAGAGTCCAGGGGAATTTTTAGGCATAATCAGTAAACTCCTAGTGTTTTCCAAGTCCAACCAGTTACATGTTGACATCTGTTGGTTTTTTTAATGTTAGATTGGGGTGTGTTTTATAAGTTCCTCTAAAATGACTCGGTAATTTTCCTGAAGTCTTCAACTTCCACTGGTTATTTATCAAACTGAATCAGTTCATCTACAACTACACTAAACAATCTTATTAGTGTGTGTAGTTAAGTTTTTGCTATGACTGAAATAATCAAAACCCAAGGTACAGACTCTCAAAGGAAGACTTTACTAGTGTTTATTACAGGCATTTGTCACATTAAAGTTCATTAATTAGACAATGGGATTGCTATCTTCGCTCTTAAACATCACTTATCCATCTTTTATTCTCATTTAGTGCGGTATGTGTGTCAGTAACTGTAGTATCCATCTCGTCATGAGATTGTGGAATAATAGTCTTTCGAGAACAATAGTCTTTGAGTAACACAATTGTCTTTGGTAACCATTGGCCAATGCATCTTCAAATCACAATGATTCCTTCATTAATTGGTCATTGTTAATTCCAATACAAGACAAATTGTTTATTCTTTAATTTCAAGATTTAATCATTACTTGCAACTTATGCAACTAACAACAATTACCAAGGTCAGGCTATAGTCTTGATTGCCATGCACAACCTACAACAACAACAACAACAACAAGGGTAACACACACAAGACAATAGTTGATCTGGTTAAATTGCATTTCATACTCAAAGATCAAGTCTCTAGACTATGTAATTGTATTAAACTCCTATTTAAGCCTAGGACAACTTATGCCTGAATCTCCTTGATAATCCAAAGTTCATCCTATCTTAAGTTCATTTAATCCCTCTTAACTCTTCAAATCCCACCGCTAATCAACTGATCAAAAGTGATTTCTCGTCACTTCAGTTGATCAGGGGCTCTCTCATGAAACTAACTTGACGCACTTTAATGCTATCAACCTATAGTATTTACTTCAACTATAATCACACTCGACTGAACTATTACTCTTTCTTCTTTCACTGCCTCTCACAAGCTCAACTGTAATCAATCATTTCATTTCATGTACTGGCACTTGGCCGTTCATTTTCCCTACATTGCCTATCATAGGCCTCAACTATAGCCAATAGTTCATCTCTAGTTTGCCTCCTAGCTTTCCAGATTTCCTCCCTCTCTCAAGGTAGTTCAGGTCATCGTTCAACGATACTCTTGAATTAACCTACCTCTCTTCAGACAATTGTTCTACTCTTCCTCTTTTTGTTTTAGGTTAACATCCTATGTTCATATATTGACTTAATTCCTTGCCCTTCATGTTATGAACACTCGATTTCTCTCATACATAAGGTATTTCCTCACTCAGACAATAGTTCGCTCATATAACAATCTTAGCAGTCCGGATTCACCGTTCTAGTAGGCTCAACTATGTTCAAGAATCCACACTTAGGCAATAGTTACACAATGTTCAGCTTTGACCACTTATAATTTGCACTCTTGATTTCCTCTCTAATTCCTCATCCCTCTCAGATTTCTCAATCATCACTCGCTTCCTCATTGTTTATTCTTCTATCTCATTCGCACCCTCTTTCACTCAAAGGTTGATTATTTCTCTCTTAAGCTCTCGATACTCCTCACAGTTTGAACCCATTCAATTCCTCTGTCAATCTCGCATTGCTCTCTGCAATTTGCACTCAATCAATTCCATTCTTAATTTCAGTCTCAGTCACTTGCAATCCTGTCAATTGACAATTGTTTTCAATTCCACATTCACACAATCAAAACGAGAAAATAGTTTCATGAGGCTTCGGCCATTCAATCAACTCAAAATTCAAAACAACAATATGCTTCACTAGAAAACAGTGTCCCGCAATCACTGCAGTATTCACTAAGTTTACTTAGAAAATAGTTTTACAATGAACCTCACACAAACTTTGTGCTAAGGGAGACAAATCGGCTAAGTTTTAACTATGCTCTCAACATTGCCTACGAATATGTTTGCTTGCCTCCCCCTCACCAGCCCTCTTAGCTTGGCGGGGAAGACGATAGTTGCTATAACCAACTATGGGCGCCTAAGCCCACGCTAATAGTTATAATTACCTATGGTTTAACTATTTTCATCTACTAGATGTTGTTTCATCTAGTTACCATCTAGTTGTCTACAGTTTAACCATTTGGCCAAAAATTTGGCTCACAATGTGGGTGGAAAATTCGTGCGGGAATAATTAGCACTAAATATGATATTTGGTGTCACTTACTATTTGGAGTTACACGGTGTTGTATCTTTTTATTATTGATTTGAATTTTTACCAAGTAAAGTTGGTAATAATCTAGAATGTCCTAACAATCAATTTGACATTTGTTGGTAAAATATGAGATATACATTAAATAGATATAGCAGTTTGCAATTTCAAATAGGAAGTGACATTAAAAACAATATTTAGTGTAAATTTCTACTCTGGGTGGATTTACTGTGGGTTTAAGCCCCCGGGTCTTCCCCTAAGTCTTCATGAGGACTTCCGACCAGCACCTTACATAAAATAAAATAGTCACTTTACATCAAAAGTAGCACAAAATTAATTATTCATCCACATTAGTTATCTAAAAAAATAAGATTGTTAGGCCACACTAATTTTCTACTAGAAATTTGGCGTTGAGATCAAGATCTAAATTGGTACTATTTCTTTTTGCTTGGATGCTTAGATGAAGATTTGAATTCATTATTATATATATATATATATATATATATATATATATATATATATATATATATATATACACACACACACATAATAATAATAAAATTCTTACAACAAGTTGTAAATTTTTAGGCTATCTATAGTCTTTAAACAGACCACCAATGGCGAGAATTTCATAAAATTATCAATATAAAAATTTCTAAAACTCAATTTTCTAACTATTTTATTGATTGTCAATACTAAAGCTCAACGATTTTATTTGATTTTGGAGATTACAATAAAATTAACGTAGGCCCTCTAATCCCCTAATTAAATGACACCATTGCATCCCCTTCAAAGAACCTCCATACATATGAAAAAAAACATAAAAAATGGATGGCCCAAAACAATAAATAAATAAAGAAAATGGAGAGACTTCTATGTCATTGCAAATGATGGTGAGACTCCTTCACCCTAGATACAAAATCTAACTAATATTTAAGTATATTTGGACAAACCGCATGTCCAAAAATAATAAGGGATGTGTACTTGTGGGGTCAAAAACATCAAACGATAGTACCAAAAGCAACAACAACCACAACTTTGAGTGTTTGTATTTTCTGTTTGTCAACTACCATATTTGTGGTGTTTTGCAATCTAGTGTATGTCACATTGGCGGTTGGAAATGTCCAAAAGTCATACATAAGTCCACATATACTTAAATCCTAGTTATATGTAGAATTTTTTATTTTTATTTTATTTTTTTAACACTATATGCCTCTTCATTTACCGTTGCCCCACTTGTGCAAGGTCATGCACTTGATTTTGACACACACAAATGGCAAACGGGTTGTCATCATGTTGAAGTACACACCAAAGTTCTTTTCTCCCTTGCATATTTTAAAATTAGAAACTATGCATTCTTGATTGCATTTGGAGGAAGGGGGGGAGGGGGTTAACTCCCTTGTAATTTAAACGGCCACATGTAATATTGGGGTATTTTCAGGTGGGCAATGAAGTAATATCATGGGTAATGTTGGTGCACATATTTATGGGATATTCTACATATTTGATGGATATTCTTGGACTATACCTATTATATTCTCAAATGAATTACCAATATCCCAAAATTATCTAATAATTTTACATCTTTGACGCCTCTGTACCTAGGAAGTCAAACATCTCTCCACCAACACTTTGAAACAACAAATGGAAGGAATGCAATGGAGATGTCTTACGGAGGCCCATGGGACCTCTTTTTCCTGGGAAACCTCAACTCATGACCTTGTCATGTAGTTAAGGTGGCATCCCTCTTGATATACACCACAAAGAAGCACCCTTCTTTGAGAATCAATGCTAAAGGGGGGGGGGGGGCTTGTTAAAACCCCCTATATACAAAATTTTCACAACCAAAAAGAAGACTACATATACAAATCACAACGTACACAAAGTCTCATGTATGTATATGGAAGATTTGAATCCCTAGAGTAAATTGCCTCGATTGTGTATACAAAATATAAGCGATTGGAAAATAAATGACATTCTTTTGTTGTATGCTCATATATCACTATTTATTGATGAAGATATTAAAGTGTGAAGTAGGGGATGCCAATGGATTATGTAATTATAGCATATGAATATTCAAGGGATAGAAGGTAAATTTCGATGAAAACAAACTCTTTTTGTGAGAAAGTTTAGGAGGGCCTTAGGGTACACTCAGCTCCTCCAATAAAATCAATATATCTTATTTACTTGCACAAAACTAGGTAAAACAATGTCCCTCCCATTTTTATATATTTTGTGAGCCAAATTCTCATATTGCATAGTGGATTGGGTTGTCATCATGCTTCATGAAATTTTCATGTGATTTGACGTTGAATAAGGAGAACAATCTTCCAATGTGTGGTTGGAGCTTCGAATGAGATCACCAAGGCTTACTTCTTGAGATTCATTGCCCATTGTAAACGTCATTTTTTTTGTAGCATTTTGGGCAACACTCAAAACTAGCGTGTCCCTAACATGGTACCCAAGCCCAATATGAGAGATGCTCACCAGCCAATCAATGAGCTTTGACCCCAAGTTCTAGAATAGGCGCATGGATTTGAAATTAGGAACTTGGATTTCACATGTATGTAATCCAAAATTTAAACCAACATGCATTTGTAAATAAGAGCATACTCCATCCCGTCACCCAAATTATGAAATTTTATTTTCACTAGCTACCCCTACATGAAAAGTTCTCATAGATGTATAGAATCCAACTACAAGGTACAATTGGCCGATACAAAGTAATGGGTACAAGCATAGTAAAGTACACCAAAAAAGTGCTTTGGTATACAAAAACCATAATTTTTTTGGGTCAAGGCCTAAAAGAAGTCGCAAAGTGTTGTTTAGATTGATTTTTTTGTTTTTAAAAAAAAAATTCATGCCGATCTCTCTTGTTGTGTTAAATACTCAAATGTTGAATATCAAGTTGGGATCTTCAAAACTTGTCATTAGTGGTGATGCTCAAAAGCAAATGGTTGAATCTAGTTTTGGATGTAGATTTCATGAATTTGGATTTTTGTTTTTCATTTTCCTTGAATTCATTATGTATGTGAGGATATCATCACAAAACTTTGTAGGAAACCATCACTTTAATGTAATTTTATTTTAAACATATTTTAGACAATTACTTGTTCAATGTCACCTACTTGCACACCACTTGCACCATCCTCTAAAATATGGAGAATTTTCTTGCAAAACATTTGGTCATCATCAGATGCTTGGCTTTGTAGATCAACATGTTTCTTAAATGTTTCTGATTTTTTCCTTCACAAATTTCAAAATTAGTGCATACTTTTGCATCACTTTCATTTAACACTATGTAGAGATCAGGAGTTGTCCACTTTACTGTGCTTGCATCCAACTATGATAAAGAACGGGATGAAAGGCCCTCAACATCAATGGTGATTTAAAATTTACTTAATCAATAAAGATATTCATGGGAGAAAATAAGGTAAAAGTCTACACGTTCCTAACTAGGATTCTTAACGTCAAGTAGATAGGTCGTGTTGGAAAACGAGTTCCTTTTGGCAATTTCCTGCACACATAGCTATTGCATTTCTCTATCACCTCCAAACGCTTGACCAAGAGCATTCAGAGGTTATTATCTTATACACTCCATGAAGCCTTCACAAGAAATTTTTGGAATTCTTGTTGAAGAATATATTCTAGAATCCTTCAATATGCGTAAAGACTCTCTCTTTCTACTATTGGGACTCTAGTATTCTAGTTTCAAGAAACATCTCAAGAATCAAGGTCCCAGATTCATGCATGAATGCCGAGCATTGTCAAGTAGCAAGCTTCTTTTAGTCAACACCTCAAATTTGTTGCCTATCTTCATAGGCAAAGCCTTCTTCCATCTACAATTTAATTGAAGATTTGACTAAAGAGATGTGACCCATATAAAAATGACTTAGGTTATTTATAACACCTAATTTAGTAATTGATCCATTTGCACATGACTTGAATCACCTATAGGCTATTCAAGGGCATGCATACACCAAAGGCATTGGGCCATAGTCCTATTATTGTGGCCCACAGTAATTTTCTAGAGTCCACCTTGTATCTTATAATTACTTCCAAGATAAATTTTCACCCACACTAATAAGACTATTTAGTGTACTAGGAAACTAGTATACAATTATTCTGAACATTATTCTATACTAAAATTTTCAAACCCGTGACCTTTTACACCCTGATTAGAGCAAGATATTTGTATCCCAAACATATATTCATGAGTAATGTGTGTGGAGTCTATTGAGCCCACCAAATGTTTGCAAACACTGAAAGTGCTAAGTAACCTAACCCCTCATGTTATTTGAAACCACATTAGAGTTATCCTTTAACTCAACCAGAGTTTTAGTAGGGAGTTGGTTGTTTCGCATGCATAACTTTCCATGTTCGGTAAGTTGTGGGTGCATGCTTGGAGTCAATGTGGAGGTTTGAACGAAGAACCTTCCATATTAGTTCATTGGGTATCAAACTCATTTTGGCATGCCAAGAGACGCCAAAATGAGTTTGATACCCAATGAACGAATATGGAAGGTTCTTCGTTCAAACCTCCACATTGACTCCAAGCATGCACCCACAACTTGCCGAACATGGAAAGTTATGCATGCGAAACAACCAACTCCCTACTAAGGGCCACTTCACACACAAGGCTAAAGGCCCTTGACCATGGCAATGTAAGAGCTCTCATTGGTCGAAAAGGTGGAGACCGTCCAAGTTCACTTCACACTAGGAGGTGAAGGCCTAAAGGCCCAAAGAAAAGTTCGTGGATGAAAAGTCTACATGGAGTCCTACATGGCTAGTTGTGGATAAGGGTGCATGGTCTACCGGAATTTGCATCAGACCCACCTCCAAGAGGTGGGCTTGACGCAAATTCCGGGAGACCATGATTTTTTTAATATTTTTTTCCAGCAGGACAGATTTCAGGACAGACTGCATGGCAGATTCTAGAATAGATTCTAGGACAGACAAACACCACCAAGTAGTTATCTTAAATTGATAAACTTGGAGACATATTATATTAAACCAAATCCTCCCCTCTTTTTCCACCAACAAAATATGCAATGGTCCCGCAACATGGTTCATTCTCACTTCACACTATGCTTGAGGGCCAAAGACTACATAAAATGGCTTTCCCAACACCCATGGTACGGCCTTTGGATGAGAGTCAAGGGTCCTCACCATTACAAGGTCACGGCTCTTGGCTCATGTGTGAAGTGGCCCTAAAACTCCGGTTGAGTTAAAGAATAACTCTATTGTGGTCTCAAGCTTGAGGTACAACTACCCCCCCCCCCCCCACCCCAAGCACACAATTGGAGGTCCTTTTTGAAAACATAATATTATTTGGGGATAGTGTGAAAGGTTTGCTTTAAGCCTTTCTAATGGTGTTTTGAAAAGTTGATTTGGGTTTACCATATTATTGTTGGTTCTCCATTGAGCTCATGGCAACCTCCCAACCGATGAACGGAGCTTCCAACATAATCATCATATTTATGAAAAATATTGACTTTCAATCTTCAAACGATGTTTGTCTCCAAAGAAGAGTTGTTGGGAATAAATTCATGCAGAAGAATGAAAGACAATATAATGTTGAATTATCTATATATTGATTTCCAATTCATTGTGTTTAAATAATTCAAACGAAATGAAAATTACATCATTTTATTTCAAATTTGGTATGTGTGTCACCAAGACGATTTTGTACACATGAAAAAGAAAAAACGAATATGATGTTGCCACCAACGAAAATTATGTTGTTGCTTCATTCAAGTTGGTCTTAATCTATATGCAATCTCAAAACGGACATTCAAGAGAATTAGAGGGGCCCCAACAACTACTTCCTCGTTTCAAAAGTGAACACCTCGAACAGGCGCAGACAAGCCAACCAACACCTATCTCCCCCGAGGGCAACCCCCTAGGTTCGCACATGGTTGGTTGACAATATCCGGCTCACCTAGATACCCTCACTGTGATTGGGTTGGTCATAGGTGGTAGGGTGCAACCGGAAATTAAGTGTTAGGAAGTTCACCCATCGGTGTACTATTTTGTCCTTAGGCAACTTAACCTTAGAGTCCCCATGAGATCAGGGTTAAGGCCTTGGGTTTAAGCCACCCTTTGTATGCATGATAATCAAGTAGGAACAAACCATCATCTTTGATGAACCAAATGACAAGTTTTCAATTTCATTAACAAATATTGTTCACACTCCATACATACTAGCATAGTTTGTTGTGCATTCTAAAATATCCTCATAAGGTGAACACATTTACAAAATATCCAAGCAAATTAAATTCATCTTCATTCTATGAAGCTTTCTTAAGCTTATGTTTTGAAAATGTTTACATGAAGCTCATGATCTTATAGAGAAGGTCCACTTCTACGATTATGTTCTTTGACTTTGTGTTTAGGGTTTAGGTGTGGATCTAAGAATTGGCACCAAAAAGACGTGTGTTTTAAAAAGATTGAATTACGTGCTCAAAATATGCTAACCATTCTAGGCTCAATTATTGGCATGATCAACGAGGACCTATATGACCGCTTATTGACCAAGAGAGTCTCGGACACTTTGATAATGAATAGAACATAATTCATATGAGCTCCGAAATATGAGGTAAATGGGAACGAGCACATATTGGATTTGATAATCATCTTGCACTTATTGTGTACACATTCTATTAAGGAATCATTTCTTTTTATCTTTTTATCCCACCAACATGGCGCTTGAGATCGGACCATATGTAGGACCCCTTAATTCAACTTTAAGTTCACGTGATCAAGCAAGTTCAACCTTACATAACATTATTCAACCATGTGGGTCAATTCTACTAACTACGGAACAGAAAAATCATATTATGTTCAATTCAAAGAAGCAATATTCGATTACTTGTTCATACACTTAGGTAAACGTTTGAAAACTTGGGTGGAATTATATCCCCTGCACTATTCATTATTCACGATTCATACCAACGTCAATTTCTTCCTATAACCTAAGTTTATGCCCATGAAGGTAAGAATGTAGAGGCCCCTATGAAATGCCCAAATATAGAAATGGAACTCAACTACACGACTGAATAATGTTGTGTACCTTTATGAATTAGGCAACTCATCTAGAAGGATGGCACTTAGGGCCACTTCACACATGAGCCAAGAGCCGTGACCTTGTAATGGTGAGGACCCTTGACTCTCATCCAAAGGCCGTACCATGGGTGTTGGGAAAGCCATTTTATGTAGTCTTTGGCCCTCAAGCATAGTGTGAAGTGAGAATGAACCATGTTGCGGGACCATTGCATATTTTGTTGGTGGAAAAAGAGGGGAGGATTTGGTTTAATATAATATGTCTCCAAGTCTATTAATTTAAGATAACTACTTGGTGGTGTTTGTCTGTCCTGGAATCTGTCCTGGAGTATGCCATGCAGTCTGTCCTAAAATCTGTCTTGCTGGAAAAAATATTAAAAAAGTCATGGTCTCCCGGAATTTGCGTCAAACCCACCTCTTGGAGGTGGGTCTGACGCAAATTCCGGTAGACCATGCACCCTTATCCACAACTAGCCATGTAGGACTCCATGTAGACTTTTCATCCACGAACTTTTCTTTGGGCCTTTAGGCCTTCACCTCCTAGTGTGAAGTGAACTTGGACGGTCTCCGCCTTTTCGACCAATGAGAGCTCTTACATTGCCATGGTCAAGGGCCTTCAGCCTTGTGTGTGAAGTGGCCCTTACAATTCATCATGTTTTGTTCAAGTGGTCTATGATGGTGATTGCTCATTGCTCATAGCTATATTTTTAACCTACGTATAACAACGTATTAGATCACGTGCCCATATTCTCTACGTAGATGCTGCACCTTTTGAAGAAACTCAAACCAAAACATCACTCCATGATCTTTTATTCAAGGTATTTTTGGCCTCTTGTCGAGAAAGCTATGCAAGGTTCTCTTCTTTCTTTCTTTTGGGTTCCGAGATTCTCCCAAGACTTGGCCGACTCCGTACCATTAAAAATTGGGCGGTGGTACATGATAATTCCCCCTTCAACTTAAACTATGCCCACGGTTCCACCCCTCCCACCCCCCACCCACCCACTACCGGAAGTATTCCATGAGTCATGCCCACCAAAGGTGGTGCTAACACTACAAGGATATTGTAGTAGACAAAGTGTTTTTTTTGTAAAGATGTTGTTAGCAAGTCACCAAATCGCATTTCAATCCTCTCGGGAGTTGGATCGAATCTTAACCTTCATCCAAAATCGTAGCTAGAACAACGCGAATTGTATAAATTTGCCCATAGTAGAAATTTGAGTGGAGAAATCTAACAATTTGTTTTTTATTTAAATAGGTACACGGGTCTTAAACGGACACTTTTCTCTTAGCAGCCACTCTTTGTAGAATACAAAACACGCAATTAGTGTGAGATGATTGGCAATTCCCAAATCATGCATGTAGCCACAACCCACCTTCCTCAAACTTTTTTGATGTTGTATGAAAATCATGTTCATTGTCAAAGCAAGGATTCTATGAGTTATCAAACAATCATATAGGTTCCCCCCACCTGATTATGTTGGCTAACAAATTTTTAGCATGTATTCCAATCTATTTTCAATAGGTTTCTTTTTAGTGTCCATTCTTAATTTCACACCCAACGATACACCACTCAAATATAGGTGTATGTTTAAGATTAGACACTGAATTAGACATCTACCTTAGATTACTTTTAACAACCCACACCTTTTTTGGAGCTCACTCCCAACTCAAGGCTTAGAATATGAAATGATATTTGTTTGAAGAACGCCACTTTCTATGGGTTGAAAATATATATATCAAACATCTTATCATTGTGTATTTGAATATTAAAAAATTCAAATTTCTAGACCATTCTAATCTTCAACCCAACGCAAAAATAGAGTGGGCCACATATTTTCTACTCAAATTGACGTTCAGCCCACAATAATAGTCGTAAAAGTGGTAGGTATCAAAACTTTGCCAAATCGGTATATAGTTGGTCATCACAACCCTTCAATTCTAATAAGATTAGACGGCATGGAGCACCATTCATGAACCACACTACTATAGTATCATAGCAAGTTCAACACTCCATTTGTTGGAAAGTTTGGAATGTTTATTTCATTTCAAGCTCCTCACAAACTCCTCGAGTTAAACTAATCCCCACATGCTCAAGCAACTCTTCCAATACATAAGATAGAAATACCATAACCTGTTAACCACCCTCTAGCCGTGCACTAGACCGCCGTCATAATGGTGATGTGCCATTTCTAAAACGGATCATGGCTCGACGGCAACTTCAATGCGTGTACACTTAGTGTAGCCAATGGGAGTCAAGTGTTAATGTACTCATGAGGTAACTGATTTAGGCGATGTTCTGTATGGAAATGCGGATTATTGTGTTCCGTGTAGGGAGAATCTAGTGAACGGGTAGGGGGTTGGACAACTTTCCACTTTGAAAAATCGTAGCATTTTTTGTATAGGGCAGAAAAATATGAAACAACTTGCATTCTTCATGAATCCTTCTCGTCTATCTTGGAGAATTATCTCATGATTGTCAGACCAGATCTTCAATGCGAATCACCTTATTTTCACGGGTTATGGTATTTCTACCTTAGATGGATTAAAAGACTTTGACTTCTCGATCTCACAAGACATTTTCACCTTTCCATATTCACGGAACACGTGCTCAAAATACGTCAAGCGTTTTTAAACACATGTCTTTTTGATGTCCGTTCTTGAATCCAACGTTACCAATAGTGTTTGTGTGTGGGATGGGGTTGTGTTGTTGAATTAGTCACATTCTTTCCCTAAGCCCCACAACACGCCTTAGTATAATCATATAATGATGCATGGGGATGGAGGAACGGTGCGGCAAATCCGGTTGACTCGATGGAAGAGAAGGAGGAGGAGGAGGAATTAGGTGGCCTACTACCATCATCGTGTCGTTGGATACTTAATTGATTGATTTTGGCCGTATCTCGAGTCGGCAAGTTGATAAGCGATGAAGGTTTCGATGTGAAGAGCAGTGATGGGGGAGATTTTTGGGCATAATCGGTTGAGATCTTAGTGTTTGCAACTCCACCCGGTTACATGTTCATGACATCCTTCGGTTTTCCTTCATTAAATTGGGGTATATTTTGTAGATTCCTCTAAAATGATCGGTAATTCTCCTGCAAGCAATCCGAGGCGAGCCTACACTACTGGATGATGGTGGAGAGATATCCAGATCTCAAGGAAGAGGTTGGCGGTTTGATTCTCGGTTGTGAAATCTCCCTCTACTTGACAAAAAACTTGCCAGGTGGTCAACTACCTCCTGTGCTTTGGCGTTGGCCTGTCGACCTTTTGTCTCAAAAATACAAATAAAATTATATATATATATATATATATATATCTTGCAGTCTTCAACTTCAACCTGTTATTTCTCAAACTCAACCGGTTCATTTGTAATTAACTGCCGGTTCTCCCTGATCAGAGATGTGAAGAAGTTGGTGGAAGTGGGAAGCCGGTGTTTGACCGGCCTCAATGGAGATGGCAACTTAATCATGAACAATACAGTCTAACCTCGTTACTACGACACTCGTTTATACGACACCCTCGATATTACAACACGTTTGTGTGAGACCCCAAACTTGTTGGCCCAAAACTCCCTCTTTTATACGGCCACGCCACTCAATGATGCGACATTTAGAATCTCCGTTCTGTCATAGTAAAGAGGTACGTTCATGCTGAAACTCCTTTCACCTATGTTAATGTACATCTAAAATACATCCACTTTCACTTGGGAGCTGCTTGGAAACTTCATGAGAATTAGGGTTACTAGTGCAGAATGGACATGGTTACGGTTAGAGTGGCATGCAACACCAAAGATCTCTGGACTCCTCCACTCCTATTTCAAGAGTTCTTGAGAATCTTTGTATTTGTTTGGAAGTCGTAAGTTATTAGTTCACACCATCCATACTGCTTAAAAACTCGTTGTAGATATTTTTAGACTCATATTTTTCTCGATAATACAACAACTTTACGCCATTTGCCACATGAATGAGGAGACGACACGACAATAACATGACGCTTTTTTGTTTTGATCTGTTTCCCAAACAAGGCATACTAAAGAGGGAGAACAGTAACAACATGGACTCCTTCACACTTTCTACACTCCTCACTTTGTCGTTTGGAGGAGATGGATCGAAGCAGCAAGCGTGCTGACAAGAGTTGTCAGTGAGTGTAGTTCAAGTGTCTGTTGCTGCACTGGCCGCGACTCTCGGGCATGCAAATTGCGATCATCATCATCATCATTGAGAGCGGATGAGGTTACAGAAGCTCCCGCGTTCCAGGTTTGCCGCATCCCTTGCCATGCCAAGGGAGCAGTGCCCATGGAGGAGGTTGTAGAGCATTAAGGGCCACTTCACACACGAGACTGAGAGCCCGTGACCATTGCGCTTCAAGCACTCTCATTGGTAGAAAAGGCGGAGCCGGTCCGAGTTCGCTACTTCACACTATGCTTGAGGGACCTACGGAGTATACATGTGAATGCAAGATGGATGTAGAGTCTACATGGATTTCTACATGGCATCGAATGAATCATGTTTCATGGTCACTTGGACTATTTTCAAAAACCACCTCTTGGAGGTAGGCCTAACACAAAACCGGGAGACCATGGCACTCCGAATGCTCGCAACCGTTGAAACGGGCCACTTCACACACGAGCCAAGAGCCGTGACCGTGAAATTATGAGAGCCCAAAAGAAAGTGAGTGTCCAAAGGCAGGCCGTCCCAACACACCTCCAAACTCATGTAGTAGTGTGCTCACGGACCCTCAAGTGTAGTGTGAAGTCATATGTGACCGGGCCCTCAACCAAATGCTATTTCAATGAATCTCCATTCATGGGGGTCCTCACACATGATAAGATGGAATAAATCAACGGTTGTGAGCATTCGGAGTGCCATGGTCTCCCGGTTTTATGTTAGGCCTACCTTCAAGAGGTGGTTTTTGGAAATAATCCAAGTGACCATGGAACATGATCCATTCGATGCCACATAGGAATCCATCTAGACGTTACATCCATGTTGCATTTACATACTCCGTTGGCCCCTCAAGCGTAGTGTGAAGCGAACTTGGACCAGCTCCACCTTTACTACCAATGGGAGTGCTTGAAGTGCAATGGTCATGGGCTCTCAGTCTCGTGTGTGAAGTGGCCGTAAGTGGTTGAGAGAATCCTGCTATTGTTTCCGATACCAACCGGATCCATGTCTTCTCAGCGATACCAATCGGATCCATGTGTTTCTCTTCGCTGAGTAAGTAAAGGAACGGTCCGTCAATTCTAGGGGTGCATCTATGTCTAATTTATTTTAAAATTGTGCATCTTAACATGCATCTTAAATGACTTGGAAGATTTTGAGACGTTTGTTTATGTTTTGTTGTTTTTTTAATTTTTTTAATTTTTTATCATGAATTCGCTGTTGCAGTCGGTTGAGGCCAATAGGGTGAATATAAACACTCGCGACTTTGTCAGTTGTTTCATATTATCATGTGGTGTTAGTATGTTCAAAATCGACGGCAGTGGTTGAGTCTTGAGCCCTGCTGCACGAACTGATGGATACCAGAATACAGAATCCGGGGCGTAGTCTTGGATCGATACTTGGGGGGTGGGGGGGGGGGGGGGAGAAGAGGTCGAAGAACTGATCCTGGAAGAGGGTGTCAGCCCAAAACCCCCACCCTTATGCGTCTGTGTCCAGGTGAGAGTTTGGAGCTTCCATGTATTTGATCAACTCCTCTTAGCCCATCAAGATTAAGCAACCCATGCCCAACCACATATAAGAAATTGAACACACACTCTTTATTTCATAGCACCCGGTGACAAGTGTTTAAAAACACAATGCTCCCTTGTGTTAATGCCCGTGCACATGCACTCCTTAATTTCCACACACTACATTTAAAACCCACAACCCCAATTCCAAGCACCCAACTACCTATTTAAGCCCTAATGGCCTTAGAGCTTGCCTCCTCGCAAGTATGGCATGCCCACATTTCCTTTATTATCAATTCAAATCACAACTAAAAGGCCACACTCTGGAGCTTATGCCCAGCAGCTAATACTGATTAGTTCAAGCTCGGTTACTGCCCATCCGTCTATGTTGGTCCCCTGTCCTACTGTTCATTGTGGGACCTCCCATAGCTGCTGGACCCCCAGTGCTCACGGCTCTTATGCTGGAAGGGCAACTCTGCTGTCCCATCCTCAGCCCAGCCCTTCGACCGCGGGAACAACAGCTCAGAGTGCTACCCAGTTTGAGCTTGGCCCTTCTCCGAACAGACTGCCCGGCCCGGTACTCACAGTCGGTTAGCCCTCGGCTGCTCCCAGCAAATGTGCTCTGGTCTCGGACCTCTTCGATCCTTCACTTCCTCCTGTCGCTTTTAAGCCAGAGTGAATCCGCTCCCGCAACTGAAACCTTACCCCCTGCGCTTCAACCCATCCTCGGTAATGGGTTACTGCTGTCGGAGATGAATCAAAATCCTACCCCCTGTGTGATTTTCCAATTCCCTTCCTTTCTGCTCACTGCGCTTCCCCTCTGCCAGCTTCGGCGGCCTCGCATTTCTGCCCCGATTCCAAACCCCTCATCAAATCATCATCCAGCATTTTAATCCATCTCCTCGCTGCAGCCTTAGGGGCGGTTTACACTATGGACCATGAAGTCGTCCCACGTAAGAGGCCTATTTTGCGTGGGACGACTTCCATGGTCCGAGTTACTAAAATATTAGTTTTCATGGTTCGTGGGCCCTTCACTAGGTGTAAACCAAGTGTGGACCATGAAGAATGACCATGCACCAAAAAGTGGAGTCATTAACTAAGTTGGAAAAAAAATCATTAAAAAAATCAAATAAAAATCATTAAAACGGCATTTTTCTGACATGGGCCCTTGCTATTTTTCCTAGACCACATCTTTTGCTTGTCCCAACGGAAAACCCGTTGGACCATGGCAGTGGATAGAGTAGGCTTAAAAAAACAAATTTGTGGACCTCAACCTCCGTGGTCACTCTGCCATTTTTCCCTTGGTGTAAACCCAAGTCGTCCCGGGACGACTTCAACGTCCAATCACATCGCTTAGACGGCCGTGGGACGACTTCATGGTCCATAGTGTAAACCGCCCCTTAGCAGGGTTTCTCCCCTGTCGCCAAAACCCTGGAGTCGGAGATTCGAAGAGAGAGAGGGAAAAAAAACACACCGCAAGCCTCCTGGAGGCTCCTCCGCTCTCGTCCCCCAGCCCGGAAATCCAGGCTCCGATCCACAGTGAGGCAGCCCCCCTCCGTAAATGGACAGCAACGTGTCTCATTTCCCTCAATTAAAACCCAAATTTTACTTAGCCTAAGCTCAAGATCCTAACACCCAACTAACTAACTCCTGCCATAATTAACTCCCCCCCTCTAACACCAAGCATCAACAACCCACTATTAACTATCAAATTAATTCTCCCAAGCCTTTTAGCACTCGGTAATTGACTATCAAGTCTTTACTTCAACGCAATTCTACACGAAAGAACCTAACTTTTTTTATCTTTTCTAGTATTCAATACAGTGCTAACTCTAAGTATTAAGGCTTTGAGAGCTTAAAAACATAAGTGAGCACTAATTTGGGCTCACAGAGGGGTATGTTTTCGACAATGATTTGCCAAGGACCTCACAGATTGACGTCTCCAATGGTTTTCGACAAGAAACGTTAAAAGCGTTTTTAAAATGTTTTGAAATGTAATTTTTTATAATGCCGCCTCCCACCGGCGGAATGAAAAAAATGCAACACTAGTCGGTTACTCGCTCGGTAATTTTCCTGGAGTATTGGATTTGAACCGGTTGTTCCTCAAACTCAAGCGGTTCATCTGTAACGTCACTATTTTGTCTAATTAATGTGGGCCACACTGATTCCCACTTACCCACACTATTTTTTGGAATTGGAATTTGAAGCGGCCCACTGTGTTTTTCAATGTGAAAAAACAGTGTGGTTTTTTTTCGTCGATATATTTGGATGGAAATTCAAAATTTCATCCAATTGTGTTTTGGCAAATGTCCACTCAGTTGGACTAATGTTGGTGGATGAAGTGGTTGGGATGATAGTATGGTTTTCTTCCAAAATGATGTGAACCAGGGCAGGTACTATAAAATTAATGTGGCCACACTAATTTCCAACCCACATGCATTTCCCACCACAATGATTAGACGAAACAATGTAGTTGTTGGTTCTCCCCGTTCATTCAATTTGCAAGCTTATTTAGATCATTACACTACACTAAATATTGTATTTAGTGTCACTTACTATTTGGATTTACATGATGCTATATCTCGTTACAATCAATGTAATTTTTTACCAAGTAAATATGTTGATATTTTATAATGTTCAAACAACCAACCTGACCTTTGTTGACCCAAAAAATGAGATATATAGTAAATAATATAGTATTGTTGTAATTTATAATAGTAAGTGATGCTAAATACAATATTCAATGTAGTGAATTGTGATCAATGACCATGACCACCACTTTCTGAAATATCTCATTTGTTGAGCAACGAGTGGTGGTCCTACTTTGTTTTACACAAGGTCACCAAGATGAAATGACCATTGATGAGCATGTCAGAAAATGGATGAGAAAGTGGCATGAAAGTAACCTGGAATCCTACATGGCTAGAAATGGCTAATGTTTGGTGGTCACCCAAGTTTTGTTGTGAGAGAACCCAAGTAGGTTGTCTCAACGGAAAATAAGGTGACCGTGTCATAATTAAATAATTAAATTAGTGAATTTTGTTTCTAGATATTGATTTTTTTATACTGATTAATTTTTGTACTATTAATTTTTAATTTTTTTTGCTAAAACCACAATGTCCCACTCTAAGTCCGCTTTCACAATATATCATGTTACCAAGGCATTTAAAAAGTGACGTGGTTTTTTTTTGGTCATGGTCTTTGATTTGTTGATCATAACCTCGAGAAATCCTAAATCTTCTTTTTCTCATGGCCCTTGGTCACATGCGTAAAACAATCATAATATGCTCTCCATCCACTTTAGCCCTTTATTGACCTCATGCACATTCCAATGAACTTGGAACTTTTCATAACACCCTTAATGTTGAGGGCTATCATTAAGTCCACCATCATCATCATCATCATCATAATTTATGAACAACCAATTGTATGTGAAAACGATAATTACTAATCCGTGGAAGAAATCTTCTCCGTTTCAAAAAATTTTAGAAGATCCAACAATTGCACAGTTGAAGGTCTCAAGTTCGGGCAACCAGTGAAAAATGCTATTTTCATATATTTTGGATGATAGGATGGATGAAGACCTCCATTTATAATAGAAATACAAATTGTTGTGTTTGGTTAGAACACATAGATGTGAGAATTTGAGTCCTCAAATTTGGATTTCACATGCCTATTCTAGAGGTGGTCAAAGTTTATTGATCGGATGATGAGTGTCTTTTACAGTGAAGCTTGAATGATATTTTCGAAGCAATTTGGTTGTGGGTGTTGCCCACACTCCTAAAGATGACTGATCACGGGGAGGTGACTATCGGAATTTTAGAAACCACATGAGATCAAAAATAAGGCCAATTTAATTTGTTGAGGGTAAATTTTATAAATTCGTTAGATCTACCATAGCATTGGAAATATGCCCCCTACATGATTATATGTAAAATAGGTTGGTGAATAATTCCTCCATTTTAGTAATCAGTAGAAAAAAAAATAGGGTCATAGATATTGGATCCCCCCAAATGTGTGTAGTAAGATCAATACAATAATTATGGGTTTGACTACTTAAATGAATATTGTGTAAATTCTATCCAAATTTGAATGAAACGCATTCGGTGGTAGGAAATGTTGTGGATTTTATTGGGGGAAGGAATGTTATGACTTCTCAATAGCCCTTGGGCTTGCTTAGGGTTTGGGCAAACACAGTGGCGTGAAGGCGGTGAAGCGTTCAGGTAGGAGGTCTTGCGTTGGTAAAGCGTGAAACAGTGAAGCAGCACAAAGGCGGTAGGTAAGACACATTTTTTGGAGATTTCTTTTTTGCTTCATAGCATTCACACAGGGTGTTTCACGAAAGCCGAAGATTTGGCTTGCTCCGCTCTCGTGTGGTAAGAATCGATTTCAAACTCCAACTCCTTGATTTTCCCCTTCCACTGACCATTTTTTAACGACATGTTATTGATTTCCGACACCCTCCTAAATGTGAGATATAGAAAGATGAAGAATTACAAGACCTGAATGTGAATGTAGAAAGATGAGATGTTGATGATTACATCAATGCTTCATTTTCTACAAAATGAATGTTGTTGGGTCTTGGGATGGATTGTGGAGTGTATTTTATGTAGAGAAGTACGACAACTATTTCATCTACAATTAAATCAATTGTTAGGAGGACTAGGGGAAGACCTTCCAAAATTTTACAAAGTACATGTGTTCTTAATGGAGTTGACCATGGCACGTGGTGTATATAACGAGTTTAGAAAATGAGACGGAAGGTAGTACAAGTTGGGGAAGTTGCAGACATCCCATTGACCTTCTTAATTAGAAAGTGAACAATGATAAAAAAAACAAGTATTGTCATGTTCGGTTTTATGGTTTATCTTAATTATTTAAAAAAAATCCTTAGACACTTCAAATTCAAATATGACCACTCAGATTCTATTTGGGTTGATGTAGATAGCGTAATTTGCACAATGACTATGTCATTTGATGTAGAGATGAATGTCTTTGAGTTTGATCCGGTTGATGAGAACTTCTTGAATGAATTTGTTCAAAAATCTACATGAAATTAATAACGATGTAGAATATTGGTTGTGACCCCATACCAATATCACAAAATGACTAATTTTCTTTCTAGTGTACAAATTATGAATGATTGGTGTAGAAACTGTTTTCTAAGTTAGTAGATGTTATTTAATTTATGAAGTTTTCTTGCTTCATTCAAAAATGTCGTTTATTAATGAGCATTGGATGGTTGAGGTGATAAACATGTATTAAAATTTTCAAATGCATGAAGATGATGAATTGATTTTCAATCCAAATTCGAAGGAAGCTAGGTACTATGTTTTCCTAAACCTTGAATTTGCACTTTTGCTTGTTGTTTGGTCTTGTATAGATTTTTGAATGAGCATGTTCAATTCTCTAAATCTAAAAACCTAGTTATCAAGCCATGAAATTATGATAATTAATATTGGCTTGTGGTTCATTCTTCATCAATTTTTGTTGTTCGCTTATTTGTCTTGCTAGTAGTGTCCAATATGCCAACGATCTATTGATTATCTTTTTGCTACAATTATCTTTTGTAGATGATCAATGATGTGCTGTACATTTGGCAACCTCACCGTAGTAGACTCAGAGGATTGCGCTTTGCCTTGGAGGAAGACGTGGTGGAGTGGTTGGAGACTTTGAAGGTTGCCCGCCTCATGCCAACAATTAGTTTTAATTATTCCTCATCATTGGTTTTAAACCCCTCGAATTTTTTTAGTGTAATCATGATATTGTAGAGGATATTGACATGTACCTTAACATGTATTGGAGGGTGCATAATTATATTGTAACCTTTCACATTGTAAATATTTGGTACAAGGTTGAATGTGTTTGTGAACACAATTAATATAAATGTTTTCAATTTTTGTATTTAGTTTTATTTCATTTTAAATGCAATATTTTATTTTTGGAGTAGATAGTTGTGCAAAATGTCATGTCTTGTGACAATTGATTGTATTTCTTGTTTTTTTCTATCCGTATTTACAAACTGTCTATGTTAGCTTGTACATTTTGTTATCTCCATGTTGATTGGTAATCTTTTAACTAATATCCAAGTGATATTGGTTGTGTCTTAAATGGCACATTGAATGGTTTAGCATTGGTATACTTAATTAAGACCGATTGAATGACAAGATGAATGATATGGAACGTTTGTTGCTCACATAGTTGATTTTGCAATGCTATAGTATTCCGTTCATTATTTGATACTTGTACGATTTATAAAAGAAATATGATGCCAAAACTTAACCTCTCTAAACAATTACAAATAAATATAGGGTGCTAAAAAATAAGTCCAAGTAGCTTTATATCTACAAATAGGGAGGGAAAAAATATTGAAAGGTGCATAAATATCCCCCCATTAAATACCCCATTATCGCACGTGGTTACAAAATGTAATGGGGGTGTGATCCCCCCGAGTGACTGATCCTTACAAATGGACAACATCCACATGCAAGGACATTTGCTTCTTGAATCAAGTCTTATAAGCCGTGACCTACGAACCTTGAAATCACTTCGGAGCATCATTCTCCCTCAAATTTAGAATATTTTTTTACTTAAGTTGACGTACACTTATCTATTCTTGCAACATAAACGAATCTCCATGCCCCCATGCCGAGTTGGGGGAAGGGGCTCTACAATCACGGCTTCTCTTCCTGAATGAGATTCCATGGGGCTTTTGTGCGAAAGAAAAGTAAACTACAATGGCAACATGTACTTTCATGAAACATGATAAGTACCGTAGGTTCATAGCTGGTTCGACACATGTTAGCCAAATAATTAATTAAAGTTCAAAAAGTAGGTTCGGCACCTAAAAATAGTATATTCATATTTTCGGCAATTTTTTGTTTTAATTTTTAAAAATTCAGCTTAAATTCATTTTGAATTTTTTATTTAAGCTTATATCTTGTACATTTGTCTTGCATTGAATGACAAGTAAGATGTGAGTGAAGAGTTGAGAATGCTCTGTGCTTTATGCAAGTAGAGTGGAGTTGTGTTCAACAATGCATATGGGATATGTAAACTTTGAGGTGAAGCACCGAGTTAGACTTCATTTGTATAACACACATAACTTTTGCATAGAGTCTTCAAATGACATAAAATTTGTTGGAGGTGAAAGATTACTTGATTTCTAAACTTTTCTTAGACCAAAAAAAATCCAAAAAAGTTGATCTTCTATGCACAAATGAGCTCCGAAAAACTGTTATGAACGCATTTTAATTTTTTGATCTTTACACGGCTGCAATGTTTTGTCCATATCTTTTGCATAAAGACTTATTTTGACACAAAACTTGTTGGAGGTGGAAGAAGGATTGATTTCTCAACTTTTGTTAGTTGGACAAAATTCTATAAAACTTCATCTTCTATGCTCAATTGGACTCCAAAAATTTGTGTACAACACATTTGAAAAGCCACACCTAGAGTCTTGCTACTTCTTAACCCATATTCTTTGTGGACTAATGTAAGTGAGCTTGATTACAAAAGGAGCACCTTCTCTCTTTCAAAATTCACATATGCTTCCATTGTAAGTAAAACTCTGAGAAGTAAAAATTTCTTACTTTTTGGCAATTTTGAAAAATAATTAATTTTATATTCGGCAAAAAATTCCAAAAATTTCGACTTCTTTTTTTTGAATTATTTAGTGTCGGACCAGCTATGAACCTACGGTAGTCATATTGTTTACCTTTCTTATGGAGAAGGGGAATTTTTGCATATAAGCGTATCTTTCATCCATCCAATATGAAAACTTGACCCCTGTAGGTTTGTGGCTGATTCATCTCAAGTGACTTAGACTAGACTAATTCGGGATCTTTCAAAACCAGATTTGGATTCAAATGAATGAAAAACAATGACCTTTGAGTTGCATATTATTTCAAGATTTTCATGTTGGGTGAATGAGAGTATGCTTGTATGTGATAATTCCCT
This sequence comes from Polytrichum commune, assembly GCA_950295325.1. NCBI lineage: Eukaryota > Viridiplantae > Streptophyta > Polytrichopsida > Polytrichales > Polytrichaceae > Polytrichum > Polytrichum commune. The sequence goes on from OX485804.1 coordinate 34,537,447, forward strand.
CTTCTGTTTTGTTAGCTAGTTTGTACAAACTAAGTTAGAATTCATTAGGTAGCCTTTGGCAAAGACATGACAAATTGATTAAGAAATTTTGAAACATGTCAACATGTAACCGCTTGGAGTTGGAAACACTAAGATCCAATGAATGGGGAGAATCGACTACTAGTTACATATGAGCCAGTTGAGTTTGAGAAATGATCAGTTGAAGTGCAAGACTTCAAGGAAATTACCGACTATTTTAGGGGAATCTAAGGAATATACAATTGTTGGATTGGTATACATGTGAATGCATTGTATCAATAATCAATGTCAATAATGGTATCAAGGAATCTACCATGGGTATCAAAATTATAATGCGAGTCAAATATTGATATTTGGTGGGTATGTCAAGGTGAGAGAATCTTTGTAAACCCGAGTTATTACTTTAGTCAATATCATTTTAAACCATATTGATACTAGTATAATTTTACCTAGGTATGAAGGTCCTTGCATGGTATATATACCCAAATGGTATTGAAAACAAAATACGGCCGGGGATTCGTGGCACTCAAGTAAAATCATCCGTGCGGATGAAAAAAACATAGGAATCATCTAAATGGCTATTTTTGGGCAATTTGATTCCGGAAATAGAGTCAAAGGCCCCGAATTAGTCTAGTGATGTCACATTCGAATGAATCGGCCCTCCACCCCATAGGGGGGCTTTTTTTATTGGAGCCACTTCATCCACGATATCTTGGATGGATGATTTTACTTGAGTGCCACGAATCCCCAGCCACAAAATACTATCAAATACCCATACCCTACAAGTATCAAAAAACACGACATCCTTGTTATAGATACATGTATGGTATTTTATAAAAATGGCAATAGTCCAACACTAGAATATACCTGAGATTAATAAAGAAAAATACTGAAAGATCACAACACATAACCGGTTGGACTTGGAAACACTAGGATTTTACGAAGCAAGGTCAAGGCATCCACGGTCAACTAGGTCAATTTAACTGCTCACTAGGGTCATTTGATGCCGACGTTGATGAGATATAGTTTTTAGGCAAATGGAGTTAAGGTTTATGTGATGGTGGCTTGTGATTCATTACCCTCATAAGAATTTTGACAACTGTCAAAGCCAAGAATTATCATTTAGATAAGCGGTTATGGGTTAACCTATCGATAGATTGTGTGTTCTCTAACTTTACCACTTCAAAATTTGTAGCAATTTCCATATTCATGAAAAAAAAATTAAAATTAAAATTAAAAAATATATATAACATTTTTGAAATTTTATTTTGGGCATTCATCTTAGATCATATCTCTCTTTGCAAGGAAATTGATTTCTTGCTATTACTCCTCCTAAATAGATGCAAATTTTTTTATTTTATCAGTCATAGATGTCCCAATCTTCTTGGACACTGCTAGGATCTTGACCCAATTATGCCCAAAAATATTCTTGGACACTAGAATATCCATAAAGTAAAGCAAACAAAAACATAGGTTTAGTCCCAAACCCTAAGTTTATGAGAATTTACACCAAGTCACCCATATTTTCTTATACCCTGCCCACACCTGCTGGTGGGGAGGCCAGTCGCAGGCTCCCACCAGCAAGGTGTCCCGTTTGGTACTCTTTTTGGCAGCAGCAGCGACTGGTTGCAATAGTCGCGCCTCTCGCCCGTTCGCTACTAATTCGTAACTTCACACATAATTTTTTTCGTACTATTAGCTGGTTGCGAAGTGTTACTATGTGGAATTACGCACAACTTACTATATGGAATTACGCAATGCTATATTTATTTATTGTACATCTCATATTTTACCAACAAATGTTAAATTGATAGTTTAGGGTTTAAGGAAACATTGACAACTTTACTTGGTAAAAGATCATGTGCATAGTAAGGATCTAGCACCGTGTAAATACAAATAATATGTCACACTAAATATCATATTTCACTAATTGTTCACGGAGATATTTGGCAAGATCAGTTAAAATTCTATTCTTTCCAAGTCCGATTGGTTACATGTTTTGTGAACTTTCGGTTTTTTCTTTATTAATTTGAGGTATATTCTCTATATTCCTCTAGAATGATTGATAGGTTTCATGAGGTCTAGTTCAACTGGTTCTTTCTCGAACTCAACCAATTCATCTTTTTAACTTCAAGTACAAAAACCGAAAATGATGAATGTCCACTACTAATGCATAGAGTAGGATTAGAATGATGCTATTGTGGACCCTAAATGACTAATTGTAAAAGTTAACACCTAAAAAGGATGTAGTGATACGTCCTACAACCCTCGAGCCAGGTTGGTAATTCTCCTAACAGCTCGAACGCCAACCTCGTTATTTCTCAAACTCAACCAGTTCATATGCATCATTCACTAAGAGGTAACTATGTGGAAGTGTCTTCTGAAATAAAGCCCACACATACTGGTGGCAGTTAACGGAGTTCGCCCGTTCACTGCTGCCCACCACCAGTATGTGTGGGCAGTGTAGGGTCACAGAACTCGCCATTGAAGCTGCAACAGGAGCAAAGGGAGGACTGAGATCTGAGGAGAAGGAGTAATTCGACCAAACAGACAGCGAAAACAGGAGAGCAGTTGGAGCGACGAGACTGGAGGCCGGCGGACGCAAGGAGGTGACCGGGAGCCGAGCGAGGAGAGGAGCTGGTCGGACGTGCCACGTGGAGGGAGGAGCTGCCAGCCCGAGAGAAGGAGCCAGCTCGGCTTTGAGTGAGAAGGTGGAAACAGTAACTTTATACATGGGCCTCCAGCTAAGCTTAGCCATTAGTGAGAGAGATAGGCTATTAGTGAAAGGAAGGACTATTAGTAGAAGGGAGGCCACTAGTAGGTGAGGTGGCCGAGGGCATTATACTACTTAGTGGGACCGTGAGTAGGATTAGTAAGGGGTCGGGAGAGCATGAACCCGAAGGGCAGATGAAAGGACATCATGGATGACCAATTTTGGATGACTATAGCTAACCGTAAATGAATGAGGAAGAAACTTTAGGATGAATGGATGAAAGGGGTATAACTACCAATTGACACATCTAAGCGGATGAGACATGCTCGTACGTACTTCTTGGGTAGATCTATTTTAAGCACGTGACAGTCTAATTATAGATCTGTCAGGGATGTATTTAGACTGAGAGGATATACAGGGCTAAAATTAGTAAATACAGACATTTAGAGGCTTAACCGCCACATCTTTAAATCCTTTGATTTCCAAGCCTATATAAAGGGGCCACATATGGCCCCTAAAGCACCTCATTATAAAGCGAACTATCTGAGGTGGAGGACGACGAGCTTGAAGACCTAAAGGATCAAACATATCCTAGCTCTCGAAGACTTAAAGGATCAAACATATCCTCACGTTCGGAAACTTAAAGGATTGTAATCCTCGCATTTGAAGGCACAACGGGATTAGGGATTGAAATATTATCCCCGGAACTCAAAAACTTAAAGGATTATAATCCTCGCATTTGAAGGCACAACGGGATTAGGGATTGAAATATTATCCCCGGAACTCAAAAACTTAAAGGATTATAATCCTCGCATTTGAAGGCACAACGGGATTAGGGATTGAAATATTATCCCCGGAACTCAAAGGCTTAAAGGAATTGAAAATCCTTAGAAAGATTTCGGACTTGAAGAATAGATAATCATAGTGTCTCTTCAACACGGAGAGGATCAAAAGATCCATATGTATTTAGGATTTTTGGAAATTCAATACTCGGAAGGACTTTGAAACATTGGTGAAACATGGAAATTATTTAGTTTGAAGGCCAATTTGGAAATAATCAAAGGATTAACATGAGGCAAGGCCGAAAGGGACATCTAAAGCCACTTGAGATTGATTAGGGATAGTTTGAGTTAAAGTGGTGAAGTAGAATCATGACTTAGAGAACGAGTTGGACGCGACGTGGAGAGTATCAACCACGGAATCATTTCAACTTGATGCATCGGAATGCGGCCGGCAAATTGGACCCCGTCAACATATCAACTCAAGTTTAGGATTTCAACTCGTTAAAAACTCTATCTCGAAGATTTAAAGAAAACTCTAAAAATCATGAGGAATATTACTTGAATACGGAACAAACATTAGATGAAAGCACTTTATGAGAAATTATGTGGATACTAGAACTTGGATATGGAATGAAATCTTGAGATGAAACTTTAGTGAGGGAGTATGATTTGACTTTCAAAAGAGTTGTAACCTTTTCATAAATGCATGTTCTTGAATGGAATAAGAATCTTTTACGACCGTTCATACCATGAAAGATATTGTATGTATGAACGATGTTCTCCCTAAAACACTTAACCTTGACATTAGGGTTTCGGGGAATATAAACTTAAAGACTTGGACACTTTATCCTTAGAGATTTATAAAGGGCTCTTGATTAGAAAAAGGATTATGTTACTAAATCCATATAAGATGCGAAATCTAATAAAGGTTTAGGAACACCTAACCTTGACATTAGATTTCGGGGGACATAAACTTGAAAACTTAGGTCAATTTGTCCTTGAGGATTCAAAAGAGCATTAAGATTATGTATCACAAAATTAAGATTATATGAGTGCAAACACCTTCACCAGAAATGGGAAACCTAATGAAGGTCTAATTTTGGTGGGAGTAACTTCCATGTAAACCGGTCAGCAGCGGGTTACACCGTCTAAGTTTGCTGAGGGTTTGAAGGTGACCTCGACATTTTGGCGACCATGCTGGGGATTTCGCCACATGGGTGTTACACTCACCTAGAGTAGGATATCTGAATTACAAACTACAAAATATTTTGGGAAAGTTGGATGGCAGGAAAACAGGAATGGAGAACTTGTATTACCTATATAATGGGAGAAGCCAACGGGAGGCAAATGAACAACGAAAGTGGGCAGAAACATTTGGACCTCGGAAACAAGACCGTATAGAAAGGGCGGTACAGCGGAGACTTGAACAATTCAATTTACGCGGATTTATTGTGCAGGAAAATAGAGAAGGAGAAGAAGATAACTCTAAACAACAAGAAATCTCAATCCGAGGCAGGTGGCCATGGGATTATCCAAAGTATAACACCGATAAAACAACCTTGAGAAAATGGGAAGGAACGAAGAAATTCCACGACTTGATGTGGGACATGCAAAAATACTACGAAGACAAAACATGGCAATTGTTTAAAGAAAAGGAAATAGGTTTTACTTACCGGTCTCAATTTGAGAGAAACATTGAGGAATTACCGGAGGAACTACAGGCGTTAATCTATTCCAAGGTGTGGAATAACGGAGGTGAAGGTATTTATGCCCATGCCTTGGGAGCAACCAAGCATCGAGGATACCACTATAAACAGGAGGGGTTATTGTATGATCTCTACGTTAGAAAAGTGTTTTTACCTTTGTATGGTGGACTGAACGGTAGGGTAGGAAACTTAGAACTGGAATAGAAGCAAACTAAGGAAACAAGAAAAGAGAGCCTAAATCAAACTTGTATCCAAGTGATCATCCATAAGCAAACAGGTGAAGTACGGGTGCATTGAGGCGTCTGAGCTGAGAGAGCCGACCAAGAACATGACCCCGAAACACTCTCAGTAGCGTACATGGTTGATCATGAGGACACAACTAGTACAAGAAGTACATCACCAACCCCGAGAGAAAGGGAAGCCGAGAGGAAGCATGTGGAGCGCATGCACTTCCAAGAAGACAGCGTGAAACGCACTGATCAACAAAAGAGAGAGAGAGAAGAAAGGTACGCGAGGCGTACGCGACCAAGGACTAAAGAAAAAGAAGACATTAGGAATGCTTCGGAACCACCAGTAATAGGTACCCATACCATCAAAACCAACCATCAAAGAAGTCAGAGTGAAGGAGGAAGTAGTAGCAAGACGTATAAAGAAGATGAAGAAACCACTAATGTACACTTGAATCAAGGAGAAAACGAGGAAGATGAGGATGATTTGATAATAGGTACCCCTCTTGGGACCTACGTATTGAGAACAAAAGGTACACGGGAAAATTCAGGTACGCACACCCCAGTAGAAGAGACACTTGAGAAAGGTAAAACTCATCGGAAGGATTCATCAAGAGAAGACCTTTTCAAACGAGAGAATTGGGAAGAGTTGAAAAGAAATTTTGAAATACAATTTAGTTACGAGGACTCCGGTTACTCCGGAGGAAGCACCCACAACAACAACACGGACCAAGAAGTGAAGAAACCTATTAGTCAAGAAGAATTTGACGAGCTAAGGAGAAAATTTGAAGAAAGGCTCAAGCAATTCCAAAGCTCTGGAAACAACGCCGGAGTCAGTCCACCACGAACAAATAGCAACAACTCAACCAGTATTGGAAACAACGCCGGAGTCAGCCCACCACCAGTAAATAGCAACAACCCACTTGGTGTTGGGAACAATGCACCCAACGCGGCCAACATGGCAGCACCACAGAGAAGAACTAAGGTACCTTTACCAACTTATAAAGGTAAGACTGATCCTGATACATATATGCAGGAGTTCAACAACGTGTGTCTCGCAAACCAAGAAGACACAGACGCGATCAAATTGCAGTTATTTCCAGTCACCTTGAAGAAACGAGCACTGGAATGGTATTCCCAATTCGGCCCGAATCATTTCCCAGACTGGCCAACTTTGGGTACCGCTTTTCTTATGAGATTTAGAACCAAGAAATCAGAGGGAGAAGTGATTGAAAGTTTGGGATCCCTTAAACAAAAGAAGGATGAAACGGTTGAGGAATTTTATGAAAGAGTCATGGTAGAATCAGCAAAAATTCACCCTCAACCGAGTGACCATTTTAAGAAAGCATGGTTTTTGAACGGCCTCAAAAAGGAGTACGCCAAACACATCGATCTGATGCCAACGGACGATTTGGAAGAGGCTAAGGCTTCCGCCCGGAAGTTAGAACTGGGCCGGATGAGGAAAGGAAGATCCCTCGACGACAGTGATAGTGATGAATCAAGTGAAGATTCGGAGGAAGAACAGAGAAAGAAGAAACGGAAACCCAAAAGTAAGAGGAACGAGTCAACGAAAGATGATATCAAAACTCTTAGAGAAGAGATCGAAGGATTGGCTTTAGGGAGCAGAAAATTTCGAGCGGGCATCATTTGTCGAAGATGCCGGAATGAAGGGCACTATGTTCAGGAGTGTCAAATGAAGCAGTGCACCAACTGCAACAGCCTAACACACAACACAAGCGAGTGTGTTTACGAAAGGCACGAATCTCGGAGACCCCGAGATAGGAGATATGGGGTAAACCAAGTACAACCCCAAGCTAATCGGAGGCCAGGAGCGATAACTCCTAGGCGAGAAATGAATGAAAGAAGGGTTCGGTTTGAACCAAGGATAGAGTTCCGGAGAGATGAAAGATCCCCCTTTAGGGAAAGCGATTACCGGCGGGAGGCGGGAGGCCCCTACCGGGGAAATGAATATCGCAGAGAGGAACGGCCATACTATAGGCCCAACAACAACTACCGAGATGAGTTCAGAAGGGAAGGTTATTCCCCTTACAAAACCCAAGATTACCGGAGGGAAGATGGATACCCCTACCGAGGAGGCCCCAGAGGACCTATTAACCATGACAGGTATGAGTATACCAGGAGCCTGATGGATAATAACAACACCAAGGCAGCACCGAGAACTGGGTTCACTGGCGAACCACAGCGAGATGGCAACCCCGACGAGTGTTTCTATTGTCATCAGAAGGGGCACCGGAAACCGGATTGTCCGCACTTTATTAAACACCAACAGGAGTTGAGTGGGTTTAGAAACACAAAGCCGGCAGTAGGAGCCAACGTAGTGTCCCCTGCAGTTTGTGTGATGACCAGAGGCCAACGGGCCGCAGCTGAGAAAGGCAAAGAAGATAGTGAAAGTGATGACAGCGATGACGATGATAAATCAAGCAGTGGCAGCTCAGAAGAGCAAGAAGACCACCAAAAGAGGGAGGAGAACTCCGAAGATGAAAGGGATGACGCGTTCGAGGATAATGAACGCAACAAAGTGATTGAAGAAAGGCCGATAGGAGCCAACAGTGAAGAATGGAAAGCGAATAGGGAAGTCCACCGGGAGGTGAGTAAGACTATCCATGAAATACAAGAGGAAGAGGGCGAAGCTCTACCCACGCCAGAAGAGTTCGCACCTTGGTACCCAGAAAAAGAAGAGGCAGAGAAGCCCGTGAAACGGAGCCCCGAGAAGGGAGGCGTCCCAACAACTACCCGGGCAAGGGTAGATAAAATTTTAGAGAGTGTGATGAATCACACAAAAGCAAACATCTCAATAGGGCAGCTGCTAGAGATAGCCCCCTATTGCAAGAAACGGGTAATGGCGGCCCTTACCAGCCAAGAGGAGGAAACGGAGAAACCGACCTCTACATATCACGTAACAGCAAAGGCGTTCGACGAAGAAATGCCCATGATATCAGTGATCGTTAAGAACAGAAGAGTTCCAAATGTTTTAATCGATGGTGGCTCAGGAGTGAACATCATCACTAATACCTTAAGAAAGAAACTAGGGCTTGACAAAATAGAGCCCGCCCCATTTACCATCAAGATGGCCGACCAAAGGAAGGTCATGCCTAAAGGAATCATCCGGGATGTACGCCTCGATGTCGGCGGAATCGTAATCCGGACAACACTCACCGTCATAGACATGGTGAGCACTGAAGATAGTTACTCTCTGTTATTAGGGAGACCATGGTTAAAGGAGGCCCAAACACAACATGATTGGCCCCTTAACAAATTGACCTTGACTCAAGGAGGAAGCAAGGTAGAATTGAGTACTCAAAGAACCCCGGCACTACCACCGGGTAAGAGACCCTTAAATTGGGAAGACTACGACTGGGAGATGGGACTATCGGATGAAGAGGAGGCAATAGTCTATGAGGCATTTCCCGAGTTGCTACCTATGGGAGACTTTGATTTGAAAAGTTTGAGGAAACTGCACGGATCAAGCTGTAATACAGTGGGGGTTGATAACCCTAAGAAACCGGGAAGGCCTAGAGAAAACCCCGGCGAACAAGAGAAACCTCGACCTCGTAAAGCTACCAAGAAGGAGCAAGAGGCCATGGAAGAGAAACCCGTATATCCGGACCAATTCTACAAAGTTAAAGAAGGGGATATAACGGTGGACGTTACTCCTGCCGCGGAGGCAGTGAAAGGAAAGAAGATAGCGGGATGGACCGTAGAAGATGAAGACCTAGTCAAAAATTTGAACCTAGGAACCCTTGAAGATCCTAAATTGGTGAAAATTTCCAAGGACTTGGGAGAATACGAAGCTAAAGTGAAAGATCTTTTGCTTCGTTTTAAAGATGTGTTCGCATTTACCTATAAGGACATGAAAGGGATACCCCCGTATGTTTGTGAACACAAGATTGAATTACAACCGGAAGCCAAGCCGGTGCGGCAAATGCGGTACAGAATGAACCCCAATTACGCCGCCAAAGTGAAGGAGGAAATTGATAAGTACTTGGAAGCCGGGTTCATATACCCCGTCGACAAAACGGAATGGCTATCACCGATCGTGATTGTGCCAAAGAAGAATGGGAAACTACGAGTGTGCGTTGACTACCGCAAACTCAACGCAGTCACCAAGGTAGACCCTTTTCCTCTACCTTTTACCGAATCAATTTTGGAAGCTGTTGCAGGACACGAGATGTACACGTTAATGGACGGGTATAGTGGTTACAACCAAATCATGATCGCTCTGGAGGATCAATTGAAGACATCTTTTATTACCGAGTATGGAGCTTTCGCGTACCGAGTAATGCCCTTTGGTTTGATGTGTGCCCCAGCCACATTCCAAAGGGGAATGATGAAAATATTTGCAGACTACCTTGATAAGTTTATGAAGGTTTTCCTAGATGATTTTACAGTATATGGAACCAAGGAGGACCATATCGAACATCTAGAGAAATGTCTGATCAAGTGCCGAGAAAATGGAGTAAGCCTAAATCCGGAGAAATGTTTTTTTCTGTGTAAATTCGGGAAGGCTCCTTGGACATGTGGTTTGCCAAGAAGGCTTGTTGGTGGACCCCAAAAAGGTGGACGTAATAGGAAAGTTACCTCCACCAACCACAGTACGGGGAATTCGGAGCTTCTTAGGACAAGCCACATATCACCGGAAATTCATTTGGATGTACGCGGAAATCACTAGACCTCTGTACTTACTTTTGAAGAAAGGGGAAAAATACATTTGGACAAAATCCTGTCAAGAGGCGTTTGAGGAGGTGAAGAAGAGACTCACAACAACGCCTATACTAATAACCCCCAATTGGGCTATGGAGTTTCACGTACATTGTGATGCCTCCAATATAGCCATTGGTGCGGTTTTGGCTCAAAACACCCACGGAGATAGAGATTCTCCAATATACTATGCCAGCAGACTTCTAAACAACGCCGAGAGAAATTACAGCACCACCGAGCGAGAAGCTTTGGCGATGATTTATTCAGTCGGTAAGTTTAGACATTATCTTCTAGCTAACCATGTGGTTTTCTATGTAGACCACCAAGCTTTACTGTATCTAGTCAACCGACCAGTGGTATCTGGCCGAATTGCTAGATGGATGTTACTACTTCAAGAATATGACTTTGAAGTAGTCTACAAACCTGGGAGAAACCATGTAATGGCCGACCACCTATCAAGGATAGAAAGCGGAGAAGATCCCTCAGGAGTACAAGACCAGTTTCCGGACGCCAGCCTCTTTATGGTGCACGTGCAACCTTTCGAAGATTGGCGAGCACCTTTTATTGAATACCTTACCCATGGAAGATTATTGTCAGCTCTAACCACCTCACAAGAGCAGGACAAGATCAAACAACTAAGTGAACCATTCGTTTTGAACAACGAAACACTCAAACGGGTAAGCATCACTGGCAAAATACAGGAGTGTATCGCTGGCGACATCGTTGAAGAGATAATAGGGGAAGCCCATGAACATGAAGGAACACATGTTAATTACAATACCACGTGGCAAAATATTCTGCGCACACCTTATTGGTGGCCTACAAGGAGGAAGGATGTCTTGGCATATTGCCAAGAATGTCCGATATGTAATATGGTAAACAAAGGTGAGATACACGACGCAATCTCACCGGCCGATATTGAAGACCCTGATAACGTGCTACCAATTGAGCCTTTGGAAGCCGGAGAAAACTTGGCAGATGGTACTGATCCCGATTGGACAACCCCATATGTCCAATATTTGACCCATGGAACCAAATGGGAAGACGACCTACCTTACGAGGAACAACAACTGATAGCTCATCGCAGTCAATTTTACATACTAAAGGAAGGGGAATTACATCGCATCTTCCAAAACAACGTTGTCAAAAGATGTATGCCTGGAAAGTACGTGAAAAACTACATAAAGGCTTTCCATATACGTGAAAATCGGCATTACTCATTCGACGCCACCCTGCAACTCATCTTACGAGAGCCATATTGGTGGCCCACCATAGCAGAGGATCTCTCGTTGTTCATAACCTTGTGTACAGGTTGTCGTGGAAAAGGGGACGAGTTGGCCCCAAAGGAAGGATCCCACGAACCTACTACCTCAGAAGGCGCCGTACCCTATGAAGAGACCCTCAACGATTGGAGAACACCAATAATCGAGTATCTGACCCAGGGAGAAATCAAGGTAGGGACACTTACGCGAAGGGAATACAAAGAGATCATACGAAGAAGCGAGTTTTTCACGATGGACAAAGGAAAACTCAGGAGATTAGAGAGGAATGGGAAAACCAAAGAATGCATTGCGGGACCTCAAATCAAGCAATGGATAGAGAAAATGCATACTTACCAACAAAAACATTTGACCGCTGATCAAACTTGGTTTCGGATCTCAAAGGGAAATCGATGGTGGCCTACCATGGGGATCTACGACGTACAAAATTTTATCAAATACGATTGCCCGACATGTCGGGAATAATTTCACAACTTAGCAAGCTTATTCATGGTACATGTGCAACCGTTTGAGGACTGGCGAGCACCTTTTATCGAGTACCTGACTCACGGGAAGTTGTTATCCGTTCTAGCTACCCCTAAGGAACAGACTAAAATCTGGCAATTGAATGAACCATTCGTTTTGGACGAGGAGAAGTTCATGCGGGTCAGTATCTCCGGCAAAATACAGGAATGCGTAGCCGGGGACATCATCGAAGAGATTATAGGTGAAGCTCATGAACAAGACGGAGTGCATTACAATCTGTCTACTACATGGCACTATATATTATGCACACCTTATTGGTGGCCCACACGGCGAAGGGACGTACTGGAGTATTGTGATGAATGCCCAGTATGTAAGTGTGCAGACAAAGGTGACGTGACTGGGGACATTACCCCACACGACTCCGAAGAAGACGACGATCCACTTCCTGTCAAACCTTTGGAGGCACAAGAGGATATGACAGGGAAAGCGGAACCAGATTGGACAACACCATATGTCCAATATCTAACATGTCAAACGTACGGTACACCATGGGTGAATTCCCTACCCCTAGAGGAAAGGAGATTGATTGCTTACCGCAGTCGATTCTTCATACTTAAAGAAGGAGAATTACATCGGATGTTTCACAACGGCATCATAAAGAAATGTATACCGGGAAGGTATGTGAGGAGTTACCTCAAGACCCTCCATATAAAGGAAAATCGGCATTTCTCGGAAAACGCCACCAGGCAACTGGCGCTACAAGGTCCTTATTGGTGGCCAACCATCGCGGAAGATGTGTCGCTACTCATCACGCTATGCACTGAATGCGAAGGGCAGGGAGAAGAGTTACCAATGGAGGGAAGCTCTACCCAACCTAGTAATGAAACGGATATGATACCTTACAAAGAAACCTTCTACGATTGGAGAACCCCCATGGTTGAATACCTGGCACGTGGGAAATTCAAAATGGACGCAGAAACTCAAAGACGGCAAAGAGAGCTCCTACGGGATAGCGAGTTCTTCGCTTTAGAGAAAGGAAAACTCCGGAAATTGGAGAAAAACGGAATGGCCAAGATTTGCATTGGAGGTTACCAGATAAAGCATTATATCGGGAAAATGCATGTCTATCGAAAAGCACATCTGAACGATCAATACACCTGGCTACGATGTTTACAAGGGAACCGGTGGTGGCCCACGATGGGGCTAAGTGATGTACAATTATACATTGAGTATGATTGTCGAGGCTGTCGAGAGCGATTTATAGGCCCATACCATAACATAGTTTGCGGGTCCATTGTCGTACAACCACACGACACCAAGGATTGGAGGAGGTTATTGATAGAATACCTCACCTACGGATACCTTAAAGGACCCCGTATTTCAAAGAATCAATACAAAAGGATAACTCAACAAAGCCAGGAGTATTTCATCGAAGAGGGGAAACTAAAAAGGATATTCCCGGACGGAAACATTAAGATATGCATTGCCGGACGCGAGATTGACGAACACTTGAAGAGCTTACACGTAACCGATACAGGAGAGCATCTCAGCATAGGGTTAATGTGGCACCTAGTCACGTTTGGACCCTACTGGTGGCCCACGTGCGGAGCCGACATTAAAAACTTATGCAATCATAAATGTTTGACCTGCAGCAACCAACCGGAGTTCTCAAAAGGCGAGCAAAACCAATCACGCCTAGGCAGGAAGGAATTACAAGGAACACCTACCACGGATTGGAGACGCCCTTATATGGAATACCTCACATGCGAAAGGGTCTTTACCCAAAACTTAACACCAGAAGATAAAAGGGCTGTGGAACACAACCATAAATATTTTGTGTTCCTCGAGGGTACTTTACAAAGAATACGTAAAGGAGGAAAGAGTAACCAACTTTGCATTCCGGAGACACGAGTACCCATGTACTTAGGTAGGATTCACGGGGGAACCAAACCTCATTTAGCCGCCATGGAAACATGGAAGGCCGTGGCCACAGGAGAATACTGGTGGCCAACATGGGGAGTTGATGTGTGCAACCATCTAAGAGATTGCAAAACTTGCAAAGGAATGGCAACGCAACCAGCGGAGAATCAAAACTCGGTTGCGCAAGAATCAACACATGAGCCAGATTGGAGGCTCTTGATTATACGACAACTAAATAGCATCGAGAAACTAAACCATATTAACACCCAAGAGGAATTGGGGTTAACCAGTTTCGACACGGAGACTTATTTCACCACCGAAGATGGTCTGAAATACCGATTACCAAATGGAGAAGTAAAAATGTGCATCACTAAGGATGATGCCATTGATTGGGTGAAAAGAATATATCAATATCAGATACCTCCTCTTACAAAAGAGGAGACACTTACAGAAGTACACGAAGGCCCCTATTGGTGGCCAAATATCCCTCAGGACGTGGAACATATACTCGAAGAATGTCAAAGGTATCGGGATATCCTATTACCAGGCCCCAAAATCGAGAACTATGGGACCATCCTACAAACTAAGAATACTCAGGATTGGAGGGAACCAATCGTCCAATATCTCAAGAACCCCATGGAGTTAAGCAACTTTGCTTTTCACGAAGAATTGGGTGTATTACGTGAGGAACTACCTTACTATTCTTTACAAAATGGGGAATTGAAACGGAGATTCGCGAACGGCGAAATTAAACTGTGCGTTTCCAAAGAAAAGGGGGGGGAATGGTTAACCACCATCCACCAACAAGGAACTCCACATCTCTCAATGGACGAGATGATCTCGCAAGTCACCACAGAACCTTATTGGTGGCCCACAATTCCCCCTGATATTGATAATTTATGCAGGAACTGTAAGATTTGTTGGCCTACTCGATCGGAGGGACGGATGATCGAGTGCACCACGATCACAGCAAAAGAGGAAAACGAACAAGACTGGAGAGCCCCCTACATTGATTACTTAAAACATGGTCGTTTGACCACGGAAGCGTCAACTACACAACGGCAACAGATAGCAATACGTAGCCGACCTTTCATGTTAAACCAAAATGGGACACTAATCAAAGAAGGTCCAGACGGCATACGAAGAACATGCGTAGCCGGACCAGTGACAACAGCTATCATTGCAGAAGCCCACGAGGGTATCGCGGGAGGACATTTCTCAGCTAACATCACCCTCCACAAGATTTTGACCGCTTTGTATTGGTGGCCCACCATTAAACGGGATGTGCATTTGTATTGTACCCAATGTGATATATGCCAAAGGGTTGGCCCTAAAATATCTACAAGTCTCCAACCCTTACATCCTACAATGCCTACTGAGGTATTTCAAAAATGGGGCTTAGATTTTATCGGCCCAGTCAACCCACCAGCTAGAGGCACCAAAAATCGATACATCATCACGGCCACTGACTACACCACCAAATGGGTGGAGGCCAAAGCGTTAAAAGATAACACGGCCAAGTCAACGGCTAAGTTTCTTTTTGAAGAAATAATCATGAAATTTGGATGCCCTTTGGAGTTCGTGAGCGACCAAGGGAGTCATTTTATTAATGACACTATCAAAATACTTACCCAAGAATTCATGATTTTACATCGGAAATCAACGACTTACTACCCACAGGCGAATGGGCAAGCTGAAAGTACTAACAAGGTGATAAAAGTTGCCTTGACCAAAATGGTGAATGCCAATCGAACAGATTGGGATACCAAGTTACATGCAGCGCTTTGGGCCTATAGGACAGCCTATAAGGTTACCACAAAGCACACTCCATTTTCATTAGTTTTTGGTACGGAAGCCTTGTTGCCTATGGCTTACCTTCACCCTGATGTGTACCAAGAACGGAGCCAAGAAATTCATCCCATTCTCGAAAAGAGAATGGAACAACTCAGAGTTATGGATTTGACCCGACACGAAGCAGAAGAGAACATGAGACACATGCAAACCTTACGCAAAGAGAGACATGACCATCCTAAATCAAAGACACGTTGTCACCAATGTAAACAGGAAGCAACCAAGCCACCACGAAATAAGGCTAAGGAATCCACAATCGTGAAGAAAGAATTGGAGCAAGGGACTACACTCAAACCACGATTTTACCCCGGCCAACGAATCTTGTGGCATTTACGCCATAAAATACCCGGGCCCGGCAAATTCAAAATACGATGGGCAGGACCATACGTGATTAAACAACTCTATGACAACGGATCGGTGGACGTCACCACTTTACAAGGAGAAGAGTTGGGCCGAGTTAACATGAACAAACTCAAACCTTATCAAGAACCGGAGACTCCTCAAGCTTATGCTTTACAAATTCTAGCATGCCATCTGTTGGAAGCAGAAATTAAGGCAAAGAAATCCCAAACTCAAAACAAGGATATTTCAAAGCCTCTATTGAACCCCTCTAACCAAGGAACGACCTCACATACCAAACCTCCACCATACCCGGATCAGGCTACTCTGGATGAAGAAGACTTGGAGATACATCGCATCATGTTAGAAGGTTATTACGCGCAACCCACAAAGTTATGGGAGCAAGGTGTAACACGACCACGCGACCATAGGACCAACGGCACTCAGTCAACCGACGAATTGGTCAAACCACAAGGAACAAGTGTATTTACGCCACCTAAGGCCACCTTGGATGGAGAAGTACAAAGGGATGCGAACCATGCCTATGAAGACCCTACCCATGTGAAAGAGGGTAGGGAGGTGCATCCCCTCGAATAAGAAAATCACACACCCCCCCCTAGGCAAAAAGCTCGCCTAGGGTGACACACTGGGTTAGTAACCAGTGAGAGCCTTTTTACCACCAAAACACGGTAGAAAGTAATGGGAATAGACCATAACATGTTTATGCGACAACAACAACAAAGTGTCAAATCAAGGAAGGAAGTCAAGACCACCCGGGACTCGAAAGTGCAAGGATACGACTAACTCGAACCACAAGTTGTAATTAAGATGCGGAACTCTTCAAAGAATAACACCACCGACTTCCTAATTACTACACTTTCTCAACCAAGTGAGGAGACCATCTCGCACACCGAGTCTCCACCTCACCAAGACCAAGAAACTTCAGAGGTAGAAGACCTAGAAATACACCAAGTCTTAATGGAAGGGTATTTTGCTCAACTGATACAACAAAAGAGAAATACCTTAAACCTCATAATTGACAACCAAATGAAAGAGAAAGAAGCCAACCTACATACCATACAATTACAAGAAAGATGCCTTAAACCTCATAAGGCACGACCAAGGGAACGGAAAAGAAACCAACCTACATACCATCCAACTACCACCCTTATCCCAAGGGGGACTACTACCAAGATCAGGAGGAAATTTGGAGGCCGCCACACCTATGAGGAATACAATCCATGCCCACTTTGCCATACCTAGCTCGGACCCCACTGGGGTGGAGCCAATATACCAATAAAATTTGGAGGAAGATCCCTGGGCAAGACTCACCTGGGATCTCATCACTGGACTAGTAACCAGTGGGAGCCTTTTTATCACCTCTAATGATAAAAAGTAATGGGAATCACCCTTAATATGTTATGCAAACAACAACAAACAACGAACAAATGAAGGAAATCATATACTCTAAATGAGGACTCGAACACACCTCTTCACATGAACCACAAGGGATGATGTTCGAATTTTGATCCAGGCATATGGATGAAGTCACTCGGAAACATACACGTCCGAATAAATGGACGCAAGATGAAAAGACTAAGTCAAAAAAAAAAAAACCGGGAGCTACTAATGAACATCTGATTGGGAGGATGATTAATCCCTTGAGGTGGGCCCGTAGCAATTCTGTATGAGATCTTTGAGAAAGGGGATTCACTATATTAAAGAAATATTGCTCGAGGGAAAGTCAGGCTGCACACAAGCCTTTACAAACCTTATGCATGAAAATGAACATCGGGAAAAGTGGAAAGTACGGAGGGGCAACTTAGAAACGATGGATGAATGAATATTTTTGGATGAAGCCTTAATATGGTTGTTGAGCGAACTCGAGGGATGGATGTCTCCAAAGAGAATGACATTAAACGGAGTCTGGTAGGATGAAATTTAGATGGGATAGTGATGGAATTTAAGGATGGAGTTATTTGCACGACCGCTATGGATGAAGATTTGAACCTGGATCGATTGACGGAATCCTTGATGAACGGGAACAAAGTTAAGTGAAGAATCGTTTGATTACAAATCCAAATTAAACAATGGAGGATAAGACAAATCCGCGGATGAATTTTTGGGGGGTTCAGTCGACAAGGCAGCTGGTTTTTGTTCGTTACCTATAAGAAATTACAAAATTTTGTAAAAAGAAAAAGGGTGCGGCTTTTGGACGTTCGAACGTGCTTTTAGGCCTGATATTAATTTCTTAATGACGAATATTTTGGAGCAGAGTCCAGACCTATTAAAATTCTTTAAACATTAAGATAAGCTGGACACTTAACCAGTGAAGATTACTACAAGGATTCAAGTCGGAGCGGTAAAACTTACGGGTTCAGAATTCAGGTTAAAGGCAGAATTTTCCATCAGAAATTCATCCAACAGGGTACCAAGGAAAACTCTGTTCACCATTCCATGATATGCGAGCAAGGATTGTGCGTAAATTCAGTAAACGTATACATAGGACCGAATCATCAATATATGAAAGAGTCGTCAGGCAATTACAAATACACCTGTTGAATTCACAAAGTAAACAACTCCAGTTAAAAGAGTTGTAGAAAACCATTCCTGATCTTTGGAGTAAAATATTTACAGCCATTTCATACAAAACGATAAAAGGATGAAAACAGTAACCGGATGGACTGGCTAACATTAGCATTGTGACCGGATACACCTGGATTCACAAATTTCGATTCAAGTGTGGATTATCAAAATTTCAGCAGTTCTCTTTCAAGATTTGATCCATCAAAAAGCTGAGGAAGACCCTACTCGCAATATTGCTGCAAGATACACATGCCAAGGCTATAGAAAGAAACACAAAGAAATTGGGACTTGGAAGTTCTGGAATTTTGCACACATTTACCAACACAAACGAGATCAGTATAAGATAATGGAAATTAAACTCCGATTTAGTTTTGATTGGAGGGGTCCAACAAGTGGACCCCAAGAAAAGTGGGGATTCAAGCCCAGAAGGGCGAATCCCACAAAAAGTAACCAGTTCACCTGGAACAAACCACTTACACCAAGTCAGCAAAGTACAAGGAAGAACTTGAAGCAAACAAAGGTTTAGAGAGGAGAGCTTACCATGCCACCTCGGATGCCAGATGAGCACAAAGTCCAGCTCGGCAGCAAGATCAAGAACCCGCAAACTTAGGGTTGAAAGCTCGGGGACTGTCCGAAGACACTCTCTTTCAGCTGACGCTAAAACGGTTGCAGCAGTTGCCTCGCCGTCCTTAGCAACGGTCTCCGAGCTAACAGAAATTCCCGTAGCAATGGCTCTTAACTCTGGAGTGTCCACAAGGAAGCAGGTTTCAAAACCAAGAGAGGCTTTGAGTTTGATCGAATCAAGCGCACTTAAAGCTTTTGCCTCAGTCAGATTCAGCACAGAGGACGCAGAGTTGTACCCACCGTTGTGCAAACAACACCTTTGGCAACAAATATTGCGACTGGCTGTTGCAAAAGCAGCCAACCTTATACAGGATTCTCCCACCTTCAAGTTGATGCACGGAGTGGTACCATATACACCAATGGAGTCATTTGCCTTTCACATGGATGCAGCTTACAAGAGCACCCAATTCAGCAAGGAAGAGCTGACCTTCTTGCGCAAGCTGCGGTTGGAGCAGTTCCTGTGCAATGTTCCATGGGGAGTAGTACATCCAGCCAGGGCAGTGGAAGCCATCAACACATTGCAAGAAGACACATTGCAGGTCACTCTAAAAGGTGAAGTGCTACCCTTATTTTCTGAAAATTGGAGAGACCTGTTCTTCAAGATTTTTCACTTAACACCGAAAGGAGTGGGTGAAGGAGAGAAATTACAACTGCATGAATTGTTTCCCTCTCTCGAGACCATCCAAGAAGGACAGAGCTCAGTAAAGGTAGGAGATTGTCAAGCTGCTGGATCAAGAAGACCTTTGAGGCTTCTCAGCTTTTTTTTTCTGCCTCAACACCTCCAGCCAATACAGTGTGACCATCCACTTCGCGAAACTAGTGCTGGCAGCATTAAATGGGGAAAAGGTGGATTGGCCTTTAGAGTTTTTCGATGAGTTCAAAGCAGAGGTGATCACTCTGCATCGACATCAGCAGGAGGACAAGGCCAAAGTCATCAGAACTGTCATTGGACCTCATCTAACCTTGCTTATTGATGAGGCCAATTTCTTAGGCAGCCAGGAGAGGAAGACAGCAGGGTTCGGTACCGCTGCAGGGCTGACCATGTCAGAGAGAACACCACCACCCCGGAAGAGGAAGCTAGCGGAGGCCTCAGGAAGCGGAAAATTGCACACAGTTGTCCGGGTTACCCCACACCCATCCAAGCTATCCAGCCCCAACACCCTATCAGACCAGGCCGCAGATACTGGAAGAGAGCTTCCCAAAAGACGAGTGATCCAGACAGCGGAGAAGTGGAAGGTGCCAGATGATACCTCCATAATGGTAAACCAGATTTGCTTCACCCATCGCAGGTTAGAGCAATTACTGACCACATTCACCAAGAAAGCTGGATCAGAGTTTATCAAAACCATGGACAACGAATTCCAGAAAATCACACAGGAAGCTACTCACCAATTCAATCAGGGGTTGAAAGGGAAGGAGGCCCTAACTGAAAATGAGCATGCAGTAGAGAAAGGTTTATTACATATAGAAATCAGGAAGCTTACCAAAGAGCTTACCACCCTCAATGAGGGATATGCGGAACAAATTGAAATGGTTTTTGAACTTCAGGACTAGTTAACCACCGCAGAAACAACATTGGCCACTCTTACAGACGCTCACCGAACTCAACAAATCAAATTTGACCAGGTGACCGAAGACTTAGCCAAGCAAAATCACAAATCGGCAGTTACAGAAGCAGAGTTAGAAACTACCCAGCAGCGACTGACGGCGTTGCAGGTTGAACATGACGAACATACCACCACCTTGGTATCCCTGGAGGAAGAGCTTCGTCAATGTCTCAAGACTTCTTTCAATACCACCAGCCCAGTTACACCCAGATCAGCTGATACAACACCACAGGCGAGTGATAGCATGATGCACACGGGCACCTCAGGACTTTACTCAATGATAGAAGAGATGAGGGACCCAGCCGAGTTCCAGCAACGCTCGATCGCGGAACTACAGCAGGAACTCCAATACATCACAAGGGAGCGGGATGAATTGAAGTTAACCATTGAAAGAACCATGGAGGGTCCTCTGGTCCTAAGCGAAGAACCACTCAACTCGGCAGAGATCCCGAGGTCGGCTGCATCACCAAAGGACATAATCTACAAGCAGTTTACCACAAACATTCCACCTCTTACCACTGTGATGCAGTATTACCACGCCCTAAAGGGGCTCCATCTGCTGATGGCCCAGGTACCAATTCTCAAGGCAGGGGTCACCTTATCAAAACCCCAGTTTGAGCAAATCTGGGCAATGGCTGATGCCACAGCAAGGGACACCCTCGCGTTCATGTGGGTCAAGAGTGAGTTCAGATTACCCATAGGGGTTATGGAAGTGGTAGTTGGATCCCCGCCCTTCTATGTGGGCCGGTTTGTGCTGCGTGCACTCAGTTTTATCAGCCACCACCATTCTACTTACTACAACCACACCCCCCTGAACAGGTTACCAACATTGAAACCATATCCACACAGCATTTTCAATCAGGTCAGAGATTCGGTGAGAAATCAGCACATCACATTCAACCAGGCCCTCAAGACCCTCACCACGGAGGATACTACAATTTGCTACGAGGCCGTGCAGCAATTCACGTGGCTCAGAGAGCGCCACCCCCACCGATTACCAGGCCCGTACACAATTCCACAGATTAAGGACTATGTGACCAGGGTGATCAAGGAGAAGGCGATATCCACACGCAGGTTCGGCACCCCAAACTCCCGAACTATCCTTCAACCAGAGCAGTAAACGAGCATGGGGACATGCTCTTTCTGGAGGGAGGGGGAATAAATGTAGGGTCACAGAACTCGCCATTGAAGCTGCAACAGGAGCAAAGGGAGGACTGAGATCTGAGGAGAAGGAGTAATTCGACCAAACAGACAGCGAAAACAGGAGAGCAGTTGGAGCGACGAGACTGGAGGCCGGCGGACGCAAGGAGGTGACCGGGAGCCGAGCGAGGAGAGGAGCTGGTCGGACGTGCCACGTGGAGGGAGGAGCTGCCAGCCCGAGAGAAGGAGCCAGCTCGGCTTTGAGTGAGAAGGTGGAAACAGTAACTTTATACATGGGCCTCCAGCTAAGCTTAGCCATTAGTGAGAGAGATAGGCTATTAGTGAAAGGAAGGACTATTAGTAGAAGGGAGGCCACTAGTAGGTGAGGTGGCCGAGGGCATTATACTACTTAGTGGGACCGTGAGTAGGATTAGTAAGGGGTCGGGAGAGCATGAACCCGAAGGGCAGATGAAAGGACATCATGGATGACCAATTTTGGATGACTATAGCTAACCGTAAATGAATGAGGAAGAAACTTTAGGATGAATGGATGAAAGGGGTATAACTACCAATTGACACATCTAAGCGGATGAGACATGCTCGTACGTACTTCTTGGGTAGATCTATTTTAAGCACGTGACAGTCTAATTATAGATCTGTCAGGGATGTATTTAGACTGAGAGGATATACAGGGCTAAAATTAGTAAATACAGACATTTAGAGGCTTAACCGCCACATCTTTAAATCCTTTGATTTCCAAGCCTATATAAAGGGGCCACATATGGCCCCTAAAGCACCTCATTATAAAGCGAACTATCTGAGGTGGAGGACGACGAGCTTGAAGACCTAAAGGATCAAACATATCCTAGCTCTCGAAGACTTAAAGGATCAAACATATCCTCACGTTCGGAAACTTAAAGGATTGTAATCCTCGCATTTGAAGGCACAACGGGATTAGGGATTGAAATATTATCCCCGGAACTCAAAAACTTAAAGGATTATAATCCTCGCATTTGAAGGCACAACGGGATTAGGGATTGAAATATTATCCCCGGAACTCAAAAACTTAAAGGATTATAATCCTCGCATTTGAAGGCACAACGGGATTAGGGATTGAAATATTATCCCCGGAACTCAAAGGCTTAAAGGAATTGAAAATCCTTAGAAAGATTTCGGACTTGAAGAATAGATAATCATAGTGTCTCTTCAACACGGAGAGGATCAAAAGATCCATATGTATTTAGGATTTTTGGAAATTCAATACTCGGAAGGACTTTGAAACATTGGTGAAACATGGAAATTATTTAGTTTGAAGGCCAATTTGGAAATAATCAAAGGATTAACATGAGGCAAGGCCGAAAGGGACATCTAAAGCCACTTGAGATTGATTAGGGATAGTTTGAGTTAAAGTGGTGAAGTAGAATCATGACTTAGAGAACGAGTTGGACGCGACGTGGAGAGTATCAACCACGGAATCATTTCAACTTGATGCATCGGAATGCGGCCGGCAAATTGGACCCCGTCAACATATCAACTCAAGTTTAGGATTTCAACTCGTTAAAAACTCTATCTCGAAGATTTAAAGAAAACTCTAAAAATCATGAGGAATATTACTTGAATACGGAACAAACATTAGATGAAAGCACTTTATGAGAAATTATGTGGATACTAGAACTTGGATATGGAATGAAATCTTGAGATGAAACTTTAGTGAGGGAGTATGATTTGACTTTCAAAAGAGTTGTAACCTTTTCATAAATGCATGTTCTTGAATGGAATAAGAATCTTTTACGACCGTTCATACCATGAAAGATATTGTATGTATGAACGATGTTCTCCCTAAAACACTTAACCTTGACATTAGGGTTTCGGGGAATATAAACTTAAAGACTTGGACACTTTATCCTTAGAGATTTATAAAGGGCTCTTGATTAGAAAAAGGATTATGTTACTAAATCCATATAAGATGCGAAATCTAATAAAGGTTTAGGAACACCTAACCTTGACATTAGATTTCGGGGGACATAAACTTGAAAACTTAGGTCAATTTGTCCTTGAGGATTCAAAAGAGCATTAAGATTATGTATCACAAAATTAAGATTATATGAGTGCAAACACCTTCACCAGAAATGGGAAACCTAATGAAGGTCTAATTTTGGTGGGAGTAACTTCCATGTAAACCGGTCAGCAGCGGGTTACACCGTCTAAGTTTGCTGAGGGTTTGAAGGTGACCTCGACAGGCAGGGTATTAATGCTTAAATTATCACACACAAAGAGTGATGCAGGGCTATTAAAAACCGGCTTTCTAGCTTCTACTAGGATGGGTGGGCCAAACTAGCCTTGCATAGGCTGATCCGAAATTTAGGACAGCGGGCCCCATGTGCATACCCTATTATAGATCCTAAAATCCTCTCAAAATCCTCGCAAAACTTGACAGGTGGAAAGATGAGGTCCCCAAATTTCCACCCAACTTGCAAAAGAGGCTCCAATACAGAACAAGCTCACGAGCTCTTAATACATAGTTTGTTTTCTCCTCAAAGGAGGATGAAACCCACACTTTCGGCCGGCCCTCCATGGGGGATGGTACGACCTCTACTATGGGAAGCAATGAATGGGATAAAATAGTAGGGCGAAATAATAGTCTGGGAGCAAGGGACACAAACCCCAAACCCTCCAATATAACTTAGATTCTAAGTACACCCACAACTGGCCTTCTTTGCATGGTTGGCCCCACATGAACAAACTCCGGCCATGATTACGTCTATAAGCGGCTCACCCATTCCCGACCACCACCCCATTTTTGCAGCTTATGCCAACCTATTTTCGTGGAGCATAGGGCTCGAGGAGAACTGGTGGTTACTTACAGATGAACCAGTTGAGTTTGAGTAATAACCGGTTGAACTTTGAGACTTAAGGAGAATCACCGATTATTTTAGAGGAATCTATAGAATATACCTCAAATGAATGAAAGCAAAATTGGAAGATGTCAACATGTAATCGGTTGGATTTAGAATCACTGGGATCTTCACCGACTGTGCCCAAAAACTTCCCGGGCACGGTGTAGCACAACATCAATTGGTGATCAATGCTGACATCTCATGGTCAAAATCCAACTTAGCCAAATGTCAGTGGCTAAGTTGACAACTAGGTTTAGATTGTAAGCGTATTCATGTGCCACAATTATCGATTACGGGGATTGAGTGTTTTTAGTTTTGTAACCAATTTATGCATGGGAAGAAGGTAGCATGTATCATGAGTATAGGTTGAAGAGAACATCCACTTAAAAAATTCG
Organism: Polytrichum commune; assembly: GCA_950295325.1. NCBI lineage: Eukaryota > Viridiplantae > Streptophyta > Polytrichopsida > Polytrichales > Polytrichaceae > Polytrichum > Polytrichum commune. The sequence continues at coordinate 34,562,716 of OX485804.1, forward strand.
GAGTAATTTGGTTATTGTGAGAAAACATCATGAGAAACTATGAATTGCTTCTTATACCTATTTCTCTACATAGGAAATATTTTCAGTGATCGTACCTAAACCGTAGGTATGCTAAATTGCTTAACTAGTCAGGAATGGGTTGGCTACATTACAAGCACTTACCAAACATGAAGTTAATGTAGGTGTCCACTTGTGTACAGCCCAAGGTAGAGGGTGCTTAAACCAACACTTTAAGCGATTTGGCCTAATACTAAAGTATGTTTCGATTAGTGGTATGCATGGTTGGTTTATCAAATTGACTTAGACATAGTAGAAACAAAGAAAATAATTGGGCATCATATGAATATACTACAATTTTTTGACATCACTCACCCCTAGCTTCCTAAATCTCTCCCTAGCCCCACTTTTCCAATGCAAATGGCCCCCAAAGCCGTCCCCAACACTCATCCAAAACCACTCCATTTTTCTGCCCAAAATCAGCCTTGCTTTCTCCCAAAACTGCCCAGGCCCACCATTAGGCCCAAACCACCCCCGCGTTGAAACCAACATTCCATCCAATAAAAAAAGCTGAGCCCATATAACTTTTACATAGGGGATCTTAATAGATACATATGAAGTAACCACCCCTAGCTACACTTCGACACTTGCCCAAATCCAATCCCGCTTTCAATTGAAACCAACCATGTGTTCTCCCATAACCACTCTGCTTGTCACCCAAATTCGTCCTCCCTTAGCTTTGGAGATATTCAAATGGTTTAAGGTGTGTTTCGGGTACGGGATTAGGAGGCATGCATAGGTGTTGGTTTTGGGTTTTAGATGGGGTGTTGGTTATAGCACCCTCTACCTTATATGGAATAAATATGCCCAACCACCTGAGCATGGGCTCAACAACATGGCCATCACTATTACGATTGTGGGGCTTAGAACACGCTTCCCATTTGGCACGTGTAGTCATTACAATATGACCCCATGTACAGTACATATGTTGAGTTCAATCTACAATTGTCATAGATTGGACTCGACATATGTAAATGAGGTCATATTGCAATGACTGCACATGTCAAATGGGAAGCGTGTTGTAAGCCCCACAATGCTAGTATTGCAATGAGCTCCATTCTTTGGCTGTAAGAAAAAGAGAGATACGACATGACCCAATCTGAATAATGAATGGATGACTTCTTTGTCTAATGAGACAAGACCTTGTAGGCGGCAAGGCTATAATCTGACAAAGTTTCTGCACTTTAGACGTCGAATTATTTCAAATGAAAGCCGGAAAAAAAAAACTCATAAATGAAATCTCATTGTTATGAAAGGAAATTTTGTATTATTTCCTCTCAAATGAGAGGCAAAACTTTAAATTAAGTTTTTTTTAAATGTAAATTATGTGAAGAGCTTGAATTAGTGTTGATATAGTTCAAGACATTGCGGTCATTTTTAAAGAATTGTAACCATCCTAAGCTCAAGGACTATCTTTGATGTTGTTGAAAATGAAGCAATGGATGAGTGGTGGCAAGAACGGAGGAGATAAGGGGAGGAGGGTTACATCGGTCAAATCCAACGGTCGAGAAAGCACAGGCAACGTGGCCTCACTAGAAGCCAGGAGCCGCTTTCATCGCCCATAGACTTCTTCTCGACGAGAATAATGCAAGGCAACGCGTTTTGAAATGACTTCTAGATGAACTAAACCTCTAAATAGGTAACCATGTGATCATGACTTAGAGAAGTTGGGATACCATGTGTTCAAAAACGTCAGCGTTCTAATAGTGGTGCTACAAGTTATGGCATTTAGTGTCACATGCGATATAGTGAGGACGATATCCTCCCCCCACGAGCCTTTCGGGGGAGGTAGATATGGGCAAGTGCAACTGTCTCACAAAGAAATTGGAATTTTCTGGACCCGACCGAAAACTTATGCCCGCCTTGCTCGACTTCGAAAAAACCATTGCACTTGCAGTCTTGAAGGCCACTTCTCCACAAATCCCATATTGAGTGTGTTTCACTTTTAGGGTCCAAAATCCAATATATATGTTTACTTCCATTGAGTAAATAAGTAATTGATTGGGATTTCATTTTTGAAGTGAAACTGTCAATAGAGCATGAAATTAACTTGGAAGTAAAGAATATTACAGAATCCTTATTAGCATTGAGATTATAATTTTTGTGACTTACCATTGAAAGGGTCTTTGCCATTCTAAAGTGGAACTCAAATTGGTTTTAAAAAAAATTTAGAATTTTTATTTTATAATATTTTAGTTAATACCTTCTACTTTCACAAAGTATTCATACACACTCAAACTATTTAAGTGTGATTAAATGTAATTAAGCTTAAAAAATTTCCTAACTAATCCTAATCAAGCCCAATTAAATCAGAAAGTATGCTTATCAAAATAAATAAGATCAATCAATTATAAAATGCACTTAATCATGATTTCATTCAGATATGAGGAATGATGTGCTTAATTACACTTGTTTAGGCTTCATTATGCTTAATTGGCCTGTATGCACTTACTTGCACTTAATCAGGCTTAATTAGTTTGAATGTGTATGAATACTTGTAGAAACCTAGGCCTTGCACCAAATTACCTTCTAATACGGTTATTTAGACTTAATCACATATAGTCTCACTTAATTAGTTTGAGTGTGTATGAATACTTTGTGAAAGTAGAAGGTATTAACTAAAATATTATAAAATAAACATTCTAAAAATTAAAAACCAATTTTAGTTCCACTTTAGAATGACAAAGACCCTTTCAATGGTAAGTCACAAAAATTAAAACCTCAATGCTAATGAGGATTTTGAAATATTTTTTACTTCCAAGTTAATTACATGCTTTATTGACGGTTTCACTTCAAAAATGAAATCCCAATCAATTGCTTATTTACTCAATGAAAATGAACATATATATTGGATTTTGGACCTTGAAGGTGAAATGCACTCAATATGGGATTTGTGGAGAAGTGGCCTTCAAGAATGCAAGGGCAATGGTTTTTTCGAAGTTGGGCGGGGTGGGCAAAAGTTTTCGGTTGGGTCCAAAAAATCCCGATTTCTTTGTGGGGCAGCTGCCCCTGCCCGTATTTACCTCCGAAAGGCTCGTAGGGAGGAGGATATTCTCCTCCGCGTAATAGTGTCACTTACCCTGTTTTGAGGTGTATGCTAAGTTACACTAATGATGAACAACTTCACCATCAGTGTCACCTCATGACACTTGGCGTTCAGGTGCACTTACTAATATCTTGGCATGAGTATGTTTAATAATGTTACAAGGTGTATGTCTATGGTACACAATGATCTACAAGTTGACTAAAGTGTACACAGATGACACTTGGCATTTGTGTGCTCAAGAATATCTTCCTCTCACATACTAAAATGTAAGCATATAACACCCATCATTAGTATGCTTAATAATACCTTCTCCTTGCTTACTAAATCGTAATCAAACTATCATCTCAAGTATTTGAATGTACTATGCTAAACACCATAATGTAAATACATTTTCACCTGTTTTTAAAAACTTATGTTGATGAATAGTATCATATTTGCAATTAGCAAATGTGACACTTTGAGACCTCCATGCATCCAATTTAGACCCTTTGCAAATAGTGCATGTGACTCTAAATACCATTCTAAATGGTGTAGTGCTACTACCCATCTAATGAGAGGCATTGGTTGGTCAACAACCCTATCCAATGAAAGAACACCAATAATTCACATAGATTCTTGAAGCTTGTAGTTATCCTATCTCCTACAATATAGAAGACCAGTTGATTCAACGTTGTACATTAGAGTGCACCCTTCACCATATCTTACTATATTATTAGTGTGGACTATAGTCTATTCGTACATTGACTATCAAGTTCAGACGGCTACCCAGATTACAGTATCCCAATTAGTGAGGGTGGTACTAATTCCAAAAGCATGCACTATTTAGTCCCAAATCAAAGTTATGGAGGGTTGAAACTTTTATTGAGTGACCTTAAAATCATGAATACATCCTCATCTAACATAGATTTCAAGAAAATTAGTGCATGCTTGTGATTAGTGCACGTCACATGCTTGTCAGTGAACAATGCCAAGTGCCAAAACTTTCAGTGAATGGTGCCAAGTGCCTGGTATTTTTAGTGATTAGTGTCAAGTGCCAGTACTTTCAATAAATAGTGTTTCTATGAATAGTATTCTGAATGAATAGTGTCAAGACTAACATGCTTCCCATATTTTTTGGTGGCACTAATTTCATAGCATACAGAAATTTAGTATCACCTTCACTAATTTCCCACACTCACTACTAGCCCATCCTCACTAAGAGGGATAATCACTGTCCACTACACATAAGATTTAGTGTGGCCCACACTATTCTTTATCAACCCACGCATATGATCTTTGCAATCACAAGTAGCAACCCCATAATGCATTATGGGCTTGCTACTCTATGACAAGTCGTGGAGATCACTCTATTTGACAGGGCGCAAAATCAATTCAAATGCCTTACTAAATAATATATGAAGTGTAGTCATGACAAAACTATTTTCTTAATTTGATGTACTTAGAGCATCTAAGTCCACCCCGACTCATGACTTGGACCTATATCTCCAGTATGTAGGTGCAACAACTTTTTAGAGAGCCATTGCATCTTCTCCCATACTTAATATGTAGGGTCAAAGGGCCTCGAAGACCTCTGCCCCCTCTATTCTAAGGGCCACTTCACACATGAGCCAAGAGCCGTGACCTTGTAATGGTGAGGACCCTTGACTCTCATCCAAAGGCCGTACCACGGGTGTTGGGAAAGCCATTTTATGTAGTCTTTCGCCCTCAAGCATAGTGTGAAGTGAGAATGAACCATGTTGTGGGACCATTGCATATTTTGTTGACGGAAAAAGAGGGGAGGATTTGGTTTAATATAATATGTCTCCAAATTTATCAATTTAAGATAACTACTTGGTGGTGTTTGTCTGTCCTGGAATCTGTCTTGGAATCTGTCGTGGAATCTGCCATGCAGTCTGTCCTGAAATCTGTCCTGCTGGAAAAAAATATTAAAAAAGTCATGGTCTCCCGGAATTTGCGTCAAGCCCACCTCTTGGAGGTGGGTCTGACGCAAATTCCAGTAGACCATGCACCCTTATCCACAACTAGCCATGTAGGACTCCATGTAGACTTTTCATCCACGAACTTTTCTTTGGGCCTTTAGGCCTTCACCTCCTAGTGTGAAGTGAACTTGGACGGTCTCCGCCTTTTCGACCAATGAGAGCTCTTACATTGCCATGGTCAAGGGCCTTCAGCCTTGTGTGTGAAGTGGCCCTAAGAGAGGATAGTGGCACACCTCTATTCTTGAAAAATCCCAATGCTCACTGAAAATCTTCATAAAGCACTATCCATCAAATACTAGATGTTGTTCCCCTAGTCATCATAATTTAACTTATACCAACTCTCCATCAAAAATCAACAATCCGAAATACTAGATATTGGCAAGGATATGATGCAAGATTATTTTAAAAAAATTAATATGCACGCTTCCCCTCTACAAAAGCGGGGCTTGCCAATGTTAGTCCCGCTGCCGTACTCCTCAATTGTCCACATCAAACCCCTCCACTCTAGCAATGGCAAAGCAAGTGAAAGTGCTCTTGAAAAGAATGACTTCAATTCCTAATCTATTTGCATTGGTTGTTGATTACAAGAGATCGATTGCAATGAACAACATTAAACATTTTAGGATTTTCAAGTATCCCAAACAAGGGAAGACAATGGGAAGCATATATATTATCAAGCATGTGGGAACACCATTTGAAGCCTGGAAGCCCTTTATTGGGAACGTAAATACAAAAACTTACATGTAAATGTAACTAGCATGACAATGAGTACATTTTTGGTGTAGTTTGGTTTTGAGCCTTGAATTGAGAATATACTAGACCATGATAGAATTTGTCAGGGACAAGAAACCATGTAATTAAGGCAACCTTAAAAAAACATGATCGAGCCTCAACTACATTATTTCATAATACTAACTAGACCCAAGATCATACTATAGACTATCTTACATGTACAACCATCTTCATTAAATCTACTACTGGGGTCCCAACAACCTTCCATGAGCATTCAATGTCTTTGCTATTATCTATAGCGGCCCCAAAACTCCCCAAACTTAGAGATAATCATCATGAACGTTTGCCTCACATTTGTGGAGGAAGCAAATTTATCCAAGTCTCTGCAGTTCGTGTCTTCTCCTCCCTTGCCATGGCCCTTGCTCTGAAGATCTTGGCCAAGCTTGACCACTTGGTGGTAAGGGAACTCGAGGTTTTCCTTCCAATAATTTAAGAAGGTATCGTTTATTTCCTAGTGGTGGTTGTTGTGGTCGTGGTTGTTGAAGATGTTGATTATTTCTCATGTTTTGTTGTTGTTGTTGTCGTTGTTGTTGTTGTGATCGTGGTTGTCGAAGGTGTTGATTGTTTCCCCTGTCTTGTTGTTGTTGTTGTTGCTGTGGTCGTGGTAGTTGAAGATGTTGAGTATTTCCCATGTCTTCTTGTTGTCGTCGTGGTTGTTGAAGGTGTTGATTATTTCCCATGTTTTGTTGTTGTTGGCGGTGGCGGTGGTAGTGTTGCTCATGAGGTTTGTGAACATTGTGACTGGGTTTTGTGGGAAGCCTCAAAATTCCACTTACTGGTACATAGGATGCATTGCTTGATGGATCATTTGATTTTGATACACTACCTTCTGTTATGAGCACTTCCTTAGCGCCATCACAAGGTGTTCTGGTGGACTCTGTTTTAAATTCCAATTCATTTGAGAAATAAGATGCGGTCCAAGTATGCTTAGGAAATCGCCAAAGAGAATCACGGGACTCGCAGTAATCCTGAGCAGGGAACAATTCATACAATAACTCGTAGTCTTTAATGTCAATCTCATAAAAAACATCAACCTCACAAAGGTTTAATTCCCCTCTCTCACCCTCAACATTAGGAAGCTCACGCTCCAAGAAATTATCATGGCCAATTTTTTGGTCAGATGGAGCAATTTGAGAAGTTGTACACTGTGTCGCCATGGTTTATTATGAAGCAACACAAGCACACAAGATGAAGATATATGCAAGACTTATCCACTAATCAGTGTGAAGATTTTGGTACTCAACTTCCAATCTTATAAGTTTTCAAGGATGGCCGCAGTCTCAAGATAGACTTACAGGAATAGAAAGTAAAAGAAAAAGAAAAAGAAAAAGATTTTCTTATGCTTTACTTTAACTTTCACTCTTGATTGTTTTACTTTTACTTGAGCTTGAACTTGTTTGTTTTTGGCAAACCTGTCATTTTGTTCAATAGATCACAGGACAGTGTCACAATAAGTGATAGTACACCCTTTCCAATAAAATAAGCATGACAGTTAACAATATAGACTTGGTTGAAGTGCAAAGTCACAATTTGCAGCTTTGTTTCCTTACCTACTATTCTTACAACTACTTCAAATACCATTTTTGAAGAGTGTCAAATATCCTAGTGCTGAAAGTGTACCAGGTAGATCCTGAATCAAACATTGTGACAGCAAACTTTGACAAAGTATGAATATATAGTGAGTGCCTACTATTGTAACCCAGTGGCTATTAGGTTTTCAAGTCATGATTGGTACAAAGAAACATAAACTGGGGTGGTTGAGGTACCTTTTTCATTAAGTGTCGGTCAATAGGGTAGTAAAGTCTGAAATGGAAAGAAGAGGTTACCAAACAAGGTTCTGATCATCCTAAGATACCTGAAATTACAATGTTACAGTGGTATACTGATACTTTTACAGGTGAACAACAAACCACAGCTGCTAACAAATATTTTCTGACCATTTTATAGTGATGGTGTTCCATTATGCGACAACCCGTTGGGTTGCAGTTTCACTCCGTCACGGCGCAAAAGTTCAGGGATGTGTGGTTGTTCAAACTCAACAAGAAATCTTGGATCATATTCTGTCATGTATGCCTCCACAATGGCTTTGATGGGAGCAGTCCTGAAGTGATCACAAGTGGGTAAGAATTTCATCAGTAGGAACAAATAAACTCCACATATAAGATGGATGGCATCATATTCAGCTTTCTACATGATACATGAAAACTGAAAATAGCATTGTTGCAGAGTCCCTATTTCTGCTTAGAAGTAACATAGTACCAATACTAGCTTATACAGTACAGCTTTCAGATGATTGGCCAACAATTGCTCTGCTGCACAAACACAGTACCCTCTCCCCTCTCCACCAATTTTGGACCTGATCTCAAAAGATGAAGCTAACTAGATGAATTCAGTTGGAAATACTTGGAGTGTGCTTGTACCTTTGGATGAGTATCTTGTATAAAGTCCTCAGAATAGGGCACAGCTCAACAGGCCGAACTGGCTTGCAAAGTGCAGGATGCATAACACTTAAGCTAGGCTGTCTTAGCAATTCATAAAAGGCTTCCACTGCAGAGATACCCTAAATCACAACAAGAAGCTTTACATTAGTATAGCAAAGATGTGGGCCATTACAATAGATAAAAACTGCTGGAAGAACAGTAAACTTCAGTATGATAAAATGTTCAAGCGGATACCAGGCCTAGCCTTTGCCTAGATTTATATACATCTTAAATACATAAATTGAGGACATTCTGTCGCAAATGAGCCATTCCACATTATGCAGACAGAGCTCAACTTGGGGGATACAATGGAGTTTCTCCTTTAACTCAGTGGGACTTTTCATTGGGAGTTGGCCCCCTTTGATTGCCCATTGGATGTTTTGCATACAAAAGCAGCAATTTCTCTGTTGTGGTGCATCCTTGGAGGTAGTTTTTGAATTTGAACGAAAGCAACCTATTTTGGTTCATGGAGGACCAAATTCGTTTTAGCATGCAAAAATGAGTTGACCCTCAATGAACCGTTATAGAATATTCCTCGTTTTAAGCCTCCACACCACCTCTGAGCGTGCACCAAAGATTCACCGAACATGGAAGGTATTGTCAGCAAAACGACCAACTCCAGACCAGAAGTCCCGTTGAGTTATAGGATAACTCTCATATCACTTACAAAATATAAAAAACTTGCCAAATACAAGAAGCACAAAGAATGTCATAAGTGTTAACTAAGTGAGTGTAATCATCCACACAGTTCAGTAATTCCAAATTTAAGCTGACCTGAATTGTTCCCTTCCCACTGAAGGTATCACCCATTTCGATTTTGATCTCCCCAGAAGCCAGCTTCCCTCCATACCATGCATTCCTACCTTTCAGAAGAGTGACATATGTGTCTGCAAGCAATGGACCTGCCAGTGGACCAGGATTCTCGGCAAGCAAACGCGTAATATATGTCATTTCTGATGTTGAATGGGAGAAATACACAGCCTTGCTTGTAGCTGATTCATTAGTCAAAGCACCTACCATTCCTGTGCATAAAGTATAAATGCATCCATTAACATCCAAATTGAACAGAATAAAGAATACATTACAAGGTGGGCGAGTGCATAGAGAACTCTACTGGCTGATAGTGAACAATGTTGGACTGGTATAGAGGCGAATGCATGGTACTAATGCACAATACCAACAATGGTATCAAAGAACATACCTGAGTACTATCAAAATTGTAATACTAGACAAATATTGATACTTGGTGGGTATGACAAGATGAGAGAATCTTTGTATACGCATGTGATTACTTGGGTTACAACCATCCTAATACTAGGGCAATATTACCTAGCTTATCAGGTTTTTAGATGGTGAATAAACCCGAATGGTATCCTCAAATACCAATACCCTAAAATGCTCAATGTATATACCCAAGTGGTACAAAAAACAAGGGTGATGCCAGTTCAACACTGGTTGGGAATGACTTACCAGCACCAATAGCGTAGACATTCTTGAGACCTCCCATGACCTCATGGGTCACTATATCAGGATTATCCCATACAATAAAATGTGGCTGCCGTAGGAATTTTGCCAAAGGCTTCCGCCACTTCTCAGCCCCACAGATTCGTGCATTCGCATACTCCTTGTTATAAACTTCAGATGCAATGTTTGGGCCACCCAAATATAGAACATTCTCAGATGGAACTCCAGCTGACACACCCAAACATCTATACTGTGTCACTCAATATTTCAAAGTCCACCTCCAACAGCGGCAGCTTTTCACAAGCCAATGTAGGTCATGAGAATCGTGAAACTTCAGAGTTCATTAATTTCTTTCCAGGGGACTATGGAGCAAAGTAAAATCAAAGTTCAAGTACTCTTAGGAACTGTCCCTAGATAATCGCAAAAGAACTGCAAATCTTGGTCAAGAAATCCACTTACTCTACAACAGCGTGTGAGAACCCAACACTATATTTACAACTACTGGTTATTGACTGGAGGAAACTTTAACTGAAAGGAATATTAGTGAAAGCTGGGAAGTGCAACCCAATGATCTTCAAACATTTAGCACTGCCCTTTGAAACGCAAATCCCAGCTCAAACCCAACTGACCCAATTCCAATCATATTCATTTGCAAGGCATTCAACTTATGTCCCAGAAAAATGGACCGAGCAGTCTCTGGCAAGGTGGTGATTTGTTGCCCAAAATCTCTTGCAAAACGAGTAAACCCAGTCCAAGAGAAGAAAAGGCAGCCACAGTTCATACAGGTGAAAGGGTAGTCATCAAAAAAATCTTATAAGAGCTCAAAAATTGAGGTTAGAAACTCATCTAGGCAATTAGAGGTACCTCTAACTCGATGGGACTTTTAGTCGGTAGTTGGTTGATTTGCATACAACACCTTCCATATTCAGTAAATTTTCCGTGTATGCTTGGAGGTAGAGTGGAGGTTTGAACAAAGAACATATACTGGTTCATTGAGGGTCAAACTCATTTTGACTGGCCAAGTGCTAAAATGAGTTGGGCCTCAATAAACCACAATAGGCTGCTTTCCACTCAAATTCAAAGAGTACTTCCGAGCATGCACCATAATTGGAAAAATATTTACTGATTTTGCATGCAATACAACCAATGGAAGATCATAAGGGACCGACTACCCAACGAAAAAGTCCCATTGAGTTAAAGGATACCACTAATTTCCCCATAAATTACCAATGTTTGTTATGACTATCACAGCTGGTGAGGAAGGTGAAATATAATGGTGATGAGAAATGGAGTTCTTACTCATATCAATAATCATTTGAGTAGGGGTGAGGATGTGTGGGTGAGGATCCAATGCAGTCTCCACACCCTTCGCCAAGGAGACAATTATGGGCATGGTGCGGCGCTCCCTCCAATACCTGCCAATGTCTTTAAAAACTCGCCGAATTTCAGTGGAAGGGAGAGCAGCAATGACAATGTCAGCGTCCCAGACAGCCTCCTGGAGGTTGGTCACCACCTTAAGTGGACAAAGAGGAGTGTCAATCATATTCACACAGAACCCATCTCGAAGAATCTCGTCTGCATATAAAGTGCGTTCTCCAAGCCGCCCTTCAACGTACTTGAGGTAGGCGCATTTTCGAATGAGCCGCCGCAGCACGTCTTCTCGAGAATTGATGACTTCAAACAGATGTTCAGCCGTTTTGCGGTCCACCTCCTTCCCTCCTCTTCTCCACAACCGCACCTAGAAGACAACAATATTTTTCTAAAACGTCCAGAAGAGGTTCGTGTAGAAATTTAGAGGGAGTTGCACATTGTGATTCATAGGATGAAAGTATTGTTTTTAGATATCAACTGAGTTTCCAGATATAATGTTTACAATGTACTCTCAGATCACTAGTACAAGGTGAAAAGACATAGCCACAGGAAAAGCTCTCGCTCCAAGGATATTGTAGAAAACAATGTCCTATCCCCTGCCATGTCAATGGACTTTCAAGCATTTGTTCTGGTGATGACACACTCAAATTATTTTGGGATATAGATTATTCCAATCAGGTTTCCTCCAATCTTAACACGATGCACCTGGAGAGGAAGTGTGTTTCACTTTGCCTACATTGACATCAGCAAAATGGAGCTCCAGCTTGATTTTAACAAGCAGGTTCCATACCTCGAACACCACCTGCTATACAGAAATCTTAGTGATTTCACCACCCGTGTAACCCAGTTCTCCACACTGAATTAGGTTCCAGAAATTGGAGAGTAGTTAAAGGGCAATAATTGTTGAGTTCCTTTTGTAAGTATCTCTCGTGAAGTGCAAAACTATGCTCAAGACAAATTCAGTAATTTGTCTTCTCAATCATGTTTCCTCCAAGCTGAACATGATGCAATTGCAGAAAAATTGTAGATCACTTTGAATTAATTTCCATCGGCAGAATGAAGCTTCAGTTCAAACGACAGACATCTTATTGACCAACACTACCTGCTAAATGACAGAAATGATATTGATTTCACCATCGTGTGACCACATTCAAATCGGTTTCAAAAATTCGGAACTTATTATAAGGGCATATATTGAGTTCTTGAGTTGCAAAGATTCACGTGTATTCTTTCTGCACACATACAAGAGAATGAAAACATCACACACAGCGTGAACACCAACAATCGCTCAGGGCTTCATGATTTGCCATCACCATGATTTGTCTCCTCAATCAGGTTTCCTCTAAGCATAATATGATGCAATTGCAGAGGAAGTGTACTTCACTTTGCCGACATTTGCATGAGCAGAATGGATCTCCAGCTCGATTTAAACAAGCAGGTTCAACACGAACAACACTACTGCTAGATGACAGAAATCTTCTTTGAGTACAACACCGTGCAACCACATTCAAATCGGTTTCAAAATTCAGAAGGTAATTATAAGGGCATATATTGAGTTTTTGAGTTGCGAAGATTCAATTGCATTCTTTGCACGCACACACAGAAAGAAAGAGAATATCACACACACACACACACCTGCAAGAGATCGCGAAATGTGCCATATGCATCCTGCAGCATGGCGATGAAAACACTTCCCCAAGCTCCAGCACCAACACCTACAATCCGCAATGGATCACCATCCGCCTTGCCCAGGATGCTCCGAAGCTCAAGCAACCTAGCCTCCTCCTTTTTGCTCTCATCCCCGTGCATCACAGAACTGTGACCATTCTCAACCACCCCACCTGTTTCCGCCATAGCCACACGCAACCCCAGGATGCGCTCAACCTATGATCCGAATGTGTGCGTTGCAACTACACCTGATGGTCAAAAAACAAGCATCATTACAGTGATTCACATCAAATGTCACCTTAACAGATGAAGATGGAATGATCCAAGGGTGAGCACTATGTAGGCATTATTCCTGTCCATGTCACTTGCCATGGCTGCACGCAACCCTGGGATCCCTCACCCTATGATCCGAATGTGTGGGGTTGCAACTACACTTCATGGTGATCAAACCAAGCATCGTAAGAGTGATTAACATCAAATGTCACCTTAACAGACGAAGATGGAACGATCCAAGGGTGAGTTCTAGGTAGAGATTATTCTGGTCCATGTCAATTGAGATCCTTGAGCTCAATTGGACGCTTAGCAATCATAAGGTGATGCAACTAGGAAAGAGGGTGACAAGTTAGGTATATGAAAGTTTGTCTGTTAGAATTAACCTGGATCCAAGAGAAAGAATCAATGAGAATGTTCACACAAATTCGGTCCAAAAATAGCAACTTGTGGAAACTGGAGAGTGCAACCTCGACTTCGAATCCACGAGGTAGCGATCAACGAAGTCGGATGATCGACCGTAAGCTCAGAAAAAGCATAAGCCTCAAAACTCCAACCACAACAAAGATGGAGGCCGAGAATGAAATTCCTCCATAAGAATCAGATTGAAATGTTTTTGGTTTTCCAAGAAATACAAGAAATTGACGATGATGACGAAGAAGAAGAAGATGATGATGATGAAGAAGGAAGGAAGGAAGGAAGGGTTTAAAGGTGATGTTAATGTACAAGGTCTGTGACAAGTACTGAATTAGTTCCACCCGAATTACAGCGCAAGTAGCTCAAGAATTTGGAGAAAATTTGAAGAATCGTGGACATGTTCGGAGGCAGTTTGAAGAGCAGAGGGAAGGAAGTGGGAACACTTCAAACGTATCGATGCCTCCGACAAGCGCCCTTCTCTCTCCTATGTGGTATGGATGAATGAAACAGTCGAGTGGATGGATGTGGATGACTTCTGATGCCAAAAGTGTTCTTAAGAACTTTAATTCATGCGTTATACGTGTCACAATTTGTTGTTTTTTATGATGGAAGAAGTTTGAACTTAGGTTTCTCAACAAATATCCTGAAAAGAATGAAAGGAGAACTACATCATGGGATGATTTGGGTGAACCAACCCATACACTCCATACACTCGTTCCTTGTTGGATGCCTAAACCCTTGCCTCCAAGGAACCAGCGTACAGGTTGGTTCGCCCCAGCCATCATGGTATAGGGTCATCCCTCGATTCTTACATTTACATATAGAAATGCCTTCATCTTTCCCAATAAACGGCTATTGAGTTTATATGGGTGCCATACTCTTTGTGAGAGGCTTTGGGGGAAGGGAGCTTGGCTGACACAAAGTTTGTGGCCAATTGGAAGAGAGATGGGGGAAGTAGACGGGAAGAAAAAAAGAAAAAGAACATCAATGTTTTAACACTAACATGTGATCTCCATTTATCACTACCAGCTCATAGCCATGTGGTTATGGGGGACATGAGTGGTTTTTGTGCCTTTTTTATAGGTGGACTGTGAGGAATGGGGAGGATATATATTTTTCTTTGAATGAGGCTTATCTAGGGTAGTAATGTATTGTTAGGTGTTCAACAAGTGGCTTTCTCTCCTTGAGACAAGCACATGCTTAGTAAGGGTGGTGCTCCACACCAAAACCTACCTTCAAGTAATTGATCTTTGGTTGGTTCAAATGATGATATTTCCTTCAAATCTTGTTTTTTTTTTCACCCAAAAAAATCTATCTTGTAGAGCTTCTTGACCTATTTCTATAGACACCAAGATTGCTTCCTAACTCTTATTCATTTAGACGTAGTGACCATTCAAAGATCAATTGCTCTTCGTGTTTTTTTTTTTTTTTCTCCTCTTATAGTTGGAATTAAGAAGTGCAATTTGGCTCTTTGGATTTGCATTCTCACTAGCTCTCATTGGTCTATACCTTACACACAACTAAGTGCAAAAAAAAAAAAATGAGAACATAATGAGTGGTTGAAGACTCAAAAGGAGTTGTGTTGTTACAAGAGCTCACCCATACAAGATGCCACCTCACCTTATGCTTTTTTGGATTTGGGCCTTGGGGGTAAGTAAATGATGGGAGCAGAGAGCTCACTAAAATGAAAATGTAAACGATTTTACAGTCTAAAAAGCCAAAAGGCTTATGGGACTAAATGTACATCAAGAAGGTGTCAAAAAGGCTAATTCCTTAGAGTAGTGGAGTGCAGTGGGCTCAATAAGAGGGAGATTGTCCAACTTGATGGTGCAATTAGAAGAAAGACTTGAAACTAACTAGCATCCTATTTTGAATAGGGAAGGAAACCTATCTTTATTGAAGTTAGAGGGGACACCGCAATACAAAGCATGCCTCACTTTCAACTCCATTTTTAGAAAATGTTTGGTATAATATTTTATCCCTAGGCATTGGGATAGTTGACCACTGGCCAATTTCATTGGCAAGTGATAATTTGAGTTGCAATAAGGAACAATAATTTTTCTTTGGCACTATCAATACCCCATCACATATATGTACAATCAATAAGCTAGGCTATCAATAAATCATTCAACTAAGTTTTGATAAATATAGTCTAGGTTAGCATTTTGGATCACACACCTATATCGACATTTTTGATGAAGCCATTTTTTACAAGTGTCACTCTATGCATAACAATTAGGGGAATCATGTAGTGTTCTAGCGCAAATGGACAATTCTTAGTTTGTCTAA
Organism: Polytrichum commune; assembly: GCA_950295325.1. Lineage (NCBI taxonomy): Eukaryota > Viridiplantae > Streptophyta > Polytrichopsida > Polytrichales > Polytrichaceae > Polytrichum > Polytrichum commune. Next base: position 34,578,549 of record OX485804.1, read on the forward strand.
GAATCATTCCAATTGGGCATACTCCTTAGTAGATGGGACAAGGTTACATATCCAAAGATAGGTTAAGACAAGGTGTCAGCTAATGAGACTTTGCCACTTGACTAGCTTGGTATTCATGCATGCAAAAAAAACCCCAATTCTTGGAAATCTATACTTGAAGCAAGAATAAAGAGGGAATGTCCTTAAAGTGCTTGATATTGTTATGTAAGAGCATGTTCACATGTTATTAATATAGGGCCCCAACGGGACAATGCCAAGTTTAGCCTCGAAGTTGGACCCACATGTCAGGCCAATTGCTATTATACCACTCGCGGGGCCCGGAAAGCACTCCAAGCTGCAATAGCTTGGGTCTATTGCAACCCAACTTCCAACTCCTTTATAAGAGAATCTACTATCAAAACCTCGCAATCTTTGATCAAATAGAATCTAAGCCTCAACTATTTCTACGTAAAACCTTGTGTATTGTAAGATATTAGTTTTGATCACAAGATCCACAATTTATGAAGTTTATAGATTTATAGATTTATCCACGATTTATAGAGTGAACGTGTGGGACATATCGTGAAACTTATCCTCTCTAAAATAAAGTTACTTGATTTAGCACCCTTTTATGTTTGCGTTTGGTGTACAACATGTGAACATACCCTTAGTAATCATGCATTGCTTAGAACATAACATACCTAAGCTTAACCATGTAAAATCAAAAGTTCCAAAATGGTTAAGAGGTTGAAGTACTAGGTAATTAACTCCAAAGATCAACCCACACTACCTAAATGACCAATTTCAATGTAAGGTATATGGGTCTTAAATAGTTAATTCAACTAGTCCACTTCTTCTTGGATATGAAACACATGATGGTTAGCAAATCCAAATCGAGACCATAGCCAATTTCCTTATAATATTAAACTCATGAATATCTTATCATTGTCAAAGTGAAGATTCTCAATTATGTTGATTGTTGAGAATAGAATGGCTATCATATTTTGAGCATGCAGTCCAATCCCTTTTAAACACACGTCTTTTTAGTAACCATTAATGGAGACACACCAAACCACATACCACTCAAATGATAGGTGAGCTAATAAGAAAGTAACTGAATAAGAGGTATCTACTTTAGTCCCCCTCTGTGGAGAGGAAAGAACAATGTAAGAAGATCTCATTGTACATCCTCCTCCTCCTCCCTTCTTCTTTGCAAAGAATAGTATACTAGTGTGCATAAAGTCATAAATATCCGTTGTGGAGCTAAGCCACATGTATACATGGGGTTCGTCGTATGTCTTGCAAAGCCACATGTATGCTTTTGACTTTCCAAAGTTTTTGCAAAGTGGCCATTTGTTATCTTTTGAAATGCAAATGAGGGCCCCCACTTGGTCTAAGCTTATCTATTACACAGTACATTGGTCATTCATACACATTCTAGCACTTTCGAAATTTGGGAGCCCAGGTTTCAACTCAATGGATGCGGAGAACTGACCGCGAGTAACAGATGAACCGGTTGAGTTTGAGAAATAATTGATTGAAGTTCAATATTTAAGGAAAATTACCAATCATTTTAGAGGAATCTATGGAATATACCTCAAATTAATACAGAAACAACCAAAAGATCACAACATAGTAACAGGTTGGACTTGGAAGCACTAGGATTTTGACCTATTATGCCCAAAAATCTCCACCAGACACTGTTCCAATTCAATATAAATTTGAACTCCAACTTTTGACGTGCTTCACAATATGCATGGCAATACTCAACTCAAACAGGTCTTTGGTGCTAGTAATTCTGGTAATTACACATTAAAATAAAAATAAAAATTGGGCTATGTATATTTCATAGAGTTTTCATAGTAGGTTGTGTTGCCTGACTCCACTGCCTCCAAGTCTATTATTTTACACCAATGCTAATATCAATGCTGTTGTCAATTGTAGATCATATACAAATCTTTCAAGGTCACTAATTCAAGCTTTCCCGTTGTTGTGTAATTTGCATGCGGTACACAGCCTACATCATTTTTACAGGACCTGACACTTTGTATTTCAAGTGCCTAATTGATCGACAACATGTTTGAACACATGCATCAGAGACTGCAAATATATATCATGTCTCTGGTAAGTATCCCAGTGACATATCCTGAGCTTTTTTTTCACATCTATTTCATTGTAATTCTATGCACATGAAAATTTGACCAAAAATAAGTCAATCAATAAAACTGTGATTTTGGAGGTGCAAACCAACAAATACATGTAGGCACCACAAAAGAGGCAATCAACAGGCTAGTATAATGTGCTGCTTGTGTTGCAAGATTTAGATGATTTCCATCTAGGTCATGTGGATCACCATTACTTGAGAATGACATTGTCATGTGAAAGAGCCCGAGGTGCACTCATCCCCAGAAATACAAAAGTAGGATCTTCATCACCCAGGTGGGCTACTGCGGAACATATTATTGTATAATCTGCAAGCAAATAACCCTCAATTAGTATGATTTTGAACATAGTAACTGACTGTCAATGAAAATTTGGAAAAAACAATTTATTATTATTTTAATTTGAAAATAGAACTTACTTCCCACCATTTGCTAACCTCAAAACCTGCCTCTTACCTTTTGTCACATAGCTGATTGCACAACAACCTTGATGCCCTTGATCGCAGACGATGAAATATTTGTCAAATGTAGAAGTACAAAGATTTCCCAACCCCACCAAGTTGGCTGAACACTTGTCTCAATCAGGTTTACTCCTCTGTACAAGAAACATACTGTCATTGGGCTTCACTCTACCTTAAAGCTTGTGTTTCGTAAATCCATATAAGGTGCGGGCATCCTTGAAGACATTGGCTGAATTAGGTCTCCTGTCCTCCCACAATAGTGGTTTTTGATGTTAAGTGACCATATTCAAGAATTGCTACGAATAGGTGAGTAAAAATTTGGAGTTCATGGAATGTAGTGGGGAGGTTAACATAAAGATCAATTGGGGTTGTATGGAAAACCACTTGACCTTTTTAGACCTACTACCATTAAGTGAAGTTTAGAGAAGTTGGAACACCACCCGGGAGGCCATAAGAGAATGTAGTACCTAGTTTGTGAATAGTTTTTGCCATTGACAGCATCAAAGGAATAAAGCTCGAAGTTGTATTGGTAGGTCTACTTGGGTTTTGGGAAGAAGTCACTGATGGTAGGGCGCTTTGCGGGTCGCGGTGGATTTAATTTAAGCGAATCCCGAAGCTCCTTCTGTATATCTGGTGGAAGTTGTGATAGAACCTCTTCATCAATCTCATCTTGCTTGTACTCCCAGCTGTTGTTCACAACCCTCTTCAAATTTTTTTGTGCTTGCCTCGCCGAATCTCGCTGCCAGAAATCCTTCAACTTCGACGACGCAGCAGGTTTGCTTGTTGACCCTGATGATGCAAGTTGTTGAGATTTCTGCGTCTTTGCAGACACCTTAGACGGTGGAAATGATATCTGTGGCTGAATTGTTCGAGAAGAATTCAGTTGAATTTCGGCCTCGGATCTCAAAAGTGGCACATCTTCGTCTTCTGTATTCTTATTTTCCATTTGCACTGCATTGAGATCAACAGAGTTGGATTCTCGTTCTGCGATCCCTTCTCCAGCAGTTTCAGTTGTAAACCCCATATCCCTCTCAGGTAACTCTTTTAGATCTTCCAAACAACCTCCAGATTCCTGTCTTCTAAAACCCACCTCTTCAAATTGCAAAAGCAATGAAGCCTCCACTGGAGAGCATTGTATCAAACCCAACTCCAAATCACCAGGAGCTCCTGAAGTAGTGGCAATACTTGTAGTTGGAGTTTCCTGAACTAGGATTTCTTTAACACTAGATTTACCATGTGCTACAGTATCTGACAAATGGAGCTCGCTCTTACGCCGAATAGGACTACCGATGCTACCAAAGTTTGGAGTACAAGTCACGATTTCACCTTCAGAAGAAGTTCGATCATCACATGCGGTGGTGAACATTTTTGTTCCCAAAACATCCTGGTCCTGAATGTCATCACCTTCCTTGACGATTTCTTTAGCTTGATCATGTTGTTGTAAAATTCCATCATGTGATAATTCTTCCAGCCCATGAATCGAAGATGCTGTTGTGGAGCTGGATTTACCATCGAATACTTCTTTTACTGCAACTGAATTGGGAGGATAGGCAATGTCTTGTAGAGACTCTAGCATATCTGAGGATGAAGAAACAGGAGGTGATCCGGGAGGAGACCGATTCATCTGTCCTGGTGCTGAGAAGAAGCTTGTAATAGGGTTTACTCCCTGTCAAGCACACAACATATCGTGAATATAGATGTAGAGGCAATTAAGTTATCCTTTGACTCAAGGGGACGTTTCGCCGGGAGTTTGTCCCCTATGATTTCCCATTGCTTGTTTAACTTACAAAATCAATGATTTCTTTCCACTTGTAGTGCATGCTCGGAGGTAGTGTTTGAATTTGAATACAAGAGCAAGCTATTTCACTTTATTGAGGGTCAAACTCAATTTAGCACCTCTTGGCAAGCCCAAATAAGTTTGACCCTCAATGAACCGAAAAATAATGTTCTTTGTCCAAATCTCTACACTACCTCCGAGCATGTACCAAAAAACTTACCGATTATGAAAGGTGTTGTATGCAAATCAACCAACTCCCAACCAAAAGTCCCATTGAGTTAGAGGACAATTAATTGCATCAACTTTGTCTAATGAACCCTAATCCCTAAACCCTGAACAACTTTGCAGTTGAATCTTGTAACCAGTTTGATTTCGTTGACCTCAACTCCTGTAAATTCTAGTAGTCCTTAGAAGTTCTTGAGCCCAACAGATTTTAAATTGCACCTAATATCTCAATATGTCTTGGCAATCCAATGTAAGGAAAACACACCGTAGGTACTGCGGACATGCCACTTGCTCCGATAGAAAGTGACGTGACTGCCCATCTGCAACTGTTCTTGCCAGCGGTCCCCTTCACAGGTGAAAGATTTTGGTTCGGAGGACAAAAGTCTCGCAGACCACGTTCAAAGAGAACACGAGCGTCTGCGAGAACTTTATCTTTTCCGTACCTGAAGGGGCATGATTTTGAGGGGAACTTTCGAACAGGCTGAGTCCCTCCTCGCTGCATCCAGCTAACCACACATGTTCATGATTCCTCGGAGAGGCAACAAATAAAGAGAAACCTCACTGATACCTATCTGTTCAAAACATTTTCAGCAAATGGCTGAAAAATTGAGTGCTTGTATCAACTTCAAGGAAAACAGTGAGATGTCTTATGATTTATTGCCTACCAAGTGAACGGCTGCGTGAAAGACAAGAAGTCGAGGCGTTCGGTTGTTCATTTCCAAATCCAAATCAAGACGCTCTTGAAGCTCCTCACACATCTCTCCAAGCCAGTGCATAACCTGCAAGGTAGTGAACAATCCAAACACCAGCAAACCCGAATGAGTGACATAAGCACAACAAGAGACAAAAACTAAAGTTTGTTTAAAAAAGTAGGCTTCTCCTGGAGCCAGAAAATGAATCAGGCATTCTTAATTGGTGTAGTGAGTGTTCTCCTTAGATCAGCATCTTGGAGAGTACAAAATCGGCGAGATTCTTGCCACTTCACTATGCTTGGTAGTCATGCATGTAATCAAGGACATTGATTCGTGGATTTATTCTTGAATCTAGAATAGAAGGGAGAACGTCCTGACATAAGCTTAAAAATGCTGTGAGCTTGAGAAGCAGTTCAGGGTATGACATCTACTTGCTCGTGTCTAATATACCACCCTTGTTTGAAGTTGTCAAAACTTGTCTTCAGTGGTTTCTAATAGTTCTTTTTATGGACTTGGCTTGATGTCAAGGCTGTTGATGACTCCTGGAATTGAGAGGCAAAGAACTGTACACAACAAAATGCTAATATGAAGGTAAAAAGTAGGAAAACTTCGAAATCTGTTCAAGAGTCACTGAAACTCACAGAACTCATGTCCTTGAGTGCTTTTGGGCCCGCAAACGTTTTTCCACAGCTATGGCTTTTGGGAAGCACACGACCCTTGACCTCATCGCCATTCTTACCACGCGCTATATTCCATAACCAGGTGCTGCAGGACAAAGATGTGAGGAATAAGATGCAAACCTCTACTTTTTTTAACGTTTACACACAACTACTACTTGTAGGTGATGAGTGGGATTTGACCACAATGATCGTCACTCCTATTGTGCAATCCGTGGAGTGGAGACAAACAATTTATGAGTTCTAGTAGAAAGTTTGTTTAAGAGTGATTTCCTCCTACAAATCCTCTCCCATGCTTTGGCCTTGTGGTTCTCTCCCCGCGCCACATAATAACTACAAACAGAATAGAACCAAAGTACATTACAACCATTGCAACTACTCCCAACTACATCTTTTATCGTAGTTGGGCAAGGTAGAGTAGTTTCGGTTGTGGTTATCATCAATGCGGCTTACCCCTCATTAATGGAACCAAAAAATGTAAACCACAACTATCAATCGCCGGAATGGTGGTTGTGTGTAAACACCCCTTGAAGTAGCACAGTCATTAAAACAGTAGTGTAAACAAACATACCCAGTGTTGACACCATAAAGCTCTTGCAGCTTTGACTCTGTATACGGCAGCAAGTCACCGGGAGTTTTTACACCAAGATCTTCCTGCAGAGATTTTCCAAGCTTTCCTCCCAGCTGTCCACTACAAGCCACAAATTTCCACATGCACGCACATAATTACGGGGCACGAAACAAATTCAGCACAGCATTGGTTAAGTATCTATCTCCAAGATTGAGGTTTCTTAAGTGCAGCTAACATTCAACCCTGAACTAGCATAGCAGAGCCAGGAGATATTCACTCAGCCAAACAACTACAATGGTTGAATTCGATAACCCTCCGACATGGAAACTGAGTGATGATTGATGTTTTTGTTGATGTATTTTATTAGAGCGACCGAAAACATGGAGTGTTGACAATGTGGCTCACATCTTTTTAAGTGGGAGTGATGCCAACAAGTTGGGTACATAAGATGATGGAATAACAGTTTGCTGTGCAGGCTTGTGCATACTGCTTGTGAGCTTCGCCAACATCTGGTCACCCCTACGACAAAAAGGTGAATCTCTACTCGAAGATCTTACGGTGTCAGAAGTTGATGTCAATTTTTTAAAGAGACAGATAATTAATACTCAATCTAAACAGGTTCCTTAACAACTGACACTCCCACTAATAGCAGTACATACATTTTCAACAAAGTTCTACAGAGTTGTTAAAGTTGCTTATTTATGCAATCACTTCATTCATGCATTGAAGTGACGATTCATGACACACAGGTCCTTTACTTATCTCCTAAACTATGTGCAAGAATTTGAACTGAATCGACCACCTTTGCATGTAATAGGAACATTCAACACGGACCTTGTTGTGACCTATGCCTGCTGAGCATGTGAATTGAGTCTCTGTCAGAACTGCCATACGAAGCTCTGCAACAATGATGGCCCCACACGCAAGCAATGCATCGCTCCATGATGCATTTGCTTGACAAAGCCACTCACTCGTTGTCATGGCCTCACCACCACCCTTCAAAAAACGCAGTCACTTCAGCTGTGTGGTGTCCAAACCGTTCATGCAATTGTGGAAAAACAAAAGTCTACAGTAACTTCTAGATGAAACCAAAGGCAAGTTACATGTCTCTTGGTGATGCTTAAATCATCAGAGACAAGTACTATTTGTTATCCCTAACCTTGTAGAAGGCAATCACAAAGGTTTAGTCCATCAACCATCAACACCCTATACCCCTAAAGCCTAAACCCTATCATAAATGGCACTGACGATCTCGACAAAAGGTTCAAATCACATAGATTCACCTCAAGATACTAACACAAATTCTATAATAACAGCTAACTATTGCTTAGATGATCATAGACAAGAAGTAATAATTGTTACCACTAACTTCTGTGAATGGCAATCACAAAGGTTCAATCCATCAACCATCAACACTATATCATAAATAAATGGCACCGATGATCTCCACAGAAGGTGCCTGCGAAATCACATAGACTCACCTCCAGTAACCCAAGTATGTGTGTTTTTCGAGCTTCCTCTGAAAGTGACTCAACTGGCACTGAACCTTCCTTGTTCAGCCTGGCAGCAGCAGCCTCAGTAATGTCCAAATACACCTCATCAATGGATGCCCTCTCACAAATCCCACCCCTTGACAACACTGCCACAACCTGCAAACCTTAGCTCACAACTTTCAGTGGCAGGTAAACAAACCATCCTAAAAAGCTTGCACATGTTGTGATGATGATGTTCAACAAATAGTATCTCAAAACATGGAGGGCATGAGACCACAGAACAACTGATCAGTACAATTGATCTTGTAACTGAAAGCATCTGATCTGCTGTAAAACTGAACACACTTCTTGCACCAGCCTTAAAAAAAGAATCCATTTTTGTTGATGACCTAACCTCGGAGCCAGCGTCTCGGTAGGGATTAAGATATGCATGCCCATGGGCCATTGGAACTTGAACTAGCTCTATGTCTGGGCATGCTTTTTTGGCGTCATCACCCCTCATGTTCCTGGACTCAAAACAGCACAGGGTCAGAAATTCTACATCACTTAAGTTTTGGTGTAAGAGCAACAACTCCTATGCTCACTGAAAAATGATTCTCTCAAAAATCGGATTTCTAGGTTTGGAGGGCAAGGCAAGGTTTCTAGATTCTAGGGTTTAGGGTTTGGATTGCTCATGCCACCCACCCAGCTCAGATGTTTGCCAAATCCTTATTTCCGACCGATTATTGAGAGAGACACAACCCACTAAACCCCTTCCCACCCTCAAGAATTGGGTTTCAAAGGACTGGGCAGTGAAGGTTTATGATACATGTAAATTTCATGTGTCACATGAGCTTGCTGCATTGACTCAAAACCATTTGTAAGCTTATTATTAAGGAAAACAGTATATAGTGACCATAGGAGTTGCTCTCTAAGACTATTCTGTAGTGTTGCAAAGTGGACACTGGAACCAAAAGAAACACTGCAGATGTGACTGTGTTGCCCCTAAGAAGTGCTGCGGTGCTGTACATCATAAATGAAATATGGTGTCAAACATCTCAAATTGTTACAAAGTCGCACCCTCTACAAGATGGATTACAGCTTTCTGTGAACAGAAGAAGAGCAGACTCAATCCCTTTACCTTGTAACTCCACATGCTCGAGCTTCATAGCTAACAGCTATGAGGCCTCCTCCCTTCCAGGGATTGAACTGCACCACAGCTACTGGCTTGCCACGAAGCTCAGGCCTCTTTCTCTGCTCCACTGTCACCTCCAAACCCCCTTAAGTGATACTACTACCCCAGTCATCACACCTTCATATCCAGCACATGTTCTATTTCCAGGAAATAATGTGTTCACTCAAGCCGATCATTGACAAGGACAGAACATGAAACGGAGTGATTTTGAGTAGTGTGGAAGAAGCTACTACCAGATTTCAGAAGACTGCAGGAGACCTGTGTTAAATGTTCGATAAGAAAACTAGAAACAAAATCACTAACATCATCAAATGACGAGGGATGGAAGTGTCACCTTGGACATAGAAGCAGTCGAGATCCAGATGAGCAATGACACGGGTCTCGCTGGATTCCGGCCTGGCCACTGGCATCGTGGTGTCAAACTTTTCTCGTCTATGATGTTCTTCCGAGCTAACTTAACTCAGAAATATATAAAAATCTCCTATTTGCCTCCCCTGCAAGATCATTCGCGCTCAACAGCATCACTCATTCGATTCTTAAGAAGGCTTAGGTTAAGTCTGTGGATGTTACTGAATTAACCTGTAAAACCTCATGTTGAGAAATTCCTTCTCCCATAGGCGATAAAACAACACCTCAACAGCTGAAGATGGCAATCGAGAATTACACGATACTCAAAGCATTCCCTCGAGAATCAGGTGGCTTAAACCATCGAGGTCAGACATGTGATGCAAACCAAACATTTGAAGTTACCCATGGATTACCCTAATGAGTACTCTCCCAGGTCTGTGCCTTCTCAACTCCACTCTGTTATTCCATCACAAAAACTGGAAAACGCAGAAGCTCCGTAACTCACAGCAATAGAGGAGACAGACACTATGTATGATGTTCGTACAAGAAGAACGATAGATCAAGTAAGGTAAACAAGCTGGTTCTTCAATTCCAGGAGACTCCTAAAGACCTGGTCAAATAAAGTTTGCTTTTCACCCTAGAGGAAGAGAAAATAAAACTTTCTAAAGCTCCAAACCCTAAAAGGCACGGGCATTTGTGTCCTATTGAAGTTCCCCGAAGCAGCCGTTACTGCTCAGACTACGATTGTTTTCCACTTCGGTTATCCTTTTCATTCAGCCAGGCTTGTGCAGATGATGGTAGTAGGAGCAATGGAGCTAGGAACAGGAGCGATAAGAGTGACGAAGAATCCGACAATTTGCTCAGGTATGTTATCACTGGAACGATTTCATTCCTTCTACATGCTGGTATCACGCATCAATTGAAGTCAAATAAGTTAATAAATACATTTGGCAGAGGAGAGGATGGAGAGTTGGACCTTGCATTGTGAGGGTTGGATTTGTCGTTTCATGATTGGCGATGGATTTGATTAACATATAACTTCAGCTTAGTGTTGACTACCATTGATGGTACTAAATAATCCACAAACAAACAGAGAAAGTAGACTTTGTGCAAACTTCGAAAACGTTGAGTGAGATTGCTTCAAAGCTATTCATACCTCATTAAGCGTAGATACTAAATATACTCGGCTCCGTGACCAGGGGTATGTCGGAGCTCCGGGTTTTTGCAGCAACAGCCATTTGCTGCAACAACAAGTGCCTGGATGCTTGTCTCCAAGGTTTGCTTCCTCTTCTCAATTTCCTTGTGACTTGAATGTTGTTGTACCCCAAACCCTAAAATTCACCGCTGGGTGAGTTGAGCTGCCCATTTGACAAATAGAATTTACACTTGAGCAGGTCACAACTCCGTCAAAGAAAAGCCATCTAAAATCTCCAGGAGGTAAAGAAGACCCCAGATGTTACAAACGCTGAACTGCTTCGAGACATTTTTTTCAGGGTGTTCGAGATATGGATTACCATCATTCATGTATGGAAGCAGAATAAAAACATGAAATGTAATTCAGATTGTTAAGAGTGTAATCAGATTGCTTCCTCATCTCAATTTGCTTCTTACTTGAATGTTGGTGTACCCTAAACCCTAAACTTCACCTGTGTGTGAGCTGCCCATTTGACAAGTAGGAGTTAAAGTTGATCATGTCACAACTCCACCGATTCAAAGAAAAGAAATGTAATAGCACCCAGATGCTACAAATACTGAACTGCTTTAAAACAATTTTGTCAAAGACTTTGAGATATGGAATCCATCATTTATGGAAGCAGAATAAGAATATGAAAATTCAGATTGTCAACAATGTAATTCATGTTTCAAAGATTATCCCACCTGATGATAGGGGTGTTTGAATATATGAATGTTAAGCAAGTGGAGGTAATGTGGTTGCAGGATGCCAATGATTCACGATGTCGATCAATTGTAATTGCTGCTTCGAAACAGTCGAGGATGCAGACAGGAGGAAAGAAGTCAAGGGCACCTTCATCCCCAGGTTGGACCAGGTGCACAGGGGATTCCACTGCTTGAAATCCAGAATCGATATACCTCAACTGAATACTCACAGAACCAATGTTCACAAGCTTTAATAATCGAAATTTACAGCTCCAGTAGAGTTCTCCTTAAATTCAACCGGATTTTTGGTTGGGAGTTGGTTGTTTTGCAAATAATACTAATAAGAAATAATGCAATTTTGTTTGTTAACTTTGCTTACTGTATGGTGAAGGTATATTGACTCTGGAGAACCACTGCTCGAGGCATATTGAGTCTGTATCTATATACTTTCAATGGAAATTGACTGCTTGAAATGCAGACTCAAAATACTCCTACTGGATGGATGCCCACAAAATCAATATACACCAAGCTCTTACAATTGAAACTTACAGATACTCCACTGGATCTTAAATTTTAAAGAAATGATGCGATTTTGTTTGTTAATTCTAGCTTACTGTATAGTGAAGGTATATTTGACTCTGGAAATCCACTGCTGTCAAGAGGTATTTTGATGCTCTAGGAATTCAGTTTCTTGAACTCCAGATACCCACAGGTCAATATAGCTTCAATGGGATTCCACTGCTTGAAATCCAGAAATCAAAATACCTGAACTGGATGGATATCCATAGAATCAATATACACCAACCTTTTATAATCAAAACTTACAGTTATTCCAGTGGATCTTACATGTAAAGAAATTATGACATTTTGCTAATTAACCCTTCCCAACCATCAGTCTGCTGGGTAGAAGTTTTGTGAACCCATGAAAGTTTGCGCAGGGGAGTTGGATGTTGCGAATACTGTTGAAACACCGACAAGCTCAAAAACTCAGCCAGAACAATTGGTGCAGGATGGGGAGAATTCTGATGTCACCTTGCCAACAGCAAAAAGAAATGATGTCTTAAAAGCCTGCGTGAACACATCAGGAGCTTTAGCCATAGCTGGAATTGCCATCCGCCAGGTAATCTGCAGATCCGCAAGACAATATAATGTTTTTTTATTTTTTTTAATTCTTACAACATGGTTTATGGCTTTATGTTCAATGAGCATCACGAACTAATGTCAATGTAATGTGCTCAATTGACAGACAACCCATTGGGCAGCTGCAAGGGGATGGTCGACACCTGATTGCTCTGTGCTTATGCCATGTAAGCAAAATCCTTCTTGGCACTTTACAGATAGTCCTAAACCTCAACAAGCAGTTGAATCGATGTCTATCAAACATAGGGTTGCAATTTTAAAAAATTCTGATTTTTCTATATTTCAGAGTTGCAAGATTTGAAAGGATGGAATGTGAGTTCAATCGATTTATGTTTGATTCACTACCTAATATTGAATTAGGAATGTAGACATATTAAACCCTAAACCTTTTTTTTTGTTTGGGGGGGGAGGGGGGAATTGACTCAACATTAAATGTTGGCCACTTGCATTTTGAGATGTAGGACTGGAATTGAGTACATTAATTGATGTTACTGCATTCTTACTTCAATCATGACCGTTCAAGTTTCACAATCTCAATCCATGATGTGTTTTACCTCAATTTTTCAACTTTGCATTTATTCAAGCTACTTTGCATTTTCTTAATGTCGGTGGCTTGTTTCAGATGGTTTTGAGGTGTGGCACTTGGGAGTGACAGCAGGAGTTGTGGTGCTCATAGCTTCTCTACGACAAGGGCTTCTCTCAGTGTGGCCCGAATTTTCTAAATCTAGTCAGGCTTCTAACCAGCAGGTACTTAATACTTAAATTCCTTTCCAAATTTATTGTTAACATACCCAAGAAGATTAGGTGCTGTCTATAAATTTCCATTCAGTACGTCTACTTTCTATTGTGTTACTTATCGAAAGAGGAGTTTGCTCTTTATTTCTGCAGAGTGCATACACTTCTATTCAGACCTTAAGTTGAGTCTGAGCTATGGTTAAATTGCAGGTGTTGAGCTCATTGGAGCCACTTGACTACATTGTGGTTTCTTTCTTGCCAGGCATTTCTGAGGTAATTTTTTTTTATTGTTGGGATTTTCAAAATTTCTCCCATTCTTCGCGAGGCTATTGGAAGAAACTGGTTTTGTTTTTTGATGCATGGATTTTCTTACATTATATTGTTACACAAACATGTGTTTCAGGAGTTATTATTTCGAGGAGCGCTCCTGCCTTTAGTTGGTGTCGATTGGCGTGGGGTAGCAGCCTCTGGGTTGGTTTTTGGAGTCTTGCATATATCCGGTGGCCGCAATGTTGCCTTTGCTACCTGGTATATTTCCATTAATCTCACCTTCAAAGTCATCATCTTAAAATGCAAGAAGTCAGCATTTAATAATTACTCTAAGTCAACACCTATCCTACAGGGTTCAATATCTCTACATTGCCAATTCAAGATCTATTTGATGATTTACAGAACTCACATTTCATTCTTTCAGATCTTGCAACTATAAAGTATAGAAACTAAAGATTAAAACTGCAACCCTATGTTTGATAGGCATTGAGATGATGTTGTAGTTTGATGCGATTGAACCAATATGAGACCGGTATGTAAGGTTTGTGATGGTGTCATTCTATTTTTTATTTTTTCGTGTTGCTCTCAAATCGAATCTGTACAGGATAAATTTATAATTACTTCCAGTGCAGATAACTTTGCACATGGTGGTGTCACAGGGCGTCCTTTGTGGGAATTGTTTATGGACTGGCATCTACTTCCACCTCGAATTTGGTGGTTCCCATGCTTGCACATTCGCTCGCCAACTTGATTGCTGCATCACTGTGGCGGCTCAATGGAATTGACAACATGAAGGACACATGATCAAGTTGTTTGAGGATTTTGTGATGATAAGGAAGTGGTTGACTAACTGTGAAACTATTCAAGTGTATCATAGGAACTCTTGATGCATCAAGAGGTGGTATTGCATTGTAATGTACTGAGAATTTTCAAGATACAAAGGTGCAAAGTCTCTAGTAGTGTTTTGGGGACTTCTATTGCTACCATTTGAATGTAATGCTATGGTCTAGTCCAACCTAATTCTGTAACTAGCATCAGATGGAAAATTCTCTGAGAGTAGTAAGAGTGAGATGTTTGACCAACATTGCTGTTGATAAAACAACACATTTCTTCTCATAGAGAATCTTCCATCTGAAGTGATGAAAGTGGAATGTCAGTGAATATTGGTCATTAGGCGGGAATATTTTTTCCGAAATTAGTACTAAATTTAGAAAGAGGGGGCAGGATGTTTCCTGAACGTCTTCTAGCTGCAGATTCTCATATGGCTCTTCAATTGAGATATAAAGTCCATGATATTGTCTTCCATCTGCTACTGAACTTTGCTCCATGTAATGCTATGGCCTAGTTCAACTTAATTCTCTGTAAGTAGCATGTGATTATCTTTCTCATTTGGTGAGAAGTAGTCCTCGTCTGTTGTTAAGACCTCAATAATTCTTACCTCAATATCACTCTCCTCGGACTGGCTAATGATTCTCACTTAATGCTCAAGTTTGTTATAAAGTGTTTGGTTTTCATATTGCTGGCCTGATGAGGCTTTCGTCATATCATGGGTTTGTGGAGATGGCATTTGGGTATATGGATGCAGACGCTTACCACAAAGTAATACTTTTCTCTTTCTCTTTCTTAATTCTGGGAAACTATTTCCTGCTTGACCCTATTTTTGCCACGGAATCTACTAGTGAATAAAAAAAAACTGTTAATATCACTTAAACTGTTGATATCAAAGTGGTTGATGATTGAGAAATGCAGGACTCAGATAAATATTTTCTTTGACATGGAAGTGGTCCCATCTTGGTATAATCAAGTATGTGATATCAAGAAAGTAGAAACTAAATAATGTCATACATTGGTTGTTGTTATACTTCCTACTATATCTGGAAACATCTGGCTATAGTTTCAAGATGTGATCATACATTGGCTGTTGTTATACTTCCTACTATATCTGGAAACATCTGGCTATAGTTTCAAGATGTGATCATACATTGGTTGTTGTTATACTTCCTACTATATCTGGAAACATCTGGCTATAGTTTCAAGATGTGATCATACATTGGTTGTTGTTATACTTCCTACTATATCTGGAAACATCTGGCTATAGTTTCAAGATGTGATCATACATTGGTTGTTGTTATACTTCCTACTATATCTGGAAACATCTGGCTATAGTTTCAAGATGTGATCATACATTGGCTGTTGTTATACTTCCTACTATATCTGGAAACATCTGGCTATAGTTTCAAGATGTGATCATACATTGGTTGTTGTTATACTTCCTACTATATCTGGAAACATCTGGCTATAGTTTCAAGATGTGATCATACATTGGCTGTTGTTATACTTCCTACTATATCTGGAAACATCTGGCTATAGTTTCAAGATGTGATCACACTTGCGTTGAATCATTCCATAGTATGAAAGCACAAGGATTTATGAAGGACTTTGATGAATTTTTAATTTATTATCATATCATGTGTTCAAGTTATGATTTTTCATAGGTAATGTTTCTAAATAAATTATATGAAGTTCATGAAGGAATTTGCACCTTATAGCCACCACATTCGTAGAGTTTAGAATACATCTCCAACAACTTTGTAGAAGAACAAGATATCTTTTGAAACCAAAAAGTAGCATTCCATAGTAGATTTTATGAGGGTGCTAAACCCTTTCAGCATTTAGGGGTTACTAAGATCAATTGATGCATCAATGTTTTGTTTTTTGTTTCTTACAGAAATCAAAAAGCAACATTCTATAGTAGATCTTATGAAAGTGCTAAACCCTTTGAGCATTTAGGGGGTACTGAGATCAATTGATGCATTGGTGTTTTTTTCTTTTTTTTCTTTTTTTTCTTGCAACACCACCAAAACTCTATAAAGTAATAGAAATGTGTAGCCAACAAATAGGCATTGCGCAAATGGCTTTAGATTCTAAATTTCAAGCATGGGCAATGGTTCACTTGTAGTTTTATTGGATACCCACCAAGTGTCCGAAATGTTTTCTATTATGGCTAAAGTTTGGTTTAGTGTGTGAGAATGTCCATGTGCATAGAGATTTTTCTTTTTTGCAAAGTTTGATTGTTGCTTCTTTTATGAAGATCATGTCTGTAGAGTTAATAAGTGCATTGAAGCCTATGCTCTCACAAAATAACATACAATATACAATATACAATATACAACTCTGAAACTTTATAATGAATTTACAATGTTCATGTGGAACAATTTTGTGTAGGTGTCCATACAAGCTTAGACAAGTATGTGGCTAGAAGTAGTTGCAAAAGAAGAGCTTTTTTCATGAACTCTGGCAATTTTTTCTACACATAGTAAGATTGACATACATATCCCGGGCCAGTACTCATTCCAAGTGCCCTAAAATGTATCAGCTACAGAATATTGTCTTGGGTCGGAAGAATTTGAAAGGAAAGTTGTGGAAAACACATGTGATTGGCTGCTCACTCCAGGGTTTGGCTTGAATCTGTAGTGTCAAGCTGGTACTTGGTTTAAGTTTGTACATACTGTAGGTGTTTGTGTTTCTGTCAATTTGTTTATACATCTGATGTTCAAAATTCGTTATAACATCAAATCGGACTTACGACAAGGCTTCTGACCTTTCTAAAATATAATTATGAAGCCTCATGTGTATTGAAATGTCTACTTCCATACTGCATTATTTGTCAGCTTTTATTCCCTTTCTTTTGCCCTTGAAATGTGACATAGACCAGCATAGTTAAGACATTTTGAATGATGAAGAATTCAAACTGAAAATATCCTGGAAGAACTCTTGGTGGAGCACTTATATGGAGAGACAGCTTTTTACTGCGGTGCAAGAATTTGTTGATGGTCTAGGAATATTTTGAATGGTGTTTGGTCTTTATTTTTGAAGCTGCCAAACACCATTGAACTTGAAAAATAACGCTGGTATCTTGTCTTCGCCTCATACTCCTGCTATGGGCATCAAATGGGTCAAGGACAGTGTTAGCGTGAGGCAAAAAATGTACTGATGTGGTACTTTTATCATATATATGTTTTGTCAAAGGTATAAGAAAAGAAGTGGCAGCAAGTGCATGGGAGTACAAATAAACCTCACACAACCACAGCCTCTGGTTGGTCGTGTCGCCTTGAAGAGGAATGGCGGACCTTCCAGAATACATGAAAAGGCAAGAAGACTTCATGTTTCTTGGTCCCTGTTCTCTCCTCCAACATCTTTTTTTTGCTGCTCCATATGTTTAGCTTGGCTGTCTCATTTTTACCATTTCCTCAATGCTTTCACCCACATCTAACATTCTGGGCCTTTTGCATGGCAGTGTCCATTGCACACATGCCATTCTTGATCGAGTCCTATCTGGTTGCTCTGTTTATGATAATCTACTTATTTCAGTTGTTTCATTGCCTCCCCCCTAGCGTGAAATTTTCACACCTGCTTCTAACAGGATGACCTTAATGACCTTTTGGAAAAGAAAAAACTCAGGGCTTCATGTGATGGATAAAGTTTGTGTAACTGATCTGACACCTTCATTTTCAGTATACGTGTGTACAAACAGGAAAGCAGTGGGAAAATTACCAGACCTCCAACAAAACACCCAACCATGAAGAAGACCCCAATTTGGGGCTAGGAAAGACCCAGACAGCAACACTTACCGGGAGCCTGAAAGTGCCAAGGACAGGAGACAATTTTGGAGCAATACCTGGACTTCTGGTACATATTGGCACTTTGGGGCAAATGCAAGCGGAAGGTCATCAAGACCTAATTCTCAAGGGAGCAGATTTTGTCATGATATAAGTATTGGATCACCAGCTGACAGAATAGTACTGAGACTCTCCACCTGTGGCTCCTTTGTCACTTGACGGCGTGAAACTTGCGTGAGTTCCTCTAAATCCTGAAAGGATCGGGGGTGTCTTTATACAGAATACATGACAATATCTACAAACTTGGAACAAGTATTGAAATAGTAATTTTCTGGTCTACGATATTGAACACCTGTGTCTGTTAAATTATGGCATGTGCTCTGGGTTCGAAACAGGTTTTGCCAGTGTGCTCTCACATGGCATCCAGATCGTCATCAATGGTGATTAAAAAGGTGAACTCCAGCTCTCACTTTTTACAACCTTTGAAATGTTATGCAACAGGATATACTGAGTAGGTGACTCAGTGCGAGTGGTATGTTTTGTGTGAACATCTTTCCATGTCAACAAGTGAAAGTGACTTAGCTTTGTGTCTTGCACACCACTGATTCTCCAATTTGCATGTGTGCAGCAATTTGCAGAGGCGAAATTCAAGCGTGTTGGGGATGCTTATCGCACATTACATGCACTTCTCTAAAACAACAGAATCACATTATTCAACCTAAATTTTATTTTAACTATTTCATTTCCATTTCTGGCCACTGAACATTTTAGCGTCATCTGACATGCAATAAAAGAAATCTACTGAAATATTTCTGTACTTGATCACACTCTCTGAAAATTAGGATAGCTACTCTTACCATGAGACTCCATGAGAAGGTACGAAATACTTCTGTTCATAATCCATATCCATCCAATGTGCATTTGGAACCCTTGCGACTGTGGAAACATCAAAAAAAATAAAAATAAAAATTGGAGCTCAGGTAGACCCAAACATGGCTCATTCATTGTATATGAATTCATCGTGAAGTAATAGGTAAAATACAGAGCAATCAAGTTAGGAGGACTGAAATTCATTATAATATCCCATGTCCATGTAATCAGAATACCACAGTAGTTGTATAGTTGTTTCTGACAACCCACCATGCAGCTCTGGCAGATCTGATGAAATGCTCATTGCCAATTAAGGACACAGTTCTTTGGCTTCAATTTGAGTGAGGTTATCAACAATAGGAATAGGAAGAGAAGATTAATGGCACTTAAAACTCTCGAGGAGTTGATTATCTGTTAAGAGTCCAATATGTGAGGAAATTCAAAAGAGAGCTGCTCTTTATGGTAACTTCTTACCACGTATACTACAATACTACTTGCACCAACATGTGGATCTAGTGCAACTCACCCTAATAATTCCATGAAGAGCACCTCTCACTAAATTACGTGAAGATAGTATTTCAAGGCCCAGATCGTTTTTGAACTCGGATCAATATGTATGTGTACTCAGGCAGCTTGGGACATGGAATTGTATATTTACATGTCTATGAACATTGAGGATGTTTAGCATATTTGTGGGTACGCAAAACTTACATCAAAATTTAAGATAGGAACACCTTTACAATGGATTGCATCACTCTCTACTAGAAGGTGTGTTCTAAAATGAAGTTCTCCAACTTTGTCGCCAAAAAGAAGTTGTAAGGCATCATCAAATGATCACATCCATGCGATTCAAAATATGATGTACTATTTCAATACTTTACATGATGAGTTGAAAGATAACTCTTTTTAAGAAGGAGATTCTATCATCTTTGATGTTGGTCATCTTGGATCCTATGCACGGTACTAGTCCTCACACAGTTGGATGTATATTGCATTTTACCTCCCTCAATGATGATGACACATATATTCAAAAGTTTGTGAAACGCTCTTGCATAAGTTATATGTTGATTTTTGCACATGCATTTATTATTTAATTATTTTTCTATCGCGCACCTAATTGTTATGTTTGGTGTTTGTAGAATACAAAAATTGTTATGTGTTATTGTTACCTTCTAGTTTGTTGGTTCTGCTAGAATATGTAGAGAAGATCACAAAGGTTATGGCTTTCACTTCAACATCAGTCCCTTCTAATAGGTCTAAACTTTTACAATCGTCACATGAACCCATTTGTGGATGACATGGTGGAGGAAATGGTGGAGGAAATGACAACAATAGGAGTAGCAACAAAATTTCAAGCTATACTTCCACACAGTGTCAAACCTCTCTAACTTTGTGCGAATCCATGCTTTATCTTGGTGGTCCCAAAACTCAAAAGGCCAATCCACAATAGAACCCTCTTCTAGAAGACAGCATAAGTCCATGGAATTATTGTTATCGAGAGCGTCCAATGACCCAATAAGCTATAGGCATGAGCTTTCATCATCAAGAGTGAACAACTTGAAGCGAGTAGGCATCGTGGGAGAGGATACTCCCACATTAAAGTGGGAGGTGTGCAAAAATGAGGGTGTGGAAGTAGAAGCACGCCTCCTCACAACAACATCCTCGAAGACACACCCTCATAAACACACTTAAGGCACCACCAGTAAATTGTAACAAAGCAAACATAGCGTTTGATTGCACTTGGTTCAACTAGACCCTAAATAGTGAGAAAGGGGGAGGTTGACAAAACGGAGTAGGCTGGAGAAGACATGATGGCCACTGAAAATCCCACTCACCATTCAATGTGACTTGTTAAACCCTTTTCATCACCCAAAACATCCCAACCCATTGTACAAATTGACAACTCACCATACTAAATGTTACATGTAATTATTATAGCTAACCTATGTGTTGGATTATACCTAATATTTTTCTAATTTGGACTAACATGACAAGCCCCATATTACTTACAATGGGTTATTGTCAATTTGTATATACCCTATAGTATAGGTAAAAAAATTATAATTTTTGAGTTCAATTTTTATTGGGGGCCCTATAATTTTTTGCACATACTTTTCTAGAACCTTCTAAATGCACCCCCTCCCCCCCAAGGACTATCATTTACAAAATATACATAAGGCTAGCATGTGTATTCTTTATCTTGGCAATATAGATTTATTATGGTTGATATTTTATGAAACATTGGACCCATAAGTAAACTTGCAACAAGGGCATATATAGGAGATTATAGAGAGTTAAGTAGGGCTTAAGTTAATGATAATCCTCCATCATCTACAAATTTCATCAAATCTTTGGTTGGTTCATCCACCGTCATTGCAAATCATCAAGAAATCATCAAAACCATTCACCTAGAGTTGCTTTCTTGAAAGGGTATATAGGATGCGTCAAAAGACAACATAGGTGGGTAGAGTATAGAGATCCAATTGACCTCATGAATCACTCTTCAGTTATGGATATAGCAATATCCAAAAGTCAAGTGGCTTAATGTGGACTAATGGTTTGACCGACCACATTATGGTAGACTTGTAGACATTAATGGTGTCGGCTATAATGACATTTACAATCCATCTATCAACAATTTGGAGCAAGGAAACTTATAACACTTATGTGGTGTTAACAACTTTAACAATTATCGGAAGAAGCATCAACAATTTGCAACATTTATGTAAATTTGGAGTTTAAAAAAATAATACTTATGTAAATGAAGGATGAATATACATAAGATATAAATGTCATCATACAACTAAGCATAATGGAAGAACAAATCTATAATGGTTTGATGAGATTCTTGTGCGCACCAAGATCCTATTTCCTTATGAAGTGTTTGAATGCTCTGGATGAAAGGTGTAACATCAATAGGTCTTTGTTCCCAAAATTGTTTCAAGGTCATTAATGCACTTTCAACATCCTTGAATCCTACTCTATCTACCACCACATCACTAATTTGCACATTGTCATCTTCTTGAATGGGTTCATTGTGAGTTGCATCACCTCCTCCATCAAGCATACCTATAATTTCCTCCTCAGTAGGTATGTAGGATTGTTTAGATCAAATTTCAGTTCATAATTGATGAACTCATGTGCATTCATAGTGGGTCCACTTTCACTCTCTTTAGATATCAATGTCAATTGTTCCAATAAAGTAATAATTTCTTCCAACTCTTTCTAATGTATTGCTTCATGAGCTTTTCTATCTCTCATGACTACCTCCTCTGCTTCCATAGTCTCAAAAACCTCCAAAGAATACATGTATGTTTCCACTAATTCATGATTGTTGATGCAGTAACTCCGAGCAATTTGAACTCCAAGAAATAAAATTAACCTACTATACATTCTAAAAGTGATTGTGTGCATGATGTATGCATGTAACAGTAATTTCATCCAAGTTAACACTTATTGAGGTAAATTCATTGAAGAATAAAACATTGATGAATATTGGCTTAAATGGTGGTGTTGATGATGATTGGCTTGAATGGTGCATCTAATCATATTGTTGATATTCAAATGATATATGAGGTAGATGATGTGGATGATCAAAATAGATGATGTGGATGATCAAAATAGATGATGTGGTATAGATGGTGCTAGATGTGTTACAAATGCAAGTGCACCCTTGGTTACCGTTGGAAGTATCAGTTCAGGCATTGTGGGTACGCATGTTGCTATATGCAATGAGCGTTTCTTCTTACCAATGACATATGGAAAGCAGAAAGCAACAATTGACAACACAAGTGAGAGGAGCTATTAAGAACAACAATTGGGCATGCAACAAGTTCGGGAGTTGAAGAGTGTGCATGGGATTCAACTGCCAACAAATCACTACAGAGTTGACATGGAGTGAATTTGGAATAATGATTTCGAGGTTCTTCTGACAAATTTGCAAGAATGACGAAAGTCGTTATCTTGCTGGAAGCATCATGAACATGCATATGTCATTCCAACAAATTCCCATCAGGTCTCAAAAAAATCGAATGATTGGACACTGGAGTGCATGAAGTGCAACTGGACATAAGTAGTCATCATCTTTTCATTGCCAGTACCAATGTTGTTACTATTGTTATGGAGAAATTCAGAAATGATGGAGCAAATGTGAAGTGCCAGAAAGTGGATGCGATCTTTAAGAACAAGAACACCTAATGTTAGATCATCCTCTACATCAACCCACACATAGTAAAGGCTGTGACATGCGGTTTTTTTTTCCCCCTGCTTCATATTATTTTCCTTGTTCACGGGCAACAAGAAGATGTGCAACTTGCTGGTGACAGATTCTTGCTTGAGCTGGACGTCAAAACAAAACATCGTCTTAGGCACAAGCAAGTATTGCATTCGCTATATTTGACATGCAATGTGACAAATTGGTGCTTCATGTTTATGTGCTATTTGTTTGCATGCGAGGTGACATCAACATTCTATGTGATTATTGATGTATTCATTTTTTTCTGTTTCATTTGATTGTTTTTCGGCAGGTACAATGAAACGACTGAGCAATAATAACACTGTCAATGTGAAGAATAGCTTTAAGGATGAGTATTCTCGGTTGGTTGTCATATCTTGACGATGATGACATTAGCACTTGGACATTGCTAATGGAGCATATGTCTATGTTAAGGACACGATATTCACGGATGAGCCACTAACACTAATCCTAACCAGCAAATACACACACACAGACAACTCCAAAGCAAACATGCAGAAATTGCTTACTACATTCAAAATACTGCCACTAAGGGTACAAATCACACACGTAAAACATAGTGCCAAGTGCCTAGAGTCGAATCAAAGTAGCATCCACTTGCTCAAACTATTGTTTCTCTAAAGATTGAGTGACTACTCTTTGGCCAAGCTTTCATACCCAAGTCATCTTAACCGAGGCTCCTGTCCTTCCGTTCTGATTCCCTAATGCTTATTCGTTGCCTCTGGTAAAATCGATTTGAGGTAATCAATTGTTACCAATGGTGAAGTTCTAGGAAACAGAATTGCCTTTCCGCTAACAGCCCAGTGTCAAAGGATGGAGATATTTTTTTGTCTATCATCAACAATAGCCAGAGTCATGTATGGTACAAAGGGGAGATGTGGATTGCGGTAATCAGGAGC
The DNA here is from genome assembly GCA_950295325.1 of Polytrichum commune. Taxonomy (NCBI): domain Eukaryota; kingdom Viridiplantae; phylum Streptophyta; class Polytrichopsida; order Polytrichales; family Polytrichaceae; genus Polytrichum; species Polytrichum commune. The sequence continues at coordinate 34,602,774 of OX485804.1, forward strand.
ATCAAGACATGGATGAGGACTATGGCACAAAAAATGTGGGTGTGGAAGGAGACGTAACAAGCAGAAGTGCCCGGGTCACTGCTGTTACCCTGATGCTCAGATCCTCGGCATCATCTGCACCTTGCTTAAGCTTGTTTTAAGGAGATTGATCCACGTCTTCAAATTTCATTGACTACTCCATACTCAATAGTGAACACAATTGGGATGAGCTATGTGTTCAGTTTTGAAAGCAACAAACATGAATTTTCAATAGTGATAATGAAATCAAGGGAGGTCCGATTTTCAATCTGATTTTTGCTCATATGCATTGTAGGATTCGCTAATGCAACACAAGTTTTGCTGTTTAAATCTAATCTGTAGAATTTGGAAAACATGAAAAACAAATTGAACAACATCCATGTACCTTACGTGAAGTGTTACAGCATAGTACGGCGAGAATGAACTTCAGGTAAGCATTGGTAAAAAGAATTCAGGGCAGTTGGCTTGGATATTTAAGTTTCAATGAAAGTTGCAAAGACAATCTGCAATGATATTTCAAAACTCTAGAACAACTATATACTGCATCTTTTGATTTGCAGCAAGAATCAACTGCTGGGTCGCCACGAATCCAACGGATTCAGAGCTTTGATCCAATTCAAATGTACATTGGAAACACAAGATGCAATAATTTCTCAAAATTCTTGCAACCTTTAGCACAATAAGTTACAAACAGGCAGACAGAGAGATAAATCCATTTGCTGCACACCTTGACATATATTCCTCCACTCCTCTCAAATGTACTAGTTACTGCTCACCAAGGTTGCAAATCCCTGCTACTTTGTTCACGCTAAGTGCAAATTGTAAGCTTGTTGAGAGAGCCTTGGATAATCTCCACGGCGGGAACGATCTTTGAGCTCCCTTGAGCTTCTCAAATGAGCTCAATAATGGTTCCTCACCATGGGAACTATCTTCAAGCTCACTTAGAGCTCCTACACTCATTGGTTGAGAGAGACAAAAATTTAGTACTCCATGGTAACTTGTATGATCCACGATTGCTTACTAGATGAGACACTTCCTTATTCGATCCAACGGTCAATATTGTAGGTGGAGTTGAAGTGCCCATCATAGGGCCACCTACCTTACCATGCCTACATATAACTACGCGAGCGACTGCAAATGTGTGCATACCATATAAATGGTGTCTACAAATCAAGCTTAGATCAAGAATTCTTGAGTTCTTTTAATTTTGCTAACTTTCTTAATACTACAAGAATTGCAAGGTCTTACCACTTGTTTCCTCCCACTACACAAACTATGATATTTAGTGTTGGATTATATTTAGTGTTGTTACCACCCTACCATGCTCAACACTAATTTTCAGTTCTTTGACAATTAGTGTTAGACATAAATGTGCCGCTACCTTCCCTACTGCCACCTCCCTTATTATATCCTTTTTTTCATATCCTTACTAACACTAAATTCAAACATGTAACTTCCACATATTACCATAGTTGATATTTAGTGTTTGAGTTTACATTTAATGTTACTTACTTTCATAGGGTTATTGATATTTAGTGTATACATTCGTATTTAGTGTATTAAACACTAAATATCATATTTTATGTAGTGGTTTTTTGAGATCCATGAATATGGATAGGGAATTTATTGTTGTCGTAGATCATAAAAGCATCCGGTGCAAGAGAACCAATATCAAGGCCAAGTGATGCCCGTAGTGTATAATTCTCATCACAAATACTGAAAGGAAGCTCCAACCAACTCTGCAATACTCCAACATGTTACGTTGAACTCACCAAGGAATTATGACCCAACCCATGCTTAAGTTGTTTGTCCCTGGGTTGGTATCATAAAAACGGATTGTCACATGTCACGTTGGAGGAACCTCCTTCGACTACATAACTAGCAAGAGGAGAGTGGATGTCGATGGTTTGCAATAGGTTCGAGAAATCTACACAATCAAGCATTGTAATGGGAAGCATAATCAGTGTGCCCATGGACATGAGCCAAAGGTTATGAGATTGATGTTCTTCACATGTATTGGGAAGCACATGGGAGTTGTAGGAAGTGTTCTGCACTTGGATGAGTGACATGTTGTGTTCACTTCAAACTAAGATTCATGTAAAAAGTAGATGTTATACAAGTTCAGAAATCGTCCATGACAACATTTGCTATTTGCATTGTCCAACATTGCTCTTACAAACATGAAACATGACTAGAAGCATGCAAAGAAATTTGTATACTTGCAAATTTTTCTATAGATTTGTCGTGGTGTTTATTCCCTACAATTATATCGAACCAAACACACATAACGAGTTTTTGTGCCTAATCTCAATTACAGACCAGATAAAAATTGTAAGTGTGCAAGTGTGCGAGTCTGACATCATTCAGTCCATTTTTAAAGCCCAAAATAGAAGTAATTTTACTTACTTAAATGTCAAATTTTGAATAATTGTTAGCACCCATGAAAGTTTACCATTGAATTGTGGAAATGATGACATTTCTAAACCCACCAAGGTAGTTGTGGTTGTACAGGCAGTCATGGGTGTCTTGATTTATTGAAGAATGTTAATATTAATATGATTTGAAGACTTGATTTTGAGTTAGCATTCAAGGAGAAGTCACTAAAGAAAGCATCGATGGCTGCATCCATATGATCCAAAAAAAGAACCGTTATTATTTGACTCCCTCCAAACTATTTCAGAAGCATTTTCTTTTTCGGAATAGTTTTCACTCAATCATGATAATATAACATGGTCATGTATCAATAAGCACAAACCACTATGTCAATAAGATAGACAATCCTCATTCAGTTGTTTTTCTCATTAGAAACACCTACATTTGAGTGGTATGTGGTTTGGTGTGGCTCCAAATGCAGATACCACAAATACATGTATTTAAACAAGATCGGATTGTGTGGTCAAAACATGATAATTGTTGTAGGCTCAGTAACCAACATAACTAAAAAAACCTAAACAACCACTAAATGAGCATGAGTGTTTTAGTTTGATAAAGAATAAGATTTCAATAAAAGCTTCAAAACTCATGAGAAATTGGTTGCGGCCTCGATTTGGATTCACTAACCATCTTATTCTAATCATATGTTATATATCCTAGGAGAAATGGGCTAGTTGGAAAAGGTAACCATTCAAGACCCACCGACCTTCACCTTGTTATTTCCTTGTATAGAAGAACTTTCAAAAAGCAGAAACTGGGGGGGGGGGGGGGGGGGTTCACGATCCACTTCAAGCTCCATAGAAATGAACGATATATTGAAGGTTGTATACTAGAAGTTCAACAGGTACAAACAGAAGTTGAAAGCGTCAATTAAATGAATTTGCTTTGGGAGAAAGACTTGCGAACACTTTTTGGTCTCCCAAAGCCATTGAGTTGTTAAAGGGCCATGCAAAGATTGAATAGGACTCGGCCACTGCAATTTGTGGGATGGTAAAGCATGTTTCCTTTCTAGAGACATGATGCTTTCTTGAGGAAAAGATGATAGAAAATGACACACATATAAAAGGTATAGAAAAGGTATGTGTGTGTATATATATATATGTATAGGTATGTGGGTCTTATGCGGTCATTTTTCTTAATTTGACACCTGGTCTTTAGCGGTATATACACTACAAGCATATATGATGTGAAACTTGGGTAACACATCCTGCGTTGAAAATTGTCATTGGAAAATTTGTGAATCTATCACTATAATAAGTTTGTAGATTTTCTCAGTAACGTAGAATATGTTGCCCCAAGTCTCATATGCTTGTAGTGATAGCAAGGTTTGTAGTGAAGAATGGACACCAGAAAGACACATGTTGCAATGAGATTAGACTATGTGCTCTAATCAAATGAGCATTCTAGATTCGCGCATCGTTAACAAAATTGGAAGGGTTGATGTGATCAATTTATGAAGTCAAAGAATCTTCACTTTGATGTCCTATATTGTGTGCATTTCGACTCTAGAAGTTTCTAAAAGTTGAAATGTCAATCTACGTTATTTATGAAATGCGAATTTGATGAAACAACCTCCTATTGAATCAAACGGTCAAGATTATATGTGGAGCTAGAAGTGCCAAAAATAGGGCCAATTATCTTACTTACACAACTTGAGCACTATAAATTGTAGCCCTCTCCTATGTCCTCCAAATAGCGTCACTTTACATAGGTCATAAACACTCTTATTATTAGTATGTTGAGGGCAAGGTGATTTAAGACCTCCTAATTCTCAACACAACATGGAAAAGAAAAACACATGCATGTGCCATGGACTACGCAGATGCATACCTACACAATGCTTAAGCATAGACCAACCCTTTTTTAAGGAAAAAGAAGACCATATTGCAAATAAAAAAAGAAAATTAATATTATGTGGTTTTTCCATGGATGAACTTATCAAAAACACTCCCAAAAATCATATAAATCTAGATGAAACCATTCATATTTGAATGAATGCATCCATAATTGGATGGAAATAGGTCATGTTCATATGTGGCTTCATCATTCCAATGTCAGATGTTATTTCAGCTTCCTTAAAAAATTTGGAGAAGGAAGGGGACAAAAAGCGGTTAAACAGTTAATAGAAGAAGAAGAAGAAGAAGAAGAAGAAGAAGAAGAAGAAGCGGCAAAGTAGGTTTTTGAGCTTGGGCCTTGCAAATAAATACAGTTAGCATTAAGTAATACCTCCTTAAAAGCTTATACTCCTTTACTCAAGTAGCTCTTACAAGATTGTTGATTTGTTATGTAGGGTGTAATAAAGATGAGGGCCCAATAAATAAATAACCAACGTTGAGCAATCCAACGTGAATTTGAGCAAGTTGACCCTGCCTTACTCAAGAATCCTCTTGATGCATAATGGGGTTTCCTGCCTACCTTGCCGTGGGTGAGCTCTTGGCTTTTTACCTACCTAATTAGTTTTTCCCGTCAAGTAGAGAGAAGACTTCATAGCGAGAATCGAACCGCCAACCACTCCATTCGGAAATGGGTACCTCTCCACTATCACCCCGGTAGTTTAGGGCCCAATAATACCAATGTTCCCACCTTTTCAAGTACTACCACGAGGAGAAAATATGGCCCAATCTAAACCTCTCATACATATATTGCACCAATTGAACAAAGCAATCGCTTGGAGCTTGTTCTTTGAGACCATGTTCTCCACTTGTGTACAAAGAGTGGGGATAAGTCATGAGAAATTTACCAGAATGTATTCATGGGCTTATAGATCTGATTGTAAGAGTTAATTAATGATATGTGTATGTAAACACCAAGGCCATCATGTAATCCTCCAAGTACTAAAGAGCCTTTTATTATCATTTGGGTTATTATTTTTGAGTCTGAGGTGGGGAGGGAAGGGGAGGGGAGGGTCACCATATGAATTGCTTCATAACCATGCATGGAGGGCAAAAGAAGAATAAGAAAAAGTGTTTTATCATGTTCTCTATGTTTCTAGCTCGTTCCTCTAGGAACAAATGAATGAAAGCGGTCGTCTGCTCCAAGGTTGTGCAACAATGCTTAGAATGGCATGATCACTTATGATACCCATAAAATAATGATCGTGCTAACTTTTGTTTGCTTAGGGTCCCACTATAAGAGCTTCTCCACTCATGGAGAATCAACTTCTCAAAACGGTAACCTAATGAATCCACTCCCGACCTTGCCTTGAATGCGTTGCCCACCCATGGAGCCAAAGTCACCAAAATCCTAGTGTGTCCGCTCAATTCCCTCCCTTCTCTCATCACAATGGCTCCAAATGGTGACAGAGTGGGAGTGCAAGGGAAAGGTGAACAAAGGAACTATTCTATTGAGGATGAAGAACAAGAGTGTAGGAGCTTCCTACATTGTTCTCAGGTTGGTATTAGAGAAAGAGCTATCAAGAAAGATGGTTTTTTTATGACAGTTGGGAGCCATTATTTGAGAAGTGGGCAAGGAGTTGCGTGTTGCATCCTACACGTTCAATAGAGTCCAAATGGGGATTTTGCCATAATGTAATGAATTTTTTATTTTTTTCACCGATAAGTGATAGATTTGGACAAACCATGTAGGTTTGTTGAGAACATTTTGTGCAAAGTGTTAGATCGAAGTCAATAAAAACTAAAGAAACCTTTCACTTTCTTACATTGTTTGGATATATGTAAAGTAACCCTAGACTAATTGTGCACCTTGCAAGAGCCAGGAAACCAACCAAGGATGTCGAAGTGAAAGGCACCCTTGACCACATTGCAAGTTTTTTTCTAGGTTCTTCCGCCCATGGATGTCATTATATTATGGCTCAAAATCAGGCCAAAGATGAGAATGCGGATGTCGGAGGAGTTGCTAACCATCATTGAACCACATCTATCAAGACCCAAAGGGTAGAGTAACGCGATGGAAAGATGTGCAAGCTTGCTTTTGAGGGCTCAAACCAAGGCCACTTCAATTAATGCTCAAACCCGCATGAAGCCAAAGTGGAAATACTCACTCAACATGTGCATATCACCCTCTCCACTTTGTTGCCCTATAATGGTTTCACCTCAAGTGGCAAAATGACCTTGCTATATTTAAGGGGCAACTAGCACATGAGGACGCATTGGCCACATGAGAGCAGGATGTTGCAAAAAAAACAGCACCAAATTTAGCAAGAGCCACTGAGGAGGCCACACGAGCAATGGCAGGTGTTGCCGCCATAGTCAATGCGGTTGTTGTGGGTGTAGGAAGATTGTCTTCCACCATCCCACTTGCTTCTATTCCATGCGGAGCACCACATGTGAGTAAGCCATGACAACAAACACAAGCTGCCATGAATCCCAATCACCACATAATCGGGTTTTGATAGCCCGACACCACTCCTTCTGTATGATAATTTAAGCATTGAGAAAACTTGGGGAACTTTGTGTTTATTCTCATAACTAAGGGTTTGGGATCAAACCCATGGCTTCATCTGCTTTGCTTTACGGATAACTCTAATGTGATGCCTGAAAGATTTTGAAGCTAAAACATGAGTAGTCTAACAGCCAATTGGTCAAACAACAAAATGATATGGCCCGTGGGCCTACATGAGTATTTTATTTATTTATTTATTTTTGGAACAAAGAAGGGGAGTGACCACCCTTGCTAGTATTTCCGTCAAATAGAGAAGATTTCACAACCAATATGCAAATTGCTAAGTTGCTAACACTCCAGTTGATTTTGAGTACCTCTCCACTATCATCCAATAGTTTAAGATTATCTAGTTTATGGGCCTACATGAGTACATAGGTTAAACTTGCAACCAATGGACTTAGAATAGCTTTAAAAGGGACAAATAGTGCCCAATTTTAGGTTAAACAGAACTATAAGTGACCAAGTTGAATAGTGAATATGAATATATCATAATATTGAGGCTCCTCCAACTCTACAAGACCGAACTTCCAACAGATGGACGTTTTGGGATTTTGCATGGACTGCTGTAAATTTTGGACCACAAGCGTGGCTTGAAGTTGGCCACAACACACAATAAGGAATGCGGGTATTACTTGATTTATTTTCTTAATCAAACACCTACATGTTGATTGGTGTGTGGTTACATGAGGGTCAAAGAACAAACACCTTCGAGACACATGTTTAAAAGATGTTGGACTGGATCATTACATTTATAAACCACTCCACACTCAATGGTGAACACAAGAATCAATGAACTTGCACTTCTGATAACTGGACCATATCTAAATAGAGGGAGATCCGATTTCCGATCCGATTTTTGCCGATGTTGCATTGTACATTTCCTAATGCAACACAAGTTAGGTCGTGTGAACATGATTGGCAGAAGTTAGACAACATGGAAACAAAACTGAATAGCACTCACATAGCTTATGCCATCCACCTTGAAGATGTCCTCACCGGTGTGGAGAGCCCCAAACGTCTTGGGGTGGCCTCCATTTCCAAGCAATGTCCGGGGAGATTTTTGGACATAATCAGTCAAGATCCTAGTGTTTCCAAGTCCAACTGGTTACATGTTGACATCACTCAATTCATCTCATTTTATCTGAAGTATATTACATTCATTCCTCTAAAATGATCGGTGATTCTCCTAAAGTCTCGAACTTCAACCAGTTATTTCTCAAACTTAACCGGTTCATCTGTAACTAGTGGTTGCTTCAAGTTTCCATGGCACGTAGCCCGGGTGGAGGAAGGATTTAGGGGCGGTTTACACTATGGACCATGAAGTCGTCCCACGGCCGTCTAAGCGATGTGATTGGACGTTGAAGTCGTCCCGGGACGACTTGGGTTTACACCAAGGAAAAAATGGCAGAGTGACCACGGAGGTTGAGGTCCACAAAATATTATTTTTTAAGCCTACTCTATCCACTCCCATGGTCCAACGGGTTTTCCGTTGGGACAAGCAAAAGAGGTGGTCCGGGAAAAAGAGCAAGGGCCCATGTCAGAAAAATGCCGTTTTAAGCCTTTTTGGTGCATGGTCATTCTTCATGGTCCACATTCGGTTTACACCTAGTGAAGGGCCCATGAACCATGAAAACTAATATTTTAGTAACTCGGACCATGGAAGTCGTCCCATGAAGTCGTCCCACGCAAAATAGGCCTCTTACGTGAGACGACTTCATGGTCCATAGTGTAAACCGCCCCTTAACTTGCCTCAAGGTTAACCCCCATCACTCTCTCCGTGCTTCCCATCACATTTGCATGGCGAACTATGAGATCCATTATACGACCATACATCCTATCTTCCAACAAACACCTTCAATATTGCATTGCATTGGATTAACAATTCGGTTCCCAAGGCACGCATATTACCAAAAAAATAATCCCTTCACTACGTACACTAAACAACTGGTTTAGTGTTACTCAAACTAATTATCTTGGAATCACTGTGGGGCAACTAGAGAGGTTGTCGCACGATGCTTGGTGCTACATGACATAGCAAATTCGATGTCACACTCAGTGCCCGGGAAGTTTTTGGGCATAGTGGGTCAAGATGCTAGTGATTCTAAATCCAACCGGTTACATGTTGACATCCGCCGGTTTTGCTTTATTCATTCGAGGTATTTTCTTCTATAGATTCCTCTAAAATGATGGGTAACTTTCCTACAGTCTTGAACTTCCACCGGTTATTTCTCAAACTCAACCGGTTCATCTGTAACTAACCGCCGGTTCTCCCCGAGCAGTGGTCACACTAAACAATATACTATTTCAACACAGTAGAAAGTGACATGGTCCTAAACAAACACATAGTTCTAAGTAGTTCCTTTGTGAAGATGACATATCCAAACCCGAAGCCCTCGTAGATTGTGTGTGCCAATTCTGTAATCTTGTAGATTGTTTGGAACAAAATTGGCACAAATGTAGATTTGTTAACGACCACGACCGTGTCTTCTACAAGACTGAGTGTGGATTGAGTATGTCAGTTTAGTAAAAGCTATTGTTTGCAACCACGTTTTTTGGAATTGTGTTTTATATTACTGAGGTATGAAACAATATGGGGATCCTACAACTTCACTTCCACCCAAAAGTTTGAAGCACTGTAGGGAAGCTAGCCCCAAAGAACGCAATTGCAAACAATTGACATTGGCACTTGACAAGGGGATTCTAAAGGCACCCAATGTGTCTGTAAAAAGTTATGAAGGTTCATTTGTTGTATTGGTAGATGGGCCAAATCCAACAGAGATGCCCGATGTTACAGTAGTGGACGTTCTCAGAAAACCAACACGTTATCGTTGTCAAAGAATTTAGTGTGTTGGCCTTGGGCGGGGTGTTGATATTAGCACTATCTAACTCAGCTTCAGTAGGAAATGTGGTCCCGAACCACACATTTTTCACACCACATGCTAGTGAAAACTAGCGAGACTAAAGTACAAGGGATCTAAGCTAGGCATGTCAATTTAACCAAAGTTGTTTATGCGAGACATGTCGTTTGGGACCATGCTTCCTCCTCCTCCTACTGTAGTACCAGTAGCCGATCGGTCACGCCAATTCCACAAGCATGTTGTTTGAAAACCCAGGTGGTTTGGGGCCACAATGTTACCGATCACGGTCATATCTATCGCATTGTGAGGAACGAAGGGGGAGGTGCCACGTGGAGGTTCGCGCACCCAAACTCATTGCCGCTATCCACACAAATATCCAAGCCCACACTCCAACACATACGTACGTCCATAGCTAGCTAGCTCACTCACTCGCTAGGTGCGGCACCGGGCCTTTGTCGTTCCAACAACACTCATATATGGCGACCCCCAATGGTGTTCTAGATCTCCACACCCAAAAGCTTGCAAGAATCCGCCAACCCAACACATTCGGGGCACATACATTGTACTCGTCGCCATGCCACCTCCACCCCCCCCCCCCCCTCGCCCCGAAACCCTAAAATCCCGGGTCTCAAGCTCTCCCCTAATAATCCCGGACGTCGACCGCTCGATCGACTCCCTCCCTCCGGCCCCACATCGATCCCACCGCAAATCAACCCTAAAATTCCCCTCTCACGGCTCCCAAATGTGCAACCGGGGAAGATCCGATCTAGGGTCTCCTTGGAGTCGACCCGAATTAATAACACCTAACGGGGGCCCTGCAATAAAGAGTGGAGTCTACTCCCCCTTCCATATATATCTCCAGGGCCTACTCTCTTGTGGCCCTCTAGCCCCCCACCGCGCAGTCCACGTGGCGGATCCTGGTTGGTGGAGAGCCGGGCGAAAGCGGCTGGCCTCTTGAGATGGGCTGTGGGCCGTCGGATGAGACGGCCATGGGGCCCCCTATGCATGCTATCCTGAAATCTATTTCAGCGGGGAATAAGCGTCCGTATCCACCAGTCATCTGGTCTTGGCTACGCTTAGGGGGTGTCAGAGCACACAGACTAGTGTTACTGAATTGATGGAGCTGGCCGCCCCCCCCAACCAAACTAGTGGGTGGAACTACAGGTCAACTATATTGTAATAAGATACCCGCTTTCTTTAGCTGATTTGACTTCGGAATTAGCATCGTGTGCATCCAATGTGGTTGGAGTGATTTATTTAGGGTGGGTTAATTTGCAGCAGGCAGTGTGTATTTTTGACGAAAGTTTTTTGGGCAAGTTTTCGACATTTGACATGCAAAAACTTGCACCTCGGGGGAAGAAAAAATTGGGTGTGTCGATTGACACACACGATTTAGAATTTGACATGCAGTGTGGCTTGTGAGGAAACAAAACCACACGTGAATTGACACGTTAGAAAATGAAATGACACGTAGTACTAAGCATGTGACATTGGGGTGACGTTTTAGAAGAAAATGTAGGTGACAGTCGACATTCATTTTTTGTTTTTGAAAATGTCACGTGACACTTTGGATTCGAAGTTGAACATTCAAATGAAATTTGTCAAACATACACACTCATAGCATGGTTCAAGATCAAAAGAGACCCCCCAAAATGAGCGATCCTATTGGTAGAGAGCAAAGCTTTGGAAGCAAGCAGTTCATACCAATGTCCAGGTTTGAGGAATGGAAGATGAAGTGCCGCCATGTTCCTCACTCAAGAAAATACTCCTCGTACTCTGAGAAACCCATCTTCAAGCTTGGGTTCGGAAGTAAGGCCTACTAAGGGGTGTTTTGGACCCCGAGTTTCTTGAGTTGGGGACCCTATTGTAAACCCCACCCTTAGTTGAGATGAATTAATCACAAACATCTGGACGGAAAATTAATTACTATAATAATTTTAGCATGGTCGAATCGGTTGAGAGTTCAACTCCAAGAGTCGGATGTTTAAATAGCCTTGGCTCTAAAATCATGGGATGGCTTTCGCAAGGAATGTCCCTAGGAGTTTTTCACTCCCCTTTCACACCGCAAGGGAATACATGCATGCATTTAAACCACATATAAGAGTGTCTCTAACAATCCTTGTAAAAACAAATCTCTCATTTATTGCATTCCCAACATTTCAACCTTTAACTTACATATGACATGAATCTTGGCCCTAATTTCGCCACTGACACTCATTAAAATTTGAATTGAACTTTGCTCATGAGTAACTTTGTGCATGATAAATAAGGCATAACTCATTTAGTTTAAATCGTGAAATTTTGCAAACAAGTTGTGTGGAATAAGGTAGAAGCACCCAAACTCCGCCAACCATCTAGTTGAAACACATGGTTTTGTCATTAAATTAAGAAATCACCTATTTCAAAATGAATACGACGATATCATTCCAAGAATTTCAAAAATAAACTCATCCGTTGAAAGAGACAAAGTCGATGCTCTGATTTTGGATGAAACATGGGCTTTCTTCTTCAACGTCAGTTGGGTAGACCCAATGCAATCAACGCCCCATAATGCTTGCAAGGTGTAGGTGCATATCCAAGTTCAAATTGCACATATTGGATAGGAAATCCTCAATATAAATCAATCATGAATTCCAAATGAATACTCCCAAAGATCTCCACCTTGACTCTGAACTCAACAATACTAAACTCTCATGCTCTTCATTGGGATTTGCTGATCATGTGCTTCCGTAATTTTTTTCTTTTATGAGCAAGCACTTGCTTATGCTAGCATGCTCAAAACAAAGCACCTCGTATAAAATAAAGTGGTGCTTAAACCAAAACCCCGACCAAAATCAACACCTTCAAATCTTGCATAAAAGCTACATACCAATTATGAAAATGTCCACGGCCATTACATCAAGTGTGCGTGTTAGTTTTGGATCATCTAGTGATAAAAACTTTCTATGTTTCTAAGGTCATTTCAAAGCATAGCCCCTAGCTAGGGTTCTCCAAATCGCCCAAAGTTCCACTAGGACTAGTAGTCTAGACTCGTGTGCCTCGAAAAGATACATGTCTATGTATGGGGAAGCAAGCTTCCTAAGTTCCAACCAGGCTCTGACCCTGGCCTTCCTATTATTCTCTGGCATCCATTTTTAGACACTCTTGCGTGGTGTATTTTTGTGCGCTTTTTTATTCTCGTAGACAATACGATTCTGTGGAAACAAATGGAATGTCCATGAAATTATCGAGTCTAATCAATCATCAGGTCAATCGCCAATATTGGTTGGAAATGAAACTGATAAAGAAAGAAAACAATAAAGGAGAGGTCATTACAACTGCTTTATCTCCTCTTTATTATGCTAAATTGCAAGCTAAGTTAAGTGAAGTTGCTCATCATGCGAGTTAGTGGTATACATCAGCTACTTAATCAGGGAGTATTATATGTATAGGTGACTAGTCTTGTAACAAGTTGCGACAAGGATCCAATACATGAATGTAGAGATTGCCTTGGCCACCCAATAATAACTTATTGTCTCTCATAGCACCTCTAGAAAGGGCCCCGGGCTAAATCACATCTTCATTCGGCTAGGCCCCGTCCCTCCCACGTCTCCTTCACTGTCCGATTTTTCCTGCATGCACCTGCGTACATGGGAACTCTTCCTCGTTGGGAACTTGTGTGACAATACCTGGTCAATTAAGACATACAACGTCCGGTCACTTAAGCCATTAAGTTCCTTTGGCATGTGAAGGAACTCCATCAATTAACTTGGGAATAATGACAGTGATGTCAACTTGAACATTTTTAATTTTGACCAGTTATTATCACACTGGTTTCCAACGGGGAGACGTTCCCACAAAGGTGTGGAATATCGGGCAGTGAAGGAAGCGTGGGAGGGGCAGGGCGGGACGGGGCCCAACCGAATGAAGATGTGATCTAGCCCAAGACTAGCACCTCTTGAAAGAGAGTTCCCCCACGTGTGATTGTTTTTCATTCGTCTTCACCATTGACTTGTCAATTTGTTCCAAAAACAACCCACCGAAACACACACCTATCTATCTATCCCCCGCAACGGTGTTTGGATCCATGTGTTTTTCTTCAGACCCGGGCGTCTTAAGTTAGTAGTGGAGGGTCTAATATCTCCTAACTAGTTGCGGGCTTTTAAGAGCATGACCGAGTCGCGATGTTGAGGTACATCCCTTATGATTGTGCAATCCGGCCCTAGTCGGCGCATGCATGTCTTGAAATCAAAAGCCCTCCCTACCTAGCTAGCTAGCTACGTATGTATGTATGCATGTACTCCGTGCGTAAGAAGTTTTCATTTAATAAATGGGAGCAATTGCGACTATCTTGGTTGTGTTGGGGATGTGGAACCTAGGGGGACAAATAATGGACCGCCCGCTCCAACATCGGACTTTGCCTAGGGTTTCCTCATACCACCTTTTTCAAAAACAAGCGTGGCCCGCAAAGTTAGGCGGTTTGTGAAGAATCGTTCAGCTCCCTGCCTTATATCTTGCATAAACTTTGAAGGCCTTCTAGGACAAAACACCTCGGGTGCCCCAACTATCATCACACCCTTGACTTATAAACAATACGCTAGCTAGCTAAGGTACCTGGGCCTTATGTGGTCACTTGTGTGCAGTTGCAGACATCTATAGTTTTCTAGTGGTATATAATAAGGCCTATAGTTAACATACACTTTTCTTAAAATGAATAACACATACACACACATACACGTGTCACTATGGGATTGGACATGAAAGGAGAACTTTCATAACATTATTCAACTGCATGGTTGTGTTCCCATTCTATATTTAGCATATAACATGGGCCTTACTATCTTACCTTCATGGGAAGAAACTCATGAAATTGGAAGACACTGACGCCGGTACGAACAATGAATAGTGCCGGTATGAACAGGTACGAATATTGTGAATTGCGTCGATGTATTTTAGTGACAGTGCTACTATGAACAGCAGTTTCAGCGAATACTACCGTGATGAGCATCGTTTCATGTGCATAACACCGAGATGAACGAGGATTCCTGTGAATAGCGTCGGGAGTACAACTCCACCCACATTTCCAAGCGTCAGCTTGAATGTGTGGATAGTAAATCGAATAGTCTTACTTTGTTCGGAAACCCATGGAATATAATCGACATTTTCCGGGACCATGAAACCGACCCGCATGGTGGAATGCTATCACGTTCATGATGTGATCCACAATTGCTGTGGAGTTGGAGATGCACACAATATATAGCAAACTCCGCAAGTTATTTGTGAACGGGGACACATAAGATTCCGGGCATATATATATATATATATATACACACACACACACACACTCTTGTATACAGTGTGCGGCATTGGGGGGGCAGCGGAATTCACAGGCAGAATATACAAGGTATAAATTGTACTTGGCCTGCATGAGTGTCTTGGGAGGTTTTGTTATTAGGACACATACTGTAGTATCCCCACGTTCAGACAGAATGCAAGGGATATTCAAGACCAAATCTGCGGATCATTCCGGATACTTACTTCGTTCCCAAGGACCACTGAGATGAGATGATGATTATTGATATTTTAGTTTACCGCTAATTAAGGGATGCATGTCTTGTGGCCCGGACACATGGAGAATGGGTCTTTCCATGATTACTAAGTTAGAGGAAGCAGCAGGGACAACATGCGTGACATGTTTTGGGCACGAATTCGACCTCAATACACGTGCTTGGACACATATCTTTTGTTGTTGTTGTTGTTGGCCCCTCCGTAACATTGCTTAGCACGAAGGTGTTGCTCCAAGTTAGTGCGAGGAGTTTAGAATTACGACGACTTGCTTATGTTGGGGCCACCTTGGCGAAATGAACGGTACTCGTCATGAGTATCGTTCATCTGGCAAGGGCAACACCGCGTGTGGGGGGTGGACGTGGACCAACAAGATGTTACATCGATAAAAATACTTTCTGCCAACGAGTGGGAGGTCGGGGTCTGTTTGGCTATGTTGTTGTCACATGGGGGCCAGTGTCAGTTGTCGCAAGCTGTACTGACAACTTTGGAATCTGACCGACTTGATTCACGGGGCCGTGCTAGACCTTCCACATAGAAGTGGGACCGACATCGCTAGCTTTCGTAATGATGTGTCCCGTACGAAGGCTAGGATTAGATTAGAAGTATGACTAAAACTGTGTCTTTTTAGTGCCGCTTCTTAGGAATTTAACTTGAACATCCTTTGCCCTGGTCAATGTTTTGGTTTTTATAGGGGAATTTGAACCCATTCCCACTTTTGTCATACAATTCTCAGCCAAATATGGCACCCCCCCCCTCTCCACCACGTGCAACTCTACTACTTCTCCTTCCCTCTTCCTATTTAATGTTTCATGGTTGGCACCCACTCCAAAAGCTTGAGCAAATTTTTTTGGGGGGGGGAGGGGCAAAGTGATTTAAAATTATCATTAATAAATAAATAAATAAAAAAAAATCCCCTCCTCTATGATGACATGGTATGTTACTTTCATGAAGTTAGCATGGTTCATACCATGAGAGGGAAAAAAATTTGAAGTTTTATTCTTTTACATGAAGGTTGCCACCCTCACATGGGATTTGACCATTGGAGGTGGTTGGACGGCTTCCTTTTTCTTGATTAGAACATCAAATTCATGAGAGCTTTTCTCATCGATTGGACTTGTGTTACTTGTGATAGGGATGTGTTACTTGTGTTGCCCCACACACCCAATTATTTTCTCATAGACATGTTCAGCAAATTCATCAAGGGCAATAGTAGTGGGGGGGGGTGATGAATACGTATTTTTATGCAAAAGAAACTGCATAAATGTGGGGGCATTCATAAAGAATATCATGGTATGCATGATTATTTATACTTGGGCAAAGAGATATTGAAAAGGGGGGGGGGGATGAAATATAAGTGAAACATGCTCCCATGCCATTGTTGTTATCACAAGGGTCACCTATAGCCACCAACAAAACTACAATTCTCAACATGTTGCCCAAGAACAACCTACCCAAGGTCGAGGATGGGCTCACTCTAGGGCCTACCATGTACCTATTGGGTAGAAGGGCCTTCCAACGTACCCATTATGTTGGACACACATGTGAGTTGGGGACCATTGCTCGTATGGTTTGGAAGTGGGATTCGTGTGAGCCAAGTTCCCTAATAAAGAATAGCCCACATAATTGCAAGCATTCTAAGACCAACAAGGCCACAATGCGCTCCACCTGTGAGATTGTAGCTCCTTGTTCTAGAAACCACACTCTAGAAAATGTAAAGCAATTTGTTGTAGGAGGTTGGAATCCAACAGGAAGAGGATTCCCCATCCTTTGATATCGATTGCATGTGGTGACGTGGTGCTAAATATGCACAACAATGACTAAAGCAGACGTACCACGTGTTCATGTCATGTTGGTCTCCTTCATGAACCTCAAGATGACAAGGTGGCATGTCTAAAGTGGAGAAAGTTTTGTGTCCTGCCAAGCACAATGGGTTTGGTGCGCAATGACAGACAATCTCATGCCACTATGGCAATCCTACACCTTTCCCAATTTTGGGTATGGTACTCTATGTGACCCTTATTCCCAATCACCGTATTGTCGATGCTTATGTGGTCCAAATTTGTGCATGATCGGATTGTTGGGTTGTCTTGGGTGGAATACAAAACCCTCGGTGTATGTGAAACACGAATACTGATACACCCCCTAGATGTGTGAAATACATGTAGAACATGTGTCAAATAGAGGGCCTAAATTAGGCTTCTAAGAGCTTTAGAGATTAAGACTTGTGAGAGTCATGTAAAGATTATGGTAAAATCCTACTTTCTATAGGTTTATGGCTTATTTATCCCCACTTATTTTCACTTGACTAATTCAAAATCATTGATGCTAATTAGAGGGTCAAGTTGGTTTTAAGAAGAAAGTTATGAGCGACAAAGGACGCGACAAATACTAAAAAAAAACCACCCCACGTTGTTTCTTATTTGGGATCCTACAAAGATGGGGCAATCTTTGACCTATGTGGACCCGGTGATAAAACTATAACAACGAAAACGGAGAGCCAATAGCCTCATTGGCCTAGAGCTATCCAAGGAATGTTGTAGGGACTGGCGACCCTTGCAAATTGGCTCAAAGTCCTAGCGCAACCACCACTGCATATTCTAAACCTTGCAAAGTGCTATAGTAATTAGGTTGAGGGAACATGAAAAAGGGGCATCCCACCTATGATTTTTTTTTCTTTATTTAAAAAAATCAAATTTCCTAGTGGATGGGGACATCTCTGAAAGGGGAGGTTGCACGTGTTCAAACATGTTGGTTCCGAAATGAAGTTCAGTGCGCTATAACATGTGCATAATCTTGAGGAGCTTAGTTTTAAGGTTGATCTATATTTTTCAATTACAAGTGTCCATTTTCAAGTCCAATCATAAATGGAGGTTTTAGACTTAAGAAAACTCGTCTTAAAGGGGAGTTCAAACTAGACAATCCCACCCAATTAAAAAACAACCACCCTTGAAACCAAGCTCTCCCAAGATTAGGCATGTGTCAAGGCCCAAAATATAAATTACCCTAACTTACCGACTTTCGTTTTTAAATTGGCATTTTTGAGTGTGTGGGACCTCCACATAAGTAGTACTATGAGTTCCCAAGGCGGCCACAAATCCATGGGCCCCCTTGCAGCCAACACAAATACATAAATTACATGATTGTGGCTTATCTAAGATTCAAGTTTGTGTCCATTTAGAATTTAATTCCCCAACCCCCCCTCCCCCCCTTTGAACATGCCACTGCAACCGCCATTTTCAACAGATTGTTAGAAGGTGCACTTTCAGCCCACATATTCCTTCCACCATAAGTTCCTTTAGACATCATGAGCAAAACTTGACGATTGACACAAGACACTTGGTGCTACATGGTGCATTAATTTCAATGCCGCCCTACATACACTTACTAACACTACATTACTAAGGAACATGGGTCTAGAACACACTTTCCATTTCATACGCGCAGTCATTGCGACATGAATTTGCACCTTTTTAACAAATCCACCTTCAGTTTATATGACGGGTTACTTTTTAAGTTTTCCTTTCAATGTGACGGACAACATCAATAACTACTTGTTTTGTCTTTTTAGTGTGGGTTGCCAATCAAATATACATGTTGCTATATTTTTTTACCAACTGAGTTAAATCATATTCTTCGGTGTGCATACTAACTATGATATTTAGTGTCACTTGGTATTTTATGTTACTATGTCAACATTCTAGATGACACTTCTTATGAATAAGGGAACAAATATTGTCATGGACAATGGATGAGTTCATCCATTGGCCAAAACCCTACCTTCTCCTGGAAATTGAAATTCGTCATCGTGAA
The DNA here is from genome assembly GCA_950295325.1 of Polytrichum commune. Lineage (NCBI taxonomy): Eukaryota > Viridiplantae > Streptophyta > Polytrichopsida > Polytrichales > Polytrichaceae > Polytrichum > Polytrichum commune. Next base: position 34,621,841 of record OX485804.1, read on the forward strand.
TATAGTTCAATCTAGTATGAGCACATGTACATTGAAACTCAAACACAAATGCAAAACGGGTTCAATTACGTGTCACTTACAAGTGCAGAAGCTAACTCGTGTCTCCTACATCACAATGAAATCAAAGCGTGGCTTATATACTACGGGATACAATATTCTTTGCCCATAGGTTTTGGGATACGGTTGAGGGGGTAATGGTCGAGGTGACCTTTCCTTTGATGTGCTAATTTTCTTTTTTGCCTATCCATGTGATAGGCATTTTTCATTTTCGCTCTTCTTTCGATGCACAAAATTACTTTAAAACATTAATGCCTTCCTTTCTGACCCTTTGACTAGAAATCGACCACTTTGATGGTCACCTAGCATCAAAGAATGAAATTGGGATATGTATGTATGTATGTATGTATGTATGTATGAATGAGTGTGAGTGTGTGTATATGTGTGTGTGTGTGTGTATGTAGGTATGTATGCATGCATGAATGGATAAGTGTGAGTGTGTGTGTGTGTGTGTGTGTGTGTGAATGAATGAATGTGAGTGAGTGAGTGTGTGTGTGTGTGTGTGTGTGTGTGTGTGAATGAATGAATGTGAGTGAGAGTGTGTGTGTGTGTGTGTGTGTGTATGTATGTATGTATGAATGAATAAATGAGTGTGAGTGTGTGTGTATGTATGTATGTATGAATGAATGAGTGTGAGTGTGTGTGTGTGTGTATGTGTATGTGTTTATATGTGTATGTATGCATGCATGCATGAATGCATGCATGAATGCATAAGTGTGAGTGTGTGAGTGTGTGTGTGAATTCATGAATGAATACATGAGTGTGTGTGTGTTAATGTGTGTGTATATGTATGTATGTGTATGTGTTTATGTGTGTATGTATGTACATATGTATAGTCTCTAAATTCCTCTAAAATGATGTGTAATTTTTCTGAAGTCTTGAACTTCCACCAGTTATTTCTCAGACTCAATCGGTTCATCTGCAAGTAAGTAGCGGTGCCCCGTTCACTGAGGCGGTCAGCCTGAATGGACGCGGCTGCCACGCCACGAATCTTCAGCCTACAAGGAAGCAGCAGCCGCCTTGTCATGTATTAGGGAGCAATGTTCCTTATGTACACCGGGGATTGGTATATATTGCTCCCTCTGGGCCCTGCCTTCAGTGTGATAGAGGCCTGGCCTGGCCTTGCCTTTGGCATTACGCCTTAGCTCAGGCCACGACAAAAACACACAAGTCACGGTGAGGTTGCCAGTCGAGCCACTCATCGGCCGTTCGGTGGGCGACCAGCCAGCCACTCGCAAGTAAGTACACAAGGATAAGCCCTCGCTGTCCACCAAAGTTGTGCTAGGAAGCACGGGGTCGCCTCTTAGGGTGTGTGGGTGCCATTCGGTTGTTCCCCTTCTTAATCGGACCCTTGTGAGTTTGATGGGTGTGGAGTTTGGTGAGGGTCAAAGCACAAACACCGTATAGACACATGTAGAAAAGAAAAGAAAAGAAAAGATTGGACCATGTGTTCGAAGTTCAATGACTTCTCCCACACTTTGGAATGAACGGAATGGGGAGGACATGTGTGTTCATTTAAGGTACCAACAAAACGTGCACATTTGATAGCCGTACCTAATTAATTCGTGGGGGGATGTGATTGTTCGCAGGTTTTTTGCTAGTGCTTCGTCGTAGGTTGCTCATGTAACGCGAGTCTCGTTGTATGTATTTGATCGTTGGAAGTTTGAGAAGTGTAAACCCAAACCGAATAACACCCACATATCTTGAGGTATGTGGCCCTAAATTGTGAGGTACTTTGAACTCCACATGCAATTTTGGCCATTGGATCAAATTGGGAATGACCTTGTCTAATTAGTGGATGTGAAGTGCAAAGCTCGAGATTTCAAGTTTCAAAAATTGGAGTTGAAGTTATAAGCGTTCAAAGTGTGAAGATTTTACTTCTACGTAAAACTGATCACATAGACTCCCCCATTTGTGTTAATTATTGAACCTAGAATTGTATCTAAGGATTTTAAAATTTTATGTTTTCCGAGCATTCAATTTGTTAAGTAGATGAAATAAGGCCAAGGCCTTGGGAGTTGGAGCGTTCCCACTGGTTGGCAGGGCTAGCACCCAATATAACAGGTTTCTAAAATGATTGTTGGAGTCTAGCAGTGGGCCAATCAAAGGCTAGTTTAAAGAACCTCATTCATGAGCAACCTTGGCTCAATAAACCACCCCTTATGTGAGGATGGACATGTGCATAAGACTTACCTTGGCCCTTGCCCAAGTACTTTCAGACATCAATGTTGTCTCTTCCTGGAACATGATCCCTATGTTGTGTATCCAATTTCCATGGTTACAATGTACAGGAATTGGAACAAAGATCGCAATTGTATGAAAATACATTGGAGAAAGAGGCCTAGTTGCAGGGACCTATGACTCTTTAGATGAGCCAACCAATCGTTGGAACCCACATGTTGCGTGCTTTGTCAAGGCTTCCCATAAGATCCCGTTGCATTTGGCGAGTTGGTAGGATGGCTCTTGACTTAAACTTAAGACTTGCTCTTGGGACTTTGCCATTTACTCTAATGTATAAGTAACACCCCAAGTATGATAAAGTGAAATTTATCCAATTTTTCATTCTCGTAGGTTGGTGAGTACATAGTTCTGAAGAAAAATATCACGTAAGTGGACTAGATGGAGATTAGGTGTTAGTAACTTAATGATGGGTTGAGATCATACTAATGATTCAAAGGCCACAACAACCCTGCCTTCATTTTTATCTAATGATTAACACTAAACACAAGGGTTGATTGGAGTATCAAATCGAATGGATTTGATTTCATGTTATCTTCTAAGGCAGTTGATATATAGGACCATCTCGTTCCCATATTTATTTCATTTGTCCAGCTCAGCCCTATGCCATGGTCATAGGTTTCTTGGTAGGTAATTTATACATATCATGAAGAAATTCTCATATGTAGGGAGATGGTAGTTGGAAATAACGCCACATTATCCAATCTCGATGGGCTTATAACTAAGCACTAGCTTCCCAAGCCTATGAATGGGTTGTTGTGAGTGCATTGCACTCAATGTGGGTTGTGGAATTTCCATGGACAAGTTTTGAGAGTAAAGTGGGATTTATCCGTACGGTTTTGAACCATGAAAGATGAGTTGTGTGAAGAGAAAAAATGAGCATGAATTATCCTTTGGATTTGTAAATTATAACAATTGAAGGAAGGTACGCACAAGAATGTGCCATGTTTTATCCCTTAAGTAAGACCTTTGACCATTCCAATTCATTCAGAGAACAAACAAAATGCTTGTGTGATCCACTAGATGGGGAAACTCAATAGTTGAGCACCTCCACAAGTTCCCATGCCAAATTTTGCAAACCACAATAAGTTGGCCACCTTGCATTTGGAGTCTGCAATATGTCCCATATTTCTATTTATATGTATTCAAAGAATTCATTCAAAATCATTTTGAGCACAAAGGTTGTTTTTACATGAACATTAAAAGAAATTACCTTTACCAACATAAACATCATTGATGGTTATGCAAAGTTGCATTGGCATGGCAAACCATAGATTAGACTCAACATCCTCACATTAGCTTGGCAAAAATAATAACAAAAATATTATCACTTCCCACTTTGACATTTTTTTCCACATTCAATTCATCTTCAAATTGCATGGTTCATGTGTCTATGGGTAGATATCCATGTTGGCTTGATGTTCATATTTATCTTGATTGTTAGAACGAGTTAGTTAGGGTCCATGTAAGGAAGCTCATTCATCAACCCGCAATGGGATTGCTCGGAAAGTTAGGGGCTAATATCAGACTTCGAAGCTTTACTTGAATGCAAAAATACCTTAAAGGTACCTTATAGATCTTCATAATGGGGCCATTCACGGTTGGGGTACTACTTTTGGCCGTCTAACGGAAAACGAACTTTTTTTGATAACTTCACATGCTTGGTATGCTTAGATTTGTATTGTGAAGCATATTTTGGATCATATCTACATTTCATACTCCATATCGAGTACACTGACAAAGTTAATTTAGAAGGAATAGGGTCATCTAAGATATCCTTTTGATTCCTTAAAGGACATTAAGGAGTGATGTCTTAATTGTTCACCTTAGGATCAAGGAATGAAAAGGACAACAAGAATCAATCGAAACGATCCCAAATTTTTTCCTCACACTCATCGTTCAAGTGTGTACCAATAGAACCAAATATGTATTGAATAGCAATTGCCCAACTTTACATGTGGCACCAAACATGTCCAAATATACATATACTCACGGCCACACGTAAAAGGAACGTCTAGTATTAGAATTGGACAAAAAAATTTATATGAATGGACACATGAAACTTTTACCAAGGTACCAAGATACATAACATGAAATAATTGACCACCAATGCACACCTAAATAGCAAAAAAATGCCACTGATGTGGCCTAGGGTTTAGAATTTAGGGTTTAGGGTTTAGGGTGATTATTAAATAATAATAAAAATATTTCTTGATAAAGCTTAGGAACTATCTGCTTATTTATGTAAAATTTATTGATCAAATAATAGTAAATTATGATAAAAACCAAGATCAATGCGACAAAGTCCTTAAGTCCTTTGTCCCAAAAGTAGTACCCCAACCGTGAATGGCCCCTAATGTCATATGGTTGCATAATATTTCTCAGCCAACTCAACCAATTTGTGGGCATGTGTTATCCGGAGGTATTGGTTTTGGACAATGAGCCCGGATGCCAAATCTTCTAGTGATGCCAACGTGATTTTGACGTCAATGTTCACCCGTGTTTATCTAGTATGGCAAGTTGCACATGCCCAAGTTACCCAAGTTGGCTGGTTACATTGGGTCACCATTAGTTAGAGGCCGGGATTTACCCTTGAGTTTATGGGACCCCTTACCCCAGTTGTGACCTGACACAACCTCCCACAAACCTCCCAATAGCCCATGCCCAACACCCCTCCGGTAGGAGACTAGCCTTCTACCTTCCATCAACTCTATCAACCTTCCACTCCAAATGTGGCTCAAAGCCAAATGCCTCTCAATGACGGCTCAATTCTCTAAATAATCCCAATGGGCGATTATCTAATTAATAAGCAATGTTTAGTCTCTACTGACTAAGTGGCTTCTTATGGAAACAATCAAATTCTCCATCCCATGACGTTGTTTTGTGATGGCTTGATAACTCATGGATGCTCTAATTTGTATTACCTTAATTATAACTCGCAAAATATGGTTGTGTTAACTTTTAATCACATGTCATTATTGTGTCTTTTCTATCATAACTTTAGGAAAAAACTAAATTCTTTTCTACACAAGATGGTGATGTGTGACAGCTTAGTTGCTTTGATGGATATTATTTTAGCCTTGAGCAAAAGCAACTTTGCAATGAAATGGATTGTTGTGACTAGTGTTGGAGAATATGAAAAAAGTAATTGATGTCTTTATCTTCCAAGGCACGAACTCCTCTAAGTAATTAATTTCACAAATTGGCTGCATCCTTTGCCTACTTGCCGATGATTCTATTCAATACCTAATCAATATGGAAAATTTACAATGTAATAATCAACACTTACCGCATAGAAAGGGGGGGGGGGGCACATCTTTAACAAGCTTGAGGGGATTGTGCGGGATGGACTTGACGTGGGAGGTCGAATCCTTGGCTTCCACTTGTTCAAATGCCATGGCTTGGTGGTCACGTACTCTCTTGTGATAGGGGTTGCCGCATTGGCATAGTGCGTAACCTATGTCCGTGTTGTATGGTCACCGAACCCGAGTTGGGCGAAGTTACATGTACCCTGGTTATTTCATATTTGGACACACTTTTGTCAACTGGCAAACGTTGGAGGATGTCCAATACCCTCACCTTGGTGAGGGCATGTTGACTAGCATTCTTATTCGTCTTTGTTTGTTTTTCATGTGGCATGTGTTCCCCTTCTTGTAACTACAATTGACCAAGTGTTACATTTGATTATACTTTTTGAATCTAGGCATTCCAAGGTCATGGCCACTCAATGTTCCTCCATCATTGCCAATCACGACCATCCTTGTCGTCACAAACTGGCTTTTGGACCGGCTTAAGAACTACAAGGTACATAATTTGCGAGATGAGTGCACGTGTCAAGGTAAAGGACAAATTGCTTTCCTTGTACTAAACATTTAAGACTTCAACTTGGTTTTCAAATTTGTGTTTGTTTTTACCTTAAAAAAAAAATTAAAAAAAAATTCCCTTTCACTTTGTATCATCTTAAGTCACACCTCCGCACATGGATGACCTAGTGTATTGTGCAAGGCCCGCTAGTGTTAGAACCATGCAAAGATTCATGAATCACTTCGGAAATTTCACTCAAGACTTGGGACTGATTGCACCAAGTGCTTGTAAGTCCCCTAAGGTTTGATGTGCTCAAGGACGGCTTGCATGTAAATTTTTGGGATGGACATATACCATTGTTGGCCACTTAATTGAATAGTCCCATATTGTTTCATTATGCAACTCAACAAATTTGTTGGGGCGGTGTTGAGTAAAGACCACCTTTGTTTGTGCAAGTTACGTGCCCGTGGGGGTGCGGGGGGGGGGGGGGCTATACAAAAGCTTGTTGTACAACCAATCCAACGGGAAAGTCACAAACACATTGTTAGACCAGTTTCAACTAATGAAAACCAAATACTAAGGTGACATGTTTTGGTGATGTTGTATAAATTTTACTAATTGCCCTCTATGTTGGTCGTGTCAAACACACACTCCATGTTGAGGTCATGTACTAGGACATATATGGGATGAGGTCTTCCTACTGCATTCTAAATGCATTCTAACAATTGTATGACACCCCAACCCCCTTGGAGGTGAACATGCCAACGATCATTGAACAGTTGGTTACCAACATTCTAAAGTACATTAGTTCCTGGGGGCCATTATTTTGATGCTTGACTTATAAACACAAGATGCATGCTTTAAATCATTCAAGTATGTTGTACATTGACATCTATGCACACTATAATCTTGACCATTTGCTTTGTACTCTAAATGAGATAATGAGAGACCAATCATTGAATGTAGGTGAAGGTTTCTATATAGAAAGGTGAAATAGTATAGATAATTTCTTGAGGTAACGTAACCTTTTGGGCCATATTTTGAATATTTTAATTGTAAATGTGTATTTCTAATATATGATTTGCCTTCACAATATATCATTCGTGGTGAAGGAGTTTGGGTCATATGTGCCACATTGCTTTGATCAGTTTGCCCCCTACATTCATGTATAATTGGCAAATGCAAGCCGATGTTGAAGAGGTTGCCAAAGTCCGTTAGTATTGGTAACCTAAAAAATGAAGTGGTTTAATGCAATCATCGGGAGGCCAAAGAATTATACATGGCTCAAGGAGATAATAGGGGGAGTCTATCGGCATACATCATGGGGTAAGCCAATTATTATGCTTATTGTGTTTGGATAATGACATCCCTCTTGCCATATGCCGAAACCTTTAGCTCTCCTTCAATTTTTCTTTTTGATATTAATCTCATTCTAAAAAGAAGAATTTAAGAAACATAAGTGTTATTAGTCACATGTTGATCATGGTGGAAGTGGTATGTGATAGGTTTTTTGTGGTAATTGTGTAAAGTGTTATATGTGAAGTTATAATTTCTAAGCGTTTAGTGCTAGGTACTAAGGGCCACTTCACACACGAGCCAATAGTCCATGACCATGAAATTGTGAGAGCCCAAAAGAAGTGTCCAAAGGTTGTCCCAAGACACTCCAAAATGATGTAGTGTGGTCATGGACCCTCAAGTGTAGTGTGAAGTCACATGGGACCAGGCCCTCAACCAAATGCTATTTCAATGAATTTCTATTCATGCAAGGTCCTCACACATGATAAAATAGAATAAACCAACACTTGTGAGCGTTCGGAGTGTCATGGTCTCCCGATTTTGTATTAGACCTACCTCCAAGAGGTGGTTTTCAAAAATAATCCAAGTGATCATGAAACATGCTCCATTCGATACCATGTAGGAATCCATGTAGACTTTACATCCATCTTGCATTCGCATACTCCATTGGTCCCTAAGTGTAGTGTGAAGCGAACTTGGACCGGCTCTACCTTTTCCACCAATAAGAGTGCTTGAAGTTCAATGGTCACGGGCCCGCAGTCTCGTGTGTGAAGGGGTCTTAAGCAGTATCTTATACTGTTTATACCCCCTTTCACACTTGACCCTAACTAAAAGTCGTCATAGTAGTAAAAAGTTGTGAACCCATTATGCCACATTGTGTGTTCACACATCAGTCAATGAAAACATGATTCGGGCCACATAGGCTCTGGACCTATCTACAGAGTGTTTTTACCTTGATTTGGTTTTGTGTTAGGCCTACCTCCAAGAGATGGTTTTTGGAAACAACCCAAGTGACCATCAAGCATGATCCATTCGATGCCATGTAGAAATCCATGTAGACTCCACATCCATCTTGCATTCACATGTATACTCCGTTGGTCCCTCAAGCGTATTGTGAAGCGGCGAACTTGGACACCGGCTCCGCCTTTCCCACCAACGAGAGTGCTTCAAGTGTAATGGTCACGGCCTCTCGGTCTCGTGTGTGAAGTGGCCCTCACACAATCCTTGGAGCATGTTGTTGCGTCCCTGATGAGTGCAAAGGGTGTGAGTGCCAATTCAGAACCACATCAGCCTGTGAACCTTGGAAGCAGCTGAAGTTGCAGGTGAAGATCCAGACATTGTTTGTGAATTTCAAGTCTGGTTTCTCGTTACCTTGGCATCTCTGCCTGCATTCGCCTTGCTTTTCGCTGTTCTTGTGCATCCATGGTGCAGTGTCCGGGGAGTTTTGTTGGGCTTCATCGGGTCGAGATCCTAGTGTCGCCGAGTCCAACCGGTTACAATTATTGTTGACATCTATCGGTTTTCCTTTATTAACGACAGGCCGCACATTATTCTCTAGAGTGAACACTGGGTTTCCTGCAATCTGGAACCTCAACCGGTTATTTCTCGAACTCAACCGATAATTAAGTCTGCAACTACCGGTCGATTCTCCCCATTCATTGCCCTGGTGGCCTGGAAGACTACAACATTGTTCAGCCTCCTCCAGATTGTGTCTGCAACGCAAAGGAAACGAACTTACAAACCTCAAAATGGGAAGTTATGAAAATGGCAGCTTTGACACTCCAGATTACATCAGTTTCAGCATGCACTCGAAGCTTTGCTCAACTCAACAACAAACAAAATAGCGGCCTGTTTGGCACCGCTTCCATGTAATGGTGGGCATCACAATGCGCTTTTCTCTCCTGCTTTTCTGCTCATCGCACACGAAGAATCTGGAGTCTAGTTAGTTAAGAGCGTCAGCTTCGGATGTAAGGGGGAGAGTGCTGCTGCTGACTGCCAGCTCGGATGACACCTTGGGTCGGCACTATTTAGGTGTTGGGGTGGGAGACCTCCCTAAATCCCATCCCATTCTAGCCCAATCAACCATGAGTTACTCAAGTGTGAAGGGGCATTATGTATTTTGAAAGATGGCGGAGTTGGACCCCATGGACTTGACAAACAAGAGTTCCTTTCATAATATATATGGCTTACGAAGACCAACTTCCAGTTTTAGATTGAGGAATGGTTTATACCATGGACCATGAAGTCGGACCGTGGAAGATGGCCTTTTTTCATGGTCCGACTTGATGGTTCAGCTTCTATGGCATGATTTCATAAAAATTTGATTTACAGAGAGTTTTTGGGCCCCTCACTAGGTGTAAAGCGAATGTGGACCAAGAGGAATGACCATGCATCAAAAAGTGAATGTGCTGATTTTTTAATATATGCCCAAGAACGGCAGTTTTGAAAATATTTTTGTAAAAGAAGAAAAAATAAATAAAATACCATCCTCTTGTCTTCTCTTGTCTTCATCTTCTCTTCTTCCAAAAAAAATTTATTATAAATTTATTATAACAAATTTTCTCTGCCATGGGCTCTGCCTTTTTCTACCATAGCACTTCTTTTGCCTCTCCCACCGCAAAACCCGTTGGACCATGTCAGTGGATAATGTCGGCCTTGAAAGATGTCTTTTGGGGACCTCGAACTCCATGATCACTCTAATCATTTTTTTCCTTGGTGTAAACAAAAGTGGTCCCGGAACGAGTTTAACAACCAATTACAGATTTCACACAACCTTGGAATGACTTCATGGTCTAAAGTGTAAAGAACCCCTTACCATTGCCTTTTCTTACAAGTTTCTTATTTAGTGGGGTTCATTTAAAGTCCTTTCTAAACTATGTTTATGTCATGCACTTTCTAGATTAACCCATGTGTTTGGTTTACAAGAATGTAGAAGCTCAAATTGAGAATGCATGTTGGCATGCCGATGAAGGTGATTTCGAGACCATTGTTTCTTGTAATGGGGGTGCACCACGCTTAGAGCATCCTCAGTCGGTCTAGGTAAAGCTCACTGCAAACCAAGACCTATCTTGCTTAAAATTGCTCAAAATTTAGAGGGAGTGCACCAAATCTGCTTAAAAATGGACAGATCCTCCCACACTCCCTCTAAATGTCAAAAATTTGGAGGGAGTGTGGGAGGATCTTTCCATTTTAAAGCAAGATCTGGTGCACTCCCTCTAAATTTTGAAAATGTGGTGTTTTCAATGAGGGATTTCACCTACGTCAAATTTTTACAATTCTTTTTTCTTGAGAAATATCTCACGTTTATTTAGGTGTGCTTTTAATGATGGTAATTTCAGTTTTTAATTTTAGGTCAGTCAAAAGATAGGTCTTGGTTTGCAGTGAGCTTTACCTAGACCGACTGAGGATGCTCTAACAAAGCCCCAACAAAACCGTCAAGATGTCGGCTTGAATTTGGGGAAGTTGAGTCACCAATCATTATTCAACAAAACTTCCATAATTGGGCCTTTGAACATGGAAAAGGAGGCTACCCTATATCCCCTTCCCCATCCATGTCTAGAGTTAGGACACGATGTGATATTTTGATCATTGACCAATTTAACATTGTTTGTTTATTTATTTTACAAGACCAAAACTAACGCATATTAGGGGAACTACCCAAAGCGCATTGGATGCCAATGCTACTAAACAAGTAGTTAGATGGATGTTTAAGTGACCTCCGTTGGCATTGACATTAGAGAGGCCCGATGCCATGGCAAGTGGCTCAGGGGGTGGCAAGGTCGTGTCTATGGTACTAGAGGGAGGGGCTATGGAAACCATGGCCACAAACTTACTATGCATGTGGAGGAGTTGATTCACTTGTTTTCACCTTTATGTCTTATTGTTGTTTAGCATGTAGCTTTACACACATGTCATTTGTGATATGTAAGGGGTAGAACATCAAGTTTATGAACCAATTATCTACCTTTACATGTGTCAATTAGTACATGTCTTATATTCTGACAATTTCAAGTTTCACTTGATGTTATCAATTAATATTTGATTTCATGCCAAGAATGGATGCCAATTTCGACTTTGTACATGGCAACAATGTTGAGAATCATAAAATATAATAAAGTCAACAAGGTTAAATTAAATTATGATAACACACAACAAATCATGAAAGTAGCAATCCACATGTATGTTGTGTAGAAATATATTTTAAAAAATAGAATGTCGCATCATAGGGCAGGAACATAGACACGTTAATGGGACCTAGACTTTCATATTGGTGATGAACCGGACACCATATCTTGGTGGTGGACTGGACACCGGTCACACATGAAGGAAACATGCAACCTAAGGGGCTCTAAGGGAATGCCCACGCCAGAAAATGAAACAAAGGGATTCAAACTTTACAAGAGAGGGATGTGAAGGTCATTTGACAAGGGGACAAGGTATTTGTCTGGAATGGATAATCATGTCACTGTCACAAAGGACTTCATCAAATCAACGAGCATGTGATGCACGGATGTGCTCCTTGCTAATTACTCCATTGCTAACTAGATGCCTATGGCCATGGAAGGGAGCTCTAGACTTATCTAGAGTTATGTTTCATAGCCACGTCTTCCTCTTTTATTTACTTTTCAAGGGAGTTTATGCTAATGAACTTGATTTGATTACTCAAGGGTTATGTTTCAATGAATTCATAGTTTGCTCTCCCATAATCTCCACATATGTTTATAATTGTAAACTTGAATATTCGTATCTATTAATTATAACCTTTCACATTTAACTAAGACTATCAATTAGTTTGATGATATATTATTGACCTTTCATATCTTCCATACCATGTTGACCTTTCAAACATGTCCTCTTACATCTATTGCAAGAAGAATTATATTCCGTATGAAATCGTACCATATTGTACATGAGATTTTTCTTCGACAACACTCTAGATAAATCTAGAGTATTAGGCGACTCAAGGAGGCTAAAAAATCAACTACGTGTACATGGTGCTAGCACGGGCACCCATGGATAGTCCTATGTTGCCTACATGGAACTCACGATTGGATGACATCTATTGGAGAATTGCTTCTTTGGTCCCACCAATCTGAAGCAACCTCCAAATGCCTACATCACGGATTAAATGCACCATGTATTCACAATAAAACAACGTGTCAAGAGATTGCGGCCATACTCTAGTTTATTGGAAGGTCAAGTAAAAAAACAATCTATAACATTCATAAGAACACCACATTACCCTTGGTAGTCCCTTGAATAATATAAACAAAATAAATAATTTCATTTTATTCTTTTACCTAAGACTAACTTTAAGAGCATGGGATAGTGTGACTCACCCTCAATAGTGTCGGTGGAGAAAAACATGGAATGTAGGGTTAAAAAGAGCTCTTGCCTTAAACACCTACCCCCCCCCCCCCCCGCTCATGTATAGATAATGGCACTACGTGGCCCAAGTCACATCACTTCCGTTCGCAAGGGCACATGAACGTAAGTGTCATGCTCAACATGAAGCCTACGATGACCTCTCCCTCGGGGGGGGGGGCAGTGTGTTAAAAAGTTAAGGATATAGGTGCGAACAACCACTATTTTATAGGGGGTATTACTTTCAATTCTTTTTTTTTTCACATGCTATCATTATGTAAATTTCTACTTTGGGTTAATAGAAAAATGGCTTGCATTACTTATAATTCCAAATTACCTATTATTCCATACCCTATAGTACTTTAAAAGATGTCCAGTGACATTTTTGATACCCTATATTACTCTTAAGTTCATTTATAATTTTTTGCCCCCATGTTTTTGAAATACCCTATCATTTGTTCACACGTATATTGCTACTCCAACCAATGACTACCCCCCCCCCCCCCGAGACCTCTCCTAACAATATGGGCTCTCACTACCGAACTTTATTTCCTAGACTACATGTTATGAGTGTGTGTGAGGGGGAGATAGAACTTGGGGCCTGGCCACATAGGGACCATCTTTCTCCAAACTTTGGTGAATACGGAAGGACCGTATAGGGCATGGATTGTGAATCCACAATGGAGGGTGACTCTAACAAGAAAATAGATGTAGCTTCACAAATGAGCATGCGATTAAGACGATAGAGTAAATGGGAACGTGGATGTAAATTGGGGTCAACTCAAAAACATTGTTTGTGGAGGGACTACGAACTTCACACCTCGGGGGGGCAGTGTCTTAAAAAGTTAAGGATATAGGTGCGAACAACCACTATTTTATAGGGGGGTATTACTTTCAATTCTCTTCTTTTTCACATGCTATCATTATGTAAATTTCTACTTTGGGTTAATAGAAAAATAGCTTGCATTTCTTATAATTCCAAATTACCTATTATTCCATACCCCATAGTACTTTAAAGATGTCCAGTGCCATTTTTGATACCCTATATTACTCTTAAGTCCATTTATAATTTTTAGCCCCCATGTTTTTAAAATACCCTATCATTTGTTCGCACGTATATTGCTACTCCAACCAATGACTACCCCCCCCCCCCCCCCGAGCTTCACACACAAGCATGGAATTGGTATTGATGGAAGATTTGGGAGCCATGGCGGCAAGGAGAACATGACAAAATCAATTGCTAATCCTTGGTGTCATGAAAGTTATGGTTGTGTAAATATGGTCAAGAACATGTTTGTGTGGGATCCCTAGCTCCATCTGCTTCATAGAAGACCAAGGTGAGTATATGGTAAAAACAATTTATAAACACCCCTATCAAATCAAAGCCAAAATGGCAAACACAAGATGTAGTGTATTTTTGATACGTGGCACTAAGGCATACTGTACGAAAGTGAAGGTTGTTGTAAGGTAGGTAAGGCACCATAAGGCTAAGAGTAAAGATAATTGTCTAAGGTTGTGTATTGTGTGACATGTTAGGAAAATTGACATGTTAGATGTGAATGAAGACTAGATAAAAGTCAATGTATGGAGATTGTTACAAATACCCACCGCATATTATGCTTGCAAACTAATTTGAGTATGACTATGTTAATCAAAGAACATTGATAAGTGTTCACACGTTAGACTATTCTTGTTGATTACTAGTGCAAAACATGTTGGTGGGTTGCATAACTGGGTGTTAGCAACATCTACTATACATGGAAGAGTGATACTTTTTGTTTACAACCATGAGACGGTTCGGACCATGGAAGAAAGCCCCGCCCTTCATGTGTAGTAGTAAAATACGTAAAACAGACTTAGTCTAACTCCCATCACGTTACTCAGCTTCAACTCTCATTATGTGGACCCTTAAAATATAAAAATAAGATGCTTGAAAAGTTGTGCAAGGAGACTCAAACTCGTATTTGGCTCCCAACATCCCACTTTTATATGTTGAGGACCATGTCATTGAGTAATCTTATGCCCGCTTGACAAAAGTTGAGTAAGGGCCACTTCACAGACAAGACTGAGAGCCCGTGACCATTACACTTCAAACACTCTCATTGGTGGAAAAGGTGGAGCTAGTCCAAGTTCGCTTTACACTACGCTTTAGGGACCAACGGAGTATGTGAATGCAAGATGGATGTAATGTCTACATGGATTCCTACATGGTATCGAATGGATCATGTTTCATGGCAAGTTGCAGGGCATAAAATTGACACCCTGGGGGTGTATTTTGCTTCCTAGAGTGTCCTAGGACACCCAAATCTCAAACAGGGTGTCCCCGAGGACACCCAAAAATCCTACAAGGGTGTCCTTTTTACACCCAAAAAAAATTCAGGGTGTCCCCTGTACTTGTAGGGCCTATCAACGTATATGTTTGACAAAGTTTTTGCAAGTTTTTCTTTTTTGACACGCAAAAACTTGCACAAAAAAAAATGCACGTCAATTGACACGTACCGTGACTTGTGAAGAAAAAAATCACACGTCAATTGACACACTAGAAATTGAAATGACATGTATTACTTGAGTACTGTAAAGTGCAGCTCAAGTATCCGGAAAACATAACCCATAACAGTAGGAGAACTTCCTACACTCACTCACATACTTAAGTTCAACTTTGCTCTTGCAATTTCCTTTGTAACCGGGAGCTAGGACGGTGAATGGAGAGCGAGACTAACTAGGAACATGGCGAGGCAAATGTTTCTATCACCGTGGTGCCTCCACATCCTCCACTCAATATGAGTTTTTTCTTGCTTCCAACCAATGTGAGTTTTTCTTGCTTTTCAACCAAAAATGTTTTGAGCAATTCCCTTTCAATCACATGCTTTTAGCCCTATCTGTTTTTCAACAGACTTAACACTTCTTCATCGAAATGCTCGTTTATGGCTTCAGAGTTTCATTGACCACTTCTGCACTAATGGAGGGAATCTTTTTGATGAGCGTGGTTTAAAATCAGAGCTTTGAGGTTTTTTGGATACACTTCATATTTCATGTGGTGGTCTTAAAATGCACCAAGCTTGGATGGTTTATTCTTCCAATTTGGACTATGTTGGAAGATATCCTCATATGACAAAGTTGTGGCAAGCTGTTCTTGTAATTCCTGCTAGTACAACTTCTTGTGAGAGAGGATTTTCTACTCAAAATCATATTAAATCTACTTTACGGTGTAGTTTGGTATTAGAGACTTTGGAAGCACAAATGAGAGTTGCAATGGCAAAAATCCCCATAGAGGCCATTGACTTTGAACAAGTATGGGTAAAGTGGTGTGCTATGAAAGGCCGCTGCTTGTAGGTTTGATTTGCATTGCAATTTATGATATGTAGTGATTTTTTTAATTTTTAATTGAAAATTTGAAATGATATTATGTATTTTTCAAAATTGTACCTATTTTGACAAAAAGAAATTTTCAAGAGAAATTTATGAGGACACCCAAAAATTGGAGCAGGGTGTCCCCTAGAAATTTGGCTAGGGTGTCAAATTTATGGCCTGGCAAGTTGGATTATTTTCAAAAACCACCTCTTGGAGGTAGGCCTACCACAAGACCAGGAGATCACAACACTTCAAACACTCACAACCGTTGATTTATTCCACTTAATCATGTGTGAGGACCCGCATGATTAGAAATTCATTGAAATGACATTTGGTTGAGGGCACGGTCACATATGACTTCACACTACACTTGAGAGTCCATGACCACACTACATGAGTTTGGAGGTGTGTTGGGATGGCCTTTGGATACTTTCTTTTGGGCTCTCACAATTTCATGGTCACGGCTCTTGGCTTGTGTGTGATGTGGCCCTAACTTTAGCTCTAAGTCTGGCAACTTCTAGGTACTAAACTCTTGCATGTTAGGAGAATCACATGCCCTTTTTTCTCACCCATGAGTATTCCTTTTGCCATCCACTTAATTAGTCACGTTCTTAAATCTTTAAGTACATGTGGCTAATAGTCACTAGGCCTCACCTATCAAGACCAAAAAGGATGGAGTTGACTCTTGGCATGTCACCATTTGACTTTGTTAAGTATTATCTTGGAAGCACCACACATGATGTATTATGTGATCACTTAGGCATGTAACTTTAGGGGGGAAATGCAGGCGAGATGGAATTATCGCATATGAGTGATTTCTAATTCATGGATGGAGGGAAATTGCGAATGCAAAGGTATCTCTCGTTCATCCAACATAAAAGTCCTGAAACAATATGCATTTCAAAGTTTAAAAAAAAAGTTCGTTTGACACATCAAAATTGGCTTTAAAGACCCCAAAATAGTAATAACATGTTCACTATACAGTAGGTTTGTTGTTTATTCATCAAGATTTGAGTTCACTTGACTACCATAGTTTGATAGTCAATCCAACACAAAATAAATTCTAAAAATCAAGGTTGAATTATTTTGACTATGATAGATACAATTTGTTGGAACAGCTTTAATTTACCTCATATTTTCCTGGAATATGGTAAATTATCACTCTACACAAACTTATGTAGGGTTGATAATCCACTATAGGGTATTATATAAGGGAGGGGTCTGCATTATATTCCAAGTCGTCCTCAGTCAACACAACAAAGAATATGGGTTCACATGAAATTGCAAGAGTGTGTACTAAGAACTTGGTCTATGCCCTTATTAAATGTTGGGCCTCAACTTCACATAGAAGATGCGCTTATTTGGAATTGTCCAACTCAAGAAAGTTGGTACATGAAACAAATTACAATCTTTAATAATAACTTTGTGATTTGAAAATTTTGTGCAAAATATATGAATTCAGCAAACATTTTCAAGATGTGAGGAGGTTTGAAGAGCAAATGTTTTATGAACAAGTTTATGGAGCTTGATTGTGCTAAGAGGAATTTTTTTTGGAGTTGTGTCAAACTAAGAAGACGTAGACAATCAAACATAGTAGCACCTCCAACAACAACAAGTGAAATGTGAAGTTGTTTTACAAAAGATATGGACAAATACATACAAGAGGACTACCGGGGCTTCATCTCTCACATTTACATATCCCACATGGACTATGGACACCTCATGGGGAGAATTTGTACACTAAAACGTGTTGTTTATGTAATGTGCAATGTGAACTAGATGGAATTGTGAGCATGCCATAGGAAAAGCGTCAAAATAATTAAACATTATTATTGTAAAGTGTTGGACCAACTTTGGCAGTTTAAATAATTATCCAGGACATATGTGTCGGACTGACCATCAAGCTACGATAATTCAAGGTCTTTGATCACAATGTAGGGTGTACATTGTTAATAGTAGAGATCCATGGTCCTACAATAGTATTATACATTGCCAGGGAGTAAATCGTGAGTGGTATGGAACGCGTAGATATTCACGACACCTATCGAGGGGGAGGGTGAAATCCTCGATTACTATGTAAAGTCCATATGTTATTAGTTGTAGATATAATAACTCCTAAATCAAGGTCTGATATCCCAAAATAGTCTCAAATAGAGATTTAGAGTATCATTAACTATCACTAATATAAATATCAAAATATGTTGTATTGTTTTTCAATATCAATATATATAGAGAGAGAATGATATAGTCACTAAGCTAGTGTTTGGCGTTGGCCATCACTAGTTTATCATTATAGATGAAGGGCCGTACTTTTTGTTTGTGATCGGAAGACAGTTATGGTTGCAAACTAATTAAATTTTGAATATTTAAAAAAAACAAAAGAATTGCCCCTCTCATGCAACAGTGATTGACATTTACCCATATATAAAATTTTACTAAAAGTAATTTTTCTGACCACTAAGTTATATCATACTTTTTGTTGTGCATACTAACTACTCATGTTATTTGGTAGAAAATGATACCTAATGAAATGTTATAGCAATGTGAAACTCCAAATGGTAACCCACACTAATTAGACAAAACATTGCAACCCTTAATGTAGAGGATCTTGGAAACCAATACCCCACACAAAAGCAACACCTATAAACACCTCCTAGTCACCAACACTCTACTACCTTGAACCCTTTCCCATGGAAAAGGAGTGCCCAGGCCTAGGGAGTGACGGGTTTAGGTGCCCTTAGTGGCGCCACTGCATACAGGCCGCCACTACATCCATACATGGTATGTAACGGGCTACACTTTATCTCAAGTCGGTTCAAACCGGGTTAGGGTGGCTTGTCAATGCTTATTCTAGCCATTCTATTCACATAAGGGGTGGGGAGATGATTCAAGTTCACAAAGCCTAGGAGGTAGGCCCACAAAGCCAAGGGGGTCGGTTTTGGGCAACAAAGGGGGTTGGTGCCTGGGATGCAAAGGGACGGTTCTACGACCGAACTGGCTGGGATTATGGAGGTGGCCGTGTTGGGCTAGCTTTGATGTAGCTTGGGCTAGTACCCAACTATGTTGTGTTGGTTCTAGGCAATGAAGGTAGGGGGTCCTCGTCATATGCAAGATCATTGTACGCATGGCCTAGGGATCGGTTTAAGGAAGCTACTGTAGTGGTTTTGACTTTGGATATTCATCGAATATTCAATTGAGGCTTCTTCTTCCTCTTCTTCTTCTTACTCATGTTTAGCCCAAAGGCTAATATGATTATATTTTTTTATGTCAACCACATAGCCCTATGTATGTGCAATAGCTTAAAGGTTCCATGTAGGCCGCTCACCCACTAGATGCTAGATAACAGTGGGTTGGAGGTGTTCATATGTAGTTAAGCACAAGCCACCATCCAACCACATTTTGGTGGTACACTAGAATGTGGAGGGCCGTGGACACATGTTGCTAGACTTCCATGCGTCCAGTAAAGAATCTTTAACCTACAAGTGTTAGTCACCAAAAGATAAAGACCGGTTGAAGAGTAAAAGAAACTTATGTCATTCTACAACTCCATCCCTTATGACCATGAGAAGGAGGTTAGTAGGTGGGCTCGGATTCGAGAAGATGGAAGTAGCTACTTAACACATACTCCGGGGGGAGTATGAACTTCCCCACCGAATTCCCTCCACATTTGAGCATGTTTGTCCTTAATCACACTAGAATCTTACGGGTGAGCGGTCTACATGGAAACGTACCCTAAAGCACCCTCTACATTGGCATCTAGTGGAGAAGGGCCTTTAGTTCCATGTGTTACATGTGGGGCGATGTGACAATCCCGATTTTGAGTCTATAGATTATCTTTAGGGGAGAACTATGGCATGATCTAATTCCAAGGGTATTGGCCTTGTAGTTTGGCCCACCACAGTGACCATGTTGTGGGACCAATACATAACTGACACTTGGTAGCAACATAAGTGATACATGGCACACTACATGTTGGTGACCATTGATGACTATTCAAGAAGCTTGTGAAATCCTCAAATTTTTGGCCCATTCGCTCATACTTTGGACTCTAGAGTGAGGGTCAAACTCCAGTCGTTCAATCCACATTTTTGTGATTTTGTTTGAAACTAACAAGTTCATGAATACAATCTCAACGCATAAATTAGCCAACATATTTGAATGGGCCATATGTGATAAATTTGTATACCCAATTAGGTGGATAGTGAGTATAATACTAGTAGAAACATGGTACCAAACAACATGGTTGTGGACAATTACTTTGTTAGATTGACATGCTTAATGAAATGAAATTGATCTAAAAATCTAAGATGTCAAGAACTCAAGGGATCAAATTGCACTCCTCGTAGATTGCTTGTGCCAATTTTACAAGCACGTTGTTTGAGACCTTATGGTTTACAGCCGATATGTTTTCTAAGACAAATGTACCTAATTTGGTTACTTATCTTCATTGGACACTACATGTGAGTGGTACGTGATTTGGTGTGATTCCAAAAACGGAAGTCCAAAAAGCCTGTGTTTACAAAGATTGGATTCCATGCTCAAAAATAAGATAATCATTATGAGTTCAATAGTCAACATAATTGGGGGTGGGGGAGGGGTCTATATGAGCATTTAATGAGCACAAAATATCTACCTCTATAATGAATAAGAAATTCATCTGAGCTCCAAAAATCACAAGGATAAGTTGCTTACAACCTCGACTTGGATTTGCTAACCATCGTACCGTAGTACCATAGCTGGTTCGTTAAAAAATAATTCTAAAAATAAAAAACGTAAAAATTATGAAATTATGAAGACAAAAAAAAGAAAAGAAAATTAATTAATTTTTGCAATCTTTTGGTGTTTCTAAGCCATTTAAGGTCATTTTTACTGATTTTTTTGCTAAAAATGAAAATTGAGAAATTCAGTTTTTTGAGAGGCGAACCTTATTTTTTCAAAATAAATAAATATTCGTTCGCCAGGGGACGAACCAGCTATTGTGTTACGGTACTACAATCATGCCTCTTTAATACCACACTTGATAATATGTCAACCTCGATATAATGACACACGTTTTGTACACCAAACTTTCTAGTTAAACTCTACCTCCAAAATACGACAATGACATTGTTAATATGACATCCTTAGACCCCCAAAAACGTCGTATCATAGAGGTAGTAAATGCATATATGACGGCTCCCACACATGTATAAGTGCAAAATTGATATTAATACTATGTAACTTTCACATATGAAATGTGGATCAAAGATTTTTTAATGTAAATTTATGTTAAAACATGGGAACTAAGGGAGCTAGGTTCTCTATGTCAAAACCTAATCAAGATATTCATCAGCTTCTAACTCTTGTGCAGTAGTTCTTCACGTAAACCCTAAACCAAGGCGCACAATTTGTTTTCAAGTATTTTGAACTCAATATTTACCAAGTTGCTTTGATTTGCATATTGTTTGAAAGCTTTAGAAATTCCACTTCTTTTGGTGGTAGTTTTGTCCATTGCAGCTTGGACAAGATGAGATGCCATTTGAGGACTATCTAGTAACGAACGGTGAAGACATCATTGAAGCTAAATATTGCATGTCAGAGTTGGTTGATATGGCGTTGGGACGGAGACTAGAACCACCTATTTTTTACCTTAATGCAAAGCCTTTGGACTCTTTAGATGTTGATGAGAGACCACAACCAATTACGAAATTGGCGGATACTCAACATCACGCTCAATTGTTAGCTATAGTTTTTTATGACAACTCATTGAAGTTTACTTTTGCATACATAATGAAACTACACACCATAACGAAGAAGCTCAATAAGATGCATGTTAATAATTTAAAGTGGCAACATCAATGGACTATTGATTCCATCTTCAAATCCACATAAACTTGCATGTTTCTAAAGACATTCGAAAGAATATTTGTTCCACATATGCAGCAAAATATATGATGTGTGCGTTTCATGAAATACCTTGTTATTATGACAAAGAGGTCCAATTGTCATATTATCAAATATGTGACACCTCGATAGTACGACGGTTTTCTTGTTTCCCAAAGGTGTCATATTAAAGAGGCAAGAGTGTAGTTGCGTGTTTCCGTGTACTAGGGGAAGTTGCTAGTCAAGAAAAGTAACC
The DNA here is from genome assembly GCA_950295325.1 of Polytrichum commune. Taxonomy (NCBI): domain Eukaryota; kingdom Viridiplantae; phylum Streptophyta; class Polytrichopsida; order Polytrichales; family Polytrichaceae; genus Polytrichum; species Polytrichum commune. The sequence continues at coordinate 34,644,069 of OX485804.1, forward strand.
ATTTAAGACCCATCTACCTTAGTGCTACATAAGTAAAGTGTGGCTAGATGGCAAAGCCAAATATCTATACAAGGGATTATCATTTCCTGTGCACCCAAGATCTGGCTCAGAAAATAAAACCCTCTGACACTGCCTAAATTCTGTTGTTGGAACTCGGACAAAGGTTTGGACCCGTGCTCCTTTTTGACGAATCTTTCATGAAAACGAAGATCAAATCATATCTTTTCCAAAATGGATGTAGAGAAGTTTGAGCTTCTTACGATTTAGTCCAAACTAAGAACTCTATGATTTCTCATGTTGTCCTCTAACACAAATATTGGCCTCCCAATCCATATTCTCCGCCTCTGTCCCACATCAAAGCATCCAAAGTGTCCAACTTCAATGAAGCCTTGCCCCTACTGGTTGGTCCTAAACACCCATCTCACACGGAACTATAACTGTGACTTGGACGTGATTCACATTTACTCCTTTAAGGATCATGTAAATTACTTTTCTACACACATATTAACTCTCATCATTATGGTTCGCGATGGTGGCAATTAGTGCTAGTCGGCATATAATTTGATTGTGGGGTGCAAGTGCATAAGTCACAAACCTTTTTAGCCAACCTCTTTAGGAATCGTCTTGTTGATTGTTTTCAAACCCTCAAAACTTGCATCAAATTATAACTGACCTCAACAATTGCTAATCCGTAAAATTATTTAGCATTTGTTGATCTATAACATTAGTTATATTATGTAGGTGGTACTGTCATTGAGACTTGCTATTGCTTCTGGAAACATGAGTGGATCTTAATGGGATTCATTGCAATATTCAATTTGCTCAAGTCTACTATCAAACGCTTCAATGAAACCCTCAAACTCCAGTCTTGGATATTATTACTAGCTACTTCATCCCTCGAAAATATTCAAGCTCCCTTGCAGACATCATAACATCTTTGCAAAAAAAAAAATTAAACTCATGTTTGTGATCACAATCACATTGAAAACTCAACACAATTAAAATTGGGGGTCATTTAGGTGTCACTTACAAGTGTAGAAGTAGACTTGCATATCATAAGTCACAATAATGAAATGTGGCTTATGTATTGCATGATACAACATCGTTTGCCTATAGTCTTGGATGTAGTTGATGTATGATGGTTGAGGATACCTTCCTTTTTATATGTTTATTTTATTTTTCATTTCCATGTAATGTGATTTTTTTCCATTTTCACTTTTCTTTTGACATGCAAGATTAATTTCAAATTTTATATGTCTTTCTTTTGGCTAGTGACTAGTGCAAAAAGAAGCCTTGGTTTGGACCCCCTTTACTTGATGTCAAAAAACTTTTGAAGAAAGTGAATTCATCTGTGAGTCAACTGCTACTTAACTTGCTTATGCCAAATATTTACACATCTTTTAGAGCTTGATAAGTACGTTATATTACCACCCACAATATCCTTGGCGTTGAACGTAACATTACCCAACTTCTTGGCAATGTTCCATGGGACCATGTATTAGGCGAGAATAATTCTCCAATTTTGGGATTCCATGTTTATGGGAGCACTTAGGTTGTGCACTCTAGTGTTTTCAACAAGCAACTATAATCTATCAAAGTGGTTTCTAACTGCAACCTCTTTCTTTGGAAAGAGACCATCGTCTAGTCACTTAGTAAAGTTATGAATGTTCAAGAACCACGGTTGGCGATTTTCAGGCGATTTTCAGATTTGATGAATATCCCTATCGGAATTCGAATGCAACCCAAGTGTACCACGTAAATAGACATGCCCCTTCTTTTTGTTGCTCGTTACAAGGGGGGGAAAAATGGGGGCTAGTGGACACTTCTCAAATGACAAGAGTGAAGGGAGGTGTATTCTAAATTGTCATATTTTATGTTCTTTTCAGATCACTTAGATACATATGTGGATAAATCTTCTATAGCAAGGTAAGGCCAGCACACTTGAATTCACATCGGATTGCATGACAATGGTTTTTCTTTCTTTCTTTTGTGGATAAATCGGGTCCCATCTTAACCTTGGAAGACCGGGGTTATGTTCATACCAATGTTGGATTGGTATAAAGGTGAACGCACAGTATTTATAATTAATAACAATAATGGTATCAATGAACCTACTTGTGGATATTGTGTTTGTCATAGCAGTCAAATATTGGTATTTGGTGGGTACATGAAGGCAACAAAGTCTTTGTATGGCTGAGTTGTTATTTGGGTCAATAGCATTCTAAATTATATTGACAGTAGAGTGATTTTGCCTAGGTTTGAAGGTTCTTGTATGGTATACATACTTGATTGATATTAAAAATAAAACTACCATCAAATGCTAATACATGATTGGTATAAAAAATGTGACATTTTCATTGTAGATGGTTGAATGCTATAAAGAAAGAAAATGATAGCAGACCGCCACTAATTTAAATAGGATAGATGACAAATTGTACACAACCCCGATAAACATTGGGGCTGAAATTTTATTTGGTCTAGAATTTTGGGTTCTTTTTTAGTAAACCTTATGAAAAAAAGGGTTTGAAAATAGAGTCATATGTGACAATGGTGACAAGATATAAGTGGTACATGCTTAAGCCGACAATTATGCTCCATTTGTGTTAGTTAGATTCCCCTAATACCCAATTCAAGTAAATGTAGGTTCTTATTGAAATAATACACATTGCACATGGGCTAATTCTATGCAATATTAATTTTACATTGTAAGCTTCAAATATCAAGAAGTGCACTCTGTAATATTATGCTTTGAGCAACCTAAGTGCACGTGAAACTAAGGAGGTTTATAGTGTTAGCATGAATGCTTGATTAAAAAAGAACTAGTGTAGCATGTGACATAATGGAATAACATAATCTCACATTGCAATAATGACAATCATGAAAATGATGACAACGTGATGCATGTGAACACGTGATTTGAATTCTTTGGTGGTTTACATTAGTGTCAAAAACCCATGATATACGAGAGGGAAACATGATAACAAGTTAGATTTAAACTAAGAAACACCTGTTCCCTAGGGTTTCGAAATAAGAGAAGAAATGGCATTAAGGAGGTTGATATTATAGAGTTTAGAGTGTAACATTAAACCCCTGTATGTGGCACCTTGAGGGTCACTACAATGATATGTAATCCGTGAATTGTTTGCTTGTAGTGAATGGTTGACGCCATTTCAAGGTCTCCATTCACCTTGACCCACTAATTACAATTATCTTTGTAAAACAAGTGCAATTTTCCCCTCGTGAATGATCTACACCTAAAAACGCAAGTGATCAACGTCTAATGTCAAGACCCAAAATTTAATATCCATTTACTCTCTTTTAATGCTAACCCAACATGATGATTCATTCACCTCATAATGCAACTTTTTAGGTCTTACAATTATAAACTTTAGGCATACTAAGATGTTTGGTAGGCGGTGATTGAATGTTATAGTTTGATGTGATGGATTCATTATGGAAATAAGTGTTGATACATGAATATAGATGCAAAGACGCACACACACACACCAAAGAATTGTGCCATCAAACAATTTCATGTACTTTTGACAATCGAGTCCGATTCGATTAGCTTTGTAACATCCTTGCAACTTAGAGAAGTTGGGCTGTATGAAGTGATGACTTTACTACGAGTATTCATTGGACCCACATGATGTAGTAAAGAACGAGAGGTAGTCTCTAATTACGACTTACATCCATTGTTATTAAAGAACTTGAATACTTACCAACCTTACATAATCCTTGTACAAATTTTGGACATCATAGATATCTTCCTTCAAGATGTAAGCTATTGATGATGCAAGTGGCGGCTAAGTAATCGGGACTTAGGAAAGTAGGTCAATCGACCCAAAACTTAGAAAACTTGTGATCAATTTTGGCTTCTTGAGTTAAATTATGTGTTAAGACCGATTTGATAGAGGTAGTTGAAAATCCCCTTTCATAGCACGATCTTATTGTTTGTTTGGGTCATGAACGAAAAGCATCATACGTAGATTTCTTGTGAATGTTATGCATAAAACAAATTTCCATCTTACCCGTTGACCTCGTCACTTTAGCTGGGTATTCCCATGTCCATTGAAGAATGTTATGTTTGAAATTTATGATCCCACTTATAATGATCTTTGGGGAGCATGGGCTTGCAATGTCATAGTGTTGTGGATGCATGCATTCATCTTTTGGCAAAATCAACATCTTCATCCAACTTTCATGTCAATCTCAACATTACATCTACTAATAAAGTGTATACATACATTTATTGGGTGTATTTGGACATAATCACAACCTTGGATAATCTTGCACAATGTGTTGTCAAAGTTTGCGTCAATGGCAAACGCTAGTGTGAAAAATATGTTTTTTTTTTTTTTTTCTTGGGCATATCAACTCCAATTTGAAGAGAATGTTGGTGTGTTGCATTGTTGAAGACCAAGGGCACATATTGATTAACACTGAAATTTTTTGACGAGTTTCTCAAGGTTTTGATACAAAGCTTGTATTTGCATGTGCTTAGGGTCTAATGCATTTGCACGGGGTCATTTTGGTTAGTTGTTATTACCACGACTTCACCAAACAATGTTACCAAATGAACACTACCACAAACACTGTGAATTTCATAAACTCCATAACCATGATAGTATAAACAAGTCTTGTATGATAACGTGTTAATCATCTCTCTATTTGTTGTGAGATTTGTATGCATAGGTGTGAGCCCAATATGGTGCCCACATGTGTTCTTAATCGCAAGGGGTTAACAAAACTTGGACTTCCATTTGTGTTCAAATATTCAAAAACATAAAAACAAGTTGTGTTCTTAGTTATTAGCTGAATTAAGTTGAAGCTAGGGTGTTAGTACTTAAGTGCTAGTAGGAATGGTTAGAGTTATTTAGAGATTGGTTAATGGGGTTCCTAGGCTAAAGGCTTAAGTTTAGTAAACGGGGTTTTATTAACCTATATAGATAGTCACTAGATTTTAGCACATCCGCCTGTGGATGCGAGTTGTGTGTAAGAGACTGGATCAAGGTCTGGACCGACCCGGGTTCGAATCCGGTTGGTTCCATTGACTGGTGCTATCCCAAGATGAGCTAGTGGTAAAAGCAGGAATAGTTTATAGGCGGATACGGAGAAGAAGTTACTACATATGTGTAAGTAGAACCTTCTCAATTACTTTTCATATTTTAGGGGCATTTTACTTATATTCACCTAACCGCTCACGGTTTATTAGATTCGCGGGTTAATTGGAAAGGAAGTCAATGGTTCAAATTAGATTTAAGTTAAGTAATTCGTACGAAGAAGTCAAGATACTTGCGAAGGACACAAGGATGGCAACGAACGGAGGATGAAGATGAATGAAGGATGGCAACGAACGGAGGATGAAGACGAATGAAGGATGGCAACGAACGGTGGATGAAGCCGGACGGATGAAGACCGTTTGATCAAGTGGATGGAAGGCCAAGACCGTTGGATCTAGGGATGACGGCTAGGAATGACGGCTTGAGTATGATGGCCGGCAATTCCAACCGTTAGATGTGGGTATGGTTAGATCTACAGCCGGTAAGGTTTGGTGATGGAAGGGGGCAGTCCCCCGAAGGGAAAGGCGGAGGCTAATTCTCTCTCTCTCTCTTGCGACTAGGACTATCTCTCTCTCTCTCTCTCTCTCTCTCTCTCTCTCTCTCTCTCTCTCTCTCTCCTTCCTCTCTAGGAATGTGAGCTCTTAGAGCTAGAGAATATGTGGACTTAGCTAGTTGGAGTTAGGAAAACGGGCCGAGTTAGGAGCCGGGTATGGACCATTGGCGAACCGGCCGATCATGGGGAAGGCCTAAGGACACTAATGGCACTTAGATGGTATGCTATGTAATTAGGGATTTAAGTGTTGGTGTGTAAGTAACTTAGGGAGAAGGAGAAGAGCATTTTTCAATGCTTGTATCCTTATTATGAAATACATTGGTGTGCAAGATTTGATGGGAAATGTAATGGATTCTCACGAAGTTGGTAAGATGGAGTCATGGGAATACGAATGTGATGCCCATTCCCTCACCCGGACTAAGACGCTTAAGGGTGGGCGGTTTGGCCTCACAATAGGGCTCTAGGGATGTTATATATAATTGACATTGACATCGAGGACATGTACGTGAACATACCATGTACTCCAAGTGCCTAGGTTGCATATCACCCAATAGCGAGGAAAACAAAGGAATGGAATGTCACTTAACAATGAGGCGACCAACTAGAATGGTGCACGAAGTGTGATATTTAGTGTCACTTACTATTTGGAATTATGCAACAATATAAGTGCTTATTGTGCATCTTGTTTTTTACCAAAAAGTAGGTCGAATTGGTTGTTTGGACATTACATAACATCATTGGACATCTTTACTTGGTTAAAAAAATACATCAAAAGTAAAAATATATAGGAATGTGTAACTCCGAATATTAAGTGACATTAAACATCATATGTAGTGCAGTCCTTGTACATAGCACATCTACACTAAAGATGATATTTAATGTCACCATTTCTCATTGTCCTACTGAATACTAATTCTAAACCGTGGAATAGTGTCACCAACACTAACTAACCCAACATTATTTGTCATTCCTTGTAAATGTTTTTGGGGATTACAGATTTACAATGTTGCAATTACTATCACTTACCAAGTGATTTTTCATCCAAATTTCAATCATAATTGCCACCGGTAGCTGCACCGGACTGCGAAATGGATGATCTGAAGTTGAGTTCAGTGCCAAAGTGCCCCACCAGTTTAGATTTTGGATGAAAAGAAAATTATGATTTCAAATTTTCAATTCAGCTCAGTTCGATGGGTGATGATGCTCTAAGACTTGAGTCGCATCACTTTTGGACATAGGAAAGTAGGTTCAATCGACCCAAATAGATGGGATTTGTGATCAATTTTGGCGTCTTTGGAAGTGAAGGGTTAAAGAATGTTACACTACCAATAACAAATTGGTGCTTATTGTCCTCGATTTGGATGGATTTGGATGTCAAATAAAAACTCTTGCATTGGTGAAAATGGCCTCCACTTTCGTGACTTGGATCACGTAACTTAGTAGTTGAGCCTTGAGTCCGAGACCCTCCTTCCATGTTGCTTCCGGACCGGGCCTAGAAGACACAAGTGCAAAAAACACATGTCATTTGGCACTTTTTGGAAGCTTTTATTCCACGGGCTCCGGGGAGCCGCACACAAACAACATTGTCTCGGTATGTCGCGGTGTAAAAGAGGCACCTCAATTTCATGTTTGCGCTTGACATTACCCATGCATTAAATGCAAGGCCGACTTTGAGTCCATGTCGAGCTTCCTTGTGCGGGAAAAACTCCCTTTCGGACTCTTTTGGGGGGTTCCGAAGAATATCCTTGAAACCCGGCACTTTCTACAAGGTAGAGGTGCATATCGAAGACTATTGTTCTTTCACTAACCCATGCAAAGTAATCTATTCTTTTTTAATTTTTTGGATTAGCAATAACATTATGAGTATAACAACATTAAGATCACATGAATCAAAGCATCTTTGATTTCTGTAGAGATGTTCAAAGTCACAAATCTCACTTGACCCTTCCTAGTCACATAGGCCCCTCTCATAGTGGATAATGTTCATCATTGACAATTTGCCTCCTTCAACCAATGAGTTGCATTTTAAATATGCAAAGCAATACAATTATCGTGTATGTTCGAGTACTTAGTTGTCCACTTTTGGGGGGAAATAGGTGTTGAAATTGAGGCTGGTGGTGGAATGGGGAGCTTCTATCTGTTGGGGAGTGGATTTATGTCCATAACATTGTTTTGGTATCAAGAAGTCCCAACACTTCTCTTACTACACTAAACGTGCAATTAGTGTGTGTTTCCTTTAGAGGTACATTGTGTTGTACCATTCCATTAAAAATGTTGTTTCTTACCAACACAATTTTATGAATAGGTTCCCACATAGTGCATACTAACTAGTTGTGCTACGTTCGTAAGAAAATCACATCATCAATAAATAAAGCAACAAACATATAAAGCCCTAGCAATGCATGACTCTAAACGGCATTCCACTACAACCACACGTTTTGGCATAGAGGAATCGTAGATCTTCAAAAAGGCATTGAGAGGTTAGTGTTGATTAACCATCAATCCCTATCCTCATTTTAAACATTGGGGTTCAATGGAATGCTCACGAGTGTAAGCCTTGCCGTTTTTGGAGATTGTGTTGAGGTTGTACGTCTTAAGATAGGCTCATATGGGTGTGAGCCAAACCAATGGAAGAGCAAATAATGCTCAATTTTCATTCATAAAACGAGGACTCCGATTTCTTAAGACTTGTTGCTTGGGTCTAAATCAAAATGGAATGACCTTACAAGGGCGACTTGTATAACGTGGCAACTTGCTTTTGTGATACCATAGAGGGCTCTCTAGTCCAACACAAAATAATTATATTTTCCTCAAAATTTGTCACGTGTCATGCTGATTTAGGGTGGGAAAGCAACGTTCTATTTTCAGAAACATTCACCCATTTTTGGAATCACATATTGTAGTTCTCTAGCAGCTCGGGCACCTTCTAGCTAATAATTGATTAAAGTGCAGAAGTAAGTTAGGTAGTCTAGAAAATAGTATTCTAACTTTTTTAATATATATACATATATTTTAAAATAAGTTAGACATTCATCCAAGTCATTTCCATAATTCATGGATGGTTTTTCTAATTTCATCTATGACGGCTACGATTAACCTAAACACTCCGCTTAACCAACATTCTTTGCCCTAAAGTTTGTCTTATACTCATATGTCAAGGTTTTGCCTGGCAACATAATATGGTTTGTTTTGATGCTATTTTGTTGGATTCAAGTGAATGTCACTTGCATTGTCATGGTTTTAGGCACTCTTTGAGTGCTATTTTTTTTTTTTAATGGACACTCAACGAAACCAATTTCCCATAAATTTAGACACCTTTAAAATTAATTATTTTCTGCCCAAGTTGCTAGAGAGCCACAATATAGACTCAAACCAACTCGGAAATGAAGCGGCCACCATAATCCACGCCGGTGGCAACATCGGAATCGTCTCTCTTTCTCTCTTTGTTTTGTTTTCTTTTCCCTTTCCATGCAAGGAAATCTACTCCTTAACTTACGCAATGACGTGGCCCGAAGTCGGGAACGGGACGCGTTGTGTGTGTGTGTGTGTCTAGTAACTTAGTGACAAAGGTCGTCACGCATGCAAGCGAGGGGGATATATAACTTATCGGTCCCTCACACGACATGTGATGTCTTGGCAAAGACAACAACATTCTCTTCTCATGTGAGAATTGTCATCCAAATATATAAGCTATATACACATTTCGACGACGAGTTAAATAGGTTGCCGAAAGTCAAAAAGGCCATCAACCACAACACCAACATGAGTGTGTAGCTAGTGGTGGTGACCCGGGCTAGCTACGACAAAGAAGGAGACACCACCAATTATGTGTTACGAATGAGTCCGGAGGGAGTCCGGGCCATTCAAATATTTGACATGGGAACCATGTGAAACTTCCTCTTAAAATACAAGGAAGGAAGGGGCCCGGCCGGCCATGTTGTGCATCATGGGCGGGGATTGACTGGGGGAGCGCTTTGAACCGACAATTTAAAAATGGACTAAAATACGACTTCAAGGGAAAGGCTTTCAAGGGAAACAAGTTCTTTAGTGTCACTTACGGGTTTGGAATTATGCGGGGCTATGTCTATTTACTATGTTTCTCGTAATTACCGACAAATTGTTGAATTGGTAGTTGTGGACATTATAAAACATCGACAACTTTTACTTGGTAAAAAAATGACATCAATAGTAGAAAGAGATAGCGCCATGTGAATCCGAATAGTGAGTGACACTAAACATTGTGTTTTAGTGGAGCTACTTTGTGATGGGTGTCCCTAAGAGTGAAGGCACCTAGCTATGGACCACCGTTGTCACCACACAAAACTTCCTAGAGCCCTAGCTAGTTCGTAGGTGTAATATATATATATATATATATATATATATATACATGTCTCCTAGCTAGGGCTCTAGATGCGGGGCCATAAGAAGAGGGGACCGACTTGGAGGTAAGTTTTGGGGCCAACGTTGTTTGGCAAATGTTCTCAAGGCTCATTGAGTACGGTGGATGTGGGTTTTAAATGGTTACTTTTCCCAAGTCGCCCACTTCTCGTGGGATATGAAATTATGCGTTTAGTACAAGATGGGTTAGCAACCCAAACCGAGTCCGTAGCCACTTTCCTCGTGATTTTGGAACCTCGTATGAATATCTTATTCATTACCGAAGCGGAAATTCCCTCGCTCACTAAACGATCGTGTAGGTCGCCTCCGATTATATTATGTTGGCTATTAGACCCATAATGGTCGTTATGTTTTGAGCATGCAGTCCAATACGTTTTCTAATGTGTATCTTTTTGGTAATCCGTTCTGGAGCCACACCTAACTAGAATTTCACTCAAACACATGTGTTAAATTACTATAAGTGATTGAATTAGGCATGTATACCTTAATCGGGGGTTCCCGGATGTCATTCTTGTTGATGCAAACTCTCTTTTTACACATGTCCAAGTAAAGACGTGAGTACATAGGGTATGGCTTTTTGTTGTACGGTAGCACCCTGGCAGTGTGATATTGTGGATTTTCTCGTGATTTAAGAATGACTCGCTTGGTGTTCGATGATTCTCTTGATTGGCATGTTCAGAAGTTGCATCATGTTGTTTGGGATTCATTATGCTAGGATTGAGTGGCAGAAAAGTAAGGGGGGTTTGGATAAGGCTTCATACGTGGTTCTAACCTTAACATTTTGCAAGCTTTTGATGTCAATTGGTGTGTTAGGGAGATGAACGTCGTTCGTAAAAACAATGTAGTGGTGATTTGGAAGCTTGAGGGTCGTCCAGTGGGCCTTATTTCTTGAGCCTTGTGGGTGTGCTTTGAGGTTTCTCCCTCAACAGTTATGATACTCTTTTCTTTTCTTTTCTTCTTTTCTTTTCCTCTTTCCGTCAAGTAGAGAGATAACTTCATAGTGGGAATCGAACCACCAACCACTTCATTTGAAAATGGATACCTCTCCACCATCACCCGGTAGTTTAGGGTAATTTCGGACGTGGGATGTTAGTAAGTGAGAAAGTTGGCGCCGGTGCTAAACTTTATGTGCCTGAACTTATCCGAACCACGGTTTTGGTAATGACAAAACATCTCGAGTCGAGCATACAACACAACAAAGGATATGAACCAAGGCACGAGAACTAGCCTTGCAAACTGAACACATCCGATTCACAACAACTCCGCAACCAATTTTGACTGTTGGGCTTGGCTCGGGGAGTGTTTCACTTGGTGAGCGATTGAGGATCACGAAGATTGTCATTTCATGTGTCAGAATCAGAGTCGACATGCAAAAGTTATGAGAGATCGGAGTGTAGTTATCCATCCTTCTTTGTAAGCGATCACACCTAGGCCCTTTTCAATCGTGTTAAGTGGTGAACTTGGAATGCTATCTATACTTTGGGCCCATAGTGCAATCTCATTGTAACACGTGTTTTTTTGGACGTATGTCGTTGTTTATAAGCTTTTCTATAGGCCAAGTTAAGAATAGTGATTGCATAAGGTCCACATACCTTAGATCATGCATTGAATTGAATCCACTGCAACAATGTCACTTACATGAATGATCGTGTGCTCCTACCATGACGTGCTCCTCTTCCACTAGATGGCTTTATGATGTACCACATTGGTAGAATCTAAATCCAAATCCATAGATTTTAGAACCATCTAGTGGATGAGAACCAATGGTAAGACCATGTAGTGAGTGTAGTGAGTGTTTGTCATTTGCAAATGATCCTTGACACCTAAGCTAGCGTGGTTCAAAACACTTCCATATGCACTCGTGGCAATGGTTTTGATGCACTTGTGTATGTCACTCTCAAAAGGTTAATATAAGATATATGTCCTTATTGTGGGCAGTCCGAACTCCACAACCAATTGTGATCGTTGGATCGGACACAAATTTGTCTTATCTAGTTGGTTAGCAATTGCGAACCATGCATATGTTCATTTCAAGTTCAAAGTTGGAGTTGAGTTGTAACATTGGAATTACGTTATACGAGATCAAAGAGAAGATTCTATCCCTATTTAAGTGATCACATCATCCCTCCCAATTGTGTTCACTATTGAGCTTAGAAAAGATAATTTGGTTTGAGCACATAATTCGGTATCATTGTCACACATGCATGTCTTTTTGAATGTTGGTTCTTATTAACAATTCTCGTTATGTACCATTCATGTATAGGTGTAAGAAGAGTGATCACATGGGGCCCATATACATACCTGATGCCAGTCTTGGAAGACAACATGAAATGCATGACAAGCCCCGTAAACAAGTATGATTGTTCAACCTTTGCAGCAATGTTTTAGCAATTACACTAAAGAGTCATATTAGTGTGGGCAAAAAAATTGGTGTGGACATAATTAACATGGGCCACGATATTGTGGTCCAAGATCTCGGGTCTTCCCCTACATCTTCATGAATACTTTCAACCAACATACTAATTACTAGTTGTAGAGAAATAACAACAAACAAATAAAGTAATTATCCACAATAATTATCTAGAAAAAAACGATTAATATGGCCCACTCTAATTTTCACTATGAGAAATAGCAGGGGCTCTCGAAAATTACTATGGCCCACAATACTAAGACTATTCAAAAAAATTTCAACACCATAGCCTTGACTCACATAACGGTTACATGTAAATATGTTCTCAATTGCACCAACGAGACAACACGATCGGCCTATAAGGTGCATGGCCTTATTGTTGTGGGCACTTTCAACTCCACAAACAACTTTTTAACGTTGGAATGTTTGAGAATTGTCCAACCCATTTACGAGGTGTGCAAATGACGAAGCTCATAGTATCAAGTTTCATAATCGAAACTTCCCAAGATGTACGACCCATAAGAGGTCAAAAATAAAGCTCTCATTTTCTTCAAGTAGTGATCACTTACGCACTCCCAATTACGTTCATTGTTGTACCTATAACGATCAATACGTATGTTAAGAGCACACGGTCCACACTCATTGCAATAGTCGTCTTTTTGGTGTCCATTCGCATGAACTACACGTCACGCCATACTTCACTCAATCATAGGTGTGTAACTATAACACGACTACTAACCACCATAAGAAGGCCCATGCAACTTAACACGATGCAAGGAGCAAATGGTTTATTAAATCGCCTCGGAACAACTACACTAAATATGATATTTAGTGTTTGATTAGGTTTAGTGTTTTACCACCCTACTATGCTCAACACTAATTTTGAATTCTTTGATAATTAGTGTTAGACATAAATGCGCCGCCGCCGCTTTCCTTGTTGCCACCTCTTTCCTACTAAACACTAAATTCGTGCATGTAACTTTCACATATTACCATAGCTGATATTTAGTGTTTGAGTTTACATTTAATGTTACTTACTTTCATAGGGTTAGTGATATTTAGTGTAGTGTTCGTATTTAGTGTATCTAACACTAAATATCATATTTAGTGTAGTTCCCCATGGACGATCCATACTCCAACCCATTGTCATCACATAATAAGTATGGTCAAAACTAGTCCAATATGTACGAAGACCACGTGGTCTAACTTGGGTCTCTTCCACTAACATGGTTCTACGATCTAATGCAGTAGTAGATTTCGGATCCACATTCCAAAGATTTCGTAAACCGTCTAGCTACAATACTGTAGTGGAAGAGAAAACAAGGGGTCATGACCTCGCAATTCCTTGAACAATATCATTGAGTTAGTACACAGCTCCGAGTGGCCACATGATCAGTGGGCCAGTGTGGAGTTATTATTGACCTCTAAATAGGGTAAATGGTAGATGGGAGTACGGCCAATTAGTGGCCAAAAAAAGGCCGAGTACGTAGGATGGGATATGGAGGTGGTATGGGGCCTTCATTAAATCAATAGTGGAGTGAACCCCACAAAGTAGTGGGTGTCTTGCAAATTGTATTCCCCAAAAGCCACTCCCCACCCAAAAAAAAATTTAAATTTAAAAAGAGGTTGAGATTTTTTACATGTAATACAATTAACTTGCATGCCCCGGGCTAGATCACATCTTCATGCAGTTGGGCCCCGCCCCTCCCACGTCTCTTTCACTGCATGATCTTCTTGCCCGCATCTGATGTGTGGGAGTTCTTCCTCGTTGGGAACCAATGTGACGATACCTGGTCAGAATTACAAACAGTCAGGTTGACATCACTTTCATTGTTCCCAAGTTAATTGATGGAGTTCCTTCGCATGTCAAAGGAGCTTAATGACTTAAGTGACCGGACGTTTTATGTCTTAAATTGATTGGGTATTGTCACATTGATTCCCGACAAGGAAGAGTTCCCACGCATTGTGTAGGCATGAAGATTGGGCAGTGAAGGAGGTGTGGGAGGGACGGGGCCCAGCCGAATGAAGATGTGATTTGGCCCGGGGCAACTTGCATGTAGTAGCCATGTGCACTACACCATTTATGGTGTTTAGTGTCACATGCATAAACAATCCTTAAACACTTCGTACATGTTTACGCATCCTTACACTTATCTTGTTTTGAGGCGTATGTTGGGTTAGACTAATGACTAACAACTTTGCTATTAGTGTCACCTCGTGACAATTGGCATTCAACTGTGCTTACTAATATCTTGAGCATGAGTATGTTCAATGGTCTTATGAGGTGTACGCCTATGTTACACGATACTTTACATAAATGACACTCGGCAAGAATACGATGGCATGTTTAAGAATATGTTCCCCTTGCATACTAGCATGTAAACACACAACACTTGCCATTTGTATGCTCCATAATACCTTCCCTTGCGTACTAAAACACAAAACCATCTCGAGTATCCCAATATGCTACATCAAATGTCATAATGTAAATAAATTTTCACTCAAAAGAGTTACTTGTGTGTCCCCTCATGTTGATGACTAGTCTTACAATGGCAATTAGCGGACATGACACTTTGAAACCTCCAAACATGTGATTTAGGCCTTTCGCAAATAATGTACGTGATACTAAAAACCATAAATGGTGTAGGAGGATTGTGGGGCCTATAATGTAGTTCCAGTTTGACATGGGTGGTCATTGTGACATGACTCCATGTACATGTGTCAAGTTGGATCTATGATGAGTGTAGATTGAACACGACACATGTAAATGGGGTCATGTTGTAATGACCGCCCGTGTCAAAACAGAATTGTCTTTTAGAACCATGTTTATATATATATATATAGTAGTGATGGTCAAGTGGTCCAACACTAGTAAACACTAAGTATACCTTAAAGAAAACAATGGCATAACATGTGGCCAATGAAGCCCCCCCCAAAAAAAAAAAAAAAGAAGAAGAAAGAAAGAGGCTAAGTACTTTGGAGTGTCATAACTTAAGCCAATCAAAAGTGGAATGTGGTACTATGGTGGGTAGTAGGTACATGTAGTAATCTAAAAATTGACATATCGTGGTTTTAAATATATACGTACATATCCAAGTACAAAATATATAGATTTATGACAACATGATTCGAGATAACATTACACAACTTCTTGGCTACATTCCGTAAGACCGGGTATCACATGAGCATGATTCTCTTTCAATTCCGGGATTCCTTGTTTATGGGGAGAACTTAGGCTATGTATTGTGAACTTTCGACAAACAACTATAAATTATCAAATCACTTTAATTGCGTTCTCTTTTCTTTGGAAGGAGACCATCATGTAGCTGGTCCTCTACAAGTTGTGTACTTCAATACTTTTATAAGAAATTCACCTCTTTTCCAAAACCCAACAAGAGCGACTCTTATTATCTGCATTTGGATATGTTGATGTGCGTGTGTTAGGTTTGGAATTTTGTTATCAAACCCATACACATCCCGAAACGCTCAAAGTGCTCACAATACACAAGGCAAACCAGTGTTAATAAACCAACACCTTAAAATCGTGCACAACACAAAACCATTCTCATTTGGGAGGATGTCCACACCACCTTAGTTTGTTACACATCAAATTCCCGTTCCGTTTTTATGTGATGTACCAAATGATAAAGAAAAAAACTTCAAACCCTCATAACTTTTGCATACCGAATTCAAATAAGCCGCACTTTACTACATTAAAACCCCATCAACTGCTAGCCAACCCCCCATTGCAAAACATTCAAACCCTAATAATAGCATGCACCCATCTAACTCTTGGTGCACTCACCTAGAAACATGACAAACTTTGCAAGTCCACCGTCCAATGAGGTCAAAGCGATGGCATATGCATGTACTCGCCACTTGTAAAAAAGGAAAACTACTTTCAAGAAAGGATGGCTCTCAGGAAAGAAGGGGGGGGGGGGGCATAATGAATAAATTCGGAGGGGCACGGGGACGGCTGAGTGGTGGGTGACTCCACATTCAACACATTAAGGGTGCATTTCCATGCAGGCCGCTCGTCCGCTAGATTCTAGATAATAAGGGGTTAGGGGTGTTCACATGTAGACAAGCACAAGCTGTCAACCAACATACATTGTGGTGACCTACTAGAATGTGGAGGGTGGTGGATGACACAAGCCGCTAGACTTTCATGCATCCACTGAAGCATTTTATAACTTACAAGTGTAGGTCACTAAATGATTAAAGACCATGTCTAGGAGGAGAAAGAGATTTTGTTTTAGCCAATGTTGGGTGGGTAGAGAAAGTTGGCACCAAACCCCCGCTAGTTATTAGGGTGGTTCTTTGCATTTAGGATTGTGGTTCTCAAAACTTCAAACAACCGAACGTGATACATAACCGTGCTTCTTAGAAAATCAAAACCTAGTCAAATAACCTTGTAAAAAACCACTAGTTCTTTGTCGGTTCTTTCATGAAACCATTGGACCTTTGAATTATTTTTAAAAACTGGGATTGGAGGTTCATTTACCGTGAAAACTTTCAAAACCTCCGGTACCGAATGTTCTTTGCTTCTAATTTGTCTTTTGAAACCCAAAACTAGAGGTTAGTAACAAATTCAAATACCCACCCAGCATGGGTTGTAACATGGAGGAGGAGGTCAAGCTGGTGGGGCTCGATTTGAGAAGATGAGAGTAGCCACACCAAATATAATACTTAGCGTCACTTACTATTTGAAATTATGAATTGCTATAACTATTTAATGCACATCTCACTTTCAACCAATGATGCTCGAATCGATTGTTTGAACATTACAGAACACCAACATCTCTCCTTGGTAAAAAAACTACACCAACAATCAAAAACTACAGAAACGTGTAACTCTAAATAATAAGTGACACTAAACATCATATTTAGTCTTCGTTGACACGTATGAACCCCGACCCCACCATATTCCATCTACATTTGGGCGGGCTTTATCCTGATTCCCACTACAATCTGGTGGGCAACGGCCTACATGCGAAACTCACCCCACGTAGGCGGCTACCGCTGGTCTGTGGGCGGCTTCCAAGCACCCTCCCAGTGCTAGGATGTACGCCGTACGTACATGCCCGCGTCGCTAGGGGGTGTGGCCACTAAGAAACTGGCGAAGGGCGCCAACTAGGCTCTCCTTTTACCGACATGGCTTTCTTTTCCGCCTGCTGGTCCCCTGCTGCTGCGTCGGCCACCTAGCGCGGCCAAAAGGGCGGAGGGCCGCCTGTGCCTGTGGCGTACATCCCTCGCATGTACGCCGTGGCTACATGAGCAGGTCAGGCCATCCGCTGTGTCTAGTCAGCTGCTCACTGTTTCCTCCCTTTTCAAAGATTTCCCCCCCTCCTTCACTCCGGCGAAGAAGTGGCACCGGTCAAGGTTTCCAGGGGAGGTGGAGCCCTGTGATTGGGCGGCTGCGGCAATGGGCTCTCCACCGGCCCACGGTTTCTACATTACAGCCAAGACTTCTATGCTGGAGAAACTTCATCGAGCATGAATGAAAGGAGGAGAAAAAATAACATGGGCGGCCCAACATGGCTGCGCTTTTTGGTAAAGGAGTTCTCCGGATGTCAAGTTTCTTGGGCAGCCTCAAACCCTCGGACAAGATATTTGGCCTCCGGAGAACTCCAACTTGCGGCAATTTCTGTGATTGTTTTCCCCCATCTTGTCTGTCATATCAGTCGTTGCCTCAAATGTCAATTGTTGTCGTACCATTTTGGGATCTTTAGAGTTAATGTTCACGTGTCAAAGAAACTAAAAAAGAATCCTTTGGGCTTCATACTATTTCAAGGCGATGTGTATATATATATAAACATTTTTTTATTTTTATGTTGGATGAATGAGAGGTATGCTCATACGTGATAATTCCATCTCGCCTACTCTTTCTTAACCCCACCTAAACCCTTAAAAGCTAGAGTTACTTAATTCTAGTCAAGTGGGAGCAAAGTCTTGTTTACTTAGTTTACTACGACATGGGAGGGCGGAGTTTTTTTCTCCACGGTTGGAACCGTCTCCTAGTCGCAGACAAAAAGCACCGCTCCTCCATGTTTTGTAGAATTGTGTGTTCTTGGCCCTCTCCCTCTCATCCGGTTGACTGTACTCGCATTAAGGCTTAACTCAACCCCAATCCAACCCGGGTTGGTTTCCGACCCCACCCATGTTGCTCCTTGGGTGGAACATGATGTTGACTCTTATACCCATCTACAATGCACATAGCTCCACCCCCCTATAGTGTGTAAGGAGTCCCACCAATCACCAAGTTAGTGGACACCAAAATGTTCCCAGACCACACGGTTCCGAACAATGTGCTTGTGGATTCTTGGCACGACCATTTTATGAGGTGTATAAGTTGGACATACCATAGTACCTTTACCACTTCAGCTCTAAATACATTATTTGAGAAAAACTGAAATAATTGGAAATCGTATTTTAAAAATATCAAATTTAATATGGAAAAAAATTAACTTTCCTTTAAGTACGAGATGATCAAATCTAAAATAAACATTAGACTAACTTTTTCTTATAAATAGAATAAATAGGAAAGACACTACAGTATATGAATTTGATGTAGGGTTTACATGTGGCCCTATTGTGGCCCCTCCCAAGTCTTGTACCCCATCTATTGTACATAACTCCCACACAAGGAATCCCACTAATCACCAAGTTAGTCGAAACCAAGATGTTGCCAAACCCCATGGCTCCAAAACGTTATACCATGTCAAAGTGAGGATTATGAATCTCTTAAGGTGATCACATAGGCCCTCGCAAGTGAGTTGAATGTGTTTTGAACACATAGGCCAATCCGATTGTAGCACATGTCTAAAAGCTTTGTCGTGTGTCACGTATATAGAGGTGGTAATCAAGGAGAGTTAGTAGGAGGCTATCAAATAAGATCTACCCACCTTACAAAGTAGTTGTTTTCTACTAATAACTAGATTTACCATGTACACATTTGATTTCACGAGGCATTCGAATTGATGCGCCATGTGAATCAAAGTGGCCTCCCCGACGACTTGTCTTGTAGCAATGAGTGCCCATCCCATGCCACCTTCTCTAGCGATTTCCAAATCCATTTTCCGTCGGTTGTCGATGGATACATTTTAGTGGGCCACACTAAATCAGACACTAGGCACACCTAGTGTGGACTAGTGGAGGCTCTTCAACACTTGCATTTTAACATCACAAATTGTACCCTCTACTCAACACTTAAAAAACCTTATAGACTCGAGGGCCGACTGAGCCGCGAGGGCGACGTACGGATATCATTCATCCATTTCACGCGTCCCACTTTTCATCCTCCTTGTCTTTGCTGCTCCTCCTTCGTCTGCTGTGTGCGAAGAAGCATACTGGCGGCTATGGCGTGTGAAAGCTCGCTCAAGAATTAGTGTTGTTGTTTGTAAGCTTCGGACCACCAGCTCTCTAGATTGCAACACACACTTTGCTTCACAGTCTGTAACGTAACCTAGCTAGAAAGCCAAGCCAATCTCTCTTTCTCTCCTTTTCTGTGTCTCTCTCTCTCTCTCTCTCTCTCTCTCTCTCCAAATCCTGGCTCTTGGAAACAACTACAACTCATCAAACACAGGTGCATGTAAGTAAGCTCAAGGAGACATTTGCGCTGCAAAAAATTCCTCAGCTTGGAGACGATTCCCTTGCTTGTCTGCTTGGAAAGGGGAGCTTGGTGTACAAGGAAAATTGTTGCGAGGGGTATGTTAATTTGCCGACTTTTAGGGAGCCTTGGGGTTTCGTCGAGTGTGTTGGAGGTGGAGGCACGCTTTTTGTTGTAGGTAGGTGTTTGTGGAAGAAATTATTCTTGTGTTATGGTGCTATGATTCTGGAGGTAACTTGCTTCTTCGTATCTGGAAGCTAAGTTTCCTGAGGTGTCTTTGACCCCGGAGGAGGAGCGAAGTTTCACCTACTGTTGATGAGTTTTATTTTAGATCTGAGTTCGGTAATTTGGAGCTCCTGTGAGAGGTGAGGGTGGTTGTTGATGTTGCGCGGTCGGTGCATGCGAGAGAACTTTCTTGAGAAAATTATCCTGGAAACTGTGAAAACTTCAGAACCTGGTAAAGGAGGGGGGGGACCTCGAACTTCCACATCTGGCGAGCATTTCTTAGATGCCTTTCAACCATGCACAAGGATTTCTAAACATTTCGCATGTGGTTCCGACCAATGAGACGCCATTCCGGGTACCAAAATGAGCAATTGGATATTTTGGCAGACGGTTCCTCCTGAAAGGGCCTGAAGCAGGACGTGCATGTTGTGTTTAGTATCCATACATGCCATCCCGTTGAGGTGGAGACCGACTATGGCCACGTGAAACACGTCGGTCAGTCGTCTGCGCTGGAATTTTGGACCTAGCATTAAGAACCCGAGTTTCCGTAAGCGAGCTCAACACTTCATTCATACGAGTGAACCCACGTAGTTTGGGGGGCACTTAAATCGCAAGGCAAGGCAGTCTTCGTAAGCTGTATCGTACGAGGATATTGGTCTACAAGGACCATTTCCCATGCAGGTTGCATAAGGAGGTTCGGATTTGATGAGCTTCCAAAGATGTTAACCCACATGCATAAGCTGAACCTGGCTCTCTTTTAGCATGAGGGGGAGCGTCTCGGAGGCAGGAGTAGATGATGCCTTTTCTAAGGAGCATGATCGTCTTAACGGTCGGGGGCATAGCAGATATAATAATCTCTGGTTTTCTGTGACTAAATGCTGTGTGTTAGGCACAAAGGATGTGGATTCTTGTCTCTTGGGCCTTGAGGTGGAACCCTGTGCATCTCAACTCTTGAAGCCCGTCCCACAATGATACGATTCTTTTTACGTCAGTTGATGCTGTGTTGAGGTTTACTTCCTGTTCGATCTCCATACTTAGAACTTTGGAGCTTCTGCAAGATTCTGAAAGTGCTTTGTTGATGTGGGCAGGCCTGGGGTTTGAGGGCGAGCGAGCGAGCTGGGTTTTCACTGTTGTAGAGAAACTGGCACAGCTGGACTGGTCATCAGCACATAGTCTTGGGTACTGTGTACTTTTTATAATTTCTCTCCTATACTTGGTCTCAGTTAGGTTAAGTTAGTCGAAATCCTCGACGATCCTTTGCACACAGACGACATAATGGACATGCCATAAAAGCTGAGAATCTCTGCATAGTATCTTCGTAGGCGATAAAGCAACATTTGTAAGAGGTTGCAGCGTGGGTTGCCGACGACGCATGGCGTCCTCATCCACAACGCACGAGAGAGAGAACAATCTCCAGCAGGCATCAGTACGAAAGGTAAGGAAGTGATGGACATGGGATGATGAATTTTGCGAAGCGTCTCTCTTTTCTGAAAGCATTGTTAAGGTCATCTGAATTTCATTTTATATGTTGACCATACATCTCATGGTTTATTGTCTTGGACTCCTTTTCGGTGCGTTGATTACAATGGAATGGCGCTAAGTTTATATGTAGCTGTGGAGGGTTTGTGAATGTATCCTATGTTTGGCATGTCCATGGTTATCTGTGAACCATTCATACCATTGCCATTAGGAAAACCTGGTCTGCATCTCCCGATAGACGTCCTCCAGACTTGCTGCGTACCTCTCTGTGGAGGACGAGATTGATATGAACTTTGTCTGAGCAGACTTCATAAAATTTCAAGAAGAGAAATCATGCAGTGTAATTATTCGGGTACAGTTTGGGAGTGCTAGCTAACTATCATGGTTGAGTTTGTTCTTTCTTTTTAAAAGTATGCCTTTAACTATAAACTATCCATCTTACACACCTTGATACACATTTCTCTCACGGAGGTCCCCTAGAGTTTGGACGTGTTAAGTTTCAATCAACATGTGTAGGAACATGATGTTATCAACGTTGTAGTTTCCGAAAGGAAATAGTATAGGCTCTGTATTGAACATTACACATAGTGAAACAAATTGTTACGTCTGTCTGTCAGGTGAGGAGCTGAGCCAAAACGGGGACTTGTGTTGAAGACCGCTTTCGCAGGGTGAATACAATCATGTTTAGATGGAGTGACTACGGACGGGGTTAGAGGTGGATCACGTACAATTTTTAGAAAGCTTGTAGGTTCAAAACATGTCGGAAAGTTTCTCAACCTCATCAGTTTGGCAATCGAACATGGACTATGGTCGATCAAGGATTTTGGAAGAAGGCAACTCCAAAATGGACACTTTGGACTTTGAACTTTGGCATGCATGTGCCGGACCACTCATATCACTTCCACCTTTGGAAAGTGTAGTGGTGTATTGGCCACAAGGGCACATTGAGCAGGTCCGTCATTCATCACTCATTGAGCAGTAGGTATATCAATTATGGATGCTTGGGTTCAATTGTGACTTGGAAGGGAAGCTCATTTTCAAAGACTTTGTGGTGGCAAGACTCTTCCGGGGTCACATGTGGTTTAAAAAAAATATTCATGAACTTCCCTCTGCTGTTTCGTGCCAGGTGGTTGCATGTACATCTGATAAAATTAATGGGGATGTTCTCAAACCCTACTCGCTGCCCTCCAAGATCATCTGCCGACTCAACAAAATTGATCTGAAGGTAACTTACTCACCTCACACTTGCCAGGAGGCTTGCAGTGATGGAACTTGTGTAGGAGCTTGGAGTGGGCTCATTTGCAATTGGATTTCTTATTTTTTTTGTAAATATGTGCAGGCTGATCCACAAACCGATGAAGTGTATGCGCAGATGGATCTGACTCCTTTAGAAGAGGTTCTCCTCAAACTCATCGTTGGTCTTCATTTCATAAGCACCTGTTTCTCTGGCAATTTCATCAATAAGTGATTGGTGTGTAGATTCTGATCTGCTGGGTTGGATTTGACCTATGCATGCTTGCTGTCTGTGGATGTTACCTGTTATCTGAGTCTCATATGACATGCAATGCAGAGTGGCATTCCCTCAAGTATGAAAGAACCTCCACCTCCACCAGCACAGAAAAATACACATATGTTTTGCAAAACTTTGACAGCAAGTGACACAAGCACTCATGGAGGGTTCTCAGTTCCTAGAAGAGCTGCGGAATTATGTCTACCTCCCCTTGTAAGCAATCTGTCTGCCATTTTCTCAAATGATAACGCCAGGTTTCTTGTTTTTGTTCTTAGTTTTTCAGTTGTTGAGGTGCTTATGTTATACCTCTAAACATGCACTAGGTCTCTATTAAATCACTGAAGGTGTTTGTTATTCACAACATAAACGGATTCATTTTTTCATGACATATTTACTCATGATGTTATTCAGGATTACAATATGAATCCTCCTTGTCAAGAACTTGTTGCCAAGGATTTGCACGGTGTTGAGTGGAAGTTTCGTCACATTTATCGAGGTAAGGCTTTGAACAGGTTAATTCTCACCTGATGGTTTGGAGTTCTGACCTGCAGTTGTGTCATAATAGTCTCAATTTTGTGTACAGTTCATGAGGGAAATCTTTTTAAAACATTGGGTGTAGTCAGTCTTAATAAGCTAATTGCCATTGCAGGTCATCCACGCAGGCATCTGCTCACGACAGGGTGGAGTGTGTTTGTGAGTAGCAAGAGGCTAGTTGCAGGGGACTCGGTACTATTTCTGCGGTATGTACCTGTATAGACAGTATCTTTATCCTTCTCTGGCATATGGTGCAAACAAACACCTTGGATGATGTTTTTGGGGTCCAGCAAAGTAGTTTAAGATAGGATGAATTGATTTATGAAACCTTGAATTTTGGTTTTCAACTAGTTCAATTATCTGAATTGTGAGTAGATCAGACTTTTATTTTTGTGACTGGTCTTTTTGCTTCAATGTCTTGACCTGTTGACTTATTTTAAAACTCAGGGGTGAGAACGGACAGCTGAGGATAGGAGTAAGGCGAGCTACAATGCAACATGTAAATGTGCGGTCTCCTTTTTTTTGTAGTATGAACTTGCATCTCGGTGTCATAGCAGCTGCATCTCATGCTGCCAAAAACACTCTCCGGTTCAGTGTCATCTATAACCCAAGGTTTGTACACCATTCCAGTGTGAGGACTTTCTGTAGAGGTTAGATTGTTACATTTCTTCAACAACAAATATCATCTAGCAATTTTCAGAGTATATTGTGCTTGTCTCTAAAACCTCACTGGTTTCTTTTATGTAGAACTGATGAGAGGGATTTGGGAGAAGCCTCCCAAGTCAAGGGCACATTTTGTTGATGTATTTAGCATGAAGTACAATTTAATGTTTGAGCTAGATGGTTGATACCTGTCTAATCCTGCTTCTTGTAGAAGCTTTCTTCAGAGCACCTTCTAATGGGTTTGGCTGTATGATACATTTGTGCAGGACAAGTCCATCAGAGTTTGTTATCCCTTATCACAAGTATGTGAAGGCAGAAAGCAATATTCCAACAGTTGGGTCAAGATTTAAGATGAGATTTGAATCAGAAGAATCTGCTGAAAGAAGGTTTGATGACTCTAAATTGTTCATCTTCTAATACTTGATTATTTGATCATCTGCAGCATTTGATAGGTCATTGGCATTAAGTGAAGATTTTAGTGCGAGCTTGGAAGTCTATGTTTGGTGGATTGTAGTAGTGAAATATGACAGCTTGTTAGTGGTACTTATGATAACGGAATGGCCAAAGTTCGAAAAAGTGGTTATCAAGAACAATTCCCAGATTGTGATTACATCTATTCTGGTTTTTGAGCTGAACTGAAATATGTCATGTAGTTTTCAAAGAGTTTGTATCTGGAAACTTGTGGGCATTCTTGTGAGCAATTGTTGTACAGTTTTATCGTCTAGTGAACTATATGGAGTGGAATTAACTTCCTTTTTATTTTGGATGCCGGCAGGTGCACTGGAACTATTACTGGTGTCGAGGTAGCAGATCCCAAGGATTGGGCAGACTCTCGGTGGAGATCTGTGAAGGTGGAGTGGGATGAGTCAGCGGCTAGTGAAAGGCACGAAAGGGTTTCACCATGGGAAATTGAGCCCTTTGTCCCAGTATCCACCTTGCCCCCCCCACCATCTGTAGGGCCTAGACAACCAAAGCGACGACCACCTACTCTTGTGACAGACTCGTCCCCTCTCGGTGTGTACCTCTGACCTTCATCTGAGTCACGTGTTCTGTAAAAGACAGTTGGTTGTAGCATCACTAGTTGTTTTGAGGTGGTAAGCAAGTCATTTCTGCTGACGGTAGGTTCTCCATCTTTCTGAAAATTGTGTAGTTATAAATTTATTAATCACCCTCTCTTATTGTCACAACCTGCAGGAACCAGTCAAAGTGCGCTAGATCCTTTTCAGTCAAACAAGCTGGCTAGGATTCTTCAGGGTCATGACCATCGGAATAATGGGTTGAGCTTAGGAGATGAAGAGGAAGGGGATGTTACGTCCTCTCGGACTCCCTCATGGGCTGTCAAACGGGAGCCTCAAAGACCTGGACCTCAGAACTGGTTTCGAGGTACAGATAATAGTCCAGTGGAGGATATGCTTGGCAACCTTCAAGGAGGTGCACAAAGGCAAGATTATGGAGGACTGCTGAATCTGGACTCGTCAAAGCAAAACATAGAGAGAGAGAAGCACCAGTTGAGGCGCTGTGTACAGAAATTGCGTGATCGGCACAAGGATATACCTTCCTATGATCATATGTCAGCTACATCTCTCCAGCTAAGTCCGCGGATTTCAGCTGGTTCACATATCATTGATAATGGTGAATTGCAGTTATCTGTCAACTCAGCCAACATGGAGCAACCTTCAAGCAACTCGCTCACAAGTATGCAATGGAATGGAGGCATGGGACCTCCAACGCACTTGTCTGGTGCATCACTCACACTTCGTGAACCTAGTACCACCATGCCATATTGGCTCACTACTCCTAGAACTTCTTTACCACCCAGTGGGACTGGGACTGCATCACACCCTGGGGTAGGTAAAGGAGTACTGTTGCCTAGCACCTTGCCAAACAACAAGCCATTTTTAAATGACTGCCCTCCCAAAAATCTCCCCTTTGGGCAGCGAGATATGCCAGAACAGGAGCACTTCAGTAGCGCTGCTCCTCCACAAGAGCAGCACTGCAAGCTTTTTGGATTTGACCTCACGGACATGTCAGCTCCAGTAATAGCTTCTGCACCTTCTCGATGTGAAGATTCAGAAGTGTCAATGCCTTGGCCAGAACCTGAACATTCTTCTGGTGATCAACATGCTTCTAAGCTTTCAAGTGGAGATTCACAGGGACACACACAGACTGGCCCTGTCAGGAGTGGCACAAAGGTGAATGTTGGATAATATTGTCAATGGCTGTTGCTTTATCCTCAAATAACTGACCTCTACTTTATTTCAATGTGAAATTTATGGCTAGCTGAAGGTAAAGACTGACCAGGGTTCTGCTGTTCTGCAGGTTTACCAGCAGGGAAAATTTGGGCGCACCATTGACCTGAAAAAGTGCGAAAGCTATGTGCAGTTAAGGCGCATGCTTGCAACGCTTTTCAATCTCGAAGGGCACCTTGACGATCCTAGCAAAGGCTGGCAACTGGTGTATACAGATCACGAGAATGATATGCTTCTTGTGGGGGATGATCCTTGGGAGTGAGTCAGCCAATCCTTTATTCAGTCCATTGCAGACTTTGGTGAATGTGAAGATGTTGCTTGCTTTATGCACTCGTGAAATATATACTCGCGAGATTGCTGAAGACTAACAGAATTGTTTGGTGTATGTTGCAGAGAGTTCTGCAGTTGCGTCCGAAGCCTCAAGATCTTCTCTCCAGAAGAGGTAGCAACGCATATTCTAGGAAAACATGCCTCTGTTAGAGGTGAGGAGGATGATTGAGGATGCACAACACTGAATGACTGCTGAATGGGCATGTCTGTCAGGAACTGTGGTCATTCTTGCCGGCGTCATGTCAATATCTCTGGTTTCTTTTTTTGGGTTCGGCATACTTTGGGTGGCGTAGTAATTAAATTCCCAAGATTTTTGTACTTGTTGGAATGCCCATTTTATGAGGTTCCATTAGGTGGAGTTTCAGGGCCCTGGCCTGTCGCGGTCATGCAGCTCTTGCATGTAATGTTAGTAGGGGGTTATAAGCCTTAGGCATGGGACAACTGGTTCGTTATTTCCGCACAATGGAAGGAACATTGTAAAAATTCCCAGTCAATTTTGATAGCCCATTGTAAGTATATCTAGAAGGATCTGATGGGATGCACTCAGATGAGTCGTCAAACAGGAGTGTTACACACCTGTGTTTTTGAGGACACCAAGCCCTGCATGTCTGAAGAGTTGGTGGAGACATAGGACCAATAAACCTGCAGTCCCAGGTGTTGTTTTAACCTGAGTTTTGGAGAGGATGAAGGAAGGGAACAACCCACGTGAAAGATAGGGGAGTATGTTAATTTAATCATGGACTCACTATTTGTCATTACGTTCGATTCAAACACTGATTTTCTTCTTTCCTCAACTGCGGATAACCTAGATATGATCCAGTCTTGCCCACTACCAAAGGTTCACCAAGACTGTGGTCAACAATCTGAACAGAAGTGCTCATATCGGGTTGATATCTCTGCCCCTGTTTGTAGGTCTGTATGCAGCAGAGGCTCTGATTAAGTCGTTAGTCTTCTGATGGATGGCCTGTAAAACTTCATAAATCCTTCAAACAAAGGAAATATATTTTTACTTACTAATTTGCTTGGCATCAATTCTCTTGGACTGGATTGCATGTTTACTGATGAATGAGCACATGGTTGGAGTTGAGAAATGCAATGGAAAATTTGTAGATGTTTCTTGGTCTGATAATTAAAAAACTGTGCTTCTTTCAATCATGATTGGTCTTGGTTAGGCCTCTCATCCCTTTGACGGCTTTGACAATGCCAGTGATTTGTGAAGGCGAAATCTAATCATGAATGGATCTAATCAAGGCTATGGAGGGGTGAAACTGGTCATTTCTGACTTGCTCATATAATCACTATTACATGCATTATGAGCTTTTGCCATATTTACACTAAAGTTCTAGGTCCCAAAGATGTTTGGGACAATAGGTGTTTTACACCACATTCTCCATTCTAATGTTGATATTTGTTGATATTTGTTGTCCATATTTGTTAGTCTTGCCTTCTCGATCTCGATGAACACTAATTCTCTTCCCAATTATCATAGGCTACGAAGAAAGACAACACCGTTTCATGAGGATTGAGGAGCTCCACGAAATGCGGAGGGACGGTGAAAGAGTAACTCTGCCGCGGATCTCTGCTTGGCGACGCCAATAGGATACCAAGCTCACCGCAATGAACAAGCGTGTGCATAACATCTTGCTAAGTAATGAGGCAACAAGCGCCAACAAACTAGCGCAGATACGCACACCACAAGCGCCAGCAAAACAAGTACAGCTCCGAGCACATACGAGCTGCCAAGAATGAAGTCAGTCCTGCCAACATCTCGACATCACAACCGTAGTAGCACATGGCCGACCACCCAAGCCCGACACGCCCAACAAGAGCAAACGCCCTTCACCCACACCGACACAGAAGAAACTTGCAACTCAGCACCAACTTTACCCATCAGGCGAATTACAAGAAGGCACAAGACAACAAGCGATCCTGCAGCAAACGCATCTGCACCTACATAACAAGCACCACCATGAAACTCTACACTAATCCTCCACTCATGCACTTATGGTGCCTCCTGACCACAATCCTCTTCACGCAGCACAACATCAGGTTGTGGCTCCTACCTACTCTCTCCCTGGTACACGCCAACACTCGCTCACTCCCAACAATAGTTCTCCTTCTCAAGTTTCCCACTCCTACCCAAGGTAACCTTCACCCTATCTCCAACCTCCTCCCATACGGAGGCGGTGCCTTCCTGCACCTCCCTCCTCCGGCGTCTCCAAGAAGAAGCCGCTACAGGGATGGCCCGCCCTTTCTCTTCCGTCCTCCGCCAGCCCCTCCTTGCAACCTTCGTGTGGATCCCGAAGCCAACAACCACATCCCTCGCGCCGCTCCCCGATCATCTCCCTCACGCCTACACCAACCTCCATCCTCCCAACATCAGCACAAACATACCCACAAAAAAACATGCACTTCCACCACTCACCCCACACATGCAACAATGTAGTTGGATCGATACGAAATGCACTCTCCTACTTGTGGGAAAGGCTCAGGATATGCCCACCATCCAGACCATGAAACCACGGTCGAAGCCATTCACTGGGCACGCATGGCAGTGCAAGAAACACAATCCAACTTCATCATCGTAATCAAACAACACACAAACTGGGAAAGTCAGAACACATCATTTCCCTCCTTGACATGCACATATGCATTAACATTTAATTGGCACCTGTGGTGCATTGACTTTATTGGCATCCGAATTCACCTAGGATTTGAAGTTGATTCATTCGAGATCTTCATGGAAATATTGCTCAAGCCGCAGTGAAGCAAAATGAGATAAGATAATTACGAAATTTTGGATTTTGAAGAATTTGCCGAGCCATTGCACGAATTTAAGGACAAGAGGACAAGGGACTAAGGTAAACTGGTACCCGAAGGCGTGCCTCAAGGAGATATTGGATGTCTAGGTCTCATCAACAAAATGTACTCGGAAAATGACATAGGAGATTTAATTCGGCAAAGTGAAAATCATCATTGGAAAGGAGATTCAAGGGTGGAAGATGACTTACACGAGGTTGTCAAGTAGGCCAGATCTATTATCACTTCATCCTCAAGTTCTAAATTAAGATCTCACATCATAAGGGTCCTCAATTGAATCGGGTAGGGCTAAGCACTAATAAATAAAGGAATAAACCCACCAATTATATTTGGTGACTCATGAAGGAATTTAAAGGAGATCTTTGACCGGTTTTGTTCTCTTCGAGGTAGGCCTAAAACAAAACCGGGAGACCATGGCACTCCAAATGCTTATAACCGTTGGTTTATTCTATTGTATCATGCGAGAGGACCCGCATGAATACAAATTCATTGAAATAGCATTTGGTTGAGGGTTTGGTCATGTATGACTTCAAACTACACTTGGGGGTCCGTGATCACACTACATGATTTTGGAGGTGCTTTGGGATGGCCTTTTGGACACTTTCTTTTGGGCTCTCACAATTTCATGGTCACGGCTCTTGGCTCGTGTGTGAATCAACCCTAAGATGCTAGGCAATGAACGGGGAGAACTAACCACTAGTCACAGATGAACCAGTTGAAGTTCAAGACTTCATAAAAATTAGACATCATTTTAGAAGAATATATGAAATATACATTGTATTAATCAAGGAAAAACCGGAAAGATTACAACATGTAATCGGTTGGACTTGAAAACACTAGGATCTTGACCGATTATGCCCCAAAAATCTCCCGGACATTGATGGTAGGTGCCAATGACTCCAACGTAGTGGCAACAACAACAAGCTCAACCTCGTCTTCCCATTGCATTGACATATAGGAGAGTAAGTAAAGAAAACCCTCAAGTCCAAATCCCTTAAACCCATGACCGAATAATATTAAGATTAGGAAGAATGACAACAAAATACCCACACACCTTTGTGACAACTTTGGTATTGTAGTCTTCCCATATCAATACAAAATTAAAACTAGAATGACACTTATAGAAGGGGGTAAAGGATTACAACACCTACCAAAGTCGAGGATGAAAACAATGATTACTATGTAGAGGCAAGAATAAATTATTGCATATGAGTGTACCTCTCGTTCATTCAGGGTTAAGGTTGCAAAAATAATATGTAGTCTAAATTTCACTTACTTTAGTTAATTTCTCACCAGAGTAAGTTTTGTAGATCCCAAATTAGTCCAATCAACATTGTTTGAGATAAATCAACCACAAAACTTATAGGGGGTCAAGGTTTTTTTTAGGTTGCATGTATGAGAGGTTCAATTGTTTGTGACGATTCCCTCTGGCCTTATGTAAAGCTTGGAGACTATTACCTAAAGCCAACATACCCCGACATTGAGGTCAAAGTCCTCAAATTAGTCTAGTGAGGCTAAATTGGAACGAATTAACAACAAATATATAGGTGACATGTTGGTTTTCACTGCCCTCCTTTGTAGGTGTTGTGATACATAGTCCTTTAGAAGGGTGATTGTTGTGGGTGAATATTCACAACACCTACCGAGGGGAAGGTGAAAACATTAAATTTTTTTGTATGACTAGCATATTGTTGTTGAAAACTAGAAAGATATTTACTCTCAAATCCATATCTATTAAGGATAACCCCTAGAAGTTGAGGTGGATGTTTTTGTCCACATAGTCACCAATGTACATTTTTACATTATATGTTATGTTTTGGATATGTGGATGGCTGAAAAATTTGTGTGAGTAGTCCCAACTATACAACAATACCATCCATATGATCTACCATAAGAGGTGCCAATTTTCTCTAATATTATTGACATTTTTGTATACTTAGACAAACTATTTGTCCATAAATAAGGGGGATGTGCACTTGTGAGGACAAAAATATCAAATGGCAACAACAAAAGCCGCAACACCACAACCACAACTTCAAATGTTTTGTATTTCTTTTTCTTTTTCTTTTTTGGCACAGATTAAAAATTCAATTGCAAAGAAAACCCAAAATACAACCAACTTGGCTGAAACAACGCAACTTGGCTGAGTGAAAATCAAGAAATAATGCTCATCCGAGGCCTATCCTTCCAAGTAACAAATGTTTTGTATTTCATGTTCACCAACCACCATATTTGTGTAATTTTGCGATCAAGTGTGTGTCATATTGGTGGTTGGATTTATTATACTTAAATCCTAGTTTAAGATGTTGAATTGGATTGAATCGTTTTAAACGATTTTGGAAAGAATTTGCTTCAACCTTTAGGGATTAAAACGATGAAGAGGCAACAAAAGCTAAAGGCGGACAATTTTTTACCCTCCGCTTAGTAAGTAAGTGTTATAAAACAAATCCAATTGTGCCTCCTATTCAACCAAGAAACTTAGCTTGTGAGCACGTACCCGGTGGGTATGAGGAGACTTAAGCTCCACACAGGCAAGTCACTGGGACATAATTATGGCCATTTTATGAGCACGAGAATCCTCATTTTGACAAAACTTAAGATATCCACACGAGCTCCAAAATTTATGAGGTAAGTGATTAAGGTAGTCTACTTCGGTTATCAAACACCTACGTTTGATTGACATGTGGTTGGGAGTGACTCCAAGAACACTGTCATATGGAAAAATACATGTGTTTAAAAGAGATTGGACTACGTCCTCGTAATATGGTAACCATTTAAGCTCAACAATTGACATATTTGGGAGAACTTATATGACCATTTAATAAGCACGGAAATGTTCACTTTGATATTGAATAAGATATTGGCATGAGCTCCAAAATTTACGAGGAAAGACAATTACAGCCTCAATTTGGACATGGTAACCATCTTTTACTAATCATGTCTATCATATCCTAGGAGAAGTGGGCTAGACGGAAAAAAAAAACGTTAACCATTTAAGACCCATCTGCCTTACAATCTCAATTTGGATTTGCTATCCACCTCCTCATACTAGGTTATGGTGTGTTATATATCCGGGGAGAAATGGGCTACTATCATGACTTAGTCGAGAAAAAACACCCATCACTTCTCGTATGATATGGAAAAACATGATTAGTACGAGATGGTTAGCAAATCCAAACCGAGGGCCATAGGCACTTCCCTGATAATGTTTGGAGCTCACATGAATATCTTATTCACTATCAAAGTGAAAAAAGAATATTGCTCAGTAAATGGTCATTCAAATCCTCGCACACCATCTAATCTCTTGAACACATGTCTTTATGGTGTCCGTTCTTAGAGCCACATCATCTCACATACCAATCAAATAACATAGGTGTCCTAGCAAGGGTGAGTTTCCGTGTAGGTCACGTGTCCACCAAGTTCTAGTTGGGTTAAGGACAAACTCGCCAATTATAGATGAAATATGATGGGGAAGGGTTTGTATGTGCCAACTAGCTACTCTCATCTTCTCAAATCTGGGCCCATCTACTAACCAATTCCTTCATGTTAAAACCAATGTGTGTATTGATATGTTCATTTTGACATACAAGTATGGTCTTGGTATGTCCAACTTGGTTGTTGGGCCCAATTGGTAGGGCCATGTGTATGTGATAAGAAGGTCAGGTTTGTCAAACATGAGTATGAGTATTGTTCTTTGGGACATACCCTAGATCTAAGGATGGGTAAGTTCAAAATTCAAGAGACACATTGGGGTAGCATTTGCATTGGTATGGTATGTTGAACACTCATCATATTGAATCAAACACATCAAATAAAAACCACTTACAAGATGGGATGATAACAAATTTTGATCACATGTAAAGAAACAATCAATCCAAAACATGTATCATGAGATACTATATCATCTTTTAATTAATTTTAGGAGACTTTTATTACTTCGGCTGTCCATGGAAAGTTATATATATAGTGTGTGTATATATATATATACAAATACATGCATATATTTCAAATGCACATTGTTATGAATGACAGAATAACTACACTATATATTGTATTTTGTGTCACTAGTTATATTTTTCTTCATCGATACTACTTGTAAAACACATGTGTAGTGTCATCAACACTAAATGTAAACTTAGCATTAATTGTCATTATTTGTTAAAAAAAATATGGCATTATAGATTTACAGCAATTAATGTCACTTTCTAAGAGATTTTCCATCCAAATTTGAATCACTTATGACAATATTTCATTACATATATGTAAGGATGCAAAACATACCAAAATTGGATGAACTAAATGTAAGTTGGGATGACACTATTTGCAAACATATACATAAGAAGTCACAGTAGGAAAGTTACCACAATGACATAAAATACCATATGGCACTAACTACAATATTCAATGTACAGCCATAAAACAAAAAGTTAACATAGCTTTTCCTAACTTTCCATATTGCCATTACACTTACCCGTCCCATCTCTCTTTGCTCTCCCTAGTATTTGGCATCCTTTTACAAAAATCTCAAAATCGCAGAAAGACTACCAGGGCTCCAAAATATTCTACGAGCAAAACTCATGGCTATACATCACACCCTCCGCCTTCTCACCACCACATATCGAAATGAACCAGCACACATATTCACAGATTGTCTTAATGTTTTATACCTCATAAACACACAAACAAAACACCCAACCTTACATAATAGCCACCCAGACAAAAAAAATACTTGAATCCAGAATTAAAATGTTGCAATCCCGCACACAACCCACCACACTCCATAAAGTCAAGGCCCACACGAACATAAGCGGCAACGAACAAGCAGACAAACTAGCCAAAAGAGGATGTGAACTAATCCATAGGGATGCCATAGCAACATACGAACATGCCCACCCCACACCATACTACCTCCAAAAAGATTGATGGCATTCAATGCAAGACACACCATATAAAGGCCCCATCCGACACCTTGGCAAATATATCCTCAAATATGACAAAAAGCACAATCTAACAATTATAGCAATCCAAACACACCAACTACACAAATGACTCGACAACAAAGACATCGACAAAACATTATCAAATGACTTTTGGAACAACCCAACTATCATAGACAAACAAAAAACATGCCTAGTAAAATTTAGAACCGGACAATATATGGGACATGCCCGAAAACAACTCTTCTTTGGTAGAAACGCATACCCATCCCATACATGTCCAATTTGTAACTCATCCGAAGCAGATACATGGCTACATGTACTCCTTAAATGCAAACAACAACACATTCATGCACTCATCACAAACAGACATAACAAAGCAGTATGGGAAATCCGTAAACTCCTCGTCTCAAATAAAATAACCATACACTATATACTTATGAATGCAGGCATATACAACGACTCCCCACAAGAAAACACAGTACCCACATGGCTACTCCCATGCACATGTGACACCCAAAGATGTCAATGCAATGCGAGGCTCAAACCCGACATACTATGTGTCATTGGCCACCCATATAATTCCCCGCCCCCGGAAGCACCCACACCAGAAATCACTATACAATTTATAGAATTTACATACTGTAATGACAGGTTCTCTGCTGAAACAAGAGAAAGGAAAATCACAAAATATCAACCACTCATTAACAACCTCATTGCAAGAGGCTAGAATGCAGCTCCACTCATAGTATTAGCAGCAGGTGCCAAAGCCACAACTCACATCCCCTCGATGAACGCACTAGAAACAAAGCTTAAACTTCCTACATCACAAATTAGGAACACATTCAAACAAATCAACATAATCGCCATACAATATGCACACTCAATTCTTATCCACAAAAGAAGGATAGAAAACAAACAACCTATCAATAATCTACAAAACCATACTCAATCCTAAGGACCCAACACACCCCCCCCCAAAAAACCCACACCACCGGTTACACCGGTAAAAAGTCAATAGTTACTAAAAACATAGTGTCTACTCCCTGAAAAGGGTGAAGTAGTATCACACCCAAAGCCATTACCCTGGGGTATGGCTAAGGATGTCCTACGAACAAACACTCTATTCACTCCGGCTCCCCAAAGGGGGTTGGAGTTCTTCTTCTTCTTCTGGCATCCTTGCAAAACAATGCAGCTGGAGGACCCAAGTGGTATGGTATGCCCTAAGTTCCTTATTCTCCCCCAAACCCTAGGTTCTACGAGCCACCTGGGTATTTCCACCTCGACACACTAGCCGGTGTGTTTTCTCACACCTTTACTTCTACCCATGCACATACCCGTTTCTATGGCGCATAAGAGTACAACATTGGTTAAAACCTCCTCCTCCTCCTAAAACCAATCTCCAACCCTTTGGTGACTGGCATTTGTAAGTCCAAAAATGCTTTACTGGGCGCATGAAGATTTAGTGGCCCATGTCCACAACCCTCCACATTCTAGTAGGGCACTAGAATGTGGTTGGGTGGTAGCTCGTGCTTGTCCATACGAGAACACCCCAACCTACTATTACCTAGAATCTACAGTAGGGGCGCCTGTTCCCGATCAAGACCCCATCAGCAATCTACAGTGTGCCGGAATGTCAATCGGGCTGGGACTGAATTTCGATCAGGCCGGAACCAATAGTGGCATGACGCATGTCTTGGGTTTTGAATGCTAAAGTGAGGAGGAATGAGTGATTAAAATGAGCAGTTATGACGTACTCTGTAGACATTGGTGTTACGTTTGGACCAACTTTTGGCTTCAAAAATTACAATAACTTCAATTTAAGGAATAAGATTACCAAAATGTTGACAGTCCTCCTAATTTCTATGTTCATACATGGGAAAAAGATTTACGGCGCCTTATATTTCTCCAGATCCGGCGCAAAATCTCTTAAGTGATCGGTGATCGGGTATGGGCGCCTATACTCTACCTTGAAAGAGAAGAGGTGAGGTGAGGTGTTGTGAACCGAAATCCGACTGCCCGGTACTTGGCTTACCTCCGATTCGACCAAGAAACCCAGCTGCGTGAGTACATACCCGGCGGGTATGGGGTGGCTTGAGCTCCACGCAGGCAGGCAGGGCACTGGAGGGGCGGGGCTGGGCTGGGCTGCTGTCGGTCGGTCTTTTGTTTTTCTTGTTTGCAGAGCGATGTGTCGGCAGAGTTTGTGGCTCCTCCTTCGCCGGATTGGCTAAACCAAGCATTCTCTTCCGTAGTAAGTAAGTTACATTTGTAACGGCGTTGGTTTGCAGACTGGGTCATCGATCGCAAGGTTGAAAGAAGAAGAAGCAGCAGCAGCAGCAGCGTCGTCGTCGTCGTTATATGCATCATCAGCAACAGTGCCGAAGAGTAATGCTGCAATCGTCGGCTGCCAACTGGTAATTAAGAAGCACGGGCTGACTGGAGCATTGAGGCGAAAGGGGAAGGGGCGAGGCGGAGATAGGTCGGGACTCGGGACAGGAGTCGCCCTTGGGTCTGCTGTGCAACAAGACCAGGCAAGAACGCAGCGATTGCGGGGACTAGGGTTCGGTGCAAGATTGGAATGGGCATGGTGGAGGGGGCGGGACACATTTAGAGCGTGACGGCTGAGGGAGGGAGAGGGAGACGAACACTTGTGTGTAGTTTGTTGGAGGCGATCGGATTTTGTACACCATGGGCTTGGAATTCAAACCCTATCTGAGTTGGGAGGACGAAGGGGGACAGGATCGGTACGCGAACAAATGCGAGGAGAAGCAAACCACGCAGCCGACGGAGGGGGTGGCGTTGCAGCCGAGTAGCGAAAACTCCAACAGCCCGTTAATCAGCAGTGGTGTGCAGCAGAATCATCATAGTAATCATCATATTGGTAATGGTAATGGAAATGCTCATGCTGTGGCTGCCTCTGCTGCTAATGGTGCGCATGGGATTGTGAACGAGGCGGAGAGGGAGAACCGGGGGGCTGCGGCTGGGGCTGTTGTGACTTCTGCTGCTGCCGCGGCGGCGGCGGGAGCGGCTGGGAATAGAGGAGGAGAATTGGCGCCTGCGTTGGCTGCTATGAACAGCGACAATCGAGAGTACGCGGTCCTGGTGGCGTCCGAGGAAGAGAGCGGGGCTGAGTATAAAAGCTATTTCTCAATTGTGTTGGACTACCCTCAGTTTCTAGGGCAAGGGGAAACGAAAGAGAGTGCGATTCGACAAGCCAGCCGCCTCCTGCATTACGCGTTCGGGTCGATGCTATTGAAGAATGAGTCAATTCCGGCTCCCACCTCCGGAGCCGAGTTGGAGGTAAACGAAAGTTTAATCTCGGTGCTTGTGTTCTCTGTCTGTATGGGAGGGCTTCGCGTTTCTGCTTTGTAAACCCGAAAACTTGCCATGGCTTAGGGAGCATTGATTTCTGTAGGAATAGGTGTGATACGAACGAAAATAATTTATGGTATCGAGTTATGCAGCGTTGTGATGCATACCTGGTTCTGATAAGAGAGTTCGATGGGAACATGGGAAAAGAGAGAGAAAGTGAAATTTTCTTTCACTGCAGAAACAATTCTGACTTGTTCTCTGAATTCTGAGCGTGTTGTTGGAAAGTTTGAGGCACTCTCGATCTCTTTTACGTAGTTCCTCTCTTGCGTGCATACAGAAAAGAACACATGCTGTCTGCATTTTCCACAGGATCGACTGATTTGTGTGTGGTCGATAAATGTGTGAGAGTGAATAATGAATTCGGGCATGTCTTATCTGTAAGGAGGGCTTCGTGTTTCTCCTTTGTAAAACCCAAAAGTTGCCATGGCTTTCATTCCATGAGTGAGCATTGGGTCCTGTAGTATCAGGTGTGATGTGAACAGAACATCTGGCATCAAGTTATGCATACATTGTCACGCATATGTTGTCATGCATACCTGGTTCTCATGACAGAATTCGATGGGAACAAGGGATGAGACAGAAACTAAGCTGCTGAAAACTATGTTATTGGGTCCATGCTATTGAAGAATGAGTCAATTCGGGTTCCCACCTCTGGAGTGGAGTTGAAGGTAAAGAAATGTAAAATTCAGGCATGTCATTTCTCTGTGTGGGGAGGGCTTTGTGTTTCTGCTTTGTGAATTTAAGCCATGGCTTTCCTTCCATGAGGGAGCATTGGTTATTGTAGGAATTGGTGTGATGCGAACAACATGATATCTGGCATTGAGGTCTGCAACGTTGTGATGCATACCTGGTTCTGATGACAGAATTCCATTGGAATTAGAGGAAAGAGAGAGTAAACTTGCTTTCACTGCATGAACAATTCTGACCAATTCTGGATTGTGAGCATGTTGTGGAATTCTACTGAAGAAAGAGGTTGGGCATATTTTTATCTGTATTGGAGGGCTTTGGGTTTCTGCTTTGTAAACCTGAAAAGTTGCCATGCCTTTTCTTCCATAAGTGAGCACTGGCTCCTGCAGCAATAGGTATGATGTGAACAAAATAATATCTGGTATCGAGTTATGCAACGGTGTGATGCTTACAAGGGAAAAGAGAAAGTGAAACTTCTTTCACTGCAGAAACAGTTCTATTCTGGATTTTGAGCGTGTTGTGGAAAGCTTCGTGACACTCTTGATCTCTTCTGCATAGTTTATTTCTTGCGCATGGAAATGCATAGATAGAAAAGAACACATTCTGTCTGCACTTTTTGTGGGAACGACTCATTTCTGTGTGCGGCCAATGTGTATGCAGGCTAAGAAGGCTGCTATGCAAAGAGACTGGTTAGTGGTGAGATTGGAACATTTCTCCATGGAGCTCGCGCCTCTCCAATTCCAGCCTGGCATAGACTACTTGGCACGTCCGCCCGAAAGCGGTATGTGATTGTCGATAATAAATTGCTTTGTGAGGTTTTCTTTGACAAGACTCCATAAATTCACAACAGTAGTTCTATCTCTAAAACATGTATAATGCAGAAAGTTGTGTGTTGAGAAAGACACTCTACTTGTGTTTTAAAATTTAGCATGCTTGATCAACAGTGTCAAAGCAGATATTCATGTGTTTGTGTCGATGCACACAAGGTGGAACTCATCAGTTTAAGGTGAATTTATGATGGTTTTGTGCTTGCAAAGACCACTAATAGATTTCGCTAGAGTTTGTTCATACGCAGGGGACTTGTTAATCTCAAGTATCATCTTGCTACTTACTAAATACAGTCTAAGTGTGTGGGTATGTATAATTTTGTTCTTCCAGATGGAGAGTATGAAAGTGACCGTGAGGATGAAGAGTTATTCGAACTTGAGAGCAGACTGAGCACGCCCTAGCTGGCCTTCTGAGGCAAAGGATTTACAGGCCCGATCAGCATGGCATGCCAGAATTGTATCAAATTTTTGAAAGATAGCTGAGGATCAATGTAGATAAAAAAAAAAGGGTTCATTCTTATGTCCACTTATTGTGGCCTGAGTAGAAAGATTGCAAGACTTAAACATGGCTGTACAGCAATCGTGATGATACACACATGTAGTGATGTTTACAGCTTCAATTTTCTTTGGGACACCTTGTCTGGGAATAGATTCAAAATTTCGGTGGAAGGAGTTCATGTTGTAGCAAACTTAATTGCAATTAGCACACTCCTATATTATATACTTCAAGCATGTCAATTAAAAAGGCAGCGTAAGAACATCCAATAGGAGCTCTATATCAATGCACTAAGAAATTAGTTGGCACCCCATCAGACATCCTGGTAGGTTGATGGACGTGCTGTGATCTTTTCGGAGCTTAAACATTTCTGAATTCATTTCAGTACACAGGTATAGCATTTAGGTTTAAGTCAGGAATA
Source organism: Polytrichum commune (assembly GCA_950295325.1). Lineage (NCBI taxonomy): Eukaryota > Viridiplantae > Streptophyta > Polytrichopsida > Polytrichales > Polytrichaceae > Polytrichum > Polytrichum commune. The sequence continues at coordinate 34,684,652 of OX485804.1, forward strand.
GGCTGTACCTTCCAATAGTTAATATACAATTTTTTTTGGGGTTTGGAGGAGTTCATTCTCTTCAGACATGTTTCAGTGACTTGACAAGCAAATGTTAGATAAGACAGACTCTTATTGATCTCTTTCTAGTGGGCAAAGCATAAAGGCCTGTATTAATTATTGCCGAATTCATTAGACTTGAGACTATCCTTATGTATTTGTGCAGTCCTCTTCACAACGAGGTCATTGTACTCCCAAGAATGATTTCACCAAACATCATCACTACAACACCTTGGCTCCTGTGCAAAGCATTGAATGGGTCGTAGACAATCATACAGGTCTCATGATGTTCGTTTGTGAGGTGCAGGGTTCGGGAGATTTTTGAGCTCAATCAGCTAAAATCCGCCCCTTCACAACTTCTACTGGTTTTTTCAGGGTTTTTCAGGATTTGACCGGTTGCAAACTTGTTGCCATTAGATTTGAACCAGCCAATATCCTATATTTTTTCAAGCGCCGGCTTATTTCCTTTTCATTGTAATGACAACCGGCCAAAAACTTGGGCATTGATAAGTAAGCTGGTTTTCCAATGCAGCAAAATTATATCTATGAACAACATACATCATTCAACAACAACGTTCAAAGAACATATCAACATACAACAATTATATGTAATGATATGAACATCCAACAACAATGATCAACAATTTATCCATAGCAGGAGTTGAACCTAAAATAACTTATCAACCGGTTGATGGCCATGGATTTACTCTTCTATCATACTTAGATCTTAAAACCTCATATTAGATTTGAGGCCACAACAGATGAACGAGTAACCTAACTTACCATATTATATACAAAAATGAAATTCATCAACTGTTAGAGTCAAAATCAACAATATCATCTTCACCTTCAAGAGGAAAACTCCCTGAAAGGTATCTATGTGGATGTGAAAATAACCATCTAAACTTTGTAGAGTTCCTCCATAAAGCTATGGCTTCCATTAGTACGTTATCAAGATCTCCACGAAGATCTTCCATAGACACACTCATAATACATTCTAAATCCTAGCCGTCAACAATGAAATGAAATAATGAAGCAAAAGCTTCGCCTATCTGCCATTCACCAAATCACTACAACCCTACAACGAACACATAACCTAAACCCTAGAACCAGATGAGATCCGGCCCTAGATGAATCAAACCGGATGAAATCCGCTTATTTCACAATTCTTCTAGGTAAAAATCCTCCTCCTCAAAATGGTTGCTGGTTGAAATCCGTTTTTTTTTCAAAAAAGCACCGGTTTCACATCCTCCGCTTTCCCAATTCAACCGGGCTTTTCACAAAACCAACCGGCTGCCATTAGACTAAATACAAGTTCTCCCCGGACATTGGTGAGGTGGCCACCCAAACTAGGATGCACTCTTAGGGTAGATGAGTCTTAAATGGTTACTTTTTCTTATGAGCCCACTTGTGGGATATGAAACACGAGATTAGGACGAGATGGTTAGCAAATCCAAATCGAGACCATAGCCACTTCTCTCCCACTTTAATTGGTGTGGCCCATATTACCTTCTAATCCACATCCTTTAGAGAGTATGCATAACTTGAAACTGATGCAATATTAATTGATGTGCCATGCCACATCATGAATCAAAGTTTCAAAAGCACATACAAAAAGTGAAGAGTCTCAAACGAGGATGAAACCCCCTGAGCAATCTTTGCTTTGGGGGTGTCAAACTCATTCCCAGAGAAGGAGAGGGAATTATTGTATACAAGCATACCCTTTCATTCATCCAACATAAAAGCCATGAAGTAGAATGCAGCCCGGAGGTTGCATTTTTTAATTGACTTGACACTAGAATTTGTTTTAAAGACATTGAATTAGTGTACTTGAGATCATTAGAGATGAATCGGCAACAAATCTATAGGGGTCAAGTTCTTATGTTGGATGGATGAGAGGTACGCTTGTCTATGATAATTCTCTCGTTTTGGTGCACCCTACTTATCTTTTTGTGATCTTCTTAACCCGCCCCGGTAACCACAAACATTTTAATTACTTGCATTATTTTGGCATGTCACCAAAAGTTCAGGCTTCCTACACCCTAATCCCATAAAGTAGAGATGGGCCTAATTTGGATACTTTTCTATTTGCGGCCACTTCCAGTAAGATATGAAACGCACAATAGAGTTATATGTAAAGGTAAGCAAATGAAACCATGGGTGTAGTCCCAAACCTTGAGTTTATGAGAATCAACACAAAGTCACGCAAGTTATCTTAATAATTAAATTATCATACACATAGTGTGATTTTGGGCTATTAAAAATCGGTTTTCTAGCCTGTCCTACTAGAATGGGTGGGTCAAGCTAGCCTTGCATAGGCTGATCTAGGATTTAAGTTGGCAGTTCCCATCGCATACCCTATTTTAGACCTTATACTCTCAAAGTTTGAGAGGTGGAAAAAAGAGGTCTCAAAAGTTCCACCAACTATTTTAATGGTTAGCAAACCCAAATCGTGCCCATAGCCATTTGCCTCATAACTTTTGGAGTACTTATGAATAACTTATTCATTATCATGCTTCTCATGATTCTCATGCTCATTAAATGGTCATATGGGTCCCCAAATTATGTTAAAAATTGCACCTACACTAGTCAACATATGTTGAAAAAGTAGCCCAATTTCTTTTAAACATATATCTTTTTGGTTTCCATTCTTAGATCTACTTAGGCGTGTATATAAGTAATGCTCCTAACTGTAAGAGTCTCTTTCGGCATCTAATCTCCAACTCTTCACCTTAGTAATGGAATTTAAGCGTTTAACATTTGGCCTTTAAAAGTTTCAAAATAATATAAACATATAACTTGATATTTGAGTGTGATCTCATTGTATGTTGTACTTTTGTTTGAATAATACATGTTTCATGTTACAATATTTAACATCCACAACATGTATTGTAAAACGAACCAACATGTTGGTTTGATATGCACTCTAAATTGTGTAATATCACGCTTGTGGCACAAAGTGCATGTGATATCAAAAAAGTTTTTATATATAGTGTTAACATGTATGCGTGATAAAAGAAGATTAGTGTAGCATATGACATTATGGAGTACCGTAACCCAAAGTCAACATTGCAATAATGACAATATTTACATTGATAACATTCTAATGCGTGCAAGTGTGTGGTTTAAATGCTTTGGTGGTTTTAATGCCAAATCCCATGATATATGGGAGGACAACGTGACAATAAGGAGTGAGATTTAAATGGTGAACACCCATTCCCTAGGGTTTCAGGATATAAGAAAAGGAATGACATAAAGGAGGTTGATTTTATGTACTTTAGAGTGTAATCCAATGAGTGAATAATGGCATGTATGACAAGTATAAAATAAAATTTCCAAGGCGTCACATTTTTGGATATTTGCAACAAGTATTGCAAATAAGGACACATGTATTAAATTCCATGTGTTATTTTTGTATAAATGCAGCAAGTGTTGCATATCACACTAACATAGCCGACAATTATACAAAAGACATATAAAGACTAAGATTGAACCAATAATAGTGAAGATTTTTTTTAATATTGAAAACAATGTTACTTAAATCCGTACACAACATTCAAAAATTTAAATGTTAAGCATTATTATCCACTACTTAACTAACATTCAAATAATATAACACATAATATACCTTAGTATCTATGACACCAAGCCATGGATTATGGTACATACAACCACACGCTATGCAAATGTAAGCCAAATTTTACATAACCACTACAACATTTATTATAACCATGTTTTGCTACATGAGGGGTTTGATATCAACTTGTTTCCTTGTATGTATGGTTGGACCCACCTAAACTCAAATCCTAACATGGGATGTGGTCATATATGAAACACTTTTACATACTTTTCAAGATGGATGGTCAAGATGAATGGATAAATGATTAAGATGAAACACTCTTTTATACGTTCATTATCAAAATTGTTAACTTATACACACATATATTTTACTTGAAAATCCTTCACCATTGTGATTGAATTGAAAGTTGGAGGACAAACATCAAATAAATTCAATACAATTGTCACACCGAGTGGGTCAAACCGAGCAGGTTCTAATTATGCGTGGACATACCCACATCATATTTTAGAGATGATGGATTAAAAATGGCAAAAAATATGATGCATGATATGTTCAATGCCATAACATCTCCTAACAATTTTTGTCGTTTTGGGAACAATAATGGATGGCCAAGAGACGAATCTTCACACTCCATTCCTCGTACGTACATCCATGGAGGTACGAGTGAGGGGCCTCCTCCTCCGTCACCATCGGTGTTCAAGTTTGAAGTGTGCACATGCATTTCAATGTGAAGGGCTTCAAAATAATCACACTTCACTCATACTTTCAATTTTTTTTTCAACACTTCACAATTTATTTTTGTTTTTGACATTGGCCGTTTTGTATTGAATATTAAAATAATATGATGTCTCACTATATTGAAGAAGTACATGCAATAAAATGATGCACTAAACTTATATAGATTCCCTATATAATGCACTTAATCATCATCCAACTCCAAAGGCAAAGCCCTCCAGTTCTTGGTCGATTTCCAAGTGTCAAAAATTCTAGCCCAATCCATATTTCCCATCGGAAGACCGCATGATGATGCTTGCATCAATGCATCCAATGTTTCAAGTTTCAATCGGTTTCTGCAATCACTCTTCACCCAATTTTGTTTGGAAAATCCACGTTCACATATAGCTGTGCTTGCCAAGCCGGAGTTGTATTTTGTGCCAAGTCGAAATTGCAAGAGTTATTGGAATTTGGAAGTGTATGCTAGAGTGCCAAGATTGGAGTCTAGCTATATTTTTATTTGCAAATTGCAGCCACTGAATTTTGTGACAGGCAGTGGAGAGACCTTCACTATGAAGGGTGGAAACTTTGTATAGCACATTTTTGTGAAGTGCCTCTTTTGACGGCCAAAATGACAATTGACAGGTGTTGAAGACTTCAATATGGAATACTGGTCACCATGTCTGTCTGACTGGGCCGAGCAAAGCTATTTGGAGAGTGTTTATCCATCCCCCAAAGGGGTGGGGATGGAATCTTGAAACTTTTGGCCAAATTTACACCCTCAATATCAAGAATCTCCCAAGTAATGAATATGTATATTGATATGCATTCTAAACCTGGCAAAAGGAAGGGGAAGCATAAGGCACGCATTATCGAAGAAGCAGCGTCAGGCAAAACGAATCAATGTTGGACGAGAGAGCGACAGGCACACAGAAAATGGGCGATGGTTGTTCGTTCGTCCACCGCATTTCGTCCCTGTCGTCGTCTCCTTCCCCTTTGGAACCCCAAATTCTCAGAGGAGGGGGCCTCCTTTCACTCGCACTCCTCTTGTAAGCTCGGATGGCCACGAGGCTGGGAGATTTCAGGCAGCATTTCCTACCAACATTCTGTGCGGTTCCTTCACAACCAAGCCTTGTTGATTCGTTCGTGATGTAGGGCTGCGAATTCGGGGAGAAATTCCTGTTCCAAGCACCACTTGAAGATGCCGTCAGCAGAAACGTAGGGTTTGCGCATTATGGCCCTCGCATTTATTAATTGTGTTACGTGGAGACATATTGTCGTCACGTAGGGTTTCAAAGGGAGTGAGCGAAGGAGGTTGATTTGGGGCGGGAGATGAAGAAGCATTTTGGTAACTGGTTCAGTTGTATGGAGTTATGGGGATGGGTTGTGGCGAGACCAATATCGGAAGGAAGTAAAGGGGAAGGGTGTGGGGAAGGGGGAGGAGTGAGTGAGTGAATTACATTATGTCCGCGGAGATGGAGAGTGCATTGGAGCAGCTACCGAGGTCGGTGTTGCAAACCATATTGTCACGGCTGGATGCGGGATCCATCTGCACTGCAGCATCGTGCAGTCGGCTTCTTCGGTCCTGCGCAGAGGAGGTCCTGACACAATTGGAGGTTGTAACCCTTGTGGACATGAGAGCAGAGTCGTCCGTGGTGGAGAGGGTGCTTACAGGGAACACGATGTTGAAGAGTTTGACATTGGATTGCACGAAGATGGATGATAAGGTAATCAACACACTCACTCGACCGCAGCTGCACACATTGTGCCTTGTGGGCTGCGACCAATTCTCTGCGAAGCTCCTGTTGGAAATTGCAAAGTGGTGTCCTCTCCTGAAGGTGTTGTCGTTGGAGCTGGGGTTGGAGGAAGATGACAGACAAGAAATTTACAGGTTTAGCACGGCTTTGGAGAAGGTGTTGCAAGGGTGCAGACACCTGGAGTCGCTGACATTGCATTCGGAGGCATCGTGCTTTGATACGGGTGCGTACGCTGCTATTCCTCGGTTAATTGCTCCGGGGTTGAAAGTGCTTGAAATCGGGTACATAGCAGAGCGAGAGGTGAAGCTGATTTTTGATGTGGGTGATGAATACCGCTTTGTTGCACCTACAAGCCACCCTTTCAGTGGGTTAGAGAGATTGAGCATGGTGCTGGATCGAATCACTGATCCTCTCTTGAGCTTGATTGCCTTGAGGTTGCCTCACCTGTTGGAACTGGAGCTGCGAGATGGACCCTTTGAAAACCCTCTTCAAGCTTTCGACTTAACCAATTGGGGCATCCAGCAAGTTGCAAAATTCACCAAGTTACGTCGCCTTTGCTTAGTTCGAAGCCAAGATTGGCACTCCGCTGTTTCTTTCAAGCGTGTGACTGATCTGGGCATCCTCATCATGGCAGAAAGCTGCTCGAATCTGGAGAGTATTAGGTTTGGAGGGTTCTCACGCATCACCGATGCCGGATGCAGAGCAGTGCTTCACAGCTGCTCGAAACTGCACACATTTGAGCTCAGCAACACACGTCAACTCACGGACCTCTCTTTCCACGATCTCTCTGCAACGCCTCTAGGATTAGAATGTGTGTCTCTCGCATCCTGTGGCCTTATCAGCGACTGCTCAATCAAACATCTCGCATTCTGCACTAACCTGAAGTCTCTGAACCTCAAGGGCTGTAAGAGTGTCGGAGATGACAGTATGAAATCTCTTGCTTCTCTCTCTAAACTTAAAGTACTGGCCCTGAATGGCACAGACACGAGTGATCACGGTCTCGCTGCACTTGGAACTGGAATTGCACCTCTATCCTGCCTCTCTCTTCGCGGATGCCATAGGGTGACAGATGACGGCATCGCCTCCTTGTTGGCAGGGGCATTGGCGGGGACGTTGGAATCACTCGACCTTTCTGGAATTTCAGAGCTCACAGATACCACCACCCTCTCCATAGTCAGAGGAAAATTGCATCTCCTCCAGGAGCTCAGGCTACGTGAATGTCCGCGTATTGGCGACACCAGCGTGATATCCCTTGCCTCTGCATTCTTGAAAGACTCCAACATAGGCTTCGGAGGAGCCTTGCGGCTTTTGGATCTCTGGAATTGCAATAGTGTCACTGCCGTCTCCGTGGTATGGCTGAAGAGGCCATTCTTCGCCAAACTCCGCTGGCTGGGTCTCGGGTGGACCTTGAAGCCTGAGCTTGTGGAAGACCTCGCCAAATCTCGTCCTTCCTTGCACCTCTGCAGTGATGGATCTGAGTTAGGTCACATGTTTTCCGGGGAACCGGAGGAGGCCCAGCTACACCATCCTTACGAGGGCGAAGACGAGCTCGAGAGATGGATGCGAGGTGATAATCCATAGCCTGTGCGCTTCAATAAACTGCTAGTAAAGCTCAGTGGAAAGTATGGCAGTCAGACTTCGCAACACAGCCCAGCATCCACAAGCAGTTTATTAAAACACCCAAGTTTAACAACGCTCACCAAGAACTTGGCAGGAAAGCAACGTTGATTGCGTACACAAATCCTGTGCACAAAGCTTGTTGTAAAGAGTTCGACCAATCGGCACGCATAAGTTAAAAGAAAGTCAACATCTTTTGAACCTCGGATCAGTCAGCCAACTTATCCAGATGACGTACATCATACATTCCACAAGGCAGTAGAGACTCAAAACACTTGACAAATGCATATATGGATTCCCAAGATATCTCAAGCAGTAATTTTTGTTTGGAGGTTTGTAGCAGAATCATCATCACTCGGTTCTAGTGGATATCATAGCATATGATTTGAGCCTCCAAAGACTTCTTACATTGAAGCAGAAATCAATTCTTCAGTGAAAATCAGGTGCTCGTGTCTGGCAGATTGGGTCTGCAGCTGAAATCTGCTTGTGGAGATTTCAAAAAGATTTAGACAGCATTCATTAACAAAACTTTGTGCCCCAGTATCAGAAAAAAAATTCACCGCATGCCCAGCAACTGCGCTGTATTTGCAAGGCCATTTGCATGTGGCAAAGACAACACAATTGTAGAGATAAATAAACATCAATTTTTCAAATTCAAGAGTCAGCGTGAGGATATGTAAATGCCATGTTGAAGTGGAATTTGGCTTCATGTGTAGCACAAATCAGCATCTGTGGGAGACTTTTTAGAAGCCTTTCACTTACCTACATGAAAACAAATGTGTGATGTACAGGGGTGACATCTCAATGTCAAGCTTTAAGTAGGAGAGGTATGTTCTCCGTGAGTGATAGGTATAATATGGAAACCTGAGGAAGCCCTTACACGAGCACCAGTATCTTGTCTCAAACCATCATCCTCAGCAGCTGGTGGCAGTGTTGGATTACAAGTGAACATTCTTCGCTTGTGCTACTTGTCACCTGCTTTGTACTATGAATATCTGTTTGCCCTGCTAGCATCATGCTTTCAGGCTTTCAAAACAAAAAAATATGTCTGGATTTTTGTACCAATATCTGAGATTTACTCCTGTGATAATAATGGCTATGGCATGCCGGGGTCCAGGACTGGAAGGCGGTAGTGAAGACTTATTGTGTTGTCAGTTTGACGAGTTCCAGGGATGAAGTATTGAAACATCATATAAAGACACGAATCAACTGCTGCAACACCTGCAATAAGTATGCGAAAGAGGTCATTATTATTGTTATCCCTCACACATCATTGGGTATGCTCTGGATATTGGAAATCAGTTGTTACTAGTCAAGCACATTGACCAGTGGTCATGTAGTTCCAAAAAGCCAAACAGCCTATAAAATTTTAAAATTTTAAAACTTACCACAGAATGATGCATCAGGCCTGGTGAGAAGGCACTGCAAGCTTTTTGAGAAGTGCTTCATACTGACATACTGCATTGTCACCAATGAAAATGTTAAGTGGATGCTTTGAAAAAGATTCTCATTATAATGTTTCATTCTATATGAAACTCATAAACCAACATGAGAATATCAGATCAGCTGCAGCAGGAATGTACCTATTTATGTTTAATTCAAACATGTGCACAATGTGCATTGAACTGTCAATTCAGTTTCCAGTAGTTTGAAATATACCACTCTTGAAGCCTCTCCTTTAAGCAAGGCATGTTGAAGCCGTGTTGCTGAGGTAGTAATTGAAATAGATGAGGTAGGATCAGCTGCACACACCATGGAAGCACAAAAAAAACCACTCTTATTTGAAGTTCAGGATACAAAGAGGAAGAGTGCTCTAGCTAGGTTGGTTTGGGAGTCTATCCAACTATTGGATTCCAATACCTACTAACACCCCCCCCCCCAAAATAAAAATAAAACTGTTAACGAGGAAATATCAGAATTGTGCATCAACAGCCTATGAAGAAAACATCAACTTGAAAATACCCCCTGCACCCATCAATTATCCAAGGTGTTGAATGTCTGTAGTAATCTGTCTACCAAAGCTTACCTCTAACACCAATTACTCGCAGTTTTCGGTATTCAGAGCCTATAGAAACCATAGTCTGAGAAACGTGAAGGTGTAGGTCACCATACTGAGTCACTGCTACTTCGAGCACCTCACCCACCTTCCCAAGGCGATCCACTAAGCCCTGTAGCTGTTGCAAATCTGGCATTTGAACCAGCGTCTAATACTCAACACATACCAACACAATCAGTTTGGTGTACAAAGTTTGGGAGGAACTCTGTAACTACAACTTGCAGCCCTATCATTGCTACCAGCTACCTAGGACTATTTGGCAAATGCTCTGAAACGATGTATCAACTTTCAAGACTGAAAGAGACAATAAAAAAGAAATTTCGAATCGACTTACTGATCGTTGTGCCACGATGTGAAGCTTCTATAAGGGTTTCTTATGATTTTCTGAAGATTGCCGCAAGTCAAAGTTACTCAACTACCAGAATTCATCCTTTTTAGAAGCTATACATTGCAACAGTCATATCTGAAATCTGCCAAGAAGGCAACGTGCAGTAATATAGAACAAGAGACCCACCCGAGGTAGTTCTTGTGCCATATCAAGACTTGTTTGCAATTCCTGAACATCAATGCGGTTCAAGGGCTGAGATATAGGCACATCCTGTATAATAGCAGATTTTAAACCCTGCCAGCAATAATGACTTGTTAAAAACAGGTGACAGTAATAGAGTCTATTTTGCTAATAGATACCATACATTCTGCATCACTATATAATCTACTTAATTGCCTGAACTGAATTGAGTTTGTGAAACGAAATGACTGCAATTGATTATTGTGCAGAGAGTGGTACTCTTTTGAACTCTGAATGTGACACCTCACCTGTACAATACATCTGCACGAATGATAGAAGAACCATATATTCAGTCTGGGTTGGAGAAGGATGCATGGTCACCAAACCTTACAACCGTACCTTACTTTCAAATGTCAGATAAGGCATCGGCCGTTCAGACAAGCTGGGACGTTTCCTCACAAGTTTCACTTGCAGCTTGTCACCATATATGCTTACACTGCTCTTCAGTGCTCGTGACAACAATGTCAGGTCCACAGTGAAAGCGATGCGATCCTCATTTTGACTTGAAATTCGATACTCATCGAATACAGTTTCCTGCAATGTGACTTCTATTGAGTGCAGAAGGGAATGAAAAAAGAAAATAATTTGCAACAAGGAAAGATAAAAAGGTGAAACAAAGACCAACGTATATTGATAGAGCTCCCCATGCATGATGGAAATATAAAAGTTCAAAGCCGCCTAAATTTGGTAATCCAAGAGCAAATCGGTATGCTACCTTGGAAAATTGAGCAATAGCTTGCACTCCATCAGAGTTTAGCACGTTATGCAGCAGTATAAAATGAACAGGCGTCAGATAAATATGGCACGTTTTGCCAATCTTCTCGAAGGCTGGCACAAAGCCTAAGCAATACATCATAAAAAAAACGCAATTCGTCAGCCAAACACATATGGATGAAGTGGCAGCACTCTTGATGATTTCGAGGCCCTAATCTACTTCATTAGAGTTTCTATCAAACAGTTTGCCCATCAAGACGTTGGACTTTTGCACCTTATCGTTCCTGGCGCAAATGTATAACACTAGTATGGGACTATGCCGTCCTGGGCCATCCTGCACCATCCACTAAAAAATGGAACGACGGGAAGACGGCCTCACCGCCGAGCACATGCTCCGTTGTATATTTGATCTCGCTCACATTTTACTACTCATATTGAACAATAACCATTCCACACAATACGATAGATGCTGCAGAAACTTACTCATTGTCGGAGTGGATTTCATGCTAGAATCATTTGTAAAGTAAACCTTGGCAATTGCCGTATCGACACACACAAATCCTCGTACTCACGAGATTGCATCAGCAGAGTAATCCATTCATCGTTATAAGATATTAAATTTGATTCCAGTCAATTGGAAATGTTGTTAAAAGCACTGATACTACTCGTAGAAATTCTTTGCTAATAGGTTATTGAACAAGGTGCCATAGCCTCGAAAGCTGTTCCCAACCGATTGCATCATCAGAATAATCCATTCATTAGATTTAGAGATATTGAATTTGATTCCAGTCAGTTTGCAGTGCAGTGAGAAGCACTGATTCTATTCGTAGAACTTCATTGCTAATAGATTCCTGTACAAGGTGCCATACCCCCGAAAGCTGTTCCAAACTGATTGTAACAATACGAAAGACGAGAAAGGCAAGGATATAGCAAAATCTGAGAAACTTACGGCGTTCCAGAAGCGCGACGCCACTGTCCGTCAGAATAGCCTTGAATTTCATGGCGAAATTCTTTCCTGTTACCTCCTCCCTTACATGAACAAGACTCTCACAGCTCCTCGTTTGCTCATGCCTCACTCACGACCGCGGCAATGCGCTTGACCCCTTTCACCGCTTCTTAAACATCGTCTAAATGACTCCAGAACCTCCTTTTCCAGAGCAACGAGATTTCAGCCAGTGCTCGCTTGTTCGCATCATCCGGAGACAAACCAAGTAGTTTGCATCACCTGAATTTCATCCAGAAACAACCTACGAACTCTAAGATGTTAACTACTTCTTCCATAACCTAAAATATCGAGGATCTGGTGAGGTCGCCCTTGCATAGAAGTGCATGAAAAGTGTGAGATCAGTTGATGCAGTCGGGTAACTGTAGATGGGCCGGCGATGGATTCCTGATTTTGGTACACGAGTTTGCAAATTTCCTTCGGAGGCAGGTTTCTCTCGGACATGGACTCCCGCGCTTAGCTGGAAGAGACGAGGCCAAACTTCATCTGCTATCAGGATGAACAATATAATTTACACATCCATCCGTGACTTGGACTCCCGCGCTTGGCTACAAGGGATGAGAGGCAGCAGTTCATCCCTTTGATGAATGAATAATATCCAAAGGAAATTCATCCGCGACAATAAACTCCTGCCCACACTTCATCCGTTACCAGGATCAACGATCTCCATGGAGCATCCATCTATGGACTAGATAACCAATGAGAAGAGAGTGATGACGGACATGCTTATTTATAGTAAACAAATAGTCCTAATATAGATGATATCATGCCTCCATGGATGAAATTCATGACGAGTCATGATAACATGTTAGCTTTTGGATGAGGATTAGATACGGGTGAATGGTAGCAACAAAGACTTTCAATATGATGGGTGGTAGGTCTCATATTGGGTTGTCGTAATGCAACCCAAGCGGATAATCGGTTGAGAGAGTTTCATATGTTGGATGCATGTGTTGTTGTGCATTGTATCGTAAACCTAATTGGATTAGGTATTTATTTTGACTCGACACCTATACAATATTTGAGTTGTTGGGTGATTAGGTGCACAACTAAGAACAAACACCAAAAAGAGATGTGTTTATAAGAGAGTGTGGACTACATGCTCAAAATTTGTTAACCGTTCTATGCCCGATAGTCTATATAATTTGGGGCAAACCTTCGTGGCCTTCTCATGGCTCAATGTGAGTAGATTTTGATACTTTATAACAATTCAAGACTAGTACAAAAACAATTTTCTCATATAATTAGGTTACATTTGTGGCACACAAACATCCAAGTACCTAGACTCATTTTAAGTAAAGTTGGACTAAGTCCAAGTCTATACTAACAACATGTTGAATTTTGATCATAGGATTCAGATTTTGAAAATATATCTAGATTTACTTAAATACATTAAGTGTGAAGTAGCAAGCCAAAAAAATAAATCTCCATATAAAGCCCATCCAACTTAATTGAATTGTTTGTTGTGACTTAAGGTAGACAACCCTTATTCGATTGCTTTTCTTAATTGAAGACCTAGTTTTAAGTGGTATGTGGTTAGGAGTGCTCTAAGAATGGATACCAAAAGGACATGTGTTTGAAAGACATTACACCACATGTTTGAGATACAATAGTCATTCTAAACTCAGTAGGCAACATAAATGAGGGGACCTATTTAACCACTTGATGAGCACGAGAATCGTCACTTTAATAATGAACATGATATTCACACAAGCTCCGAAAATTGTGAGGAAAGTGGCTATGGCCTCAATTTGGATTTGCTAACCATCTCATATTAATTGTGTGTTTTACATCCTAAGAGAAGTGGGCTAGTTGGGAAATGTAATCCTTTAAGACCCATCTACCGTAACACTATGGTGGAGAAGTGCACCGGTCGGTCAAGAATTTTCGCCTAAGACACGGCTTAGGATGGTGTGTTGGAGAAGTGGAAAGGACAATATAAAAATCCTTTAAGAAGTCTTGACTGGCCATAATGTAACCACCTAGAGGAAAAGTGTATTGGACAACTTCACCAAGAGAATTAGTCCACTGGATAACTTTACAAAATGGTCATAGCCGGTCATAGTAGAAACCTTACCCCTTAAAGGACCATTGTATGGAAATTTTAAAAAATTGAATTGAAAAAAAAACGTATATGACAATGTTATAGAATTTCTTCCACGACCTTGTAAAAAATGGTCCAAAAATGTAATTGTATTCACTTTAATTGTTATAATCTTCTAATCCATGCGGTAAAAACATTCCAAAAAAATTCCATAGATGTGTTCAAAAATCCAAAACAAGATCCTACGGTTGGAAATTAAATGGCCTGTATTTTTTCCCCGGTTTTGTTATTTATACTTGTAAGGCAAATTTTGAGGGGTCATTGGAAAACATAGTTATCGTCTCTTAAGACTAAAGAGGAGAAATTCCATATACATTGAAAAAAACACTACTCTTTTTCACTATATAATGCACATATTACTTTTAATCGTCATCTTTAATTTCTCTCCATTCTACATTGATTTCAATCATGGGCAATCGGAGAGAGATCATTCTAGGATCTCTTGGGATCTTTATGGTTATGAAACATATTATTGTTTCAGTTATGGCAGTTTAAAAACTGTCATCTATTAACATAATATTGCGATTAAGATGATGATATTTTTTTATTTGGGAGCAAAGAGAGAGTGGTGTAGAAATTCAATCAGCCAAGTGGATGTGTCACAATATTTTCTTGAAACATATAGTACAAGAATGTTTCAAAACTGTCTACGGGTGAGTTGCCTACATTCGTATATTTATGTCATTTGCTTGGACCCATTTTGAGCAAGAAAGATACGAAATTTAGACCTTATATCTCAATAGATGTTAAAATTTTAATTACATTGCATCGATTGGGTTCCGGTGATAGTTTGCACACACTTGCAAATTTGTATGATATATCAAGGCTAAGTGCTTCGATCATTGTAAGAAATACTTGTAAGAGAATTAAAAAGGTGTTGGGTCATTAGTTTTTCAAAAACCAACACTAGGGAAGATAGAGCAAATAGCTGCAGAATTTAAGAGTCTGCATGAAATTTTATACATCATAAGGGCAACAGATAGTAGCCACATGCCAATTACTGCTCTAAGTATAGATCTTGCTTCATATTATTGTAGAATGAGATTCTATTCAATTTTACTTCAAGGTGTAGTAGATTGTCAATGCAAATTTTGGAATTACGATTTCGGTTGGGTATACATGACTGATATTTATTCCAAAAATCAGAAATTGGAAGAAAAAAAACTGTGAATGAAGTTTTTTTTACCATACAAATTCATTGGAGAATCTGGCATCCAAAGTGTTACACAACCCTTTGTTCACAGCGATGGAGTGGTCGTCATCCGGCATCCAACCCGCTAAGGTTTTTCACCTAGTAGGTAGGATTTTGGAAGGAAAGGCATCCCCGTTTTTTTTTACTATGGCTCAAGCCACCGCTGACCTTCCTACCACGAAGGATCCGGAGGACGTGGCTAGACGACGCGCGAGGCTTGCAGCAGAGGCCATTGCATCTTTTAACGCACATGCCTTGGATGGCCAAGAGCCCACCTCATCTTATGATTCACCAACCTTCACGAGCGCACCTTATCTCTCAGATGTCGCTGCTCGACCTGCTCGCGAGCGTCTAGGCATCCGACATGGCGTTGTACCGATCCGAACTAGCCCATGCCTTGGTTCCAAATCTCCAGGGAGGTAGCAATAGCGATTGGAGGGGAGTCTGCAATGTACACTAAAAAGTATTATGGATTACATAGGCCCTCCAAGTTGTGTTAACTATTGGATCTAGAGTGGTGTCTAGATTCTAAGCACATGGTCCAATATCATCGTAACAAATGTCAATTTGGTGCCTGTTCTTAACTACAAGCCTTGTCGAATACCACTCAAGTATAGGCATCCAATCAAGGAGTTGACCACATAAATTCCACATACAGTATTAGCAAATCCAAATTGTGCCATAGCCACTTTCCTCATAATTTTCAGAGCTCATATGAATACCTTATTTATTAGCTAAGTGAAGATTTTCTTTCTCATGAAATGATGATATAGGTCCCCCCTACCCCACAACCCCAATTTATGATGACTATTGAACCTAGAACGGTTAACAAATCACAAGCACATGGTCCAATCTCTTGTGAAGCCATATCTTTTTGATGTTTGTTCTTAGAATCAAACCTAACCGCACACCACTCAACTATAGGTGTCTGTTCAAGATGAGTAACCAAATTAGGCCCAATTACCTTAATGATTATAATAACAAAATACAATAGCACCTATGGCTCCAGCATCACCAGCCTTTGTGAGGTTCGCATGCCAGTAAAATACGATTGAGTTCTCTTCAGTTCCTAGTCTTAGACTAGTGATTTGTAAAATGCACTTGAGTGAAAACTTACATGTAAGGGCTAGCTACATTGTCTCCCACTACTCTAAAGAAGTTAAACAACATTCAATGCAAATGTAAAGCCATACTGAAATGGCTAAAAAGCAACAACATACATGACCTTCCTTAGCTTGACTAGGATTTAGTTTGTCATCTTGCATTCTAGATCCCAGAGAGAGGAAATTATCGCTTGTGAGCGTACCTCTCATTCATCCAACATGAAAGCCCTAAAATAAGAAGCAGCTGGAGTTTGCTATATTTTATTGATTTGATACCAGAATTAGCTTTGAAGACCCTGAATTAGTCCAAGACAATTGAAATGAAGAGCAACAAACCTATCCAGGGTCAAGTTTTTATGTTGGATGGATGAGAGGTATGCTTGTATGCAATAGTTCCTCTGCATAGATCCAAAGCTCTCACAGTACCATAACATTACCCTCTTCTCTTTAGTAATGGCCTTATTATTTCAAACTATTTTTTTATAAACCACATATTTAGAAGCTAATCGTTCTTTGACCATCGGATTCAAGCCCCAATGCTTGAATGACACATAACCCATCCACATTAATTAAATACACATGCCAAAGAGAAGAAAGATTGTAGCACCTCCTGATTATAAGCTATCGAGTCCAAAGCTCGGCTGATTCCGTTGAAATTATTAGTTCTTTTCTTCATCCAAATTGGCCTGCTGTAAAATTTCAAACAGCGAAGAGTCTACAAAGCAATCCATTCGTGTACACAGCACATGCATTCCTCATTCTCTGCAAAAAAATTGAGATTGGAATGATATTGATGTCAAAGTCTAAAAAGAAAACTTAAAACCCCCTGTCTTCAAATCAGCAGCATTGTCCCATATAGAAGTTTTTTGAAGTGAAGCTTTCCGCTCCTCAGTCTTCTGCTGAATAGATTCAATAGATCCAGGATAAAGTGACTCGTATTTAGATCGAAATCTCTCATACAAGTTGACTCGGTCTTTTGTTCCAGAAACCAGGTCCTTCGAGTTTGGCCGGCTCAGAAATTCAAGAACATTCAAGATATTACTCCTGGAACACCACCCACAGGAACCTTGTCAAACACTATCCATGGCACATCATACAGTCAGAATTTGTAATAAATTCATCACTCTACTTTACTGCCAAACTGGAAAACAATAACTCCATCCAATTTACCTTCCGACCTAAGAATATGTAACTCCATCATATTGTGCAAAATGCTTGCAAGAAACTTTTGTACCAGCTACTTTCAGAAAATAATCTCAAAAGGTATGAAATAATTATATTCCCGATGCTTGGATGCTTGACAGCCAAGACCTTTAAGCCCATCTACCAGATGTTTGAAAATTCAGAAGGTTTCATGTATAAAATCTTTAGGTTAACGCATCTGAGGTATATTTTGTGCACTTTCAATTGCTCATACCTGCTAACAGATTTTGGGTGATTGCTATAGACACTTCCAAGTCAATGGCAATGTGCCACCAGCCACCAAGAGCTTGAAGTCTAACAACCAGATGTTGACATTTCAAGAATATTTACATACAAGAAATATTTTAGGTTAAAGCATCTTCTAAGGAATATATTTGTGCGTTTCAGCCGCTTTTCATACCTGCTAACAAAATTTTGGGTAATAGCTATGGACTCTTCCAAGTTGATAACAATGTGCCACCAGCCATGGGGAACAAACACGACCTCGCCCGCTCGACAAATGCACTCTACCGGTTTTTCCACACGCTGCTTTGTTTCTCCATAGAAATTCATAAACCACTCAGTGATCGACACTGGAGTTGCCACATCAGCACCATCTGGACTTGGATACACGCCAGGCGGAACAATTTCCGGTGGATACATAACCCATTTTTTTGCACCTCGCACCACTGCATTCCACGCAGAGGTACTGTTGGGGTCGATATGAAAAGATGATCCTGATCTTGCAGGACCTGCAATTAACCATCGATAGTCAGGCCTATCGTCCGTGCCCAAAATGTTGAACAAATCCTCTCGGAAGTAGATTGGAACTTCGTAGTCGGCAGCAAGCTGTGGGGCTTTCTTGCCAAATTTGGGGTCAAAAATATACAAGGGGCGCTCTTCTTCCACCTTGTCTGCATAGTTGTAATAATCGTCAAGCTTGAGATTGATCGGGCCTGCAGCAAAATCAACGTCAACTGTGTGGCGCAATAAGTATTCACGGTCCCACTTTGTGAGTGCCGGCCAGGTTTCTAGAACACCAGAAAGCAAAACGGGCTTATTGGGCTCCTCAAAGTCTCGGATAAAATCCTCGACAGAAAGATTCTCACGTCGTTCAATGTTGTCAGTTTTTAACCACTCCTCTTTGATCTCAAGACTGGCACACAACCAGCTCTGAAAAAGGTAGTCCGAGTAAAAATCTTTCACCTGGTACACACACAACATGCTCTTCAGTTTCAGTTACCCAAAAGAGAATATCAAGACGGCAAAGGAAACTTGCTGACATAGTAGATATGTGGAGGGCCTCATGTGGTCACTCTTCTTAATCGCACACCTACATTTATGTGGTATATGGCAAGGCTTATTGTTAAGAACGGACACCAAAAATACACATGTTAAGATAAGATTGGACTATGTGCTCAAAATTTTACAGAAATTATTCCAGGTTCGATAGTGAACACAATTGGAAGGGCATATGTGATCACTTAGAGAGTGAAGGTATCTTCACTCGGAACTCTTATGACTTTTGCTTCTCTGCTTCAATTCTGAAACTTGAAATGAAAATCTTCATGATTCACATATGCTAACCAGATTATCCAATTCCCAAGCCAATCCAACAGCCATAAATGTCTGTGGAGTTGGAAGTGCCCACAAGAGGGCCACATATCTTAGCAGCCATTGTTCTTATTTACAACACCCAAGGATTGAACCACTGAAATGATCACTTCAATCAGAACATAAACCTGCAAATTCAATCTCTAGAATCACAACTTCGATAATGAGGTGAACCATCATACCTTCAATGGAACATGAGAAACACCACTATAGCCAGGCACTGCAGATGCCACATACGTTGTCTTCCAACAGCCATTGAATGCTAGTTTCCCTTTGTAATTTTCCAAGACTAAGGTCCGCCATAATGAATCTTGATGTGAGAACACATAAAAACCCTTGCTCACCAGAGCCAAACGTGCTAAATCGCGCCCATCGAGGTTACTCAGGATGTCGTATATTGTCTCATCACTAAGCACTTGCAATGCTCCAAGACTGGCATCCCTCAAGTTAGAAGAGGAAGCGCTTAGGAGTAGATTACCCATCGGTTGAATGCCATAACCATGTGTTCCTCTCTGCAAGCCATAGTCTAAATCTAAGTTTCCATCATTTTCGTTCTCTTCTACATTGCAGTTGGGTAGATCCAAGTTCTCATCACCTTGTGCTTCACAAACTCCAATGCCACCGCCTATTTTAAATGCCTCGCGTTCCCTCTTCGGTAATCTCCTTCTCTTTGATTTGTCATTCAAGTTCTCATCTGTTGCATAGATTGTAACATGTGAGAATTGTAAACTGCTTACATCCATATTGGATAGACATCAAACTATTACCGTGGAGTGCTTCATGCTCTGGCTTATGGTAAATTATTTGTTGAAATATTACCACAAGGCAATCATACATTTATAGTCTGGCATCAAAAAAGATGAACCAAGACGCACCTTACAGTAGTAGGCATTGGAAGATGCTACAAAGACGGGAGAGGCAACACCCTAGAGAATTGAGAGGTTTAAAACATTTTGGGCCATCGTGCAAAAACCTTACAAGAAATCATCACAAGTTCTTCAAAATACTCTCAAATGCAGTGTGAATTGTTTTGTCATAATATTATCTACGCTGTGGAGTGACAATCCCAAGCAGCATCTGATTAAGAATTCCAAGCGGCTGGCCTAGGACTTACCACCACTGAGGAGTGCAAGTTCACTACTGAGAAGTGCCTGCCTCGCCAATCTTGCCTCCAATTTCCTCCTCCTCTCGATTTGCGAAGCACTTAACCCTCCATTTTGCGCAACCAAAGCATCTGCACTTAGGACATCTGCATTTAGGACATCTCCATTCTGGGACAAAGGAGGACCTGTCTCTGCAAAAACCAAAACCTTCAGAAGGCAGCCTCTAAGCACAAAATCCCCAACAGTGTTCATCCCAATGCAGGCAGAAATCCAAATGAAGCAATTTCTAAATAGAACGAATCGCGCCCAGTGCCCACACAGTTTTGAGGAGAGGCATTCGCTCTTATCCCCGTCTCACCCTCGAGCGAGAATTGAGCGGCGAAGGACTTTGGAGGCTCATCTGCCTCTCTCAACAATCAGTGGGCAATGAAAATTTATAATATACTTGGACTTTACATATGAGATGAGCATGCAGCATTGGCCCAAAAACTTTGAGAGCCTATTAGAGGTAACACCTCTCGGCATGTCCAAATGAGTTTGACCCTCAATGAATGACCCAATAATAGAATGACTTTCGTTGAAACCTCCACAATACCTCAAACATTCACCACGATACACTTACCGATCATGGAAGAAGGTGTTGTATTCAAAACAACCAGCTCTCCATAATAAGTCATGTTTAGTTGGAGGATTAGTCTATGTATTGAGAAAATCATTTTACAGTGATCATGGGAGATACTTGACTTGGTTAGGGCAAGAGACATGCACCCTATTTCAGAGCCGAATAACATTTCACCGCTTGACATCAACCTTGAGAAGATTTGACAATTCTGCTTGTGTCCTTACATCACACTACTCAAATTTCAGAAAGAACCAAAATAGGAAGCTCAACTCTACCTTCATGCCGGTGCCTGCCACGCCTTTTCCGTTGCTTTGTTCTGGTCATATTGCCAAACTTGAATTCGCAGCTTCTCCCACTCTCCTCAAAGCTCAAACCTTCCACCTCTCGATCATTCTCCGAGAGCCACAGCCATTACGAAAATTTCGACACTATGGAGATGGCGAAATCGAGTTACTAGGGTTTAGGGTTTAGGGTTTAAGGTCTGGACCTAGGCCCTACTACCAGACGTTTATCATATTTTCGCCAAGGTACCTTGGGGGGCCCGGGGGGGGGTCACACTTGTGGCTATAATTTAGTGGTTAGTTTTAGTTTTATCTATCTAATGATTAACTCACCGTGACATTATTAAGATCCATAACAATGTTCTGTAGGATTGACAGTATTCCATGGAATATGTCCTGATATTTACCACATTCAGACCGAATGTGAGAAATACTAAGAAATATTCTGTGGAATATTAATGTTGTGTAAACCCAATTAATTAATTAATAATAAGATCCTTAAATAATTTATTTATTAATCAATTGGGTTTACACATGAAACTTATATGTAATTTAGTGGAGGACACGTGTCATGGTGGCATTGTTCCTATCCAAAAGAGAGGAGTACAAAGGTACACCAAATAAGGTAGATGAAGCTAATGTGGACAACCCCATGGAACCATCTAGCTGATGGATTCAAGCATTAGAGGTTTGAGCAAGTGAGCAATTGCTAATCATGACCAAAGAATTTGAAATCTCTGAAATCGTTGTTGACCAAGGCTTTGATCTAGGTTTTGGAATCAAAGATTATTTGCTTGCCAAATTGGTGTTATAGTGGGGAACTCTTTCATCGTTCAATGATGTATAAGTGGATAACATCACTAGCAAATTCTACATGGGTCATTTGCCAAAGAAAACCAAGTTAAATGCCCTTATTGATTGTGTCATGTCTCTAAAGTGGTCACGAGTAAGACAAAATGATTCCTCCTTGGCTTTTCATTATAGAATACCCACAATACAAGTTAATTGGCACCTCACAATCTCCTCACAACCACATGCCACCTCCTAATTTACCTAGCTTGCCCCAATAAATCAAGTGCGCTGGGGCTTAGTGGTTAGCACCACTAATTATAGAGGATGGTGGGTGTAGTTTAAGTTATGTGAAGGTGACTAACCCAAATATCATCGAGGTGGCAACTAATGTCCTCTCGTACTAGGGTTGCAATGGCCTCTCACAATTCTTTTTTAAACACCAACGGTAGGTAGGAACCAAACTGTCTCGCAACATTCTAAACCCAACTCATGTACCACTTTCATGGGTGAACTATTGAACCCATGTGACCTTCTTCAACCCCAAAATGTGATGAGTCGGCATCGAGGTGCCTAATGACTCCGCTTTGTGAACAAAGTGTGCGTTTATTAAACAGTTAGCATGTATTACATCCATTGAAGTAGGGTGACCGTATTGCCAATCAAGAGCAAAAAATAAGTGTCCAATTAAGGGAGGTAACCAAATCAGTCTCATCTACCTTAGCATCATGAGTCATAACAACGCTTAACCATATATTACTCAACCAAATATTACTGCTCTATTTTGAGGGCCCACAAAATATAATTAGATCAATCCAAGTGCATGGAACTGACCCAAATGGATGAGTAATGTTATAGTGTGGATGGAGAATTAATTTGGAAATAATTTAATGTGGCACACAATAGTTGTCCGGGGGATGTCACACTCTATATTTTAGTACCTACCTGCTTGGGTACACAAAAAGACAATCAACTAAACAACTTGGTATATCCCAAGGGTGTACTCTTTGTAGATCACTCATAGCATGTGCATTCATAAGGTGATACATAAACCCCATGTACTCATGTCAATTTTACTTCTCAATGCACATACACATACATAACAAGCTTTTGAAAAATGACCTTTGTGAATACACCACTCTTGATCATTCAAATATAGTCACCTCAAAACGCATATAGCATAATAGTATGTATGTTTCTTTAATTATTTTCAAGCATATGTATTTAATTTATTAAATGAGATTTGAGGGGCCCTTGGGAGGATTGTCTCAACCTTGCTCTCACTTCATCATGTCATCCGTGCCCTCGTATTTTCCCTAGGGGATGGACTCTTCGTACTACATACGAACTAATGTGAGTGTAGGAAGGGGTATTATTTGAGGCATTAGCGTATATAGTATACTTAAGGGAGAGGTATTATTTTTCTCTAATGTGTACATCTAAAAAGGCTATGATTTTTTTTGAAGTAAAGGTGGGTGCAATTAAGGGACCCTAAGATTAAGAGGTTTATAATAAATAAATGAGTGTGTTAGTTTCATCCAATTCATATCTTCATCCATTATTGTCAAATGGTAAAAGTCCTCAATGACTACCATTTTAGGGTTCGCATTTGGGTTTTAGGTTTTAAAAAACGAGAGGCTCTTGGAGCATTCACGAGCTCCTTGAGTTATGCTCCCCGATTTGTGGCTACGTTATTGTGCTCTTGTCTTTGTTTGTTTGAGACAATCCTTGAGTTACATGTTGTGGATGGAGATGACTTATATATATATATATATATATATGTAGTGGAGGCATTTATCACATCGAATTGAATAGGTTAGTATAAATACATGAGGCCGTTTTCTAGCATGTGTAACAAAATTGTTCTTTGAGTTATTTCTCTTCAAAAGTAGATACCTTGATTTGGACATATTTTATAAATAATTTAGTCAAGTTGGAATTAACATGGGTCCAAGACCCCATGTCTCACCCTAAGTCTTCATGAAGACTTCCGATTGAGACACTGAATATTAGTTATAGGACATATGTAACACAAAATAAATAATCATTGTCACATTAATTTCTAGGAGAAACAATTAATGTTGTCTACGCCAATTTTCTACTAGAAATTTAGCATGAGTTGAAAGTTAATGTGACTCACATTAATTTTTTATTGTGAGAATTAGCGTGGGCTTTAGAAAAATATTGTGGCCCACATTAATAAGAATGTTTAGTGTAGTTTAAAAACCCCAAATTAGTCTAGTCCAAGTCATTAACATCATATTAAACATTATGGGACTTTTGGGAGTCCCAAAATTGCAAAACATGTACATTTTGACCAAAATTCTACGTGGGAACGTGAATGGGAACGTGCATGGGAACTTGCCAAAGATTATGTGCGTGTGTATGGGAACGTAGGAACACGGGGGGGGGGGGGGGAACTCAATTGGGAACGTCAATACGAGGAGTATGGACGAGATTGGGGAACTTCTATGGGAACCATGGCACATGGCTGGGCCATAACGTTTGCCAATGTACACCACTTACACACGATATTCGTGATATTCATAAATAGTTGCATGCGTACAAATTTTCACAGCACATACGTACAGTGTCCCACCGCACATGTTTGAAATTGCGGGGAAGTTAGGGTTGAAGCTCCCTACATTGAGGTCTGAAAATCCATACATTAATGGGACCACACCATGCATGATGATATGACATTGGTTGAAATTTGCACATATAGCAATTATGGTCATATCGACAAAAAAATGAGATGTTTGGTTCCAAACGTACTGCCCTATCACCTACCGCAGATCACTAGGGTCTTGACACTGGCTCATCTAATCCCGTATCACCTTCAATTCCAGTGTCTTTGATCACCGGGATGCGCGTCCCCCAGATTTACGTCTACCATCTCCATGTCCACGGCCCCCTCGTTGCCCACTAGACTCCCCGTCGTCCCACCCACCCTCCCTGTTCCCACGCTCGGCTGTTGAACACCGTTGAAGATTATCTTTGGCAAAACCAATTTGCTCTGCTAGGATAATAACCTTTAATGGCTCCACATCTTCATGTGCTGGCAGAGGCCAGGCTGCCAAAATGCAATCAATCGGCTGTCAGTCGGAAACGGAGTATTTCAAATCTCGTTTCCACTTTAAGTTTGGGTTTGAGTCCCAACCATTCCATTTCTTTGAAAGGTCCCTCGCGGTTGAAGTGGGAGTGAACCACTGTACAAGTATTTGATGTGGATGATCTCCCGTGACCGCCAAGTTCGGTACAGACACAACCCGGCATACCCAAATGGGTCTACCTATATCTTGTTATTGGGGACGCAATATTAGCATATGCCCCTCGTGCACATTCTCTGCGATGCGGAAAGTTGTTGCAGGACGAAGGTTTGCTGGACCAACATAATGGTCGTCCGGTTGGTGTTCTTCCCGAAGCTCTCCGTTCTGCAAAGAAGGGATGTGCATCTGCTTCGACTCTACTTCGTGGCCAGAATCCCTCGCATAATGGCAGCCCAACAGTGTATACGTTTATGAGGGGTGCATCTAATGCCTCCTTCACCCCTATCCAATATTGCAAAATATGCATGTGTGAACCCATATATGCTCCTGTCGTGTCATGGTCACATATTGATTGCCAATAGTCAATGAACCCTTACAATCCCACAAGAACCTCCTTCAGCTTGGCCATACCTCGCGGTGGTGCAGGAAAGGGGTCCCCGGATGGAATACATGGCTCCCCTTTTATATTTGATTTCCACATCTTCACACCGTCTTTGGGCAACCACTCCCCATGCGTGCTTAGCACTTTGTATTGCATAACTGGCCAACCATCATCTCGGACATAGAATTTGAACTGTTGAGCTTTAGTGTGCCCAATGAGTTTCTCCTTACCACTTGGGATATGTTCGCTGACGAATGTTCTCCAATCTGGAAGTTCCTCTATCATGTGTGGAATGACAGGAACCTTTTCCATGTCCATGTATGATTTCATAAGAAGGGGTATAGTGGGATAGTCGTGTTCACGCAGGTCCATACTCCACCTTCTAAATGATGCATCGATGTCATCATGGGTGTGGCCAACCAATAGATAAGATACATGTACCTCCGTGAATATTGCTTTCGCCGTGAGCATAGACCAAAATGCCTTTACAAACCTACACTTATTGTCCTTCCAATAATTATCAAGCTGAACATGCAGAATGGGTGGAAGAAGAACTGCAGGTGTGGGCTCCGTGGGTGGGGGTCGTAATCCTCCCAAACATACTTCGCTCCCATTGAGAACAACACAATATAGAGGTGCACGCCCGGAACCATGAAAAAAACGCTGGGATGATGATATGGGAGGTTCCTCCAAATCGCGTAAAAGTCTCGCGAATGAGCCCACAGTATGGTTGCAATCTCCATGGTACATGTCCAGTGCATAGTGGGCATATCTCTCATCTCCATGTCCATGGGCCATCATGCCTGTTACAGAAAGTGGTAGCTTTGTAAACATATCGGTGTCTTTGTTCTTGGAAGCAAAGCAAGGCGATGCGGTTTTGCCATGGTCCATTTTGTCGTGGATAATCGTCAACACCTTTTGGGAATGCTCAATTGAAAGAGCCCTCATGCATCGGTAAGCGTTGCGAGCCGATTCTTGTTGTGCTAGGTGTTTTTCCAATTGTTTCGAAAACCCTGTGTGTGCGGCTGAACCTTTCACATGTTGAAGTATAATTGCGGACAACGAATCACACTTCCCACAACGCGCAAAATTATCACCAACCCTCTTCTTTATGTAGTGCTTAAAGTAGGTATTTCGAATTTTGCTCAGAGTTGAAATAGATATTGGGAGCACTCCGCATTTGTCATTCACCTGTCCATATAGTATTAGTATAACATTAATAATACTTCACATGAACCATGAACCAAACTGTATGAAATACGTTCATAATTGCCCCTTCGTGTCTATTAATTATACACAAACCCAACTCGATTGAATGTTTGATCTCCACTGTCAATGCGGGTAATTGGACTATACCAATTGCGTACCTCATTGATTGTACCCAAGAACTTCTTCCATTTGGTTCCGCGAGGCAAGACCATTTCTACAACTCGTGTACCATTTGGCAATGTGCGAGCCTTGTGAGGCATCATATCTGCTTTGTCTTCCAGTAGTGTCGAAAGTGTGGTTGTAGCTTGCTGGGTGGATGTTCGATTCTTTTTCTTATTTAGGTTCTCATGATCGCGTGGACGCATACCATTCTTGAATTCCGACCGGTTTCTGTAGAACGTCGTTTTCGAGACGGCAAATATGTGTCTCCATGCTTTTTCGCAGACATTGCGCCCACTCAAGATAACGACCTTTGTTGAACTTACAGGTAGTACATGTAATCCATGGACTTCGAGTTGCTTAGCATGTCTCATCCGTGGCGAACAAGTGTAGAACTCCGTTCGTAGCGCAAGTGCCTCTTCCCTGGGAAAATATCTAGTGCACTCCCTATCACAATACACGCTAGCAGATAGTTGGTGGATGCTATTATTATTGAGAATCTGTGATTTTTTTGTCAGTCTGATCTGCGGCGTCGTGCGTGATGTGACATATGCCCTCTTCCCCTCTTTCTTCCGTCTTTCTAGCAACATGTTTTGCACACGCAACCTGCGTGTGCTCACTAGGAGATGGTGTGCAAGTGTATACCTCTGTTGGAAAACCTGATGAAGAGGCCATATTCGCAAGGAGAACATCCATCCCATGTCCATCATTCCCTCTAATGGCTCCATAATAAGCACACCAACATTGTCTATTCCTAGACATTTGTCTTCCACACAATCCATCGGATTGACGTTGCAACAGATTCCTTTTGCCACATTTTGTCCACTCACATTTACAAGCATCACATGACTATGCAGCCATTCCTCCCTTCTCAGCCCACTGCAGTCTACATCAATATCCTCTATGCCATCATCAGTGTCGTCTTCCGTGAACACCGCTTCAGATAGTGAAGATCCTTGCATCGTATTATCAGGTAAGTATGTTTGCCCGTACGCATGTTAGATACCACAATACGAAGTTACATCACATTGCAAAGTGGGGCAGTAACTGACCTCCTCGAAGCTCAAATGCTCTACTTCAGGTTGCTCCATTGCCCTGATAACAACACATAACTTCATTAACCATATTATTGTGCCGCCTACATAAAGCTCTATTACATGAGAAGTATACACGAATATGGAAACCTATACCCAAATATTAAAGCACAACACTGGGCGTGGACATTCAGTAGTTTAGGCGAACATTGATCAACAATAACAAATACAAATCATATTTTATTGACCATGATCAAACAAATACACATCATATTTCAGTATGCCTTCATCATGGAACAAAGATAATGATGACACTTTCGTTGTTCAAGTGGGTAACATTTATAGAGGGGTCCCCATGAAATTATGTGCTTGTTTTCGGAATTCAATGGGGCTTTATCAATACTGATTACACTGCGACCTTGACAGTAGCAATTAAAGGAGCCCAATTGAATACAAGGATATTAGACACTATGCTATACACGGAGGTTAGTATCATTGGAACCTATTCAGAGCACCGATTATAGGTTTATGACAATTATGCGTTTATCCGTCTTGTAGATTGAAGATGTGTTCGAGGATGTAAATACCGGTGGCCGGCCTTCACAACACTTCATTATGTTAAAGGATGAGCTACACCTACACCTACACCTACACCTAAACCTATTAATGGATTAAATGATTTCCTCTCGGCGGAGAGGAACTTGGCGTGGAGATTCCTCTCGGCCGAGAGGAAACTTCACTCCATGGTCTTTACACCCCGCGGGCGCGTGACTGGGACTAGCGGACTAGCGGACTAGCGGACCATGTCCAATTGTTGTTCACATGGAACCATTTTCCACTTCAGTCTTCAAAGTTCTCATTTGGATTTAGGTTGGAGCGCAGTTTGGCACTGTAACTCGGCTTTCGGTTCATCCCGCGTCGCCAGTTCTGATAACCAAAAATGGCCCAATTAGAGCTCTCATTCTGTGCCAGGGTTCAACCAAGCAACCCTGGCGGCTTACATATTTAAAGTTTCAGAATAGGTTGAGGGTGTTACACCCCCGATGCCTCTAATCATTCGCTTTACCTCCAGCTATCCTGAGGGAAACTTCGGAGGGAACCAGCTACTAGATGGTTCGATTAGTCTTTCGCCCCTATACCCAAATCTGACGAACGATTTACACTTCATGAACCGGTTGAGTTGGATTGAGATTAAACAAAGAGATTTGTACCAGCCACTTTAGCCTCGGCCGAGAAACTCGGTGCCAGGGTACAGGGTGTCGGGTTTCCTCTCGGCCGAGAGGAAACTTAGTGCGAAGGTGAAGGGTGCCAGTTTTCCTCTCGGCCGAGAGGAAACTTGGTGCCAGTGTTTATGAGAGGAAAACAGGGCTATGTCAGTTGGGCCGTACAACTGTACGGCTGCCACGTGGATGAAGTTGTACAGACAACTGATTGTAGGATCAATGGCAACAGAAAACATACACTACTTGGACCGGCACCTGTAAAAGAGAGCATGTGTTGGGTTCTGAATGCGTGTAGTGTCGACAATGAGAGGTATGGGAATGCCTCAAGAGTGAGAGTCGGAGACGGTTGTGGGTATGGGCCTTATATAGTAGATGGGAGATTGGTGGTTTTGAAATAGACAGGATCCTCTCTTGTACGGAGAATCAGCAGTTGAGGAGGTGTAGAGAGAATGATTGTTTGGCGAGTAGATGTGCTTTCTAGTTGATAGTACATATAATGTACATTCTACACTACCTTCCATTGAATGCCACTGATATGAAAATTTCGAATTTAGTGTACATATATCCTCTCCAATGTGTTCATTGATTGTTGATCGTGGTTTAGTGTGATGAACTCTGAATCCCACTGTAGTCCAATCTCCTATAAACATGTGTCATTATGGTATTTGTTCTTTTACACTCACCGAACCACGCACCGACCAGTGGGCCATGGTGGCAACATGCAATATTTAGTAAATGTCAAAAAAATTACCCTAAACCCTTAACCAAAAAAACGGCAAGATGAACCATCATTAATATCCATGGGCCCACTATATAATTGCACTCAAAACAATGTGCCATTGATATATGAATTTAAGACATGAAAAGGTAGAGTGGAAAAAAAGGCTAACCCCAAACCCTAAACCGTCTTGGAGTGTGAAACTAAACATCGTTGTAACTTAATATCATGTCACACTTGTCTGTAGCAAACATGATCCAGTGGGTGACTTGTGGCGAATTCCAAAAATCTGGGGTCAATTGCCATTTCGTAGATGCTTCCGTGTTAAGTTCTTTGTTTGTTAAAATTATGAAAACAATCACTACACTGATTACCCAAATTGGTGAGGGATGGCTAATAGTGTTGTTGGGAAAGTACACTAAATAGGATGTTGAGTGTTTAATACACTAAATGAGAACGAATACACTCAATATCAATAACCATTAGTGTTAGTAAAGATATGGGAAAAATTGGGATATAATAAGGGATGTGGTAGTCAGGAAGAAAGCGGTACATTTATGTCCAACACTAATGGTTAAAGAATTGAAAATTAGTTTTGAGCAAGGTAGGGTGGTGGTAGCAAACCCCAAATATAATCAAACACTAAATATCTTATTTAGTGTAGTGAAGGTGATACTAAAGTTCTTTATGCTAGGGATTTAGTGGCAGCAAAAGACCTAGGAAGCATTGGTCATCGTGAGTAATATTTATAACATCATTATTCATTTAAAGTATTGGCACTATTCGTTGACAAGCAATGTGTTTGCATACGAAATTTTTAATCACACTACTAGCACCTTAGAGCACGCACTAATTTTCTCAAAATGAGCATGTATTTGTGAATTCAAAGATGTATGTGGAGTTTTAGAATGAGTCATCATATTATTATAAGATAGCTATGTCCAATTTTGGTTTCTTATCTTAATCAAACACCTAGTATATGTCAGTGATATGTGGTTTGATGTGGCTCCAAGAATGGATAATAAAAAGGAGCTTTATTTTAAGGTATGAGGAGCCAAAAAGCTCGTGATGGGACTAGAGGTACATGTTGTCAAAAAGGCTAATTGTGTGGAGTAATAAAGCACAAGGGCGTCTACGAGATAGCGGCTGATATCAACTTTATGATCCACTCGGAAAAAGACTTGAGAGTATTATGATCTAAAATAGGGACAACGGTCAAGATCATCATATGGTCTCCAAAAATGATTAAGAAATGGCTATATCATGACTTGGATTAGGTAACCACTTGTTTCATATCCAACGATAAGTGGGTGCAGAGGTTAAAAATGTCCATATAAGAAACGCTTAACTTAGCTCACTTACTTATTGACTTTATTAGTTTTTTCGGTAGCTATGATCTCATAATTGACATGATTAAGTATGCCTCCTTGATGCCTTTGACCTTGAAATGTGAGTGTATCTAATCCAGTATAACACCACAATGGGCCCACAATATATGTGTGAAATAGTGGAAGGGCAAGATTTAAATGAGATGCATGAAAATGGGAAAATGTTTAATGCACAGCCACATTTTAAGAACTAAAAAGAAAAGAGGATGTGGACCCAAGCAATGGGAATCATTACTAACCAACTAGATGATGGTCTCCATAACATTATTTAGTTGTTATTGAGTGTTCCGTTATAATAATAGTAGGGCTCGGGGCAATCACACCCCCCTTCCATTTCGTTATCGCGTGCGTTTACCTGGTACGCAACTCCCGTATTATGTGGCCCTGATTATAATCACTTACAATGCGTTTTATTCCAATATTGAGTGATGCAATTTGTTTTAATGTAGGAACCCCTTGTGGCCCTTCTAACAAAGGATCCAAAAATGTAATTATATGTAGGAAACAAATATGTTTTGAAGCATATGATTGCATTGAAAACCTGATTATTTGGTTTTTTTGATACAGGTACCATAGGTCAAACTACCCAACTTTTTGGACTTTTTGATAAAATTCCAACATTGTGAACGACTTATAATTTTCATGGCAGGCAACTATTCGTGGTTTATAATTCTAATTGGAGGCAACTATTCGGGTGGATTTTTAAAACTATGTGTAGGCAGCTTTTTTCTCATCTCATTTTATTTAATTTGGTCTTCAAAAAAATGAGGGGTTGATATAAAACTATTCCCAGTAGGCAATGTTCAGAAGGCATAATTTCAAGCATCACATCCGATTTAATGAATTCTTCAAAACCAAGTCCAGCCTCCATGTAACAGCCTCCATGTAACAGCCTCCATGTAACAGGTGAGGCTATATTTACGACGTTACAACATTACACCATGATTATAGACACATGGATGCATTAATGATCAAAGTCGGTTCAACATTTTGCCATTACCATTTTGTAGATGTGATTTTTCCACTCACAACATGAACTTTGGCCTAAATATTATGAGTTGCATGTCATGGATTTTAAAAGAGACATGTGCCCAACTTGAAGGTCATCTCATCATAATCAAAGTGTTGTAAGGTCAAGGTTTTGTGTGCCAAAAAAACTATGTGTTACAACTTATGTGCACTTGCAAATGTCATTAGTCTATCCCTTGAGGGAGTTGGAGCTACAATGTTATACTTTAATGTATTGTATAAAAACATTTTAAGGCATTATAAGCAAGTGTGGCGTGTCACTTGTGAACCAACATGGTCACAATCATGATAGGTCACTCCAAGGAATACATTACACATACGAAAGGTGGAGCATGACCCATGTTGAGGTAATTGAATTGAATAAAGTTTTGATTGGGTTTGCAACTTTGTGAATGGTATTCTTTCACAAGAATTCTTCGCAATTTCTTAAACTTATAAATGGTAATATTTGTATATTGCTCAAATAGGTAATTTTATAATTGTTAATTGTTAACACTTCTATAAATGTTAACTTTTATCTACTCCCGAAGGTTAAAATTTATAGACTTAGGGCAGACTGTACTCTATAATCTTCGAGAACTGCCTTTCTTATTCGAAACAAACACAAACTTGAATCTATTTTACTTATCTTTAAAATGTCACCTAATACCCTCCCTCTTTTGAACTATGGGAATAACCACGTGCGATAACAGTTTGCTACCCTATATTGTATGCCGAGTTTGGTATGTTATGCATGTATTTTGTTATGGACAGTTGTCATAAATGATTGATATTTGGTTGAAAAACGCTGATTAAGTGACAACATTTGCAATATTGTAAATTGCAAAATGTCCATTGGAAACTCAAATAATGACCAGATGCCAAATATTAATAACAAATAATGTTAGTTGTAATGTGCATTCGTAATTAGTATAAAAATATTGACATTTTGTAAAAATATAAAAATATATCCATGAATTTCTTCAGACACGCCAATTTGCGCCCACAATTAACGATTGTGTTTATTATGTAACTTGCAACCATAGTAATAATGTTCACTGTACTGTATTTTTGTTATTTTATGAACTAGTCTGATGGTGCCGCCTAACAACTATCAATGATACATAATTCCTTTCAAAGTAAGCCTTGAATTAGTGTATTTCAAGTACCTTCTCTTCCATATTTATCATATGTTCTTAAAGCAAATATGTTTTGTGTGTTTATTATAGTCAAATTTCATGAAACAGTTTGGTACGCATATGGAAGATTTACTCATCACTAGTAATGCTTCTTATTTGAATGAAATACTCATGTTTTATAAAGATGGGTTGAGATAATTTGAATGAATTACTCATGTTTTATAAAGGCAATAATTTGGAGGGTTGCTTGTATTTCATAGGGAAGGGTAACTCTAAATTTTCCCTTTCAAAATGAAGGGTTACCTCAAAAACTACCTTTCATGTATGTATTGAAGTTTTTGTTGAAAGTGCACATTACCATGTTTATCATTTAAGCGACGTTGAAAACTATAAAACAAGTAAGACCAAAGAACACACATGGTTAAAAGATAGAACTATTTCATTAATGAAACATGGATGTTTGAGTACAATAAAACGGTAATGACATCTCAACATATTGATATCAATAATAATCTCGAGGACAACAAGAAAGCAGTAGTATAAAGATGTAAGAAACTCACAATCTAAATCATGTTTGAAATCTTCTATGAATCATTCATCCACCTCTCCCAAATATATTTAAAATCAAGAGACTCCATAGGAATCTTCGCCATACTCCATTTTGAAGGGTTTAATAAAAATCACCCCTTCTTTTTTGAAGGGTTGCAAATTTTTTTTGAAGGGAGTGTGAAGTTCTGGACCCCAAGAAAAGGGTAATAGCCATTCAATTTTTGTCCCTGCTTTATATCATGGTGCTTGCATAATAATTTATCTATCACTTAACAGACGAGGAATTGCCAAAGCGCAAGAAAATAAAATTATAAGACAAGATCCATGTTCAAGGGTCTCTTTTGAGGTATGAAGCCCGCCTTTACATAAATATATATAGGTTTGCCTAGGTGCCCCCCCCCGGTCCAAACGTACTCTATCGACACATGTCGATTGGAGCTCCCCTACACGGGCTATTAGCCGGTATAGAGGGTCATCATGGGTAGGTGAGATGATCTTGGCCGTTTATAATGACGGCTCAATGTACGCCGTCGATGCGGGCCACTATCCGAGGCCCCCGGGTGGAGTCCCTTCGGATTCATTGCGCCTTTTCATTTGTGGCCGCACCTCCTCCCTCCCTCCCTCCCTCCCTCTCTTTTCCTCGCATTTCCTCACATTTCCTCGCCTCTCATTGCATTTCCACGCAATCTCCCACTACTCCAGATATGTTGACTTGAATGTGTTGGGTTGAATGTGTTGGGTTGAATGTGTTGGGTTGAATGTTTTGGGTTGCTGAAATTTCTTGCTTGAATGTGTTGGGTTGAATGTGTTGGGTTGAATGTGTTGGGTTGATTGTGTTGGGTTGATTGTGTTGGGTTGAATGTGCTTGGTTGCTGAAATGTTAGGGTTGAATGTCTAGGATTGAAAGATGTGTGAGTGCTAATTTGATCTTTTAAATCAGCTGAACTCAAGTAAGCTGCAATGAGATGTGTTGAACACAACTGTTCTTTTGTGCCAAAGACTATTTTCACACTAACCCTCTGTCCTTAGTAAAAGATTTTCTTGGGTGGTAGGTGGTTTATGTAAACTTTGGGAGGCGATGCTGATTGCATAGTTTGCTTGCAATAGTGAGAGTGCACTTTCTGCAAATACAGTGAGAATTGGGATATAAGGTGGTTATTTAGTTACCTTTGAATGCATCTTACTCCCTCATATCGGAATAAGTAAACATAGTATCTTCAATGTTCTGTTCCTCAACTTCCTCAAATAATGGTGGATCTTGCTGAATATCAATGTAGCAATTGTAGCTGTAGTGACATTCATCAATGTAAACCCTAAACCCTAAAAAATAAACTAAGCAAATGTTCTTCTTTTCAATCTCCAGTGATTATATTGTATTTGTTGTTGCCGAACTAGTTCCAAAGTTTGTCTTTCTTCTGCGTTAATTGTTTGTGTGATAATCATGCAGTCTCATTGAAACATCACATCTTATTGCAAGAAACTCAATTGGGAGTCATCAATTTCCATCATAGATTCGTCGTCACATTGCCATGAGATTCTGGATACATTGGTAGCAAGGGAGAACCATACTGGTACTGAAGAGGCTCTGTATGGGCGCCATGATGGGTGTATTACAGTTTCAAAGTAGAAATTGAGACATTGCAGTCTGATAGTGACATTGACACAATAGTTATGTTTTGGCATGTGCATTGATATGAATTGCATATCCGGCAACACTTATCAATAGGAAAAGAACATGCAGAATGGTTGACAAATACGTATGACAATTTTGTAAACACAACTAGTCTCTTGCATGAATTCACAGTCGGTATTTAATGTTTGATTCAACTCAATGTTACAAAACTCAAAATAGTGTCACAAAATAGTGTGGAGAACTTTTCCCTCACACAAACCCTCCCTCACAAGCACCAGGATGGGAGGGAAAACTTCCTCTCGGGTGAGAGGAAGTTTTCCCCTGGTGGTTTGCATTTTAAGAGCCCCTCCCCACCCTCACACACACACTTGAGGAGAGGGAAAACTTCCTCTCGCTCGAGATGAAGTTTTCCCCTGCACTCTCATCTTATTAGCCCTCTCCTAACCCTCACTCCCCCACTGACGTCTCCCTAGCCTTCAATCCTTTTTTAAATATTCAAAGATGTCAATTCTTCGAGTCATTTCTCTGTGTTAATATCGTCATCCTTGCACCAGGTAGAAACACGTTTCAAATCAAGCTCATTGATGATCACATTACAAAGAACTGGATACTTGGAACCAAGATGTGTAATTACCGACAATCTTGAGTATGTGCTGTGGTGAATGCTTAATTGAGAAGTTTTTGTTGGAGCTTGAGACTAAAATTACTGTGGTAAGCAAACGTGTTCATACATTATTAATCAATTTTGGTGAACTGTGGTTGGAAAATGGCAGGTTCGTTATCTCTGACAGTTTCGCGAGTTGCGACTCCTTTGCCTTGAAGGCAACCCTCTTTGCAAGGTACAAGTTCCACTTCAAGAAAAAGATAAAAAAAAAGAGTGTCATTGTTTTTCACAACTGATATGTGATGTTTGTTCATCAATCCCTACTCATGGGGAGCGTGGGGGCTGGTTTAATGTCTACTTGTGGTAGGTGGACTGTGTGGTAAGGTAATTAGTCTATATTATGTTAGTAAATCCAATATGGAGGAATGGATGCATGTTTTTTTTTTTTTTTTTTCTAGTTTCCTTCAATTTAGAATGATGTGGGTTAGGTATTCGATGACAAACCCTATCACCATGACAACAGGAAAGGGAAAACTTCCTCTCGACCGAGAGGAAGTTTTCCCTTGCACACTCATCTTATTAGCCCTCTCCTAACCCTCACTCCCCCACTGACGTCTCCCTAGCCTTCAATCCACCCCTATCAACATGACAGCAGGAAAGGGAAAACTTCCTCTCGACCGAGAGGAAGTTTTCCCTTGCACACTCATCTTATTAGCCCTCTCCTAACCCTCACTCCCCCACTGACGTCTCCCTAGCCTTCAATCCACCCCTATCACCATGACAGCAGAAAAGGGAAAACTTCCTCTCGACCGAGGGGAAGTTTTCCCTTCCTCACTCATCCCTCACATTATGTGAACCCTATCTATCAACGTATGCGATAGCCTCAAGGTGCAAGCTCTCTCAAGCTTGCTTTATTCCACAAATACTAACCATTTCAATTTGTCTTGCAGGTGACATGGACAAGGAAGTGCTATGGACAGACCTTGTTGGGAAAATGGAAATAGGGCAGAAGGGTGTCTATTGGGAATTAAAAGACACTCACTTGAGACACTGGTCACTTCAGGTACACAGGAGGGACAAGGAATCTCCGTTAAAACTAACCTTCGCATACATGATAGACAAAAATTGGATTCCAAACCCAGAAAACGCAATAATCCTGGCATCGGTCGGCGATCGCGACCAGCTTAATGTATCGGTGCTCGAAGGACTCGAAGAATGCACTTTGTCCATCGACTGCAAAAGGCATAGATTTCACCTGGAGCCATTCACCCAATCAGTCGAGATGCTTCCTCCTGCGGACAAAGAAGAGATGGAGAGAGTGATGGTCTCCGGTGTATCAAAGAAGGCAATTAACTTCCTTCTTGAAGCAATAGGTGATATCAATTCGAGAGAGGCGAACGAAAGGGAGGCTCTGAGGAAGCAAAAGAAGAAACAAGCGGAGACACTTATGAAATCTAGGACTGATGATGAGGGGAGTAAGAAGAAGAAACACAAGAAGCAGAAACCCGACAATCAAGATGTTGAAGGAACAAGAGAGGTGGTGAAGAAGCCCAATAAGGCTTCTAGTGAACTCATTCCCTTGGCGACGCCTACAAACGCGACGCCAATTATGCAGAGCCATCCCCAAGAGACATCAGGTGCAAGGAAACCTCCGGCCTCAAAGAGGACTACTGATGAGGAGCGGAAGACAAAACCCAAGAAGGTGAAGGCTGCGGATGCATCGGAAGAAACTCCACTAGTGCTCACCGCAACAGAGAGGGGCATAGTCATTGCGCATGGCGAGGAACCAAGTTTGGAGGAAGCTGCAGCGGACCGCAAGAAATTCGTCCAATTATTTGGACACCTATATCCTTTCGGTATCGAGAAAGTTTTCCATGTCTATATCAAAAAAATGTTGAGCGCAAAGTCGTATCAGGTTACTCGCCCATTGGATGATGCCGGAGTAGCTCTCATGAAGAACTACCTTATACAGACCCCACCAGCGTGACTCCATCACAATCTATGTCTCATACCGAAACTCAATAAGAGACATGGAGAGAATGAATGATTTGGGACGACATCAAGGACGGCAATTTTGTGATCATCAACGATCAACACAGCGTGGTTGCATCGAGGCAGATTATAGGGCACAAAGATACATATCAATCATTGAAGGATAAATTGAAGATTTGGCCTTGTACGATTGTTTGGACCGATGATCCAAGCATGACAGTTCGTCTTTCCTATACTCTAAACAATTCTAATTCTTTCAACAAGTTCACTCCTACTTGGACAACACATATTATGTACTGTTGTAGGGTGTGGGTGAAACTGTGGAGGCCCTCAAAACAACGGATCAACGCTGTGGAGACAATTATAGACCCCAAAATGAAGGAGGCATGGAGAGTAAGTTTTCATACTCCCATTCCAACTTTTATTTTCGCACTTCCACATGCAGACTCCACTTTCCCCTCCCTCAATCAAGGCTCAAGGGATTGGGAGATGTTAGAGAACTTCCTCTCGGCCGAGAGGAAGTTCCCTCATCTCCCTCAATCCCTTGAGCCTTGATTGAGGGAGGGGAGGATTGATGGAACTTCCTCTCGGCTGAGAGGAAGTTCCCTCACCTCCACCCTCCATTCAAAGTTACTTCAACTTGTGTTCTAACACTTCTCCATTGCAGAATTTCACGACAAGCATGGAGGCTTCATTTACCGCCATTGCTAGAAGGATCACCCACAACGACCTTAATGCCGAGCTGGCACTCATCATGGCAGATGATGAGACCTCGAGGATGTGGAAGAAGGTATTTCAAGGACACGAGAAAGAGACCCTTATTAACCCGGACAAACCAGGCTTCACCTATTTAGAAGAATACCTGGATGCGCAACAGAAACAACGAGCCCGCCACGAGAAGAAAAAATCGGCAACACCATTCGAGGAGAAGCCGTATGTTTGTAAGCCATTGACCATAGAAACTTTCAGGGTGATGGCAGGCCTAATACGGCCCGACTATCTTCTGTGTGCGAGACGTATCCTCGAGGTGAGGCCTGGCGAAGAGGTTCCTAGAGTCTCTCCCCGAGCCACGAAGAACCACGATGTCACGACCTTGAAGTTGTGGTGTAATTTTAGGAAGTGGAAGAATATTTTTCTGCAAGAGTTGTCAGCACACGACCCAAACGATCTTGGCATTTGGGGAAAGGACTCGGAGGACAATGAATGCCTTAATAGATCTGTTTGGGACAAATTCAAGAGGGACCATGACATCACAAAGGCCAAGTGGATGAAGCTTTATCAGGTTGCAGGTGATGGTTGGCTGAATAAGAAGCGGTTGCCGAACTACAAAAAACTGGACCCTACCCCGGCATGCTTGCGTTTGTTGCAAGAGTGGCTGCAAACACCGGTAGAAGAGAGTCAAAGACAAGTGATCACTAGATATGTAGATTATAATCCTTTGAAGCAGAAGTTGGTGATCCCTAATCAGGACAAGGTCGATACTGAATGGCTCTCGAAGATCACCATTACAGGGGGCTTCATCGACTTTAGATTCATCACGGGGTGTGTCGATCAGCTAGTGTCATCTTCGGTAGTCGAGTCCTTGGTGAAGTATGTTGCGGACCCGGTCTGGGCCCCGGTCCTTAAGAAAATCCCTGCTTGGATGATTGTGTCCGATTTGCGCAACCAACCCGCGGCTGAAGAGTTCATCTCCGCCTTGATTCGCAAGCACCCGGGGACGTTTCTGAACGTTCCGTCAGTTTATATACCCTGTCACGCTGAGGATCAAACCTTCAACAAGGAAGTAGATTGGCTGAGGACCACCCCTCTTTTTTATGTGGACTTTCTCACTTGCCGAAGTATCCTCCCGCGTCACAAGCAGTTTCGATGTCCCATGATAGCGCCTGTAACTCGGCGTTACAATGTGAACCTGAAGGAGTGGTCGGAGCTTTCATACGAAGCGAACAGAGGCGAGTTGCGAATGGAGGTTTACAACTCGTTTCTCAGCAACTTTGGAAGCTCGGGAGGAGTTGTGATAAATCTATTCGGTGGGTTGAAGCCTATTGCTGCCGCATTGGTGAGTCCATATAACATCCGCAACCTTGTTTTTATTCGCAGGCTTGTTTATCTATTCTGATATTGTTCATGTATGCATATGAACGAACAGCATGTGTTCTCGTGCATGGACTCTAGCTTCATGCACACGCTTCCCGAGAAGATAGATCACGTTCGGCGACTTCGAGCTGTGGACTTTCAAGATGACCAAGAAGACCATGAAGCTGCAGGTGATAGAGATGACCACCCTCAACCTCAGCAAGAAGCACCCCCTACACTGTTGCTGGAGGATGTCTCGCGAGATCCGTCACCCGGTTTGGACATCGACGCCATGGACGTTGATAGAG
The DNA here is from genome assembly GCA_950295325.1 of Polytrichum commune. NCBI lineage: Eukaryota > Viridiplantae > Streptophyta > Polytrichopsida > Polytrichales > Polytrichaceae > Polytrichum > Polytrichum commune. The sequence goes on from OX485804.1 coordinate 34,725,378, forward strand.
ACGAATCCGAGGGCGAGTATAAGGAGCCCGAATATGATGACGACGACAAAGAGGCGCCTAGTGAACATGATATAGAGGAGGCCTCCAGTAGAGGGGAAAACGCCCATATGGATACGCAATCGGATGAATGCGAATCCATTCACACACAATCGCCACAACCACAGTCTGCCGCTTCACCTATGCGCGGCAAGGTCCTGGAATTTGAAGAGGACGAGCATGTCACCTCTCTAGCGGAAGGTGAACCGGCCGAAGACCAGTATCGCAACGAGAATCACGAGGGAGATGCCAATGAAGAGCAAGATGCCGAGGACTCGGACCATGAGGAGGAGTTTGAGGGAACGCTCGAGGGGGAGCTCGAGGGGGGCCTTGACGACGCACAAGAAGGGGCTTGCGAGGGAGCACAAGAAGAACGAGAGGTGGCTCAAGGAGAAGATGAGCAGGCTCATGTTGAAGAGGAGGCCGAAGGTGATGCGGCTGAGCTCACACCCGAAGTGGCAACCACCTCCCGGCCTTCCACGGCGTCACTTGTATCTGAGAACGAAGAAGAACTGCCACCGCCCAGTGCCCCAAAATCCAAGGCCTCCAAGCGAGGCAAGCACAAGGACCGGCATACGAAAAGACATATTTCTCGGGTTCCAGAGCCTGTGATAGCGGAGTCTGTATTGGAAGACAAGATTGTGGGGATCTTGAGAAGCACATTGCCCAACATGCTGTCGGGCTTGCTCCAAGAAGCGTTGGGCCTAGCAAAAAATACCCCCCCCCTCAGCAAGTGCCGACACCAACACCCACAGTGGATGTTGCAGTCGGTGCAGCCGAGCCCGAAAGGGTGAACGATCAGGTGGGCGCATCGCTCCCAGTTGGCGTGCAAACAGTGGATGTCTCCTGCGTGGATGCAACACCGACAACCATGGACACCTCCGACAAGGCCGAGGTCAATGTAAGTATTCGATCCCCGTGAACATTTCAGTATGCAAGTTTTTCTGTTCAAGTGACTGAATCTCCACCTGGATGTTTGATCCAGGTCGGTGATGGCGCGGCATCTTGAAGCTAAAAGTGGACTAGGACGAGTAGAATAAATAGAGTTAGGGGTGTTGATTTCCCAGAACTCCTCCCTTGTGGGGAGGAGATGCAATATGTTCGACCATTTATTATAAATAAAATGGATTCCTTTGTCTAGCACATGTACTTTCTAGTTTGCATTCAATTGTCCTTAATGATGTCTTGCAATTCACAGGCTTGCCTGCATAACCCAGAACGAGTGGATGCATCACACACTGCAATTTTGTCTATTTAAACGTCACTTACCCCAATCGACGACGAGCACATCAACCCCTTGTCTATTGTGGTTCCCATACACACTTCGGATGCAGCGGTGGTCACCCGCGCTCCACCCACGGCCCCGTCACCACCAGAACATGTGTAAGCTCAGGTTCCATCGCCGCGTATGGCACTCTCGCCGACTGGCATCAAACAAGTGGCAAATTCTACAATTAGTGACATCATTCAAGAAGTTATCCAAGTGCCACATTCTACGCAGCCTCCACTTGAGCCCTCACCTTTGGAGGTTGTCCAGGTATCGCCGCAAGGTGTGGATGATGATGTTGCCAACGAAGAGGCTTCAACTCCACCCGTGGAGTGCCCTCAAACAAAGCCACAGTCGCATGCGACGGCATCGACGAGTGCTGTCAATGTTATCCCATTGGACTCGTCGAATCTAGAAGCCACCATAAATGCTCCACAAGCAGTTAGGAGGTATTTGACACGTTGGCCACAAGGCGAGAAGGATCCCCATCCAGTATTCAACAACGTTGGTTGCCAAGATTTCCGGACGACGCACAACAACCAAGACGATCAGAGACGGCGTGCCGAGCTTGTAAAAGTGGTGCCTTCACATGTCAAAGTAAGTTTATTCCATCCAATGCATTCGTTAAAAGGCACGTTAGTTTCGATTGACATATGTCTATTTCGACCTTTTCACCTCCCCATTTATTTAAAATCGTGTAGTTTTGGGTTCAGGCTCCACAGCATTCGATAGCGCCTTTGGATGCGCCTCTACCAAAAGACGTCGTCTATGATAAGCTATTTGTTTACGATGACACATACCCAAAGATCAATAGACCTTGCCAAGTTTTCACAAGGGAGATGGGAATCGCGTGTGCTAAAAGACTAATGTCTAAGTATCCCGAAGATCCTTCCCTAGGGTACTCTGAGCGATGGGAATTCAATCCAATACAGTACGAGGTATTGATCGTGGCCCATTTCTCCCTGTCGTTCGAGTTCGCCCATACCACACGTGGTTTGGAGGACTACACAATGAACTACTTAATGGTCTAGTCCATCATGCCTAGGTTTGCGAGGTCATTCTATGTTTAATTTATATGTAGCACATGTCAGAAGCTCACAGTGGGTTCATGTCGGCAGGCGCCTGCTGCTACACCCACTCGAAGGTTCATTGTGGTGTTCGATTTAAACGGCATATTTTGCCACTGTTCCCGACGTAACCCGGGTATGGTGACTGTGCCCACTTGGATAATTTACGATAAAGCACCGGACAAACCTCCGGCCTTGGTAGGGCCCAAGGTTGTCCTACCTAGACTGGGATACAAGGTGTTTTGGTTGCGGATGTCCTCCATGTTCCATGTTTGCATATGGTCATCCATGAAAAAATCCACTGTAGACCTTGTGGTGGAGTATCTATTTGCCGGGGGCCCAAAACCCGCATTAGTACTTGGCCAAGAGGATTGCACCTTGTTCAAGGACATGTGGAACAATGTCATCATGAACCCTTTGAAGCCAGAAGCTCCTTTGTTTTTGAAAAGTTTACTCAACAAGTTTTGGTGGCCGCCTATATCCTTCGATTCTGGAAGGATCACAACTGCACCCTCCAACACCATTCTAGTAGACGATTGCCCTTACAAATCTGTTTGCAATCCGGACGAGTGTGGTATCTTTCCCAACCCATTCACATCCAATCGGGTGCAAGACGCAGACATGACAAAGGTCCTCCTTCCTTATTTTCAATCATTGTTCTACTCACCAATGTCTGACGCACGCGACTTTGTGGTCAGCCGTAGATTTGGGCAACAACCTATACGGCATAACGATGCAGTCAAGGTGGCAGTTTTGAAATCCAACGGGCTCGAAGAAACCGACTCGGAAATTGTAGAAAAGTTGCAAATCGATCGAATAGAAGTAGCAAAGAAATAAGTAGGATTGTATGTCTAGTAACATTGTATTTTATGGTATCTTCAGCTTCCTCCTGCTGGGTACACACCATCCAGTTCCACGCCATCAGCTTTTGCGTGCCCCACTTCGGGGCTCTCACGCGGTCCAATAGAGGCGAAACAAGTTTCAGAGTCGCGGAACCCAATGGAGGTTTCACCAGTGAAGAACAACTTGCACCATGTGCAATGGACTGATGGATCAACTCTGGTAATTTATTATTGTATCATTTATTATTATTGTGTCATTTATTGTTTCGACAACGTTATTGTGTAAAGGTTATTGTAATATCAAACACACATTTCATTACCAATTCAGGGTCATTAGCATAAGTATACTTGAATCTGTATAAATCCAGACTCACTTGAACGTGCATGTGTACGCAATTTTGGTTCAGTTGCTACCGCATATGCGAGTTATGAAATCATGATAAGTTGCAAACATATATATGTATGGGTGTATATGTGTATATGTATATGGGTGTATATGTGTGTATGAGTGTATATGTATGCATGAGTGTATATGTATGCACGAGTGTATGTAAATTAGTAAGCCAAATAAATGCGTGTCACTTTGTCACCGTGCAGGGTGTTGATCTCAATATGGAACCCGCAGTGGAAGATTGTGCATCCCCTTGTGAAACATTGCTCGTCCTGCGCTCTATCTCTACACGCGACCACCAAATCTCCCTCATTGAATCAAGAGGCCCTAACTCAAGGGGTGTTCACATGTTACGTGCGGGATTGGCGAGCATTGGCAAAACTTATGACCCACAACCTATCACGACCACAGTGCCAACGATTCTTTTGAACGCGCAAGGTGCTGACTTCAATATGAAACCATTGGGACCACCTTCCACCCGCGAGCATCAAATAGAGCTTATTGAGTCAAGAGGTCCTAATTCAAGAGGCGTCAATCTATTGCATGCGGGGTTGGCTGACCTCGCGACACACACAGAGCACGGTCCGCAAATGGTTAGCCTCCCCTTGGAAGGCCCAAAACACCACAATCAATGTGATGGACAGATGATTTGTCTGTACCCTAAATATGCTAGAAGTTAAACAATCCCGTGACCAATTGTGCGGGCATTCATATGTGTACACAAAATTTAGTGCAACACTCAATATATAAAAGTGGCCAGACACTCCCAATACCCAACGCATTGTCTTATATCAAGTCGGTTCACATGTCAACCATGCTCTCATTTTGCTTACCATATCCACTTGCTTGTTTGCACCCAATGTATGGTTCTTGCTTGTCCTTCGTAAATCCATCATCGAGCACTCCCCCATGTATGGGTGGAACATGTAGTGCATAAACGATATGGCAGAAGCTCCATGTGAATGTTTTCGTTCTGTCTTGCATAACTGCTTCATGGGAAGCTGCCCCTTCATGTAACCTATTTGTCCTGCCCAAACTCTTCTGTGACTGGACACAACGCGTAGGGCGCCTTTGTCTTGCATGCACACTCCCACAGGAACAACCCATGTGTGCACCATGTAAATCCGCCCTTAAGGTATAGACACCCTATAACCGATAACGATCCCATCACCGACAAGTAGAGTAGCTCATAAACGCGCATGGCTTTACTAGAAGTCGTTATGAATATATATAAAACGCGAGGACAATATGACTCTGTGGAGGGGAAGTTGTTTCCCTTAGATATTGTCGGTCATGTGTGAAGCTATGTGTTGGTTATGGGCTCTGACCGACTTTCGCACAAAGAAATTTTACACAATCAATTTTGAAAAAAAGGTCATTATTCATGAACCTTATTTTCCTACGGACAAAAAATAACTCCTCCTTGATATTCCAAGATATGCTATGCTGAAATGCTTAAGTTTTCGGTTATAGGTATGTGTACCTTACATGTTGAAGCGTTATTCACACTTGTTCGTACTATTCAATGCCGTGTCAGGATGCCCCTCCCAACCCGGCCAGTTCCCCCCCAGCTCCCCAGCCAATTGGGTTCGGGGAGGTGATTGCGAGAATGCAAACAGCTGAACTGGAACGCCCGTTAGGCCTCCCAATGGAAAGGAGGAGTATGGACGACGAGTTTAACAACTTAGCTTCAGATATTGATGTGTGCATGGAACGGTTCATGCAACTACAATCATTTATGACCACTGCTTTAGATAGATATAAAGGATGCCGCTTGGTTGGAATGGATGCACACATGCTTGGGAGATTGGTGGTATACAGTGCCGATATAGGGCTCACCATCCCACAAGTGGAGGCACTCCAACAACGTCTCCCAGAGTTGCACTTAGGGCCGCTTTACACTTAGAGGCCGGGCCAATTCGTTGTGTAAGAGGCTTGAAATCCTCATTTGTGATTGGTCAAAAGGCTCAAATCGGCCCCAACCCCTTTACATCTAGAGGCCGGGCCGATTTGGTGGTATGATTTTTTTAATTAAAAAATGTATGTTATGACACGGCCCAAGCTCGTTGAATTGGGTGCACCCAAAATGGAAGGCCAATTCTTGGCCTAGAGGCCAATGTCATATTCCACTAAAAAAATCTTCTTAAATAAAGTATAATTTTTTAAAGTGAACTAGATCCATTGGATTATGTGGAATCTAAAGGCTCTATCTTAGATTATGCTACATCCGTTGGATTAGGCTACTTTTTTTGAATCAGCTTGGCTTCTTGGCCCGAAGGCCTTTACATATGGGAAAATTGGCCCCCGGTATAATCTTATTATAATGTGTAGTAGAGGCCGGCCTCCAACCCAAAAAAGGCTGAAATTTTGTGCAATCGGCCTCAAGGGAAATTGGCCCGGCCTCTAGGTGTAAAGCGGCCCTTAATAGAGAACGATATGTGGGAAGCTACGCAAGCAATCGAGCCCCATTTAGATGACTTACTCTGCCGTGATTCAGAAGACATGTTGAACCATGTCTATGACAACACGGATGAGATCCTCCCAATCACACCATTGTTGGAAGCCTGTCATATTGCCGATCCACAGAATGATGAAGGAGACCCAGTGGAACCCACAATGGGGGAGCCTACCATTGATTACGAGTTTTACTACTTAGCATCGCAGATCCATGACGTAACACGCGAGTTTATGGGACTACAGAGGACCATGACAACTGCTCTACAGAGATATATGGGCACTCTTTTGCTCGGCGATCGCATACACCGCCTTTGTATGTTGGTGTTAGCGGCAGAACACATTGGCTTTGACTCTCAGCAAAAAGCCTATCTTGGGAGCAAAATACCGGACTTGGCTTACATGGAGAAAGTTACATGGGAGCAATCTAGGGAAATCAAACCTCACTTGCCAAACATCTTTGAGTCCATGGCCAAACAGTACTCCACAATTTGCGAAAGCCAAGGCACAAATGTAGAGTAATTTAAGTTATGGCATGTTACAAGCATTTATAGCACAATATTCAATCGAGTGGACGCCTCCTAGCATAGAATTGGTGTTTCAATGAAGAGGATTGTGGGTGCAAACCTCCTGTTGTGTGACAGTCTATGCAAAAGCCCATTGGAAGCAAAGAGTATTTGTTTCGCATGGGCAGGTCCATCCAAAGTGTCCATGAGTTCCCAATGAGTTCCCCACATACATCCCAGAAGTCCCAAAATCATCCTAAAGTCCCATAATGTTTAATATCGCGTTCATTTTGATATGAATGGGTCACAAACATATATACCACACATCGGTCCAGGTTGAGAGGGTATTATGGCATACGAGTATACCTCTCATCCATCCAACATAAAATCTTGACCCCCTATATGTTTGTTGCCGATTCACATAACATTATTCAGATCCATAACAATGTTTGTGGGACTGACAATATTATGCAGAATATTCCCCGCATTCAGAGTGAATGTGAGGAATAGTCCGCATAATGTTGTCAGTCCCACATAACACTGTTATGGATCTGAATTATGTTATACACATCAAATGACTTAGACTAAACTAATTTAGGGTCTTTAAAATTGATTATGACGTCAAATCAACTAAAAGTAATAACCTCCAGTTTGTGTATTATTTTAGGGCATTTATGTTACCTCTACTCCAATCCACCATGGATGGAAAATGAGTTTGGATGGATGAACTCTTGAACTCTTAGTGAATGAATGTGCATCCTCTTCTGGAGCTTCTTGTTGGTTTGGTTGAAGCTCCGGAGCTCTCCGCCACACGTTCAAGATCTCCACTCTCCTCATCATTTCCGACCGCAACAATCATCAGCTCCTTCCTTCTTGCATTTTCGGTCGAGAATCTCGCAGCAGCAATTGAAGTATTTCCCCCCCCTGAAGAAAATACCGAAATCTCATCATTCTTGGTGTCCGAATCACACATGAAGTGTCCTCCTACTACTTGGGGGTGAGCTCATTCATTACTACAACAGAAGAGAGATGGCAGCAGGTCGTTCGGAGTCTTGATTTCGAAGAAAAAAAATTCTTGGTGCTTTGGAGATTGGAAATTTCCTTACTTTCATTTTTTCAGGATGATTGAATGAGCAGGAGGTGAGGAGGAAGAAGAAATTTGAGGTGCCATGGTCATGGCTGCGTCAATTGTGGCCGGGCAGGCAGGCCTGGTATTGAAACCTATCTTGGTGGCAGAAACAAGGTTTTCCAGGAGAGCTCCGAAAAACTCAGATGGATTGCGAGGTAATAGGCCCGCCCCTTCGCTAGCATCTTCATTATACTCAAATTCAAAGCCAAATTCGGTTTGTCCCGCCAGAGGTTGTGGAAGCAAGAAGAATAGATGGATAAGTATTCTTGGAGAATCATTCTCACTAAAAGACTTTTAAATGGTAGAGGAGTATTATTTATGTCGAGGGTTTCCAAGAAGCTGTTGGCTGGGGAGGCATGGATGTTTGTAATTATCACAAGAATCAGTAGCGGAAGAGCAGTTCAATTGTCTCCAATTAAGAAATGCCCCTTGATATATGCACCATGGACCATAAAAATATCTTTAATCTTTCCCTCAACATGTACCAAGGAGCTCAAATGTTTTCAAGTTGCACTTGCATCCTGAACCCTCACTTCGAATGACGGGAAATATAGTTCATGTCATTCCATTCTCATAGAAATTTTTCTCTCAATTGGCACTCATGTAATGTAGGAAAGAAGACTTGGTGGCATATCTCACATAAGAAGGAAGAAGGAAGTAAGAAACTGTGCTTTCAAGGTGAAGTTCTTTGAGCTTTTTAGTATATAAATGGGAAGGGACATTAGGGTATGGTGATTACTTCCTCTCAACACCATCTTTTATGCCCTCCTCAAGTGGTGTTCCAATTTCCCTACTTTGAATAACGTAATAGGCATACATCATTTAAAGTGGTTCCCATTAGCTCTCTTTACTCTCAATTGGCACCCTTTTGGGTTGGAAAAAGGCTTGGATGCCACACCTCACAGAAGAAGGAACAAGGAACTAAGAAACTATGCTGTCAAGGTGAATCTCTTTGAGCTTCATATTATATAAAGGGGGGGAGACATCAAGGGCTAGCTTATGACTTCCTCTTCCCCCCACCAGTTTTTTATGCCCTCCCCATGTGGCATTCCAACTTTCCTACTTCAAGTAATGTATTAGGCCTTTATCCTTCAAAGTGGTTCCCATTTATCTCTCTCTTTGGCTCGAATGACACCCTTGTGGTTTGACAAAAGGCTTGGTGCCATAGCTCACACAAGAAGGAACATGAAATTAAGAATTCGTGCTTTTAAGGTGAAGCCCTTTGAGTTTCTCATTATATGATTGGGGAAGGACATAAAGGGTTAGGTGATAACTCCCTCCTCTCACGACCAACTTCCAGCTTTCATGCTTTGGAAAATATCATAAGCCCTCATTGAAGTGGTTGCCATATAGCTCTCTTTGCTCTTTGTGTACCTGTTCCGCTCCATTCCATGAACTTTCAAATTGTCATTCACATATTCGCAACAGTTATTAATTTTGTTTTGCATACATTCTACTTCTACTCAGTATTGGGTGGTCAGCATTAGAGCCCATGTCAGCAGGTTCTTCTGTACTCTACAACTTTGGCAATCTATTATGATGAAATCATGTTAACCTGGCTGGTCGGTTTTAGGTCTTTTTTTCTCTGGTTGATGACTACATAATTACTTATCTAGTGTGGCTGGTATGATTGGTGGGCAGTTGGTTCAGAAAGTTGGAGATGGAGGAGGATGGACAAAGCGGTGGCAGTGTTACGGACAAGTGTAAAGGAGAATAATTTAATAGCTCTGGAAACTCAGAGGGAATCTGAAAAAACATTTGAAACAGCAGACGCTTTGTGGGCCTTCAACCAGGAACCATATGAAAGGGATTCTACCAAAAGGAGTAGCAAACTTAAGGATGACTTCGTGAGTGAACCTAAAATGGAAGATTCTGCAATTTCTGGTTCTTATGGAAGGAACAGTATTAGAACTGACGACATTCTGGAGAATGCTGTGGTGGAGACAGTAGGTCGACTTGGCAATGGAGCGGGCACTTTTTCAACAAAGAAAGCCCAGGAGGATCAATTTCAGGTAAAGTTTTCTTGATTGAAGCTGTACTCTAATTTTTGTGAGCACAGGTAAACATGTGAAATATTGTACTGCCTACAATTCACTGCTAACGTATGTAGGCCTTATGTGGTCACTGTTTTTAATCGGGTGCCTATATTTGGTGGCATATGGCAAGGCTTATAGGTAAGAAGGGTTATCAAAAAGACATGTGTTACGATGAGATTGATTGATGTGCTCAAATTATAGACACCATTCTAGGTTCAGTGGTGAAACTACAATGGGAAGGCTCTATGCGATTGTTTAAAGAGAAAGAACATCTTTAATTTGGCCTCTTATAACATTTGCATCTGAACTCCAATTCTGATGAAACTTGAGATTGTGATTCATTGCAATTGCGAACTGGATGAGACGATTCCTGAGCCAATTAAGCGGCCAAAAATGTCTGTGGCTTTGGAAATGCCCACAACAGGGCCACATACCTTAGTCAGATTGGTGCATGGGTTTAAATCGACCTGTAGCTGATCACTCGTACATGATAGCTGCAAGAGTAATTGGAATTTCTGGAATTTCTGTGCATGGTTTTATTGCAAATTTGAATGAACATGTTCTCTAAAAATCTTTTCTGGTACTGAGTGACCCACTAGTGGGATTTCAACAAGGAAAATGATTGACGTGTGAGTTTTGTAGGCCTGCTTATCAATGACTTTTTGGAATTCTTGTGTTTATTGGTGGTGGGCTTAACCCTGTCATGTTTTTTTCAGATGTCCAATGCTCCCCTCGATCCCACGGAAACAAATTCTGGAACATGGAATGAAGCAGTTGCCGAGACAGCCAGAATTTTGCGTACTCAGGGGAGCTCACTTGGAAGAGGTTCTGTATACAAGAAGGGGGAAATTGAGGTACTAGATGCTTTTGTGGAGACAGCAAATGTTCTTCAGAGTGGCCAATCTTCATTTGTGGGGAGAAGACCTTCAAATGCCCAGAAGCGCAGGAAGTTTTGGGAGAATGTGAAAAATACTGGATTTGCAAAGGCGTTGTTGAAGGACAAAGGGGCAATTACAGGCTGGGTACAAAGAGCGGCTCAGAAAATAGGTGTGGCCAACATAGTGGCTGAAGACCTCGAGTTTGTGAAGAGAAATTTAAAAAAATCTGGTCTGTCTTTGAAAGAGAAAGTTGGAGAGATTGTTGCTCTAAGGATCATTGAAGATGAGAGGCTCGCACCCGCAGCCCAGTCACCATGGCCCCAACCTTATTACCCTGGTAATGTCCTGATAAACTCATACAACACACAATCATCGCAGTTGTTGATGAATAAGAAAAGCAGGCCTATTTCAATATGGATTTGTTAATCATCTCGTACTAAACGCATGTTTAATGTCCAAAGGAGAAGTGGACTAAGGTAAGCAGGCCTAATTTGATTACTCATCTTCAACGGACACCTAAATTTGTGGTGTGTGGTTAGGTGTGGATCCAACTCAAATTTTTTTAACCATTCTAGGCTCAACATAACTTGGAGGACCTATACGATCGTTCGATAAGAAAGAAAATTTTCAATTTGAATAATGAATAAGATAATCATGTGAGCTCCAAAAAGTATGAGGAAAATTGCGACAGCCTTGATTTGGAATTGCTAACTATTTTGTCTTAATCTCATGTTTAATATCATAAGGAGAAGTGGGTGCAGAGTTAATATTGTCCGTTTTAGGCCCACTTACCTCATGTGGACTATGTATATCCTTCGCAAGTTTGTACACTGAGCCATCATGATGAAGTCCAGATTTGCAGGGCAGCAAGCTTCTGGCAGCCGACTTGAAGGCATTGGAAAGTTATGTGAATTATGTTCAGGAGTATTTCCAGAGCTTTCAAGTGCCACTGCAGAATGAATATGACCCTGATCAAGTTGCAGCCTACTTTCACCGTCGTCCACATGTTCTCTTTTTCCGCCTTGTTGAGGTATGCACTTGCCTAATTTTGAAGGCTTGTTTGAGTTAATAGGTGAATATTGGTGAATACATCGTATTAATACACAATATTGATAAAGGTATTAAAGAATCTACCCAATCTTTATCAAAACAATAATACCAGTCAAACATTGATACTTGGTGGGTATCACAAGATGAGAGAATCTTTGTATACCCGAGTAACTACACTAAATATGATATTTAGTGTCACTTAATATTTGGATTTACACAGTGCTATATCTTTTTACAACTGATGTAATTTTTTACTAAGTTAATGTTCTATAATGTCCAAACAACCGATTTAACATTTTTTGGTAAAATAAGAGATATACAATAAGAGAAATCGCATTGCATAATTCCAAATAGTAAGTGACACTAAATATCACATTTAGTGTAGTTGGCTTGATACCATCCCAATACTATATTGATACTACTGCAATTTTACCTAGGGATGAAGGTTCTTGCATGTTACATAGACTAGAATAGTTTCAAAAACAAAAATATCCTCAAATACACGAACTCTACTGGTATCAAAAAACCGCCATCATATATATCCGAGTGGTATGAAAACTAGGTGTTACCAGTCCAACACTGGTGTATACTGTATTGAAAATATTTTAGGAGGGTGTGACATCCAGATTTGCAACTTCATATGAGGATTGGAGGCACTAAGAAATTAGGATTATTCGCTCCTGCTAGTAGATAGCCCTCATTGTTGACTTGTTGGAGAAATTGGTTTTTCTTAAACTCTTGAGTCAAGGAAGTGTAAACCAATCATTGATTTATGTTTTGAAGGTTGCTGGAGCCTTTGGGTCAGTAGCGTTGCAACAGAGCGTACAGAGGACATTTCTGAAGAGGAACAAAATGGGTGAAATTTCAGAAAGTGACAACACACGACTTACACTTCAGACAGCCGAATCTTTGAAGCAAGCATTGCTGGGGCTTGGCACTACTTTCATTAAAGGTTTATGTTCTCATCTTTCCTCTTTAACATTTCAATTTTTCACTGTGATTTTTCCCCAGCTTGTAGTTTTTTTTTACTTGTTTTATTGTTAGGATTTGATTGCCTCATGCTAAGTTGGGAAGGCGTTGCACCCAGCCTGGTGGGATAAGGTGCTCATTCCGCCATCGAATTATTGTGCCTGTTCTAGTACTGTTGAATTGAACATCAGATCTTTTTGACGTTGAATTTCTTCACTTACATGTGATAGTCAAGGTTACACTAGTATGTGCATTCTTGTGGTTTTGGTTCCTTATTTTTGGTAATTTGGCATTGATTGCAGTTGCTCAGTCGCTCTCTGCCAGACCTGACTTGATTGGGACAGAAACTGCAAAGGTAGTCACACTCTGCCTTATGGCATTCCCTTCTTTTTAAATGCAATGATAATTGCAATACCTTGGGCTCATGCTAAGTGTTTGGCCTTCCAGGAGAACAGGTAGACCAATGTGATATATTGGGGGTCTTACTGCTAAGGAGTTAAAGACCTTAATTCATAGTTCTATCTTTAGTTCTATGAAGCTTTTACCTTTGGTCCTTTCTAAAACCTTTTACAATCTTTTGGTTCAATCACATTGTTCTAGTTGGAGTTGTCTAATTCCAACTGAATTCATTCATGCACTCTAACTCCAATCTGTATCATCCATCCACTGGGAGCTGTCTAACTCCACTCTGTATCTACCGATTGGAGTTGTCCAACACAAAAATGTTCCATTGGGAGCTGCCTAACTCCTGTGCACAATTCATTCGTAGGTTGTCACACTTTTGTGCACAATTCTTGGGTTGTCTAACCCTTGTCTGACTCCAGTCACCATTTGCTTACATGCTAAGTATAGCAAGTTTGGTTAGTCATCATTCCTCATCAATCAATCAAGCATTTAATCAAAAGATGCCAATACAAGACATCGCAATCTCCCCCCTTTTAAAACATGTTGTAGCTCCTTAAGAGTGAATAGATGTTGTTATTTTGCCAATTGTTTTAGGGTGTTCTGCCTAGATAGAGTCGCATTCTGCACCCACCATAATTGTTATATCTCATTTGATACTATCTTATTTTTTGTATCATCAATTTTTTGGGTGTAGGTACTTTCTGAGCTGCAGGACAGGTTACCCCCATTTCCAACAAATGAAGCTATTGCCATCATTGAGGGACAACTAGGGTGTAGTGTGAAAGAGACATTTTCCTACCTATCAGAGGAACCTGTAGCTGCTGCTTCCTTTGGCCAGGTAACGATGCTGTAATCCCGTATGTGCGTTCTATTCAAGCTTTCACATTTTGAACCCTTAAAGGACCGGGGTGTGTTTATACGGGTGACATGATGATTTTTACAAACCCTCAATGAATATTGAAATTGTATTTTATTCAGTCTAAGGTATTGAATCCATATATAAAAAAAAAGGAAGTGAAAATAAAGTCACATGTGGCACTGGTGATTAGATACACATGGTATTTTTTAAGTTTGGTTCATTTATCAAGCCCAAATCTCCCTATAGTTCATTCTACATGTATGTATGCTCTGATTGGAACAATGCATATTATGATAAATGGGCTGTATTTAGATGGGTCACTTTTGACGCTTTTAGCTAAAAATATCAAGAAGCAATTCCAAACCCCTCCTTATGAGAGCTTGAGGCCCTCATAAGCCTCTCAGAGCTTTAAAGGTTTATGTATTTGAGTATCTGTGATTTGGCCCTGTGGGCCTTGTGGGTGCAATGACCTACCCCCTTCTTTTTAGTATCACAATAGCCTTGTATTATTGAAGGAAGCTCCACTCTAGCTTTAATAAGGAGAAACCTTTTACATACATGTCAAATGTACTATGTAAATGACTGAATTTTTGTATGTGATAAATTCCAGTCTTGCCAAAGACATTCTACACACTTGAATGGAATTTTTCCATGGAATCCTTGGTGAAATATTCGCTAACGTCTTCAATGTATGTGTGTGTAGGTTTATCGGGGACGCTTAATATCTGGAGAAGAAGTGGCTGTGAAGGTTCAGCGGCCAAATTTACTATTTAATGTTGCTCGAGATGTCTACATTCTTCGAATTGGGGTTTGCTTCATGAACTTTATGCTCTACTTCTTAGTTGTGGTTGCATCACTTGCTCCCCCCTTCGTTTCTTTAAATGTTGGTTCAAATATTTCAACTGTCTGCTTTACACCTTCATTCACACACGAAATAAGGCGAACAAAATCTAATATATGCTGATATTAGGTGCTGATGTTTTTTTTCTTTCTCTTTCCTTTTCTTCTGTTTTTGAGGAAAACACTAACAAATGGAATCATTTTGAAGAGCTGCTAAAACATCTAAGAATATGTGAATCACAATTTGATGATTTGATTAGAAATTGACTTTCTCCACAACCTTACTGACTTATGTGACAACATGCAGATGGTGGTACTCAAAAGAGTTGCAAAGTTGTCCAACAACTACGCACTCATAGCTGATGAGATAGGACAAGGTCTATATGGAGAACTTGATTACCGTCACGAAGCTTCAAATTCTGCGGAATTTGCGATGGCACACAAGCATGTACCATGGATGTACGTTCCAAAGACATCATCACATATGACAGGGCGGAAGCTTTTGATCATGGAGTGGCTGAATGGTGATCGTCCATATGACTTGCAATGTGTTGCTCAAGGGAAGGCTTATGAGGATGGGACTTTTCCCACTCTCGAAGTGCAGCAAGAAGCAAAACAGCGTCTACTGAACATGGTTATTACTTAACCCTTAAAATCAAGGGGCTCAATTTCCAACCTATATACACAATTTCTACAAGCCTCACCGAGTTGTAAAATCATAATTTTCATATTTTTGAGTTTGAGATCTTATTAGCACATCTACTCATATGTGACATTGATGATCAAATCACTAAGTATGTCTTTGCATCCAAGGGCCCCCAGGATGTGTATTTGAACCCAAATCCTCAATACATTATGAATTCAACCAAATTGAAAATTGAACTTGAAGTAAGGCGAAATCTGATATTATGGATTATTCTGATGAAGAACAGTATATCAGGAATTTCAGATCCAAAGCTGACTTGAGCAAACTCCTTGATTGTATCCGTCCACAGATTAGTTGTTAGGTTACAGAGCCTGTGATCTTGTGAGTTTATTAAAGTTATCCTCTCAACTAAATATGACTTTTGGTCGGGAGTTGGTTGTTTTGCAGTGTGGACCTTCCACAATCGGTAAGTTTTTAATGCATCCTTGGAGGTAGCAATGTGGAGGTTTGAGCAAGGAACATTCTATATCAGTGCATTGAAGGTCAAACTCATCGTTTTGGGATGGCAAGAGGTGCTAAAATTAGTTTGGCCTTCAATGAACCGAAACAGGTTGCTCTTCATTCAAATTCAAACACTACCTCCAAGTATGCACCATCACAAGTGAAAAGAAATCATTTTATATCGTTTGCAAATCAACTAATGGAAATCCATCAGGACCAACTCTCAATGAGAAGTCCCGTTGAGTTAAAGGATATCTGTATTAGACAGGGTGCATTCACCTGCACAATTATTATAATTCATTCACTAGGTACAATTGCATATTCCATGTCTTGATGACCTCATATTTTTCTGGACTAATGACAGGGTCTTGTTGGGTGGTAATTCTCTCAGGTGAATAAAGGAACAGAAGCGGCATTAGTTCAACTGCTTGAGACAGGGGTCATGCATGCTGATCCGCACCCTGGAAACATTTTGTTGAGCAGGGATGGGCGTTTGCAGTTTATCGACTTTGGTCTTATATGCAAAATGGAGAAAAAGCACCAAAATGCCATGTTGGCAGCCATAGCCCACTTGGTAAATGGAGAATGGGAGAGTCTGACTGATGACTTGGCCGAAATGGACGTCGTGAAGCCCACCACAGACCGCTTTGCAGTTCGTTTGGTATGTAACATCATGTACACAATTAAATGTTCTGCACCTCTAATATTCATGTGATGATTTGGAGCTGAACTGGAAAAGTGTATTGTGTTGCTTAAAATTTACATTCTTTCATTTTTCTGTGGAAACAATATACATGTGATCTTTGAAGCTGTTTCTCTGTGTTCCCGGCTATATGAATGCCTATGTATTTTTCGTTCAGTTCTGCGAATTAGTTAGTGCCATAGAAATATCCTAGGTGAAGTGATAAGATGTCACGAGGGTAACATAAATGACTGTCAAGCTCATGTTGTAAGTCACCTGAGGTGGCGAGTTTTTGGGTTTTTGATTTGTATTAGATGTAGATACTTGAGTTGTTCATATCCTGTATAGAGTCATGCCTGCAACCCCTAAGCCTCTTTATGCACGAAAATGCGTATTTTGAACTACATATTTCCATTTGGAGATTGTGTCAAATTCGCAAGCAGCTGGACTGGCAAGTTAAATCTTGGTTGGAGGGTATTTGGAAGAATCTTGAGACTTGTAGAGGACTGGTTTGGGCATGTGTTGTCCCATCCTGTTGCCCTTGTGCATATGAATCAATGTCCCAGGCCATTCCCTCACCAACCGGTCAACATGTAGCTGTTGATGACCAGCCGCTTTGGAACTCTTGGAACAGCCACTGCGTCAGCATCCATTCGCCCTCACTGTTCCAAAGTTCCAAAATGTTAGTGGATTAGTTGCCACTGAGAAAATGCATCAATATGGGCGTTTCTGGTTAGTATGATTTCACCAATCTAATCCGTGTGGACTGTGTTGCTGGCAGGCTCTGGAGCGTGCATTTGGAGATGGGCCTGACGCACTAATCAAGGATGGCATCCCAGACCCAAACTTCAGTTTCAGAAAAATCACTAAAAAGTTTTTCAAGATTGCATACAAATTTCGGTTCCGACTCCCGCCTTACTACACTTTAGTACTCCGCTCCCTCGCATCATTGGAAGGTTTCGGGCTGGCTGTAAATCCAGATTTCAAGACCTTTGGATCTGCGTATCCATACGCGGTGCGGAGAGTTTTGCTCGACTACACTCCAACTACAAAACGTGTGTTGCGGTCTCTTTTGTTGACGAAGAAATGTGAATTCAAATGGGACCGCATTTCAACCCTTTTAGCTGTCATGCAAAAGTCGACAGCAGATCGAGCTGCCATAGAGAAAGTTGCAATTCCTGTCGCTAAAAATGATACTGATAGTAATGTTGCGACGGGGACGACGACATCATCAACAGGTCAAGGAAATTATTTACAAGAAAATGTCGGAGCTATTGCAGGGTTATTGTTGTCGAGGCAAGGTGTCGGTCTACGCCGTGTTATATATGAAGCTGATGCACGAGCATTGGCACTCGCATTTGCCTCGAGCAACGCTGCTGCATTTCGACAAAAAATTGCACGACGACTGGGAGAGGCTTTATTTATCATGTTTGTAGAGAGATCTTACACTTTGAGAACTGGGATATCTTCGACCAGACCGCCACAAAATTCACAGGTAGACAAGTTTTTGAAGAACAAACGGTTGCGGTTTCTTTTGAAGGCCATGGCGGGCCGGCTGCGCGCACAGCCAATTGCAGCGGCCAGAGCGGGTTGGACATTTGTGACGGTCACCCTGTGGGCGTTCGCTCTTGCTTGCCATAAGTTTGCGGTGTTTCTGAGCTACGAGCATTTGGACAAATTGCAACAAGCTCGTGACACAAAAGTCCGGGCCAGAGTCCCAATGCAGACTGTTGCTGCTTTGGTGTAACAATTTTGCCATATGGTCTTGGTAGTGGCAAGGTAGGTAACGGGTGCCTACTACAGCTGAGGGCAGGGCGACAAGTGTCCATTACAAGACATAGTGGCCAGGGCATGGCATGGCCATCAATTACAGATAATAATGTGCCTCCTCACATCCAATCAGGAATAGATATGTCAGAAATGAAATTAATGTGGGTTGGAAATCTCTTTGTGTTAGTATGAATCCGCACATTCTTGTCATCAAGGACTGGTTGACCAACTTTCAGGAGCTGCAAAGCACCTGTATGGCAATTGGAGTTTGGAATTCGTGTGGGCTAACCTCAATGACCTCAATTAGCGTACTTGCGGCTCCCTACTGGAGTTTCTTTGGAGATTTCCAAGCAGAATGGGCCCATCTCATAAAAAGTGCAAAAACCGCGAGTGAATGGAGCATCTAGTTTGGGCAAAGAAAAAACTCTCTATTGTTGCGAAATTCACCTATGCACCTTATCAAGTGCACTGAAGATGGATTGTGGTCTTTCAGAGAGGAATATGCATATGAAGAGCGGATGCAGATGCAGACGATTTGAAGGATTTCATCTACTGATGTGTAGATCACACTGGTCATTCTTGAAGGGTGTTGTTACTGAGATGGGTATCATACACAGCTATGCGGAAGTCAGGTTGAGGATTCCACCAAGGCAAGACAGCTTCAGTCCAATTTTATAACCACTGCAGCTTCAGCAACTTCTTTGCTTTAAACTGTACACCCTTGCTTCCAATATTGTAAACCATTGCGGCTTCAACATTTCCTGGGTGGGAGCAAAGATGGACAAGACCTGCAAGGTTTTGTCAATGTGAAGTTGTTCGCAGTGGTCATGGATGCAGGCTGCAATGCTTGTCAGCAGATAGCTTAATTTTCAAATAGTCATTTGGTTCCAATGTTGGAGCCCGACACATTTTTTTGTATGAGTGGTAGCTGTACAGTATTAGTATTGTGGCATGGAGTGTGCAGTGAAGCAGAGCTCTTTCTGAAAGAGGCCAGCTCAATATTCAGGCTCAGTAATGCTCTTGTCACATCTGAATTTTGTGTATGTGAAGTCCCATATAGGAATGAGAGGACTTGAGCCCCAGGGGGTCACTTAATGTACAGTTTTGCTGCATTTCCATCTATGCTTGTTTTACCTATTTGTGATGGGAGCTTGGGTTTGTTGAGTACTTATATTACAGGTAATCTGAAAATTAGAGTGATTCAAAAGGGACCAGTTTTACTCAACAGCCAGTTCATTGATGTCTCCAACTATGTTTTACTTGTCCAACTATGATATTACTCAGTAACTCAACAGATTATCATCTATATTTGTAGGAGTTTTCCGCAAGGGACTATTGTATTAAGAGTTTGCCATATCGTCTTACATTAGGATTGTCCACATTACAATCGATGTTGAATCCAAAGTCTGTCATCCCATATTATGCATTACAAGAGACTCAACTTTTTCTGACCGTCATCTGGTCTCTTTTCTCATTTATCTTAGCCATAGCCCTCTGGGTGGTTCCTTTTGGAAGGCTAATGCTGGATATCTCCAAGAGGTCAAGGATCCCATCAAAGCCTTATGGGAAGCATCTCCTCCTCAAATGCCTTTTTAAAGTAAACTTTGGAAAGTAGTTAAGTTCTACAAACAATTTTATATTGCTAAAGCAATTGTCGCTAGGATTAGAAAGTCACTTGATTTATGGCAAGTTATGCTTCATTTTGATCCACATAATGAAGCTAACAAGTCCACCATACTGGATCTTAGGACTCAATTACAAACATTTACGGACAAGAAAGAGGATGGGCATAGGATATAGTCTAAAACTAAATGGATTTGAAATCAGTAGATAGGATGAACAAGGATTTCTTCTCATTGGTCAAAGCGTGACCAACAAGAGGTCTTATCCCTGAACTTTATGACAAAAATGACATTGTGATCTCGTCAAGTGTGGATCTTGCAAGGGTGTACAAAACTTTCTACTCCAAGTTATATTCTACTCTAGTATCAATGAACAATAGGAGGAAGTTTGTGAGGAATTGCTAAGTCATGTCCTATGTAAATTCACACTTGAAGCTCAGAGGATGTTGGAGGTTCCTATCATAGAAGAGGAACTCACCAGTGTGGTTCAAACTCTTGCCCTCATCATGTTCAGAGGATATTTTGCAACTTAGCCTTTGGTGGAGGATGGAGTACCAAGGCTTAAATTTTGGTTTCACCATGGATAGGGGTTATGTTCCTAACCAACAAAAAGTTTGAGATACTTCCGCGATATTTGGGACTCCGGTAGGAATGTTTTTTTTAGGATGGGATGAAGAACACATGAAATTCTCCCTTGCTGAGGTTCATCATGATTTATGGGTCAAGTTGTTGGAATTGTATGGGCCTTTTCATGAGAGGATGCTCAACTAACTTGGTACTCAACCTACTTCATAGGAATGATGAGTTTTGTAAAGAAACCTTGATGATGAGTTGCTTGAGTGGGTGGTTAGTGCAGGCTACCTTAAGGACTTTAGACTTGGCCTGGTGCAATTTAGTGCGGAATATATGGGTACCTTACCTAGGTCCTCGGTTGGGACACAATACTTCACTCTTACTAAGGTGAAACCGAATGTGTAGAATGTGGTTCCACCCACGGTTTTTTTAGGGTGGATGTCATGTGTTGGGGTGGACATGATGTCAAGAGGTAGTGCTCAGACTTAATTCACCCTTCTCTTTGGAAAGTTCGATCAAATTTTCTTTGACCCAACACATTGGTGGTGGCCTGAGGTCACTCCATTCTTGGCGTACATAGCCAAACTTGGTTGGAAATGGATTAGTGCTCAAGAGAATCTCAAGAAATTCAACCCTGACAAATACCGGAATGAAACTCCTCCTTCCACCTCTCCAAGTTGGAACACCATATGGCACAAGCTCAAGGTGCAGAAGGAAGCGGCTTTCCTTTGGTCAGATTATTCACAAGGCAATGACAATAAACGAATGGCGTGGATGGATTTCGGTGGAGATTGTTAAGAGTTGTCCCCATTGTGGGCCGCCTTTGGTGGAATCAGTGGAGCACAAATTCTTTTGTTGCCCGTTGGCTCAACACGTTTGGTGCTATGCAACTAACATCATTTGGCAATTCTTTGCCAAAAGAGGCAACCTTGGTTCCTAGAAGTTTATTTCAATGATGCAATGCCTTTTTGATCGGCCTCTAAGCATATCAATGAAACCTTTCAATTGTATATGGTTTTTTCTTGAGGAATGGCCTCCCATGGATTATAAGGCATCAATGAAATGATTTGGTTTTTAATGCTACCCATTGGCCAATAGAAAAAACACATCAAGTTATGTTTGATTGACTATGCTAGACTTGAGTGGCAACGTACCATTCAGGATTTGGAAAAAAGCTTCGGACGTTGCTTATGAAGACATTCTTAGAGAATTTGACAAGATTTGGGTGTGTCAAAGGTCTCATTGTTACTCATAGCAATTTAGTGGTTACTTGGAAGGTTACGCCCCAAATGGGCATTCTTTCTTGAGTCGCCTTGCCTCACGGTTTCCCCCAAGGTGGTTGTCTTTTTCCTTGCAATTGACTCTATTTCAATTTGTGCCCAATTTTTATTTAATTTTAAGAATTGGACCACATTAATTATCTCCACACTGATTTGTCACCCACACTAATAGGAAAATTTAGTGTACTTCTGCGATAGTGTGATGTTTTGGCGATTCATGCAGCCCACCATGAAATTACATGAGAGCAAAACGACAAAACAATCACACATGCTTATGTGGTGTAAAGTTTACGGTTCTTTGTCTTCTCCTGACTCACTTTGTGCTAGCCACTTATTTTCCAGATTGAGATATTTGTTGATTGAAAGATGAATTTCCATGGGTTCCTGAATGGCTCTTCAGTATTTTACTTTTCCTTGACGAAATAGTTCAAACAAGATTTGATCTCTCACATAACATTATTCAAATCCATAACAATGTTTTATGAGACCGATAATATTCTACCGAATATTCTTGGATATTCCCCACAGTCCGTATGTGGATCTAAGAAC
Organism: Polytrichum commune; assembly: GCA_950295325.1. Lineage (NCBI taxonomy): Eukaryota > Viridiplantae > Streptophyta > Polytrichopsida > Polytrichales > Polytrichaceae > Polytrichum > Polytrichum commune. The sequence continues at coordinate 34,747,730 of OX485804.1, forward strand.
AAATACCAAAAAGACGTGTTATTTTTATTTGTAGCTATGGAGTTTATCATTAGTGATGAGCAAGTTTAGCACTAATTAGTTAAATTTTGAACACAATATCACATGTCGCTTTTCTATTATGCAAGTGTCAACTCAAAACCTTAACATTTTGATATCAAAAGTGCCAAGCCTACAGATATGAGGAAAATGACTATGACCTTGATTTGAATTTGCTAATCAGCCCATAGTACCTATGTGTTTACCAATAATATCTTGGGATAGTGGACTAATCGAAAAAAGAAACCATATGAGACCGAAAGGTCAAGTTTGGAAGTTGAGGAAGCAAGCACTTGGAAATTGGGCTTACAAAGTGACAAACAATAGAGCTATTTGTAAGATCTTGGCATCAAACTTCCATTGAGTTGGCTAAAATATAAGTCTGAGAGCCTATACATAAAGCCACCCAAGTTTTCTTAACATTTAAATTACCTTACTCAAGGAATGGTGTTGGGCTGTTAAAAATGACTTTCTAGCTTCTCCCACTAGGACAGGTGGGCCCAGTTAATCCTTGCCTAGGTTGATTTGGGATTTAGGGTGATGGGTCCCATGAGAAAACCTTAATTTAGATCCTAAAATTTTGTCAAAGTTTTTAATAGCAAGAGGAGGTCCCAAACCTTAAGTTAAGTTGCACCTAGCTTTCAAAATAGGCTCCACAACGTGGCAACCTAGAGCAGACAAACCTATTTCCGTTAACTTAAACAATTTCACATAAGTGTGGCACAAGTGTGATATTGGAGGATTTTGTTCACATGTCTAGAAATTGATATCACAATGTTTAACCAAAAAATTGTAATTTATCTCCAAGTTTTGAAATCACTGCAAATTTTCAAAGAAGAGATTATCTCCAAACCCATATTCGCAACATAGGTTGGCCTATTTTAGATAACTAGGAGACAAGAACCTGAATACAATTAATGCCCTTTCAAGGAACCCAAATCCCTACCCTTTTGACTTACTTTTTCCATCACGCCAAATGTGACAGCTACAGGTGTGATTCTTCATGGCTTTTCCCATCACGTTCGAAAATGACAGCTACATGTGCGAAACTTCACGACTTCATGAGACTCTATGTATTAAGATTGGGGAAGGATTTCGGAAATGGATATGTTTGCTCTAACAATCTCTTCATATAAAGTTTTCTCAAAGAAAGATCAAACCTGTGGTTTCAACCCTCTTTACGGATAACTCAACTGCAATATGCGAAGACGCAGAAGAACATTTTGAAGATTGACAATCTTTTATGATATTTTCCCCTAGAAAACTATATATATATAGCTATGATAGCTATATATGTGCATGAAAATGAAATAATTTTTGGATACAATGTCCACACACCTCATCCCATGCGGTTCTCATGCATTCATAGATACGCTTGCTTTCCCACATTCCAATGTGGGAAATCAGATGTTTTGAAACTTGGGGCCACGCTACATGTGCAAATGAGTCATTGTTTTCATTAGTTTAGTGACACCCCACTTCAAAGATGACTATTTTACAAAAAGATCAAAATATTAATTTTAAATATCTAAGATGTGATGTTGCGTTTTTATTGGCTCTCAAAATTATGGGCCATGTTTCCCCCCACCATTTTTCAAGAGTTGACAATGTGGTGGGAAAGAAAACCCCCGTTCCCAGCTGCCAATTTAATGAAGAATCAATTTTTTATTTAACTCATAGAATGCTAGAATGTTGGTGTCAATGGGGGAAAATGGTAGTTTTACGGCCTGTGTGGCTCCCCTTCAAGCTCGGACCCTAGATTGAATAGCTCATTTTCAAAACCAACCCTTGGCATCATTTTAGTTTAGTTCACCTCGTGTGTGTGACCAAATCCATTGCAAAAGGGAGACCATGTCATGTTGAAGTGAATTAATAAGTGACAAAGGACCACTACTTGAGTACACCAAATATGATATTTAGTGTTTGATTAGATTTAGTGTTTTACCACCCTACTATGCTCAACACTAATTTTCAATTCTTTGATAATTAGTGTTAGACATAAATGCGCCGCCGCCGCCTTCCTTGTTGCCACCTCTTTCCTACTAAACACTAAATTCGTGCATGTAACTTCCACATATTATCATAGTTGATATTTAGTGTTTGAGTTTACATTTAATGTGGCTTACTTTCATAGGGTTAGTGATATTTAGTGTAGTGTTCGTATTAAGTGTATCTAACACTAAATATCATATTTTGTGTAGTGTTGTTACATAAGAAAATATTACATAAAAAACGGGTAGCAAACCTAAATGAGTTTTCACTTATCTACTAGAGATGTTCATGTCGAAATGGTAATTTTCACATGGGATTCAACTTCAACTCAGTGCCAATGTGATAACAACATATGGGAAAATCTTTATGTGTCTTTTTCAAGCATTGAATGTTATTGGGAGTGCATCTTCATCCCCAATGAGATGGGCTAGGGCTAGACAATCACCTCTTGAGTTGGGGCCACCAACAACATTCCAAGGTGAACAAGCTATCAATTATAACATGTATTTTTCTATTTAAATTTTATTTAATCCCAAACTTAGCATCAAAGGCTCCAAACTACATTAAATATGCCAATTAATGAGTGCATGAATTTAGTAAGCGTGGGGAATTAGTGAAGGTGATACTAAATTCCTTTATGCTATGAAATTAGTGTCACCAAAAGGTCTAGGAAGCATTGGTCCTCCCGGCAATTGGCATGAAAGTATCGGCACTTGGCACACACTAGTCACCAACACAAACTAATTTTCTTGCAATCTATGATAAATGAGCATATGTTCATGAATTTAGTGTCACCACACAAATTTCAACCCTTGGTAACTTTGAGATTTGGTTAGATTGTGTGTATGACTTGAAGTAGTACCACCCTCACTAATTGGTATATTTAGTGCAGTGTGGGAGGCACATGTTTGAGATAAACTAAGCAAAAATCTATGGGGATCAGAGTTTTACTAGACCCCTTTTACCTTGGTAATGTTGGTGGGGCTCAATTCAAAGAGGTGGGTATCTAGCCCTGGCCTTGAGCTTGAGCTCTAGCTTGTGAGTTTGGTGGGCCAAAGTATAGTAGCCCTTACACATGTCTAAGAAAGGTGGAGTTTTCTCTTGAGACCATTGGTCCCTCATTTATTTTGGATTAATTTTCATGTTCAAGTTGAACTCTAAAACCAATTCAAAAAAAAAGGGAGGAAGCAATGTAGCTCCTCCATTCTAGACACATGTAAAAGTCCAAAATCTTTAATCTTGGCCCACAAACCTTGCAAGCTTGAGCTCACACTCAAGCTCAAGCTATGTGTGGGTGGACCTACAAACTTGGTCTCAAAAATCAAAACCACACATAGCTCCCCCTTTCTAGACACACGTAAGGGGTCCAAATTCTTTTGCACCAGCCCACCAACCTTGCATGCTTCAGCTCAAACTCAAGCTCAAGCTATGTGTAGTTGGACTCATAAGCTTGGCCTTGAAAACCAATTCAAGCAAAGGAAGAACTAATGTAGCTCCACCATTTTAGGCAAATGTAAGGGTCCCAAAATCTTTTGCATGGCCCACCAACCTTGCAACCTTGCAACCTTCAACTCAAGCTCAAGCTATGTGTAACTAAACCTTTAGGCTTGTACTTGAACTTCAATCCCCCAAAAAGGAAGAGACCAACCTCCACCACCTTGTTCTTCTTATTGGGCACATGTAATTCCCAATTCTTTCACCTTGGCCCACACCGATCTTGCAAGCCTAAGCTCGAGCCGAGCGTGTGTGAATAAAACGCTTTTCGCATGACTTTTCCTTTCCATCCAACCCCTAAAAGTGCAAGGCCCCATGTGGGAAGGGAACGCATAGGGAACACACGGGGAACGCAGGGAACGCAGATATTATAGAATAGTGAGGCAGGAGAGCCATGGCAATGGCATGTGGTGGAGCTCCTATTGGAGCCGCCATCAACGCTAAAACAAATTTTCAAGTCACCCAGAAACGGTCCAATATTTTGAGGCAATGATCCACTTTTCCAGCCCCAAGATGCAATTGTGACATGTGGGTTTTCTGTATCTCCACGTCTTCGTCCCACTTCTCATCACAAAATTCTCGGGGAAATTTGCCAACTGAGTGAGTCCGTTGTTGCGAAAGCGGAGGAGGGCAGTGTAAGTGAGTTGTGGTCGCGGTGTGAGTAGTTCAGTTCCTTGATAGCCTGAAGTTTCCACGAAGAAGAAAAAAATTCTTGAATGCTTTCTCCAAGCCCAAACAAGTTCTTGTAAGTTCTCCAACCTGTTTTGTTGCACAAGGAAATTTTGCACGAATGTGAACATTAAGTTGTGGGAGTTGGAGTTGTGGCGAATCTTATCTCCAATTTCATACTTCTTGTATCGTCCTTACCTTTAGTCCCCTCTGAATTGAACACTCCAATAGCATCTGGTGAGAAGTATATTCAATTTTGTGCAAGAATCGGAGAATTGTGAATTGGGGTTGTGGGTTGGAGTCTTTATCTCCAATTTGAACTTATTTGTGAGCTCCATATGCGATTCTTGGGGTTTTTTTACACTACGGTCACTTGGGGAGGAATAGCTCCAATTTTGTACGAGAATGAGCATTTGGGGTTTGGGTTGTGAAACTTCGGTACCTTTATCTCCAATTTGAACTTATATGGGAGCGCCATACATGGTTTATTATTTTGTACACTCTGTTGTCACCCGGGAGGAATGACTCCAAATTTTGTATGAAAATGAGCATTATGGAGGTTATGAGTCCTCTCAATATCTTGTTCGTTAGGGTTTTGTCCATTTCAAATCTTTTTATTGTGGCAATTTGTATGCTTCAAGGTTATGGGTGAGCAATACACTCCATTGTTATTGGGAGTGAGCATTGAGGGTTTGGGTTGTGAAATTTCGGTATATTTATTTCCAACTTGAACTTATTGTGAGCTCCATAGGTGATTCTTGTGATATTTTACACTTCATGGTCACCTGGGGAGGGATAGATTCAATTGTGTATGAAATCAGCATTGTGGAGGTTATGAGTCCTCTCAATATCTTGTTCGTGAGGGTTTTGTCCATTTCAAATCTTTTGGTTGTGGCAATTTGTATGCTTCAAGGTTATGGGTGAGCAGTACACTCAATTGTTCGGGAGTGAGCATTGAGGGTTTGGGTTGTGAAATTTCGGTATATTTATTTCCAACTTGAACTTATTGTGAGCTCCATAGGTGATTCTTGTGATATTTTACACCTCATGGTCACCTGGGTAGGGATATCTCCAATTGTGTATGAAAATGAGCATTGTGGGGTTATGGGTCCTCTCCATAATTTCTTTGTGGGATTTTCTCCATGATGAAGGTTTTTGTTGTGGCAATTTGTAAGGTTCAAGGTTATGGTAGCTGCTGGGTTCTGACTGTAGTAAGAGAAGGTTGCCAAGATTCAAGGAGACCGACAGTGAGAATGTCTGTGTTGAGTAGTTGTTTTTGTTGTATTCAGTCAACACTTTTCATGTGAAGGTTTTTATTTCCATGTGATGCCCTAATGGGAAGAGATTTTGCACATCGTGTGTGCTTTGAAGACGATTCGTTGGACTGTGTTGACATTTTCTATGACAATTCCTCTAGGAAAAAGATTATGCACATCTTCAGGCTTGCAGACAATTTGTTGGACCATACGACATTTTCTGAGTAAGGTGGATGTGCTTGAATGTGTGATTCACTTTAAGTTTCTTAGGGTGGAGAGCTCAATCTCAAACTCTTCCTCATGGAAATTCCATCGTAGAATGGGGACATATGACTTTTTCTGAGTAATTTTCTTTGGGCAGAGATTATGCACATCTGTATTACGTTGTAGATACTTGGTTGGACCATATGACATTTTCTGAGTGAGGTGGATGTGCTTAAATGTGTGGTTCACTGCAAAAAACAGTTCGGGTGGAGGGCTGAACCTCAATACGCCATAACAGACAGTCAAAGCTGTCAGAGGTTTCTTGTGATTGACAGCAGATTTTTGGGAAAGTAGATACGATTGACAAATGGTCTTGAGGTGTTCCAAGTGCCCAACTACTGAAAGTCAGGAGGTTGTGAGTGTTTAGATTTGAAAACTGGGGATATGGGGCTGTTTCTTTCTTGAGTCTTGTCGCGGTTTTTGATTGGAAAGATTTTGACCTTATTTTTTGTGCTATGTGTACTAGGTTCTCATCAACCAGCTGAAGTCAAGCTCGGGTGCTTGCCGTAACGTCAAGTCAAATTGGTCGTGAAATGGTAGGAGCATCTGCCCTTTCGGGTATGTGCAGCTTAGCTCCTCCCCCAAGCCTATGCACTAATCGTGATCATCGAGACTTGGGGAAAACTTCCGGTGGTTCTAGCTACCACGAACTCGAACCTGGGAAATATTCACAGGCGACAACATCGGAGGTGCATCAAAGTGATGCATTGAATTTAAGGTCACGTAGGAACATCAACCAAACAACAAGCAGGACTTGCGGATGCGGGATGGAAAGTATTTCCTCTCACCATGTTTCCACATCCGGTTCTTCAGGACGAGTTTTATTCAATATGAATCTGGTGCGCAAGGATCGAATCCCCAGTATTTTGCACCCTAGAAAACCATCTAAGAAGCACTTTGGCAGGAGATTAAATGCTTCAAGGCGAGGAGTAAACCCTATCATGTTTCTCGACAGCATAAGTTCCGCGGATGATAAAATAGTGACAGAACAGTGGCATTGGAAACATCCTGATCCATTAGAATGGTGCAGAAGCCACGTCCCTAAAGATTTTGGTGTCCCTTGGACCTCAAGAATGCAAGCTTCACAATCGAATAAGAAGAATGCCCTGACCCATTCTCTTTTGCAAGACGATTCTTCAACTGGGGAGGTTGTCAACTGGAAAAAAAGGAGGACAGCTCTTGCGGCCGCAGCTGTAGCAGGTTTAATATCCCTTTCTTTGTCATCTTCAGCTTCCGCAGAATTAATCGCGGGTGAAGTCCCAGTCTCTTCATTAACTGCAGACAGCTTGATGGATATTGAAACCCCGAAAATTCAATTGGAAGGTCAAATGCGAGCAAAAGAATTAATTCGGGTCAATTTTCCAGTTTTAAGTGGAGAAGGCACGATGGGGCTTGAAACCCTCAAAACCCAATTTGTAGGTCAGATGCGAGTGGAGCTTGAACATGAAATTCAGGTGCAGAGAAAAGAATGGGGAATTACCAATTGTAGCACAAGTCCTCAAACTTTTGAGACCCAAAACCCAAACCCTAAACCTGCTTCAGAAGGCGCAGCAGCATTGTTGGAAGAGAAGGGTTTGCTTGCGTGGAAGGAGGTCGAAGCTGAGATCGAACTCGAAGGCGAAAAATCAGCAGTCCCTATAACGCGACCGGTCCACAAGGCGACGGCAAAGAAAGTCGTGGCGGCTTCGGTGGCCGTCGCAGTTGCCGGATCTGTTGCAGGTGCCGCGTCTGCAGCGGGTCGGGCGGTCGCGTCGTCAGGGACGACAGCCGTCGCAACCTCCTTGACGGTTTTACATGCTAGTGGAGCGTTTCCGGGGGCGGGTTTGTTGGCAAAAGCCGTGCAACATCTCGGAGGCGGAGGTGTTGCCGGTGCGGTTGGAGCAACAGTTGTTTATCCTCTTGACACTATCAAAACCCGAATGCAGGCGCAGAACTTGGTACGCATATAAAAACTCTGTAGGTATGAGGTAGATGGGTCCTAAATGGTTACTTTTTCCGACTAGCCCACTTCTTCTAAGACATGAAACACGTGATGAGTACTAGATGGTGAGCATATCCAAATCAAGGCCATAACCGCTTTCCTCATAATTATCGGAGCTCGTCTTCATATCTTATTCATTATCAAAGTGAAGATTCTCATGCTTGTTCAATGATCATATAGGTACCTTTGCAATTATGTTGATTATTGAACCTAGAATGGTTACTACATTTTGACCATGTAGTCCAGTCTCTTTTAAACACGTCTTTTTGGTATCCGTTCTTGGAGTTCACATACCACTCGAATATAGGTGTTCGATTTAGACCAATAACCAAATTTGGCACGTCTACCTCAATCACCACTTGCGCACGCTGAGTGTCAGATGTTTCAGAACATTCGACGTATCAATAAGTAGCCTTGCATGTGCAAGTGCAAGTGCAAAAAGTTTTTGAGACATCCAACATTCGGGTAAAGTGTTTCGGTTTAAAGTCCTTACTTGCACACAAGAATGAGAAACCAATAAAGTTGTCACCAATTGCAAGCGGGGATGTGTGACAAGGAAGGCAACTTGGTCTTTTGTCTTATTTTGTTTTGAGAATCGTCAAACATTCCAAAATGTTTGATGACTATGTAGAACAGCACGATCGGACGTCGAATGTTCTCGGTCATCTGATGGTAAAATGCACAAAAACGTGGCTCTGCAACTTGCGGGAGGGTTTTTAATTCCCAAAATGTCTGACATTTGCCGTGTGTGAGTGATCTATAAGGCAGATGTGTGTTATTCAGACACTTCTCTCTCTGCACCCACTTCTCATAGGATGTGAAACACGCAATTAGTGCGAAATGATCAGCAAATTTAAATCATGCCCATATCCATTTGCCTCATAAAGTTTGGAGCCCATGTGAATATATCCTTTCATTACCAAAGTGAAGATTCTTGTGCTCATTAAATGTTCATACAGTTCCTCCCAATTGACTATTGAGCCTAGAATGGCTAACATATTTTGAGCATGTAGTCCAATCTCACTTAAACAGATGTTTTTTCTGGTGTCTGTTCTTACAGACAACACCTAACCACACCCATAGATGTCTGATTAAGAAAAGTAACCAAGTAAGGCCGCCATACATGAAACAGCTTGGAAATGGCTATACTTGAAAGTAGTTGATGATGTGTCATTGATGTTGGACTCTGGTCTTGCAGGAAGGTGAGAATCCACAATACAAGGACGAGATTGATTGCTTCAAGCAGCTTGTTGTTAATGAAGGGCCTGCATCACTATACAGTGGCTTAGTTCCCCAGCTCCTTGGTGTTGCTCCGGAAAAGGTAAAGGGCTCATCTCATATTTATTGAAGCATCATTTGTGGCCTTTCTACAACACGGGAAGGCTATTGTGTTATGAACTGTCAGCCTGAAACTAGGTCGTTGATGGTGTTTAAATCTTGTTTTCTCAAGTTGCCATACCTCCACAAGAAACGCAGGGACATGAGTCTGAAACTTCCATGGTCTTTTCGAATTGGCTTGTCACAGTGTGCAAATACACGTGTTTTAGTGAGCATGCCAAACCACTAGCACTAACTGGCTCAAAAGACTGTCCAAGTAGTCCTTAATCAACTGCACTAAATAGTCCTATCAGTGTGGGTGGAAAATTAGTGTGGAATTAAATGGTGTAGGCCACTCTAAGTGTCTAGTCGGGGTGGAAATATTGTGGTTCCAAGACCCCTCAGTCTCCCTTGAGAATTTCGACCAACACCTTACATAAAACAAAATAGTCACCCTTACATCAAAAGTAGTATAAAATAATATTTTCATCCACAGTAATTTCCTAGAGAAGTGTGGCCCACATTAATCTTGAACTAGAATGTGGCCCACATTATTTCTCATTATGAAAATTTATGCAGGCTCGAGAGAATTATTGTGGCCCACATTAACAGGACTATTTAGTGCACCTACCTGGCTAGTATACACCTTGCATTGTCCTAACAGAAAACTTGACAAGTTTGTGTTGAATGCTGATATAAATGCTATCAATTTGGTATCAGGCTATGAAATTGACTGTGAATGAGGTGTTGCTGGAGTTTCTTGAAGCTTTAATGCCTGGCACACGTATCTGGGCTTTGGAATTTATCGCTGGTGGGGGTGGAGGTGCTTCACAGGTTTGACACCAACTCTGGACCCTCTTTTGCAGTTTGATTATGCAAGTGTCTCTGTGGTTCAATTGATCTCTTTCTTGAACATGGGTAAAGTCTGCCCCAAAGAAATTATGGCCTACAACATATATTCATTATTTATTGTTTGTGGGAAAATAGGTTGTGTTCACAAACCCAATGGAGATAGTGAAAGTGCGGCTCCAAACACAATCCAAGGACGGAGCACCAAAGAATACGTGGGATGTTGTGAAAGAGCTGGGTGTAAGAGGTTTGTATGAAGGTGCAGGGGTCACTATGGCCCGTGATGTTCCAAGTTCAGCCATCTTCTTTGCTTGCTACACATTACTTCGCCAGCTTTACCCTGAGCAGAGTTTTCTAGCTGGATGTATTGCTGCCATACCTGCGACAATTTTGGTTACCCCCATGGACATCATCAAAACCCGACTCCAGGTTTGTACCATACTGAGAGAAAGATGACTCTGACTTTTCCACCAGGGTGAATTTTGGGGTTGTTTCATCTTCAAGTTGTTCTAATAAGTCTAGTTGTAATCCCGAAATGGGCATCACAAGAATTACAGGGCCATCCAAGACTACTGCCTCCTTTTAAAGGTGTGCACCTTGAATGGGTGCAGAAATTGCTTCCTTTTGAAGGTGAACACCTTGAACGGTCAAGGACAAACTGGCCTACACCTATCTCCCCCAAGGGCAAGCCCCTAGGTTCACCATGGTTGATTGACAACCTTTGGTTCACTTAATAACCCCCACTATCATTGGGTGGCCCATAAAGGTGGGTGCACCAGAAATTCAAGTGGTAGGGAGGTCACCCATCCAAGCATTTGTTCTGGCCTTAGGCGGATTAAGCTCAGAGTTTGCATAGGATCTGGGTCAAGGCCTTGGGTTTAAGTCACCCTTTTGTAGAGAGCTCGTTTCAAATGGTTACAATGTGAAGTTTACTTTGTAATCATTCCATATTGTAGTCTCCTTGAAGTAGAAGCTTAAAGTCTAGAATTGAGTATCATTGGAACACTTTTTTGGATAGAAAGAATTGATGCAACATAAGACAGTTCTGGAAGTATAAGAACCCCCAACTTAGCATTGGTCTTAGATACTCCCTTCGTTCCAAATTGACTTTTCCATTTTGAGCTAAGAATTTTGTTCCAAAATGATTGTCTTGTGAAGATTGTGGTACATTTATCTATAAGATCTACTGGTGTGATACATCCAGTAGTAAAATTTTGATCCTTCGTGATGTTTGCATACAATACTTATCCAACGCATTCTTTGGTGAGTTGGAATTGATTTTCACGTCCCAACAATTATTCAATCTAATCTAATTATTATCACAATAACTGTAACCACAATGGGTGCTTGAGTAGAGAGGTCCTTGTGACCACTTTTTGTACTTGTGTTGCTAATATTTTAGTAACTTCTCCACCACCTAGACTTGCTATATAGAGCTCCAAAGAGCATCCAACACATAAGTACTGCATGGGCGCTCATGGTTTTATACCTACTAACTTGATCTAGGGAGAAAGGACATCACACTGAATGGAGCTGCTAAATGAAGATTTTGACAGTTGCACAGAATGGAGATTTTGAAGGAACTTATTAGACCTTGCCCAATTGAAACCTATCTCAAAAAACTTATTTGTTTCTGACTGTTTTGGAAGCATGTAATGTACTCCCTTTCTGTTGTCTGACAATGGCCTTGTGTATGTGCCACAGAAGGAAACTGCACCTGGGGAAGAACCATGTACAGATTGGTGGCAATGCATGCAAGAGATTGTACAAAAAGAAGGCCCACAAGCGCTCTTCAAAGGCAGTGTTTTGCGTGTACTACGAACAAGCCCACAATTTGGCATCACTCTCTTTCTGTATGGCATGCTGTGTGATGAGCCTTGACCAGTTCCATTGACCACATGGGCAAAAATATTATTCCTGAAATTGCGACATGGAGGTGGCTGGGAACTGAAACCAGCTCCCAGGAACTTTTCCTGGCCTATAAGATACAGGTAAAATGATAGTTTCACATGCTTGCCAAAATTGCCCAGCAGCAGCATCTAGTTTATTCATAGTTAGTTTCATACCACTTCCAAAATCATGGAAACATTCTTTGGCAACTCTCCGTTGCATGTTCAAGTAGGTGCAGATAGTATGTGCATTGATTGTCTGTCAAACACCCCTTACAAAATATTCAATGACATGTATATATTGTTTAAGAATGCTCATAGTGGAACACAGCACTTGTGCCCTGTGTTGGAGTTTGATCTTCAAATGTTGTTCTTGACCCTTTGGAGTTGATGTCGTGAAGTTACCGTGTCATGAAGATAAGAGTGTGAACTAGTATGGTGATGGTGTATAGGAATTTGTGGTGTTACAGAAACTCATGCATTGGGAAGGTGAAAATGCAGTGGGCTATATTCTAAAGCCTGCAAGCCAGATGATTTGACTCCAGAAATGGAATCGGAGACCTTGAAATAGTCTGATGGAATCCAGTTGGAATGATACGGCCCTTAACTTGTAACCTGTAGGGCCCTTCTTTTTACTAGAGCCCCTTCCATTCTCGATGGATGAGTTTACATAGACCCACCCTTCAAGTCTCTTATGTAGGTATGATGCAATGGTATATGCAGTAGTATTTGAGAATATACCTAACTGGTATCAAGAATCAGAATACCATATGAAGATTGATACCCAATTGCTATCATAAGATTGAAAAATATATGCTTAATTACCAAATTGAAGATGTGACCAGATTAGGCTCACAATGCTTTGTAAGCATAACGCCATGGGAGAGGGTGGAAATGACGTGAAACACCCTACAAGGTTGGAACAAATGGCAACACATACTACAATCAATATGATATTTTGAAATCTGAACAAGAATCAGAGACCCCAATATATGGTCTACACTGATTATCCCAATTAGTATTTGTTACTATGTGGAGTTATGCAGTGCTATAACTATATAATGCAAATGTAGTATTTTACCAAGCAAAGTCATTTATATTCTGTAATGTCTCAATGACCTATTAAACTTTTGTTAGTAAAAATTGAACTTCCGAGTAAGATGTTAGTGCACTCCATAACTCCAAATAAAAACACACTAATTGGGATAATCAGTGTAGTGGACCTATACTCATTGACAACAAACTTACATGGACACATTTTTAATGCACCCTCCATAGTAGCTGTCTTGAAACTGTATGCAAGTCACATTGTGCATATACAGTTGAAAGACTTTCATAATCACATTTCTTGGGGTTATTTTCCTTGATATGGATGTCTCAAGAATGATTAATTTTGATACCAACCAAGGTTTACATACCACGCAATGACCTTAGTACACTGATTATCTTACTAGTACACTTACAGAAAAGTGTTATTGAGGTAACTGATAACTCATTGTTCTAAGGTCTAGTAGGTGTAGACCTTAGTACAGTGTTAGAGTTATCAGTTACCTCAATAACAACTTTTCATCAACAGTTGGCCCCCTATGATTCACCATTGCTTGGTTTCTGTGTACAAAATCGTTAAGTTTCTCCAATCGTGTTGCATTCTTGGGTGTAGTGGTTGAATTTGAATGAACAGAAACCTTCTGGTGGCTAAACATGCAAATGGACAAATCCTTGCAGTAATGATCCTGTAATTTTTCACAGCCATACCGGATCATGCAACTTCTGGTGATGCTTAATCACTCTCCAGTAAAAGAAACCAATTGATAACAGGAAGGATAGCCATCATCAGTTTGACGAGTCTTAGTATAGAATTCTGTTGGGTAATCTGGTAAATAGTGCATATTAGACAAACATGGCACAAGTGATATTACATAGAAATCAGTGCAAAATCGAACTCGTGCCATGTTTGTCAAGTTCCAGAGTCTTTCACACGCTTCAGTTCAATTCAATACCACTTCAGCACTCGGGACCTCAATTGAGCCCATTACGAGACTTTTGTCCCTATGGACACAATGGAATTGATGTGCAAAATTATATAAATTGAATGATACAATTATCCTTCGGGACAAAACTCTTCTGCACTGGTCACTATAACTTGGATGGACACATTTACAATTGAAGTTCTACCATGTGTTAAAGTGGGCAAATTGAGACCACACCCATGCGACTGTTGGCCTTGGTATACTCTGAATCAACTGATTCTGCAGAGAACGAAGACTACATCAGGATAAGACTATGAGGAGCAATTGAGAGAATGAAATAAATTAACATACAGTGTATGCATGTATGTAGACTCCATATCAACTTGGGACCTCCCAAACCTCCTAATCGACAAATCTGAAGTGTATTACAACAGGAGTGAGGCCACAGGGACCGCCAAAATTACTGCTAAACGCTCCTCAGCTGCTATGCGGTGGCCAACACCTTAACTTTGAAGAGTTGGAAATCATGTCTGAAGGGTTTCGTTAATACCAGAGCCCCAAGGATAGATTCAGGTCGGAGACATTGCGTGTCTGTAGAAAGTGGAATAGCCCATGTCAGCTGGCAAGGGAACTTGACTTGACTGTCCTATAGATCGATCCCATATTTTCAAGACAGCACTAGTCAGGAAGTAAATAGTCAGGATCCCACCATCCAGTACATTGAAGACCACCAAAGGAGCATTTATGCTGACCAGTTTCAAATACATCACCATTCTCCACGTGCTTCCCTGAGCGGCAAGGTGATTGATAGGAGCTTTTTCCCCCACAAGTGCTTGCCCCTGAATTTTCAAATATCAACAGCAGCACTACATGAAGCACTCAGGAAGCACCGAGGAAGTGCTTGGAGGTGCAGCCAGAGACGACAGCTTTCCCTTGATCGCAGGTTGCATCTCCTCATCAGAAGATTCGTAGAGAGGAGTCAGTGTAGCTCCAAGAGTAAGAACCTCACCTTACCTTGGAGATGCTTCTAAATGTATGCTAAAGTGGTGTAGGTTTTGGAGTCCTGAATGTCTCCAAAGCAGCCCTTCCATCACAATGCACTATTTTCCATTGCATTTATATTCATGAAGGCAGCATCCAAATCGGTCATAGGTGCTGCAGGAAACAAATCATTGAGCCATTTGCATCAGAAACGCCATCTGTGTGGGATCAGAAAGTCGAACGGTGATATGGAACTACCTGAATTGGGTGGACAATACGGAATGATGGACCACAGGAGAAAGCCAAGGGTCAGGAAGTTGCATACCCAGGAGGTCATCATATGACCCGTCCAAAGTACTGAAATCAAGCAGTAGGGGTGGTGATAAAGGCCGTAGATCAGGTACATGCAACTCCATTCGTGGCTCAGGAGGCCTTCTTCTTCTGTATACTTCTTCAGAGCTTCTCCACGTTCCATTCACATGGGGCTGCTTGAAATTGAAGCCCTTACTGGCATTTGGACTTTCCATTTTCTGCAAAATTGCTTGTGAATCTGTCCCATAGCCTCTTCTCTCCTCCATCTCTTTATCCCCTTGTTTACTGGGGAGTAAGGGTCGTGAGGAACCTTTTCCAGTGTATGTTGCTGGCTGGTTGGTGTTCATAGCCACAAACACAACCTCTCTTGTGCTTTTGCAGTTAGCATTGAAGGGACTGATAGGAGTAAAGTAATGCTCTGCATCACTAGAAGCCTGACTTGATACGTCCAGTGCAATTGGGGCAGGTTTCTGCAGGGCGGCCTCCATGACTGCTTGACGCAAAGAGGTGATTCCTGTACAAGAAGGTGCCCCGGGTAAGAACAATATGGATGTTTCATGATCAAGAACCGTCAGCCATTGGCCACTTATATTCCATAAGGTAGTGCAGAGGACACATACTGCTCACATTTAACCAATTGCTGATAGCCAGTATGAGTACTACACGATTTTAGTGTATACTGAATCTGGAAATGGTCACTCTCTCTCTCTCTACTGGGATGGCCACTAATAATATAAATAGGTTTAACAATATCCCCTTACACACCAGAAGAACTCCACGATTGAGTGACCCTTGGACCAGATTAACTTGAAGTCTGACATGACACAGTAAGCAAAGACTGCCATCAGGTGGATAAAGCAGTCACCAAACTACCTCTTACCCAGAGAAACCTAGCTGCATATCAGAAACAAGACTGCAGGTTATAAGAGGACAAGAGGGTTACAACTCACCTTCAGTATGATCGCTTTCCCCATTCCAGAAAGCACCATTGCTTTCTAAACCATCTTGTTCTTGCAGTACATCCAAGGAATGTATGGACAAAGGTCCAGAAGCTACTGATTTTGAATGAGCAAATCCTTCAAGCGAACTTGGTGACATATGAGGAAGCTTCAATGCAGGACTAGGAGGTATCAACTCTAATGGCAAGGCAAATGTGCCTGTTATGTCTTCAATACCTTGATCTGAGTTTTCTTCCTGCAAAAATCATCTCTGAGTATGAGGGACAAGAAGTACAATCAGAAGCAGTAACCTCGCATTTCCAAGAAGACATAACCATAAATGTATCAAGAAGCTTCAAAAAGATCCAGAAAAGACGCCAAGGAAGTATTTGGCAGGTGTAGTACAGAAGATAATTACTCTAAAGGCAGATGTCTTGTGGAGAATCATTGGAGAACCAATTAGTGCATTTTGAGCAGCTCGAGATGCAGCTAAAACATCAGGACCATCCACCCGTTCCCGGAGAGTTGAGATTGCTGCCTCCATTCCTGGCATAGACCCCTCCAGCTGTTTCTTGAGAGCCTGATTAGGCATGAAGCATTGTAATGAGAAAATCTTTGGGAAAAGTCAGGAGTATTGAGTCAAGCAAAAGACCAGACCTTGTTTTTATTTCTGACCTGTAGCACAGCTGCCAGAAGCCTGGTTGAAGACAACTTACCTGAACTGCTCTTGACATAGAGCAAAATATGGAAAGGCCTGGAAGCAAGGACATTTGTGCATGTGTGTGTGCAATTTACATTGGCTCTAAGTTATAAGGGGTGTAACCTTTCTGCATTGGAGTCGGTGTTGCTTCTAGGAATCTAGTCTGTATTGTTACACTGACATAAGACCCTCAGTAGAGGGTACCTGTTCGGTGGGGCCTAGTAGCAAGTCCATAATATTCTTGAACCTCGGGCCGGGATCACATCCCAAGGTCCTACAGTCTGAATCTAAGGAGGTTGCCAACCCTCCTTTGACCAGTTTAGAGAGTGCTATGCTTATTATTAGGCTATGGACACTTGTTGGTGTCAGTCTCCATACACCAGGCCAGCCTATAATGTCATTGTAGGCAACTACTGTACCACTAATGGTAAGCGGCACCAATACCACATGTAGGTGGACCTAACATGAATGGCTCCCCCAAGAACATAATCGAGACACTGAAGAATGTTATGAAGTGGAGGCAACTCTCATTATAAAATGATCTGCAACAAGTTCCAATGCCAAAGCTTGCTAAGGCATCCTTGAGGTAACTGCCGGCCAGCTTTTGATATGGCAGTGAGAGCTGGACTCATGTGACAATTGGGCCCACATGGTAGTTCTTGGACATGTGAACTCACATGGATCTCAAGTTGCAAAGTCGTATGGCATTATGGCTCATAAATAATCGTTACCAATTTCACAATAAACAGAATTGGCAACATACTCAACTGTGAGTCTGTTGAGTATGACACACATGATTGAGGTACTGTACAGCTCCTTTGAGAAACTTTGATCTCACTGCAAGTCCTTGTTGAGACACTCAATCTTGGATTCTGGAAAGAAACAAAAAGAATGGATAATGGGCCAATGGAGTGAAACCTACCACCAAATTTGAGAAGTGTTGCTTGTGCTCCCCTAGAGTTGTGCGCAGTGTATGTGCATGGACACTATCTTCTCCATGAAGAGACTCCATCATCAGATCTGGTCCTGCTCCATTGTTTGATCTGGCCTATACCACCCAGAAGGAAAATAGCAATGTACTTTAAACCTTTAGTAGTTATAAACAGACGTAAGCCTGGAAGAAACTTCTGTAATAAAGCAGAATGTACAATACCGTGAGCTCAATGAGCTTTATGACCTCCTAAAATGCTTGAACTCTTAGCATATACCAATCATAAACTTGGACTACATATCTTTAGATGATCCAATTCAGAACATCACAAAAAGCCAAAATGATTAGTTTTGTAGACATTTTTGGTGCCCTTGAGCATTGTGAACTTGAGCATCTGGCTTTATTGACCTAAGAACATCCTCATTAGTTTTCTCAAGTGCACTACATGTTCCTTACATACTACAAATAGGGATCAAGAAAGTATCAAAAGCTCTATAAGTAGAATACAACAGATAGATGCGTACCAAACGAACAGTTTGTTTGTGTACTGTTTGTAAGGCATGGGTCCACCGTCGAAGAATTTCACCAACATCTACTGGTGGCGGAGTTTTGGTGGACTTTTCATCCTCAGCTGGCACGCCACCCTCATATCTAGGCCTTTGGCTCTCATCATCAACTGCTGAACTAGGGGCTGAATCTGCAGGAAGGTTGACCGATCCAAGGTCTACAGTAGCACGCAGCACAGCTCCATCTATCCGGTATCTGCACAAAAAAAGATTTAAATAGGGATATTCTTCCTTCATTATGCTATTCAGAAACTCCATGATGCAAACGGCCAATAATTTTATTTTCACCAACCTTTATTCAAATCTATACATTTCCACAGAATGCTGAACACGACTCTTTAGGAGCTTCAGCAACTATTTAACTCTGTGGACAAGACAATTAGCTCTCTCACTCTGCCATTACACTTCCAGAATATGTGGAGATTTTTTTCACTGACAAACATTTTAAAGGGTGGCAATGCAAAGGTAAAGACCAGCAATAAAGGAGGCAAGTGATCTCAGGAGCCAACAGAAAGACATATGCAACAATGCTAACAAGACACAGAAAGCAATTGCAGGTTAAAATACAGACAGCACCAGGGATACCTGTGTTCGCGACGAGCAATGAGGTCCTCAATTGGTCCCGATGCCAACTCCGCCACCCTCTCTGTTGAAATCCCAACCTAGAATCAATTAGTGTTCAAGATGGTATACAACACAAGCCAAAAGAGATACCTCAGCAAGGTGTAACACATGCCACTATCATAACATCTGATAATCTACATTTTATGATGCAGTACACTACTTGGAAAAAATATCTTCAATCCATAAAAATAGCTCATCACTAGTTTGTAACTCACAAAAGTCAGATAAGGTCATACCTGAATGTGACAAGATGGCATTCCAAAGATGAGAAGCTCTAGTCACTGGAGCTGGTCTCCTAGTTGTTATGTAACCCCCTGTATCATTTGTTGGCAATTCATCTTCCCATATATCCAGATTACTCGACTCTTGTAACTTTTCTAGCTCTTGATGTTGAAATGCCTGCCAAGGAGTTTCAGATACAGTTTCAGTGCAGTGTATACAAAAAGATCACTCGAATGTGAATATTTGACCCTGAGAATCAACTTGCAAGTAGAGGGAGCTAACTGCACTGAAAACAATGCAGCTTCATGCACAGAAGTCAGGAGGTGCCATCACTTGTAGAGATAGAAACAACTCTGTGTCACCATATCATGCAAGTCAGGATGAAGTGTAGATGGTCCAAAATAACAAGAGCATCATAATCTGGACACTCTAATGTGATGTACTGGGATATTCACCTCTTCTGCACACAGAGATCGGTACTCAGCTGTCATATCATGAGCCAGGCTTGACCAGCTTGCCTGCCTTTGCACAGCTTGAGCAGCTTCTCTCATGAACCGTTTGCGTTCTAATGCAATCCGAGCCTGAGATTATAAGATATGATGAGAGTGAGATCTTTTTCTATACTCTATTCAAAACTAACTCTGTAATTCTTGTTGCTGCAACTGTTGACTTGAGGATTAGCAGGAAGTGTAGAGTGTTGAGAAAGAGCACAGCCTTGGGCTAAGTACCTTAGTGACCCCAAGAAGGGAAGCCGGTCGTGAATTCTGTGAAACAATGTCAGTCAAAGAAGCCGGCAGAGGCTTTGCAGCCACATCTGCTGGAAATGTTCGACGGTGGACCTCACGTAATGCATGTGCTGATAGGTGCCACAATAGTTCAACAAACCTACACCATCACCAATCTCAAATTCATTATCTGAAAAAGTTAGATAAGGAAGAGAGGCTAGCAGATTCAGTGGTATTCTCAAAAAGAATAAAGAAATTACCTCTGTCCACAACAAGTGGCCAATGATGAAACACGGGAATTACTTCGGGGCAAGGCTCCTTGACTTTCAAGTTCATTGATCAGACCTTGAACTACCTGCATCAGTACAGCCACATGAGTTGCCTCCTACATCAGGCAGCACCTGCCTCGAGGAAAATATAAAAGATCAATGTACTTCATTACTGCTTTGTAAAGAAAAGAATAGGCCACCAATACTATCTAGGTCAATTAGTAAAGACAAGCTCATCAAAATCAATGAAATGGAAAATATTCAAGGAATTTACACACACTAACAGAAGGCTTTTAAGAGATATCAAGATATTGGATGACACCTTATAACACAAGATAGTGTTAAAATTTTAATCTACACTAAACAATTTGGATGATGGACCTGAATAACAGGTGAAGTGAAAGTCTAGTCTCAATGAGTAAGATAGCAGAATGATAGTTTGGCCCGTACTTTGCGAAAATCACGAGATTGAGCAGCATCAAAAATTGGCCACACCCCTGCAAAATCCTGTTCACAAGACAATCAAAGTGGGTTCAGAATACCTAAAGAGTGCCAACTGCAATCCAAGCCTCTAAATCAATACCCGAACCTAAACAACTGATAAGGAAGAAATCTGAACACCAAAATTTAATAATAATAATAATAAGGTGTCATTATGACCAAATGCTGCCGTGGAGATGTTGCTATTTGTACACACAATATGGTGCACACTTGAGTCCAGAGATAGTTTTCAGTACTACAAATCTTTGAAAGAGCGAGGGTTGAAAGGGTGGCATCACAACTACAGAATGCAAATTACATTTGTGCTGGAAGAACGCCGGTATTTGAAAAATGGAGTAAAACACGTAGAACTTAATCTTAGAAAAGTTTTGGACAATCCTAGGCATGCTGGAAGTTGCGTGTAAGAGTTCATCCTAGAGAAACCCTAAACCCAAGCACAAGTCTGGGGAATGCCAAAGACCGAAAATGACTCACTCTGTGTGAGGTGAAAAGGAACCCGAAGGAGGGACGCAATTTGTCCTTGCTTTTCATCACATGATTGAACAAAGTTGAATGACCAAGATAGGAAGAAAAAATAAGTGTACATTTAAGAATTTTATTTATTTAAAAAAATCCTAGGACATCAAATGCGAACATCGATGAGCAGCGTGGACACGAGAACAACGTTGCGCTCGTCTATGCAAAAATGCCAAGGGAAAGTAGCTCAAATAGGGAGACGAGTAGTAGTACCTTAGCTGACAGATTAGGACCTCTTAATGCACACATGAGAAAGTGCAGAAGTGCTTCTCCCAAACGAGGGTTAGAGTGCCTAAATAGACCAGCTCTATTGCCAACTCCAGGGCCCAGAACATTGGGGTCAAATCCAAGGAGCAAGCAATTTGTATACAGAGCAGCCTCCACATCTCCCTCTTTCTCCTTCTCCTTCTCTTTCTCCTTTTCCTTCTCCTTCTCCTTCTCTCGTTCCCGATCCCTGTCAGTATTCTCATTCTCCCTCTCCCTGTCCTTCTCCTTCGACAATGCATCCATACTGTCCAATGATCTGCCTCAACCGTCTTAAATGTTGATGAAATCCTCGTATGTCTAAATAACCTTCACAGTCCAAGCAGTGCACGCAAATTTTTAAGAGACAACTCTGTAGTTTAGTTTCGCCAATTCCATATTCCTGAAATCTTCAGAGAGGTATGCAGCTCCACTGCTGCTTGCTTACTGCCCGACTGAACCTCCCAAGTCGCATGGAGATCTGAGCTCTGTCAAGTCCATTATGGCAAAAGGGCGCCAATCAAGACTAACAAACAAAATGCAGAGTCAATATCCTTCTCTACATCTTGAGGGCTTGGATTCTCCCCTAGGTGTATGTCAGGGCACCATTTCACCTCAGAATTGCTGGAGAGAGGTCTGTATGACTAGAATGTCGTCCTCCGAATAGTTTGCTTCAGGAAAAATCACACCGTAAGGTTTTTGATGATGCCGCCAAAAGTCTAACCTCCAAGTGTGTACATTAGAGACAATCGTTCCATCCCCCTGTAAGAGTAGAGAAGTGCAACCTACACGGCAAACGCTTTCTGCAAGGGAACAACGACCTCTACGGTTCTATTATTAAGCTCCAAGACAAAACTGCCGCAAGTGAGCCTCCTCTTCATCTTCATCTTCGCGTTCATCCTTCTTCCTCCTCCTCCTCCTGCTTCTCATTCCTCCTCTTCTTCACCACTGCCACACCAAACCTGTGAACTCAAATCTCACTGCCAGCAGCGCCATATTTTTGAACCAAGAACTGATTCACCATAAACTGATGCAATCATTCACCAAAAACTCCCCTTCTGTCTCCTTATCCCCTCCAGAAATCCGCAATAGCTCCTCATTCCCCCTTGCTCCTCCCTATTCCTTATCGTCCTTAGCTGCTACACACATATGACGACATCCAGCGCCTCCAAATGCCACCCCTACCTCTTGAGGTCGCGTAAATTTGGTGTGCGGGCAGTTAGGGTTGAAGATCGGAGCAGAGACAGTGAAATGTGCGAAGACAGGAGGGGTAGGAGAGAAGAGAAGAGAGGAGAAGGCCAGGATCGCCATAGCCAAGAAGGAAGAAGCTCTTCCTTCTGGGACCCTTGCAGGGAAGCCTTCCCAAGACTCCCCTCTGTGTCCCTGAGATCCACTCCTTTGCGGCAGAGCGTTAGAGGAAGAGGGGGGGTCTTGGCTCTGGCGGGGGAGGGGGAGGGGGGTCTTGGGGCGAGTGCAGTGGCAGAGAGAGGGAAGAGGGGGGGGGGGGGGACTTGGCAGCTTAGGCAGGCAGGTTTCAAATTGTTGGCTGAGCTGGCAATGGGAACTGTGCGCCCATTGGTCGTCTTCCCTCCCCCCCTCTCCTCCTGCTCCCAAGTCTTCAACTGTTCTGCCTGGTGTTGCCATTACTTAACTTTATCATGAGATTAAAGGCTCTAGAAGGTATCTTAACGCTTCGTGCTTCGCGCCACTGGCAAACACCCCGTAACTTTGATGTTACATTACATAGGAGGTGGTCATAAATTAAAACGAACGTTTAGCTTGGTTTTTTAAACCAAGATGTTGACAAATTTGAGACATAACATTACTCAGCACCTACTGTTGGTTCAGTGGACCCTCGGAATATAACAGTTGGATGCTCGGAAAGTTGAGTCTTGACAGCTTAGGCAGGCAGGTTTCATATTGTTGGTTGAGTTGGCAATGGGAATTGTCTACCCATTGGTCGTCTTCCCTTCCCCCCTCTCTTTCTGCTCCCAAGTCTTCAATTGTTCTGCATGGTGTTGCCATTACTTAACTTTATCATGAGATTAAAGGCTCTAGAAGGTATCTTAATGCTTCATGTTTCGCGCCACTGGCAAACACCCCGTAACTTTGATGTTACATTATATAGGAGGTGGTCATGTACTGTCCTACGTGGGCGGTTTTCAAATCTATAAATTAAACCGAACGTTTAGCTTGGTTTTTTAAAACAAGATGTTGACAAATTTGAGACATAACATTACTCAGCACCTATTGTTGGTTCATTGGGCCCTCGGAACATAACAGTTGGATGCTCGGAAAGTTGAGTCTTGGCAGCTTAGGCAGGCATGTTTCAAATTGTTTGTTGAGCTTACAATGGGAAATGTGCACCCATTAGTCGTCCTCCCTTCCCCCCCCCCCCCCTCTTGCTCCCAAGTCTTCAATTGTTATGTCTAGTGTTGCCATTACTTAACATCAATCACGAGATGAAAGGCTCTAGAAGGTATCTTAACGCTTTATGCTTCGCGCCACTGGCAAAGACCCGTAGCTTCGATGTTACATTGTATTGGAGGTGGTCATGTATTGTCCTACGTGGGTGGTTTTCGAAAACAAGATGTGGACAAATTTGGGACATAACATTACTCAACACCTACTGTTGGTTTAGTGGGTCCTCGGAATATAACAATTGGATGCTTGGAAAGTTGGCTCTCATGCTTAGCTTCTCGAGCATCCGACTGCTATATTCCAAGGGCCTATTGAACAAACTAGGGATGTTGAGTAATGTTATGGAAACGACGTTTCTCCATAATTTTCCTTGTTACTTTCTATCTTTCTATAGATATAATGTTCATACATGTTGGCATCAAATCGAAACCGTCTAGGTAGGATGGTAGTGCCTAGGGCATGGGACATTTGTGCAAGGTCAGTTGTTATGAATGAGGGTAGCTCTATTTTTTATTTTTTATTTAAATAGTAATAATTTATGTAATTTATTGAAAAAACTCCTCATAGGTTGAGGGCCATTTCATATTGTTGGTTGAGTTGGGAATGGTATGTGCACTACTAAACATATGGCCCCTCTTCTCAACGCTTTGTCGTTCTCTACCCTCATCAACTACAAGGTTTGCTTTTTGTTGCCATTGATTTCGTTATCATGATAAGGCGTTTAGATGTTTTGTGTTCTAGATCTAGGTTCTTGAAGGTATCTTAATGCTTTGTGCTTCACACCACTCCCACAACTTCAATGTTACATTGTAGGTATACATACTGCACCTAAGTTATGTGTTTGAGGTTTGTGTTGTTTATGTAAATTCCTTCATTATGGATGAAGGGCCTCGAGTAATGTTGCAAGGCATTTCATTCTTACCATACCCCCACCAAAGTAAGCAAGTCTTTGATGGACACTTTTTTAATTAGCTCTACACCCCACTTCTCATAGGATGTGGAACACACAATTAGTGTGAGATGATTGCTATATCAAATTTTGTCCATATTCATTTTCCTCATCCATTCGGGGTTCATGAACATCTCAATCGCTATCAAAATGAAGATTCCCAAGCACATCTAATGGTCATATAGGTCCCTCATTCATGCTGACTATTTGAACTTAGAATGGTTAACAATTTTTGAGCATGGAGTCCAATCTCTTTTAATCACAAGTTTTTTTGGTGTCCATTCTTATATCTACACCTAACCACACAATACTTGAGTATAGGTGTTTGGCGAAAAAAAGAAATTGAGTAAGGCATGCATACCTTGAGACTAGTCTAGGGTTTCAAATGTCTTTTCCACATTTGTCTACATATAGACAATTCTATGTTGTAGAATAGGTAGTGTTTTTTTGTTTTCACCTTCCAAATGGTTGAGTCTACATATACACCATATGTCATTGGCGTAAAATTATGTCAATTTTATGTGATGATTACTCCTAATTGGACACATGTTTGTGTGGTGTATGGTAAGGGTTGTAGATCTTAATGGACACCAAAATGTGTTACAATCGGATTGGATTACATGTTACAAGTATGAACATTATTCTAGGTTTGATCCTTACCACATTTGAGAGCGCACACATCATTGTTTAAAGACAAAAATACTCTTCACTATGACCATATAACTTGCACGGACGACAAAAGTCCCGCATCGATTTGATAATAAAAAGTTGTATGTGGAGTTGGAGGTGCCCACAACAAGGCACGACACATATGTCAATATGCAGCCTTTGTTTCGTTGGGGCTCCATTTGGGTGAGGAGCACCCATTGACATTTATAAACCTTTTACCAACAACCAATGAGAAGGGCAATGAGAAATATAAAAGCTTGTGTGTGAAAGTGGCCCTTGCTTCCACAAACCCAAGACATGTAGGAGGTCCTCATGATGTCTTTTACTTTGTGTGTTTTTGTGCCTCTCACACCAAAGTTTGTTCCACAACATAGGTTTATACCAATGTTGTATCGGTGTTTGAACTCATCCCATGTTTCAATAAGGATATGGGCATGGATATAAAATATCCAACTTAGATAATATCACATCGTTTGATACCAACAAGAGAGAGAACCCTTGATCATAGTCACAAGCTCATACGTGAACATGAAATGGGTTTACGGAATATGAACCCATGCAAACATTGTGATATTCTATCACTCATTCTAATTGAAATTCAACAACTTTGTCCAAAAGTTCATGTGACAATTACTATGTGTCCATGTACAACCCTAAGTTTCTCAAGTTGTGGTAACGACAAGACTAGGTAGTAAGATCCACTCATGGATTAACAATTGCCTAATTACACTTTCATTGCTGATGCAAATAGATGTGGATGGGAGGTTTTTGGTGGTTCTATTCTCAAATAGGTAGAGGTTATCAACTCCGGTACTTTTTTCATACATGAATTTGCCCTAGGCTAGATCGCATCTTCATTTGGTTGGGCCCTGCCCCTCCCACGCCTCCTTCATTGTTCGGTCTTCTTGCCTGCACATGCGTGGGAACTCTTTCCTGTTGGGAACCAATGTGACAATACCCGGTCACTTAAGCCATTAAGCTCCTTTGACATGTGAAGGAACTCCATAAATGAACTCAAGAATAATGAAAGTGGTGTCAACTTGGATATTTGTAATTTTGACTGGGTATTGTCACATTGGTTCCCAACGAGGAGGAGTTCCCACGCAGGTGTGGGCAAGAAGACCGGGTAGTGAAGGAGGCGTGGGAGGGACATGGCCCAACCAAACGAAGATGTGATTTAGCCCGGGGCTATGAATTTGATGCTTAGTTGGTGATGAAAATCAAATGTTCGTGAAGTGTTTTAGGGTATACTACCTAGGGTTGGTTCACATGGGACCCCGAAGCCCAAGTCCCACACATGTTAAGTAGCAAGTCCCAATTTTTGAGCCTCAACAAACCATGAAAATATGGTTAATTATCATTGAAGTTGGCTCGTGGTCATTTTATGCACAAATAGTTGCAAGACTTGTGGTGAAAGTTGGGCCTAGCTTTTACTTGACCCAACTCTCACCTCGAAGAAGTGTTGACATGTAGGCATCCATGCCATACTTGGGACTTAGGACTTGGGACCCAGTGTGAAGTGGTAAGTTCCGTACAAGATTGTTATCACCCTAGGGTTGGAGACATCAAATCATACAATAACAACGATGAGCTTGAGGTGGACTTTCTTTAAATCTTGTGAAGATAGAAGATTGACATGTGTTTAAAACATAGGTGATGATAAACACAATTGTTCTTTGATGCAATGGCAAGTGTGCAAATATAGAATGGGTATCAAATCATTTGTATTGAAGGATGGGATACCCACTGGGTCAATTAATTAATGCCATTTTACATTGTAATTATATCTATTCACATGTTAAAGTTACATATTTGCACAACTTTGTTATCAACCTATAGTTGGAGACATATCCCACCCCAAAAGAGGGTAGTAGCCCTCGGGGGGGACAGTGTGTTAAAAAGTTAAGGATATAGGTGCGAACAACCACTATTTTATAGGGGGGTATTACTTTCAATTCTCTTCTTTTTTTCACATGCTATCATTATGTAAATTTCTACTTTGGGTTAATAGAAAAATGGCTTGCATTACTTATAATTTCAAATTACCTATTATTCCATACCCTATAGTACTTTAAAGATGTCCAGTGCCATTTTTGATACCCTATATTACTCTTAAGCCCAATTATAATTTTTTGCTCCCATGTTTTTAAAATACCCTATCATTTGTTCGCACGTATATTGCTACTCCAACCAATGACTACCCCCCCCCCCCCGAGTAGTAGCCGCAAATAAAGAGGATTTCCATTCATGTTGCTCCCCGCCCAACAACCAATCTTTCATATCTATATGGTTGGAGACAAGAAATTATACAACGCCAATGTTTGACTTGAGGTGGACATCTCCATATGTTGTGAAAAAGAACCACTCTCGTGTGTGGAAAGGTATGTGTTCATAAAGAACAAACAAAAGTTCCGAATGCATTGTATATGTGTGAATATCAAGGGGTATCAATTATGATATTAAAGGATGTGATATCAATTAGGTTGGCTATTTAATACCCATACACATACCCTTAAGGGAACATGGGTTGAACTTAAATAGACACCCACGTTGTCAACCACGCTCCATATAACTCACCTCAACTTTCATTTGAATTTGGAGTTTTGATCAAGGGTGAAGTGCCTCTCATTCATGCCAATTTACAGAGTCTCTCTCCCTTGCTCACCACTTCTTGGTGACTCTTTAGGGTAACCCTAGTTCGTTATTAATAAGTTTTCACGAGTAGGTCTTATAATGATCCACCCACTCAACTTCACAAGGGGTCGCTTTAAATGGGGGTCCATGGGGGAGGGTCCAACAAAATGAATCAATCCCATTGGCTGAGTGGTGTAAATTAGACCAAAGACATTTGGATGAGAGTCCAAGACCAAGAAGGGGCAAAGAGAGGCGTCTCCTACATGGGATCATTTTGGTGAGAAACACTAATGATCCAAACGAAGAATTGAAGCTCAAAGAAGGGCTTGTATTTTGGACAACCATTTTGGAAGGTAGGGTCTAAGGGAGGATCCGATTTAAAGGTTCAATTTGCGTCAAATTGCTTCAAATTGGTCCCTATGTTCTTGGACAATGGACACCCATCTAAAATGCCTCTAGGTCCAGGTACCACGGGCCTTGGCTTGGTGGTTAGGGCTCATGGCCCCCAATGAGGAGGTTGTGGGTTCTATTCCCCATGCCGGCGTGGTGCTCACCACCTTAGTCCACCCAACTATGGTGGGGGTCCTTGGACCTTGTTGTGTATGGGTACCTCAAAGCCCTTTGGGGGGATACCATGTCCGGTATCTTCAAGGCACTAGTGGCTAGCTAGGAACTAGTATAGTGTGTCACTATAGTGTCCATCCTCGAAAGGGAAGAGTAGTATTGTCTCAATGTCCCCTTGTCCGGTGGGCATCGGGTCATTGGCATTACGAACGGACACTTTATTCACGCCGGCCCCTTAAAAGGGACCGGAGTTTCTATCTATCTATCTATCTATCTGCCTCTAGGTCCACACACAAAGGCGCGCACATTCTAAATTCCATGTTGAAACTATGTCTCAATGTTTGTAAGAGGAAGTATTGGGAGGAGGATAACTTGTCTCAAATGGTAACAACACCGTGATGACTAAGAACAACACAAGAGCATTGACCCCGCTCTTAACCCTAAGGTAGTAATGTAAGCGGGTTTCAAACAAACATTTTTTCTCTATACACCCACTTCTCACATGATATGAAACACATAATTAGTGTGAGATGATTAGCAAATCCATACTTTGCCCATAGTCACTTTCTTCATAATTGTTGGAGCTCTTATGAGTATCCTAGTTATCATCAAAGTGTAGACTATTGGGGTTATTAAACGATCCTCTATGTCCCCCCCCCCCCCCCAAGATTATTTTGACCATTGCATGTAAAATGGTTCACAAATGATAAGCACGTAACCCAATCCCTTTTCAACAAATGTGTGATCACTCTTGGGGCATGTTTACATCAAAGGCGTTAGGCCATGGTACCCCACTTTTTGGATGAGACCATAGAGAAGCCCATGGACTATAGCCCAAAGTCTCTTGGAGGGCATAAGCCCTCAATGTGAACCCATACTCATGCCGCAAAGTTAGTAAGGCCATCCCAAAAAACTCCCTACAATCTCAATCAACATTATGCATACTTGCCATGTGGGATTTCATGTAGATTTTTTCATTCACTGAAGATGTTATGGGTTGTGATCCAAAACTACCCTCATGTAAACAACCCCTTAGATCCATACCGAATTGTAAACCACACCAATATTGGTGTTTGTTAAAGATCATACATTGTATTAGGCTCGTTCTACCTTACAAGGAGTTTTCTCCAAAGGGTATTCTACAATGGCAGAATGCCATTAATGATACAACTAAACTTACATGGGAGAGATTTGTGTTAATAAGCAACTATTGTTTTCTATTCTATGTACAATGTTGACATATATGTGGCTCCATGGACACCTCTTGTACATTCCAATACCTTCCATTCTAAATGGCGTGGGAAACATGGACACATGTGAGCACCACGTTTGTGAAAAACAACCTCAGTTAGGTTGGTCAAGCCAACACTTGATTCTCATGAAGTTTGTTGGCTTTGCCCTGAGGGTTTTTGAAATGGTCCAAAGTTTGATAATCAACTAGAACTGGTCACATTTGTGTTGTAATTCTCTAGTGTAAGTGACTCGATTTTCAAGTGAAGTCCAATTATATATAAGAAGGTGTTGACCTAAAGTGGGCTCTAAGATGAGTAAAAGTTTGGCCTTGGTTGGATAACTAACCAAAATTAGTCAAGCGTGCAAGATAATAACATGGCAAAGCACTCTTGCGCCTAGCCACTTGTTGGGTTTATATTGTTGATTGATTTTCACATAACATTATTCAAATCCATAATAATGTTTCATAGAATATTCCTCGTATTCATATTGAATATGGAAATATTATGTGGAATAATGTTAGTCCCACAAAACATTGTTATGGATTTGAATAATGTTATGCACCTCACTGCCATACGTGGTCAGTCCAGGTCAGTCCAGGAGGTTGTTGGTGGATACGTTTTTTAAAGATAAGATTTGGTAAACTCTAAAGGCATGACGATAACTTACCGGCTTATAAAGATGGTTAAGTATTAAAGGTTGTAGTGATAATTCTTGCACATACACTACTTCGTGCCTTACCATAGAGACGTTGAGTTTATGAAGACATATTGAGATATAAGGAGGTATGAGCTATTAAATATGGGACCCACAATTATCAAAGAGAAATGTATGTGGATGGTGGTAAGTGGACCTAAGGTACGTGGGTGTTATTTGGTTTGTTTTTCATGTTCTCCAACTTCTACCGATTAGATTTACAAAACAAAACTCATCTTGCATTAACAAATCTACAATGAGATATATGCCAAAATCGGATTGAAAATCAAACCTCCATTGATTTTATGGTTATGGGAAGTGCATGTTTGCTAATTTCTCAACTGGATAGATAGGTCCTTCCAATTGTGTTCATTGTTGAGTGTAGAATAGTCATCAATATTTGAAGACATGCGTCTTTATGATGTTTTATCTTCGATCCTCACCAAACCACATATTAATCAAATGTAGGGGTCCAATTTAGAAAACGAGTCACTTAAGACCCATCTATCTTATACAAGTGAGATGCACATGTACGATTTAAGAGCACGAAGGCCTAACACATGACACGACTTATGACATTTGTGACCTCACATTTACAACTTCTCTCTCCACAACCATAACAATGTTATGTGGGACTGACAATATTCCACATAATATTCTTGAATATTGTATGAATGTGAAAATATTCGGAAATATTTTGTAGAATATTGTCGATCCCACAAAACATCGTTATGGATCTTAATAACGTTATGACCAACATCTAAAGGCATCAAATCATTCAACAACAACAATAAACTTGAGGTGAACCTTCTCAAAAATTGTGCGAGGATGAACGGCTATCACGTACCATGAGGATAGGTTGTCATGAAGAACAAAAGTTTCTTTCCCTTTACAACGGTATCAAGTGGGTATTTTCAATATGAATGTTGAAAGATGTGATATAAGTCCGACCGGCTATTTTATACATGTACCTTTATGATACCAAGGTTTGAACCTAGATACCACACAACATTGCTAGCAACCTATGGTTGGAGACACCAAATCGTACTACAACAACAACGTTTACCTTGAGGTGGGTATTCTCCAAATTTCGAGAAGTTGAACCACTCTCACGTGCACAAAATAGTGCCCATCGAGAACGAAAAAATAAACAATGCAATGCAATGGGTATATGTGTAAAATATCAAGTGGGTAATAAATTTCAACATTGTGTTGAAAGATGTGGTACCCGTTGGCTTGGCTTGGCTAAGGTAGGAACACCATAACATGTTAATGACCACTAGTGGTGCACTAGACTAGGGGCAGAGTCGTTCTTGTGCGGACCCAAAATGGCTAATTGGAAAAGTGGTGGCCCGAAAAGGACGCACTGCTAGATGGGATGCAATGATTGGTCGGATAGGTGTTGTTTCACACCACTTGCGATCGCTTTTGGGTGCCATGAAGTTAACCGTTTTGCGTGTCTTTGTATGCAGAGTATAATCTTTTGATGTTTAGATTAGGGAGACTCTATTGTACATGTAGGGGGTTTGACTTACTTCCCTCTTTAAAAAAAAAACGTAACTAATTACTTACAAGGAATAAAATTGCGAAACAACTTGCATTCCTCATGATTTCCTCATCCCCGTCTTTGAAAAACATTGCACAAAATTTCAAGCCACTTGTTCTTTCTAGCCGAACCACCTTATTCTCACGGGTTATGGTATTCCTACCTTATTTAAACCCATACACAAACCCTTATCGATATCCATGTCAAACATTGTGACCGACCTAGGGTTGGGAACATTGGATTGTACGACAACAACGATTTAACTTGAGATTGACCTTCTCCAACATTTGGTAGGGTGAACCACTTTTCATGTGCAAAGAGATAGGTCACCATAAAGAACAAAGGGCTTTCAACGCGTGAGATCATGTTGCCTACACGAATTGCGAGGTTACTTGGCATATAATGCATGTGAGGACGTTGCGGGGCCTCAATGATGGCCAAGAGGAGAAGGACAATTGTTGCCGTTGTCGTCCTCTAGGAAGTTGTAAGTACTTGAATATGAGCGATCCGACCGACCATATACCTAGCTAGTGGGCTTTAGCAACTTCCCCTTATATAAGGACGACACCGGAGAGTGCAGCTTTGGAGTGCCTAGACGAAAATTTTCCACATGGGAATTTGTGGTGTCCCAAGCCAATGCGATAACGACACGTGGCAAAATTGTACTAGAATCGTAGTGATTTCAAGTCCAACCAAAAGGGCGACTACGGGTATCCTCAAGGAGTTCCTTTACACACCAAGTCCGAGCTAGCATCACAACACATTAACAACTCAAAGTACATATGATTTGGCCTCGATTTGAGGGCGAGAATGAGTGCAAGGTGTCATGTATGCAAGCTCAAAATGAACACCACTTGTAACATGTTCATAAAATTTCAACACATTTGTGATTCAAGCGGAGAGATGTTAATGGCAAAAAAATTACTTGAAAGAAATCACATATGCCATCCATTACAACTTAATATAAGGAAGCAAGAAAATTTTGTTTGTCTCCCCATTCACCCTTCCAAATTTTACCATTTGGGATCAAAATGCAGTAGTTCAAGTAAGAACACAATCAAAGGTTTTTGGGTATGTAGGAGCTTGCAAACAAAGGGCGGACACATGAGAGCATGTATGGGAGTGCGAGTGCGTGTGAGTGTCCGAGGGAGTGTAAATTCCTAAAAGTTTCAAGTTAGCATTATATTAATGAAAGCTTAATAACATTAACACATAACTATGAAATAATGAAATAATGTTAACATGATTTATAAAAAAATAAAAAAATAAATGCCATTTGCACAAGTTCAACTTTATCCTAATCCCCTTTTCATACACGTGTAAATCCAATTTGAAGAATATAACTAATCAACTAATTCATCTTAGATGGTGTCACTTTTCACCTCACTAATTACAAAATAATAGCAAGAAACCTTAAGGACACCTTGAGGCCCATAAACAACCTCTAGGACCTTTACGAGTTAACCCTTAAAAAGTACAAAAGGGTGTTGCACATTCTAAAGTGTGTTTGTATGCACAATTCTATGATGTTCTTTCAAGGACTGCCACAAAAGAAAAGTTGCAAGGCACCATCAAAGGATCACATCCATATACTCAAATTTTGGTTTTTTTTAATTTCTCTTCGAAACTTGCATTACTCCCATGCTACAGTTTAAAATATTATTGTCAAATATGTATCACTTTAACTTTGAATATTGAGACCATTTATAATTTGTTTATTCGAACATTGAAATGTATAGTTGGAGATAATGAAAATTGTCCCATACATAGTTACATTGAAGAATCACTTTCATAATAAGAATAAAATATAATGTTTGGTGATATTACCCTATATGAGCTCAAATGAAAGTTTTTAGGGGCAAATGACCGTTGAAAAAATGTTGGGGTTCTAGAGAGAGAGAGAGAGACACGATCGGATGATGAAAGCTTGTTCAGGAAAGTACTACGGAAGTGACAATGTGGGCAACATTGGAAATTCCCAACACCCAAAGATATACACAAGGAATGACAAACAATACATCTACAATGGGATAGCTGGATAGGACAACTTATGAATACATTGAATATGAACTTTAGTGTCATATGGTATTTTATGTCACTACAATAACCTTTTAGATGACACTTCTCATGAGTAATTGAACAAATATTGTCATGCATGTTGGATGAGTTCATCCATTCCCAAAACCCTTCCTTCCCTTAGTTTTGCTTCCACCCTAAGGACTGTTTGTCTGGTCGAGGGGCTGATCACACTGGCTAGTTCTAACACCATCCATCGGCATCTTCGGCTGTAATAGTGTGAAAAGTGGTGGGCCAACATCTATTTATGAACATAATCCCCAAAATTTTCATGGTGGGAATTAACCGGACGGAAATTTTGGTGTGATGGGGGCATGAGAGTTTTCTCCATGCAATGCGATGCGATGCGGCAAGCATGATTTGCACCCTTCTTCTATCCTACACACTTGTGGGTTGTTTTCCGATGTGCAAAATGAAAAAACGTTTTAGAGAAGTATGCTAAGAATGTTGCACTCTCTTCGTTTCTTTCAGGTTTCGGTTTTCTCCCATCGTTTGCATGTGCATTCGAGTCTTCATTTGCTCCCATAATCATTTCTAGAGGGCTGTTACAAGATCTTGGGTTGTGGTTGTTGTTTCAGTTGCATAGATTTTGTCATTCAGTTTTTCCCTCTTACAGAGATGGCAACACACAGAACTCAGTCGACTGGAGTGAATCTGATGAGGTTGATTAATCTGTATGCTCCTAGAAGGTTGAGGCGTGAGTCAAAAGGTGAAGGATTTGGCTGGATTCATCTCAAGAGTTGGCCATTCTGTTTTGAGTCCAAAGGAATTCATGCTTTGAATTCTCAGCAGCAGATTGATCATTCTATGAGAATATGGTAACTCAAGATATAGGGCCTGGTGCCACAGGGTGAGGAATTGGTGCAACATTTTTGGATTGAATGTGGATGTCTGGAGGGATTTGCCTCGTGAATTGGTCAGCCTTGAAATTTGTGTCAGTAGATGATGTGGTTGTGGGTTGTTTTCCGATGTGCAAAATGAAAAAAAGTTTTAGAGAAGTATGCTAAGAATGTTGCACTCTCTTCGTTTCTTTCAGGTTTCGGTTTTCTCCCATCGTTTGCATGTGCATTCGAGTCTTCATTTGCTCCCATAATCATTTCTAGAGGGCTGTTACAAGATCTTGGGTTGTGATTGTTGTTTCAGTTGCATAGATTTTGTCATTCAGTTTTTCCCTCTTACAGAGATGGCAACATACACACAGAACTCAGTCTACTGGAGTGAATCTGATGAGGTTGATTAATCTGTATGCTCCTAGAAGGTTGAGGCGTGAGTCAAAAGGTGAAGGATTTGGCTGGATTCATCTCAAGAGTTGGCCATTACATTCTGTTTTGAGTCCAAAGGAATTCATGCTTTGAATTCTCAGCAGCAGATTGATCATTCTATATATGAGAATATGATAACTCAAGATATAGGGCCTGGTGCCACAGGGTGAGGAATTGGTGCAACATTTTTGGATTGAATGTGGATGCATGTCTGGAGGGATTTGCCTCGTGAATTGGTCCGCCTTGGAATTTGTGTCAGTAGATGATGTGGTGGTGTAATTACTGGGAATTTGATTCTTCCGGGATGGTCAGAATTTGTGATTCCAAAACAAGGTTGGATGCCATGGGGTGAGGAGGAATTCGTGCAACAGGAGGAGGGATGATGGTTGTGGCGCATCCTTGATCACGGCTCAGGGAGTGCACTATTCATTAAATTAAACCAAGTATCACGTGCGTGCATGCCCCTTATTAAAATACCCCTGTATACATTTTATTTTTGCATAAATCAAGCAATGTACTTACAAATCTCATTGCTTCAAAATACATTTCCATACGTACACAAGGGTCCAAAAACAAATACAGAAATTGTATATAACATGTGTACAAATGTTTGGAAATGGAAAAATATGGCCCTATTATATGTATACTATCAAATCATGGATTTTTAGTTATAAAGTCGTTAAAGACTTTTTCATCACTTGGATGGAGTTCGTACGTGTCTGTTTCAGCATCATACGTCAAATTGGCCAAAGCAATAACCGTATCCAATTCTACCAAGTTATGATCTGTGAGATCATAACTCCAAATAAGGTTGTTACTTAGTGGATGAAAAAACGCATGATTCTTGGTCTAGGTCTAACTTGAACGCGTAAACGCGTAAACCCGTACTTTACATATATTTTTCTATAGCCTTATCTCCAGCCTCATGTACATCTACTTCCTGCTTAATAGCAATATGTCTCTTGTACACGTGTACATTTTGTACATGCTTGTTCTAAATAATACCCCTTTTGTGCACGCACGTGTATATTTACAGTACTTGAACAGTGCACTCCCTAGGGATTACGGTTGCCCTGATGCATGGGTCAACTTCTTGCAACAACAAAGTGGGACAACAAATGGAAATGTGTTGAGCCATTTCTTCTCTCAGAGAATCTTCCATCTGATGTGATTCAAGTGGAATTGCAGTGAACAAAAGTGGTCATCAGGATGCAGTTTGCACATAAATGGTTCAGAATCAAGGCTCAATAGAGAAAGAGAGCGGGCGGGAATCATGTGGAGAAATATGTCCATAAGGATGGTGGTGGTTGCGTACTTACTGCATTGTAGGTTGCAAATATTTAGAGAACCAATAGGTTATTCGAGGCGTTGCCGTAGTTGCCCGTAATTGTTTATGGATGTCAGGTTATGTAAGTGCTAATGCTTCTCTATGTATATTCCCAGCAAGCCGAGTAAAGTTCGGATACCTAGCAACTGATCCTTGGCAACACGGACTCTTCGGTGTCAATTGGACTGTGCATGTTGTCTCGACTGCACAGATACTGTCATTTGCTCTTTTCTCCACCTTTCACTCACTCTTTCTCCACCAAGAGCCTGGCAACAACCATAATTTTGTCCAGTGGAGTCAATCGGAGTCTTGTAAAGTGGCTGAATGTGCATGCAGTGGGAGGTTAAAGGCTTTTGAAGCCAAAGAATCTAACCTTTGGGAATCAAGTTGAGAAATATCAACATCGATGGTTGCATACATGCACTTGTTGTTTTGCAGGTTGCAGGTTGCAATTTTATGACATCCAGTAGGTTTTTTGATGCTTTGCAAGTTATCTATGGCAATATCAAGCCGTCAGTGTTCGTCTCATTTGCATAAATCTTGACAATTTCCTCCACCGAGAGCAACTACGTAGATTGCACCTTCTACCTCCCAAGAGAAGTGAATCGGAGCCTTTGAGTAACTGATTTAGTATCTGTGATCTTTGAAGATGGATGAGTGTGGATCTCTCTACACTACCTGTGCAGTTGCTCATTTGCCGGATGCAATTTTTAGAGATCCAATATGTCATCCGATGCTTTGTTGCTTTGTAACAGCCCATAATTGTGTATGGATACAGTATCAATAATGAGTTGTTGCTTCTCTATACACATAGGTACAGTGTGTATTTTTGACAAAGTTTTTGCAAGTTTTGGACACTTGACATGCAAAAACTTGCACAAAAATACACTGCACGTCAATTGACATGCACAATTTAGATTTTGACATGTAGTGTGACTTGTGAAGAAAAAAATCCACACGTCAATTGACACTTAAGAAATTGAAATGACACGTACCACTAGGCATGTGACATTTTAGAAGAAAATGTAGATGCCAACTGACATTCATTTTCGTGTTTGAAAACATCACGTGACACTTTGGATTTGAAGTTGAACGTCAAATGAAATTTGTCAAACACACACACTGCATATGTATATTCTTTGGAAGCTTGAATAAAGTTTCGAACACCTAAAAACCTTGAATTATTGCAATGTCACTGTCTTTGATTTAATCTTATGTTGGGCTCCTGCACTCATTGTCATGGGTCCGCAGATTTTGAGTAGAACGTTGAAAGTTGTCGTTCCGAATGTTGGCATGCGTCTGAGCAATGTGGTCATTTCAATGTCAACCCAAGGAACCTAATTCACCATAAGTGCATTTCAATGTTTGCTATAAGCAATTGTAATATCCTCCATGAAAATCATTCAATCATTCCCGAGCAGGCAACACCCTTTGTTGAAGTGGATATGAAAAAATGTGTGATACAATATTGTCATAGATGATGCAAATTTGGATTGAAAAATCACTTAGTAAGTGACAGTAATTGCAACGCTATAAATCTATAATCCCCCCCAAAATCTACAAGGAACGACAAATAATGTTGGGTTAAGATTTAGTGTTGGTGACAGTGCACTATGGTTTAGAATGAGGATTGGGCAAGATAATAGAATTGGTGACACCAACTATCATATTTAGTGTAGTATCGAACAACAAAAATGGAATTGGTGACACTAAATGCAATTTGTAGTGTAAGACTATGCATATTCCCAAAGGCTCGCATACTTACATGCAACAAATAGTCAAACAATGGGGAGCACTATGGCCATCCATAGTGGTAAGGCATTGCATTGATTTTTCAAAAGTATACAAAATTTTGGTTGTCCCATTTGATAATCAATAAGAGAGACAAGAGAGACAAGAGAGACAATGTTGGCCTCTAGGGCTGGTGTGAATGAAAGACACTTCACCTTGATCATAGCCGCGAGATTTTATGCGAACCTAGGACGGGTTTACTAAGAGTAGGGGTTTGGGACAAGTGCTATTGCCTCTTGTCAGAGGTGGCCCCTGTTAGTTGATGACTAATAACATCATACACTAGGGAATGTTTGATGTGTGGTCCACATTGATTTGAAACCATAAATTTGGTGTGGGTTGAAAATGGACGTGTCCCACACTCACTATGATAATTGATGTGGGTTCTAGAGCAGTACTTTGGACTACACTAAATATTGTAATTAGTGTCGTATGGCATTTTATGTCACTTGCAGTAACTTTTCTAAAGACACTTGTTATGAATAAGTTCACAAATATTATCATGGATGATAAAAAAATTCGGATGGAATCCATGCCAATTATAGAAACAAAGTTTGGAAAACTTTGCATCCCAACATTTTGTACTAAATTATCGTGAAGGGTAATTGAAATTTGGATGAAAAATCACTTAACAAGTGACAAGTAAGTGCAACATTGTAAATCTAAATTGCCCAAGATGGTTTACAAGGAATGACAAATAAATGGTAGGTTCACACTTAGTGTTGGCGACACTACGCGGGCGGTTTACAATTAGTATTGAGCAAGACCAAATTGATTCGGTAGCACTAAATATTGTATATAGTGTAGTTAGTGTACTGCGCCTACTTAGTGTGGTCCCCACTAAGTAGTAATCACACAATTTAGTGTGTCCACTAGC
The DNA here is from genome assembly GCA_950295325.1 of Polytrichum commune. Classification (NCBI taxonomy): domain Eukaryota; kingdom Viridiplantae; phylum Streptophyta; class Polytrichopsida; order Polytrichales; family Polytrichaceae; genus Polytrichum; species Polytrichum commune. The sequence goes on from OX485804.1 coordinate 34,787,020, forward strand.
ACATAAGTGTGGAGGGTGGAGGGAGGGGGTTGGCTTTACATGGGATGCAAAGGGAACAACGGCCCAGCGTGAGCTCCAAACCCTAAGAACGCCGTTGCCAGGGTCTCCGTGTGGCCACTGTGTTTTGCGCTTCCCTCTGTTTCTGTGTTGCAGCATTCCTCGCAGCTCTCCCGGAGGTCCGTTAAGCTTACTAACTCACACGCCAAGCCGCTCCCTCCCTCCCAAGAGTGTTGCGGAGGAGTTAGTAAGCAGCAGGCACCATGCAGGCGGTGAAGCCATCTGCGTTCCGCGCGCTGCACGCCGCTCTGTTGCAGCATTTGCGTGTGCCTGTGGCCGCCCCTCTGTCCAGATGGGGCGCTTTCCGGACCATGTCGGACGGAGCCCACGCACAAGGGACGTACCTCGATCGGAACGATGTGGTGGACCGCGTCCTCTCCATTGTCAAGAGTAATCAGAAAGTCGATCCCGCTAAGGTATGCTCCGCGCTGTAGGATTTTATACGTTTTTCTCTGTGTGCTAAGGTGCCTGCGGTCAAAGGCGTTGGGGCATTTGGTGAGTATCTTGACTGCCGCTAGCTGCCAATATCGGTGCAAGGTTTATGGCGTAAGAATGGGATGAATGTGGGGCCTTGCTATTTATGAATTCGATAGGATTCGGAATCCAAGTGCATGGTTCTTGAGGATCCTGCTGAAATTGATTTGACTACGATCAATCAATGTGTTGGTTATTGTCGAAGTTAATCAGAAAATTCTTCCCGCTAAGGTATTCCTGCTCTCTTAGGGTCTCATACACTTGGTGCTCTGCGAGCTGGGTGCTAGGGTGCACGAGGTGAAGCGGTGAGAGAGGTTATCAGTGGCATGCATGCACCAGTTTTTGAATCTGCCATGGTCTTTTCCTCGATGACTTGCGGCTTTATGCGTATGTGTGTGCGGGCGACGGGATAGAAAGATCTTGCAATGGCATTGTGGCCATTTGAGTTTGGCCTTCGATGAGTACCCTGACGGGCGCTATTTTTAAAATCTTGGCCTAGGTTTATATTGTAGGAATGGAATGATTGTGGCACCGTGGTTTTCAAGAGTTTGCCAAGTGCCAAGGTACGTAATCGGGGTGCATGCTTCTTGAGAAGACCGTAGGAATTGAATAGACTTACGATCAATTAATGTGTTCTCTATTGTCCAGACCAATCAGAAAGTCAATCCCGCCTATATATACCTACCCTTTAGGGTTTTGTGCACATTTGCTGCTGTGTAGCTGTGTGAGCTCTGTGCTGGGGTGTAAGAGGCGAAGTGGCGAGACAGGTTATCTTTGGCATGTATAAACCAGTTTTCAAAGGTGCCATGGTAAATTTCACCATGATCATATGGTTTTATGCTTGCATGTGAAAGGATTGAGAGGGATTTTATTGGTGTTGTTGCCATTTGAGTTTGGCATTTGATGAGTATCTTAACGGCACCAGCTTTTAATCGTCGGTGCAAGGTTTACGGTGTAGGAACAGGATGAATATGTGGCCGTAGTTTTAAGTATTTGATATGCGTCACAATGTAGGGATGGGGTGATGTGTGGCCCTGCTTTGAAGAATTTGATAGGCCTTGTGATCTGAGTGCATGGTTCTTGAGGAGTCTGTAGAAATTGATTGGACTATGATCAATCAATGTGCCTTCCATTGTTGAGGCTAATCAGGAAGTTAATCCTGGTAAGGTGTGCCTGCCCCTCTGGTGTTGGCTAGGGTTTTGCAAATGAATTTGTGGAGCTCTGTGCTAGGGCACGCAAGGAAGGTGGCCAGAGACGTTTACTGTTGCATGCATGGACCGATTTTTGAAGCTGTCAATGTGTTTTTTGCATTTTTTCCAATGTGGCATTTGTGGATGCGATGGCTTGAATGGGTTTGTATTGGTATTGTGGCCAATCGCATTTGCAGTCATCAGTCAAGTTTAGATGACAATGTCCACATTTCTGGTGAATAAGAATTGTTGGTTTCACTACTTTCACTCTACTGTTGTTGTCGTTTGTCCTGTTGATCTTATTTATGTCTTTTGCTGACTGTTGGAATTGCACCTCGTATGCAAGTTGGTGTGCTCAGTTATAGAGAAGCAGATATTTGTGACGAAACACTTGGAAGTAAATTAAGGATGAGTGCTAGATGGACATCAACTGAACTACCTGAGAATTGTCTTGGACAGGTGACAGACACAGCTAGTTTCCAGAGTGATCTTGGTCTTGACAGCTTGGATGAAGTGGAGCTTGTGATGGCAATTGAGGAGGAATTTGCTGTGGAGATTCCTGATGCAGATGCTGACAAGATTAAGTCCACATCAGATGCCATTGATTACATTGCATCAAACCCAAGGGCTAAGTAGGGCAAAGCATCTCAATTCTGGCATTCTCATGATGAGGAGAGATGGGAAGTCTTGTAGCTGATAGTCTTGCAACACATCCATTTTATCTCAAGGAATGCTCTCGTTCATAAAGCTTGTGTTGACATACTGAATAGAACTGTCTCACTTGATTGATGTTCTCAAGCACAGGTTCATCTCCTACTTGCTGCTTCATGTCACTGCTAAACTGTGTATAAGAGGGTTGTTGGCCCAAGGTTCTTGTCATCCACTTGTATGCTCACCTGTTACTTGTCATCACGAGGCACTAATTTGTGTCTTTTGAGGAGCTATTGAGGATAGCTTGTTTATGGTTGGTACTTTGCTGATTTTGGGGTGTTCCAACCTTCAATACATTCAGCACTCTGAAGAATCTGTTGTCCCTTTCCCTGGGTTACAGTTAGTTGTCTCTATTTGGGGTTGGTTACATGTGTTGTGTAATCTCTGTGTCTTTCATATCTGGAGCAACCATGGTTGTCATCTGCATGTAATTGTGGAAAGTTTATGCTCAGAAGGTGCATGTGCACGTTGGTGGTAGCTGCCCAGCTCATTGCTGGGTTATTCAATTTCCTTGGATTTTGTCTCAAGAGCAGTGTGCTCTGCGTGTGTGATATCTCAAGGTTAATACTCATATAGTACATGTTATTCTCGGCTGGCCGAGCAAATGCATCATCACCCCACTGGAACAGTCTCCTTGCTATGAATCCCTCCAACGTTCACTGAAGGTCCACTAGACATTTTGTGCACTTTTAAGTAACATTGGTAAGCAACTGCAGTAACTGATGCTATATTATTTCCTGCTGCCCTGTTTTTTCCCTGGGTTTGGGACCTATGACAGAAGGCAGACAAGGTGGTCCCTACACAGATTATTGGATTTAGTGCTGAATGTACATTTGGAGAGATTTGGGGTGCCCTTTTCAATCCAACTATGGCACCTCACATATTCAATTCTCTGAGTAGTTGACACAGGGAAGTTACATGTATTTTCCTTCCAAACCAATAAGTGTTGTAGTTTCTGAAAGGTAGGAAATTGGTCTCTTTATTGCTTTGGTCAAGGCCAGTTCTTTCAAGATAAGGAAAAAGTCCCTCTGGGAGTTTTCAGAAATTCAACTTAGTGCACAAGAGCGACTCTCTATTGTCTCTGATGGGTGTTGTAGGATTTCCCTGGGAGAGCTTGTATACAGCCTTTTCTCTAGCTTGTAAATGCATCTTCAGAATGGCTTAGACATGCAACTTAGATGTATCTGTGTCCTCTTCAACATAAACTGTCAATAGACAGTTTATGTTCTGTCTATTCTGGTCTTTTCTATGTCTATATCTGGTCTATATTCTGGTCTATATCTGGTCTTTTCTGCTTCTCTGTGAGTTTTTAAATATTGTCGCTTGGGATTCAGGAAGTATGAATGAGTCCAGTTCTCCAATTGACTAACCCGTGTCACATGCCGTGTGTTGATTATTCTTTGTTAGTGTTTCTTATTTTTGGTTATTGTATGTACAGGTGGATCTTTGTGGTTCTGTTTATAAGGTGGGTATGGAAACGTTCGCAGTTCTTCCATTTTGTTTGCAAGGTTGGTGTCAAAGCAATTATGCTTAATGTTCTGTCATCTTTGTAACCAAGATGTCTGGTTGGGCGATGATAATTCTGTGCCATTTTGCTGCTGGATCTGAATTGAGAAATCTGAAGGCCAAAGTTCATGCTCTTGGCTTTTCTATCAGGACCCAACAATGGCCTTGTGAGATGTACACAGGATGCAAGCACGGTCTTTGTGGGATGTTGTGACTAAGGTATGTGGGTGTTATTTGGTTCATTTTCCACCCTCCCCAACCTCTACCGATTAGATTTACACCATGAAACTTGTGTTGCATTAGCAAATTAATGGTGAAGCATCTACAAAAAATTGGAGTGACAATCAGACCTCTTGATGTAGTTATGGTTATCGTAAGTGTATGTTTGCTGATTTCTTAACCGAATATATTTAGGCCTCTTCCAATTGTGTTCACTATTGAGTGTTGAGTAGTCAATAAAATTTGAAGACGTAGTCCAATCTCTTTTAGACATGTGTGTTTATGGTGTTTGTTTCTTTCATACTCAGCAAACCACACACCAATCAAATATACGGGTCTGACTAAGAACTGAATAACACCCACATACCTTAGTTGTGTTTCATGTTGGCCGCTTATATGAGAATCACTTCTCCCATTTAATGGATCAAGGGGATGTGGCCAGTTTTTGGCCTTGGTTCTTATTGTTTGATAAGTGGGACATTTCAGAGGTTTAGGGTTTCCAAACAATGTGTCTACTACACTAAATATGGCATTTAGTGTCAGGAAACTTAATTCTCTTGTTCAATACTAAATGTGAACCTAACATATTTGTCACTGCTTGTAGTTTTTTTCGGGGGGATTATAGATTTATAGTGTTGCAATTACTGTCACTTACTAAGTGTTTCTGCATCCAAATTTCAATCATCCATGACAATATTTCATCACAGATTTGTTGGGATGCAAATTATATCAAGCTTTGTTTCCATGGCATGGATTTCATGCATTATGTGCAACCCAGAGAAGAGTAACCGATAAGATAAGGTAGGGTTTTGACACAATGAATGAACTCATCCATCATCCATGAAAGTATTTGTTCCCTTATTCATAAGACGTGTCATCAGAAAAGTTACCATGATGACATAAAATACCATATGACATTAATACAATATTTAGTGAACCGGTGAGGTATTTGAGACCTTTTAAAAGAAGACTGTGTTAGAGTGGGAACTTCAAGCCAAATTGGCATGAGAAAAAAAAACAAGTGCTAAGTATCTGTTAGTAATTTCCTTGGCACATGTATTCATGCTGATTCACATCCTTCTATTAGCAAAATGTGAAAGTTGAGATTAAAAGTATATGACTAGATCTTTGAAGCCCATTGCAAGGCATTATGGGATATGGACTCTAACATGCCTAAATTTATAAGGCTTTATCCTGTGTTTTATTCAGCAAAGGTGACAAACTTGAGAGATACAATACCTATGTATCAATGACCTCTTGACTGTAGGCCTTAACCCTTCAATGCCTGAAGAAGCCGACGATTGACTTAGACTTTTAAGTTATGAATTCATGTTCACTTTGCACGAGATTTGCATTCTATGTAAATGCATCTATGTCTCATGTTAGGTTCAATTATCTATATGCCTACTTGAGAAGTGGAATTGATACAAACATGTGGAAGTCCTATGCAATTTTGTGTCGAAGAATGAGAGAAAACAAATGACTTGAAAACATCTTCCAAAAATGTCATAAATTTAATGTTACTTTTGAATATATGTAAGGTCGAGGCATCCATAGTCGACCAAGTCCATTTAACTGCTCATTCTTGTAATGTCAACATGGGTGAAATCCTTTCATAACGTTTTTAAGTAGTGTGCGTTAATTCATGTGGGCCCTGAGAATATAACCATGAGATGCTGCAGCTACACTAAACATACCAATTAGTGAGTGTGGGAAATTAGTGAAGATGATATTAGATTCCTTTATGCTATGAATTAGTGCCACCAAAAGATCTTAGATCTAAGACTAGGAAGCATTGTTCTTCTTGGAACTATTCACTTAAAAGTACCGGCACTTGGCATGAAAGTACTAGCACTTGGCACTAATCACTAAATATATCAACACTTGGCATTATTCACTGACATACATGTGGCGTGCACTAATCACAAGCACTCACTAATTTTCTTGAAATCTATGGTAAATGAGCATGGTATTTACTGTAGTCATTGATTTAGTGCCACTTAGTAGCAACTTTAACCCGCAGTAACTTTGAGATTTGGCTAGATTATGTGTGTGACTTGAATTAGTATCAATCTCACTAATTGGTATATTTATTGTAGTGCATATTTAGACTACATTTGCATTAGTTGTAGCATCTCATGGTTATATTCTTGGGGTCCACATGAATGAACGCACATTGCTTAATAATGTTATGCTATATGCTCCCCCACCAATTATTATTATTATTATTTTGTTTTATATTTATATTTTGTTTTAAAAATAAAATTTAACTAAGAAAGCAATACTCTAGATAGTTGTCTTAAGCAAATGAAAATCAGATAGTAAACATGCACTTGTGCTCCCTCCTACTTGAGAACCCGAGCACAAACTAAAGTAGAGCCCACCTTCCGCAAGATAACCCATAAACCCCATCATGTACCAAGGCGACTCTTGGACATGATAGGGCCAACAAACTGATATTCATGTGAGTAGAATTATTGATGCTTGTTTTTCTTTTTAGAGATCTAATTTATGGAAGACTAAGATAACAAACTTTTGCATACAAATGTGGTGGGAAGACTACCAACATCCAAGCCTTAAGATAGATGTGCCTAATTTGGTTACATATCTTAATTGGACACTTAGGTTTGAGTGGTGTTCAGTTACTTGTGCATCCAAGAACGGACACCCAAAAGACATGTGTTTGAAAAAGGATTGAATTACATGCTGAAAATATGATGACCATTTTAGGCCCAATAGTCAACATAGTTGGGGGACCTATATGACCATTTAACGAGCATGAGGATTGTCACCTTGACAATGATGAAGATATTCATATGAGCTTTGAAAATCATGAGGAAAGCAACTACGGCCTCAACTAGGATTTGCTAACCATTGTGTACTCATTGATCTTGCAACTCATATCCTAGTAGGAGAAGTGGGCTAGTTGGAAAAAGTAACCATGTAGGACCCATTTTCCATAAACTCTTAACTAGTGTTGCATTTCTAATTCTAGAGGTCGGAGGTGACATTATAATATACATTTTAATGTTTTTAATGTTTTTAAAATTGAAAATCATTGAAGACATCAAATTGAAAACATTGTTGAAAATTTTATGGCAAATCATTGTTGAAATCATTCCCCTCTTCTAGGATCAGTTCTTCAAGCTCTTCTCCACCCAAGTATTGATCCAAGACTGCACCTGGATCGTCCCTAATGCAAAATTCGTCTTGTTCAACGCCATTGTCATCAACGTCACCATCATCATTCTCCATCTCTTGACGCAATTGCTCCTCTTCGCCCAGTTGCCGCTAGCATGGTTGTGTACCAATCCTCGCACTTTGTGGTCAACACTCGCTTGAGCTGCACCAAGTTGTACAATACATCAATTTGCTTCTCGCATTTGCTTGCTCCAAGACGTACGTGTTGCTTGGAACGGGCTGGGGATTCGTGGCACTCAAGTAAAATCATCCATCCAAGATATCGTGGATGAAGTGGCTCCAATAAAAAAAAGCCCCCCTATGGGGTTGAGGGCCGATTCATTCGAATGTGACGTCAGTAGACTAATTCGGGGCCTTTGACTCTATTTCCGGAATCAAATTGCCCAAAAATAGTCATTTAGATGATTCATGTGTTTTTTTCATCCGCACGGATGATTTTACTTGAGTGCCATGAATCCCCGGCCCTTGGAACGAGGGCTTAGACACTATCATTGAGTTTGTAGGTACTAATGCTATATGATAATATGGAACAATTGGTGAAGTTGCGTGTGTCTATATTCGCCCTACTGGCCTGGATTGATTGTAGTAGTGATTTATAATTAAAAAAACATTAAAAAACACCTCAAAATTCGCCGAGTATTTTAAAATGCATATTTTAAAATAAATAAATAAACCGATGCACCACTACTCTTAACCCCACCTCCTCAATGCTCATCTCGATGACTCCGAAGATGTTCCCTAGAGTGCGTTGACCAATAGAGTTTGACCTCTCAAAGTCCAAGACACTTTTTGCTCATTCAAAGTTGATATATGAAAAGGTGTACGAATGTCCTTCCCAAATGGTCCTATTTGACCCAAAACACCGGAGGAATGAAGGTGTTGCTGTAACTTATGGATGATGGATCTTGAATGAAGGATGAGGTATTTCTCTAGAAAATCTCAGACCTAAAACTCTTCTATGAAAAATTTAGAAGTAACCAACGTTCTATGAAGTGAGGTAGATGTGCCTAATTTGGTTACATATCTTAATTAGTCACCTAGAGTGGCTAGACCTGTTTTTGTTAATTTAAGCAATTATGCATAAGTGTAGTACGTGTGTGATATTGGGGAGATTTCTAACAGGTTTGGAAATTGATATCACAACGTTAAGATTATTGTAAATTTTCAAAGGCGGGATCTTCTTCCAATCTATACTGTACCCTCGGTCGACCTATTTCCAAGAATCGGGAGTCGAAACTTGAGCACAATTATTGCCCTTTTCAAGGAACCAAAATTCGTGCCCTTTTAACTTACTTTTCCATCACGCTGAATGTGATGGCGACATGTGATTCTTCATGACCTTTTTCCATCACGTTAGAAAATGATGGCTATGTGTGTGGAACTTCACAACTTTAGGGGATTCTATGTATGAAGACTTGGATGGGAGGGGGGGGGGGTATCGAAACTGGGTCTGTCAACTCTATGTTTGAGTTGTATGTGGTTAGGTGTGGCTCTAGAAATAGATACCAAAAAGACATGTATTCCAAAAAGATTGGACTACATGTTTCAAATACGATGACCACCGTCCGGGGAGAACTGTCGGTTAGTTACAGATGAACCGGTTGAGTTTGAGAAATAACCGGTTGAAGTTGGAGGTTTCGTGAAATTTACCGATCATTTTAGAGAAATCTATAAAATGAACCTCAAATGAAAAAAGCAAAACCAGAAGATGTCGTCAACATGTAACCGGATGGATTTAGAATCACTAAGATCTTGACCGACTATGCCCAAGACCTTCCATGGCAGTGATGATAACCATTCTAAGCTCAATAGTCAATATGATTGGGGGACCTATATGATCATTCAACACAAAATCCTCACTTTGATAATGAATAAGATATTCACATGAGCTCCAAAAATTATGAGGAAAGCAACTACGGCCTCGATTTGGATTCGCTAACCATCTTGTACTAGTTTTGTGTTTCATATCCTTAGAGAAGTGGTCTTAGTCAAAAAGAAGTAACCATTTTAAGACCCAACTACCTTTTGTACGTCCAAATGTACTTCTAAGCATTAGCTCAATACCGAAATCACTGAAGTGGTACTTCTTCTCTAAAGCAATTTTGTCTTAGTCATTGGAGTTTTCTGCACGAACTTGAGACTTGGTTGACCAAATATGCTTAAAATTACTAAACTATGTCTTTTAATTAGGTCCACCTAAATATAAAATCATATAATGGGAAGCCTGGTTTGTAGTTGTGAAAGGACGTTAAAAACGACGGGTGTTACAACAAAACTAGATCATGTGCTCAAAACATAAACACCAATATATTAAGCTCAACAATGAACGTCACAATTGTTTGGGTCTATGTGAACATCTAAAAGAGAAAGAGAAAAGAGAATCTTCACTTCAACTTCTTATAAGTTTTATATCTCAGATGTTATTTTGACACTTGAAACAATAATATGCATGATTTGTAAGCGCTGACCAGATGCAACAATTCTAGACCTGTTCGGGGGAATTTGATCCAAAGGTCAGTAATCGTATGTGGATTTGGAAGTGTCCACAATCGAATAACGTACCTTACTTGAAGAACATGAGGTACGATAGAAGATAAGCAACCATGTTTTGGACACTTCCAACTTCACGGACAATTTCTATTGTCGGATGGAATCATCCAGCTACAATTATGATTCATGAGTCCACGTATTCAAAAAGCGTTGATCATGTATTAATTCAAGTTCCAAATGTGAGAGCTCATACGCAAAAGTCATACAAACTTGAGGTGAAGATTCTCTTCCTCTTTAAATGATCACCAATTATTGAACTTAGAACAATGTGTGTATTTTGAGCACATTGTCCAATCTCATTATGACACTTGGCTTTGGGGGGGGGGGTCTACTAGACTTACCATAGACTACTTCAATATGAATGTTCGATCAAGAAGTGTGACCCGATAAGGCCAAATGGTTCAACTTTTATATGTTTGCATCACGATTGAAAATGCAAGCCTCATAAATTGGCCCTAGCGTAAAGCTCAACATATTTGGACTTATTTGCACTCTAGCTTATCATATATTGTGCACGCTGCCACATGCATACCCAATTTTTTTCCATTTAGAAAACGTGAATGATAGGAGGACAAGCAATGGGCAATGTTGAGGTGGGGCTCAATGTGAAGGGGCGGGCTATCTTTAGTAACACTTAGTTGAGCTTGGTGATGAAGTTGTTGGGACCTTTTGAGTGTCGAGACTCACCTAGTAATTAATGGGCGTGGCGCATGATGCAATTTAAAAACGATCATGGTGATTCTTCAACCGTGTGCCACCCACCACTCTCATTGTGAGGAAGAAAAGCGAAGATTGTTCTTGACATTACTCTTTCTTTCAAACTTAGCTAGGGAGGTAGATTCCCCCTCCCTCTCTATGTTAGTATACCCTCGAAGTTAGCTTTGGAATGTAGCTTTGTGAGGGGTGGAAGTTCATAACATCTAGTAATGAGGGAGAAGGGCATAACATTATTCGTATTCATAACAATGTTCTGTGGGACTGATAGTATTCCACGGAATATTCCCCATATTCAAATTGAATATGGGGAATATCCGAGAATATCCATGGAATATTGTCAGTCCCGCAAAACATTGTTACGGATCTGAATAATGTTATGGGAAGGGCGAGCACATTGATTACTATTGTAGTGCATGGGGATTTCCCACTTAAAGTCAAAACGGCGTCAAGATTTTAAATCAGCCTTGTGAGCTTGAATTGGTATGAATCAACAACCAACTTATAGGAGGCATGTTGTTACTACTACTAGTACTACTACTAGTACTGCCCCCTTGGCAAGATGTTATGAAACCAAAGCTCTTTGTGAGGTCACATGAGAACACACTTGACATTGGTTTCTAAAAGCGAGTTGATAATCTAGAAATGGGAATTCTCGTCATTAGATTAGCGCACTTATGAGGTTCAAGATTATTAGCAAAGGTCCACGGGAAGGCGATGGATCTTTTCATGTGAAAACAATAATCAAGATGTTCACATGTTGTTTGAGACTTCAATGGCATTCCTAGAGCATGGTATTATATCTAGCAAGAATGTGAATGGTCATGTAGTGGGCCAACATGAAGGGAAGCGGGACGAAGCAAAAATTGTGGTCATATAGTTCCCCACACTTTGTTTTCCCCGCCTCAAAGTGCAAGGAATTGTTCCCTCTCATGGGAGGGTCCCCCCCCCCCCCCCTCCTTGTGATATAATCTTAGGTGAATGGGTATTAAATAAACACACTATTTTGTGCTTGGTGTCCTCCTGTGGTTCGGTCGAGGAAATACAAATCACAATGGGTTAGCAAATCCCTTAGGGCCACTTCACACACGAGACTGAGAGCCCATGACCAATACATTTCAAGCACTCTCATTGGTGGAAAAGGCGGAGCTGGTTCAAGTTCGCTTCACACTACGCTTGAGGGACCAACGGAGTATGTGAATGCAAGATGGATGTAAAGTCTACACGGACGCCTACATGGCATCGAATGGATCGTGTTTCATGGTCACTTGGACTATTTTCAACACCACCTCTTGGAGGTAGGCCTAACACAAAACCAGGAGACCATGGCACTCCGAATGTTCACAAGCGTTGATTTAATCTATTTTATCATGCGTGAGGACCCGCATGAATAAAAACTCATTGAAACTGCATTTGGTTGAGGACCCAGTCACATATGACTTCACACTACACTTGAGGGTCCGTGACCACACTACATGATTTTGGAGGTGTCTTGGGATGGCCTTTGGACACTCTCTTTTGGGCTCTCACAATTTCATGGTCGCGGCTCTTGGCTCATGTGTGAAGTGGCCCTTAGGGCACGGTAAAACAAAGAAAACATCCCGAACGGATTTAATATGCATTTTCTATGAATTTTTGAAGTGCCTTGGAGCCCGTGTGGTAAGTGACTTAGTAGTGCCCCCCCCCCCTCCCTTAACTGTTATTTTTTCGCCTCATTGGTGGGTCGATGTGTTCTTTATGTACCGTTGCCTAGAGCCTAAAATGGTTACCAATAGTCAGGACATTGGCCACATGCGGAGGCATATTAACTGCCCATTTTAGTAGTCAGTCGGTGGGTTTTGTTTACCGCCCCGGAGTAGGTGTCCATTTTAACGAACTATTCAAATTAGGCACAACTACCTTAGATTGTGATGCATAATGGACATCCGTGACATGCCTTCTTTTAAAAAAACACTTGTTCCAATAATACATGTGAAATTGTTGTTTCTCAACAAAGTCTAAGCAAGGGAGAGCCAGATGGCTGGGCGTGCAAAAAGCCATAAGTTATGCAGTGTTTCTACAATGCACGCCACCCACCCAATGGTTCATTGGCGTGAGGTTTGATGGTCATCTTTGTGTTCCTCTATGAGGCACCATGGGCCTTGGCTTGGTGGTTAGGGCTCATGGCCCCCAATGAGGAGGTTGTGGGTTCTATTCCCCATGCCGGCGTGGTGCTCACCACCTTAGTCCACCCAACTATGGTGGGGGGTCCTTGGACCTTGTTGTTTGGGTACCTCAAAGCCCTTTGGGGGGATACCATGTCCGGTATCTTCAAGGCACTAGTGGCTAGCTAGGAACTTGTATAGTGTGTCACTATAGTGCCCATCCTCGAAAGGGGAGAGTAGTATTTGTCCCAATGTCCCCTTGTCCAGTGGGCATCGGGTCATTGGCATTACGAACGGACACTTTATTCACGCCGGCCCCTTGCTTGAAAGGGGTTGGAGTTTCTATCTATCTTCATCTATGAGGAGGAGGTTACTTGTCTTTGTGCCACCCTATGGCTCATTACAGTAGTCCGTTGCAGTCATGGTGAGGTTTCCCAAGTACACTAAATAGGCAGATTAGTGTTGGAAACACTAATAGTCGACGAAAACGCTAAATGTAAATTGTCTGTATAGTGTCAACTCTAACACTATTTGTACCAAGTAGTAACTTTAAATGTTTACATGAGCGCATTTAGTGTTAGATGATATTTTGTAAATCTTGGAATGAAGAATTGAAGGAAGAAGAATATGAGAACCTCGTAAAAGGTATAATTTGTTCAAACCTTATTCAAACACGAATTGTAATATCAGTTGAAAATTAGTGTTTTAGGTAACTATTGCATCTAACACTAATCTTCATCTAACACTAATCTACCTATTTAGTGTAGTGTTTAGCAAAAACGTTGACATGCGTTGAATGTTGTGGTTTATGAGTAGGAGTAGGAGATAAGTTCATGGCTGGGCAACTTTGTAAATGTCCACTTTGTGGACTAGAGTTTGTATACCATAGAGTGAATGTGTTGTGGCGATGGAGCTTGGTAGGATATCACGGGGTGTGGCAAATCTATTGGCTCTAGGAGGTCCCGCAACAATGTCCCTTGCACAACAAAGGTATGTTGTGAATCACATGGGCCATTTGTGCGCTTCTTGGTTATTGTAGTGTATGTATGTGTTGTAGTCTTGTTTGTACTAGCCCGATATGTTATCTTTAGCTGCGTTTGAGCTAAATATGGAATATGCAGCACATCTGACAAGTGTGTGGCATGTGATTGATGCATGAATGCCCACCCAATGGTTGATTTAATGTCAATTTGTTTAGTGGATTGTAAGTCTCTTGTTGTGTTTGTAGCTACAAATGCATTTTCTTTGATTTAAATTGTCATGTTTACATGGGATCCGTTGTGCCATTTTGTAACACCCCCCCCCCTCCCCTAGTATTTAGAAAGGGCAACAATTTGAGAATAACTAATACCATGAGGTTGTAGATCTCACACTCCCATAGTAATAATAGCACCCATGGAGAAACCAAAGAACCATGATCCAAACCGACCTTTAGAAAAACTGTGGGCAACCATTCATCCTCGAGTTGAGGTTGTGGCAAAAGTGGATGATATTGTGATAATGGTCACTTGCACTATATGGAATGTTATAGAATGCACCATGTGGGCGAAGGTATGGCATGCATACACATCCTAAATAAACACAAATGGAGGAAACATGCCCCCAAAAAAGGGTCTTTGGTTTCAAATAGGTAGAGTTCACCTAGTCAGAAAATGAAGGTATTTTTATTGCAAAGTAAAGGCTCTCTATGCAAACACTTGTTGTTACAAATTATGCATAAAGAACAAGAAATAAATGGTTTTGGTTTGTTATTGTGCCCTACAACCTCACCAAGGGGAAGCTAGTCATAGGCTTTGAAGCCATGAAGAACCTCTTCCTCCACTTTGAAAGTAAAGAACTCTTCAACAATGCATTACTATGATAACAATGTCTAGCAAATTGGCAAAAATATTAATTGTTACTATAACTTATTTCAAGAATCTCACAACAAAAATCAAAAGAAAACATCACTTCGTAATGGACACGATGGATGGTCCATTCATCCATATGTAAAAGATATTAGAGCATTGGCTCATGGGGCAAATGACGGTGTCATGTCTTCTTTAATAGGTGTGCCTCATCTTAGGGACGGGGTATGTACTAAAGACTTTCATTTCCTTATGATTTTGAGGCTTTCTAGAAAGTGACCTAACCATACATATAATAGTCAGCTAACATCTCTTGTAGTGTTTAGACACATGATGGTCTCTTGCATATGAGATTCACTATGTGCAATGACTACCCTAGTTGGTCACCTCACCATGAGATGACATTCCCTTCCTTTGCTTCCCTCACTAGCAAGTGATATGCAACCTAAGCAACTTGGAGTACATGGTTTGTTCACATACCATGTCCTCAATTTATGTACCTATGTGTCAATGTCACTAATGTACACCGTCCTTAAACCCCTGTGCAAACAAACCTTGTAGTAGATAAAATGGTGACGAGCGGGATACAATACAATGACACCGGGGCGATCACAAGCTAGATACTTTTGTAAACCACATGCGGCGTGGGGTTAATTAATTATGGGTCATTTATCTAGTTTTCTTGAATAATTGGCACCCTATTAGTGGATAAAATGATACTTTGAGGTATTTTTCAGTACCATATAGGTAAATATTATTTACACCATGAACTTATTGTATAGACTCTATTTTGTTTGGAAATTGTACCATAATTCAAAATACTGGAATTTTGACACAAGTTGACATTAATTCATAATAAATTGAGGAAATACATCAATAGTGTATGCAAATGAAATTGAATGTAACACACGGGGAGGTCACTTAGTGCATTTTAAAAACGACGTGCGGCATAATACAGGGAGGATTAAAATCATTTGACATAAAAATTATAAAAGAATTCCAAATAATGAAGGGTCCATTAAAAGTACATAAGCCCATTACAAGTAAAATAGATAGGTATAAAATATGGGCCATTCCCTTTTAGTAAAAATAATATAGGGGCTGAAAATAAGGATCTTAGGATGTATGTTTAGTAGAATCAATTTCGTACGCATGCCTCACGAGGGATGGATGAAAAATTACTCATCATTCACCCAAAAATGGATGAAATTGGAAGCCTCAGTACAAAGAACCGGAAATTTTTTGCCAACCGTAGAAGTTGATGGGCATTCCATTTACAAGTCAACGTTTGTCTCGCAACTCAATGGTAATGTTTTTCTATCCAAAGATAGATTAGCAAGAATTAAACATAGTATTCATTTCAACAACCATGATAATTGTCTCCAAGCAAGATCTTCATGTGGATCAAGTTTGTTATCTATAGGATCTGATTGTGGGGTGCATTTTGTCCAACGGAGCACAACAATGCTATTGTCAACTGTAAAATCAGCTGCCAAACAAAAAAGGGGACGTTCAATGATTGATGTTAAAGCTGGAAATGCTACTAACATATTGAACGGAGTAGATTCCAGTTCATGGTGGGTGGGTAGGGTGCAGGCTATGCGGTGGCGCAATGGGAAACAATTTGGAGTAGTTAGGCAAGCGGTTGACCTCCTTGCTCGAACGGAGGAATCAGGGAGGAGAAATCCTAATAATCCCCACATCGAAGTAATGTTGCAATATTATAGAAAATATCCAGGCCGTAACAAATTTAAGTATGATCACACGGATAGCAAATGGATTGATGTAGATTGCATTATATCTACGGTAACCATGAGCTACAATTCTACAAATGAGGTGTACACTCTTGATAGGAATGATTCAGAGCAACTGTCCAAGTTTGTGACATAACGAACTATATAAGATTCATGACCAAGCTTAAAGTGTTTCACACTATATGGTTTTGGTCTTCACTAGCATGTAAAGTGATTTTGAATAAAGGATTTTTATGGAGCGGGTGTTGTGTTTGTGAACACACTCACAATCTTGTTGTGTTTGTAAACACACACTCAATCATGTTGTGTTCCATCCTAAGTCTTCTTTTTGTATTTTCACTTTAAGTTTTTGTACTTGGTTTTTGCAATGGTACGTAATTTTTATATTTTTTTGTTGCCATGCTTTTCCCATCACTTTTGCATTGCATACATTCTTAAATTCGGTTTTTTTACTCAAAAGGAATTTAGACTACAAAAAATTTCAATGACATGGGCATTATAAGTAATGGTAGGGTACAAAAAAATAGGCCATTTTAGAATATTATGTAATTATAGGGAGCTTTTAATTCGTGCCTTGGAGGTAAATAGCCCCTAAACAAATACCCCTCAGCCGCACGTGGTACACAAAAATCCTATTGAGTGACCTCCCCGTGATGTAACATGGATGCATCATTGTCTTGAAACAACCCACCACTATCTTGAATCCCTCATTGACCACCCCAAGCTTGCCAACATCTCTATTTGATGACTTTAAATTTATTGAGACAACTTCTCATCCAATCCAAAAACATTCATTGAACCTCACAAAAAAACCTTTGTTCTTCCAAATATAATAGACCCTAATTTATTGATAAAATTATAAACTTCTTATGTTTTTCACTCAACTTATTATTTAGATATAATATTGTATGGGCCATTTCATCCAAGCTATAGTAATTCCAAAAAAATTGTAGTTTTTTCTCTCTTGAATGAATGAAAAGTACCCTATATTTTTTTCATGTGGTTTAATAAAATTTTAACAGTGACCTCCTTGTGACATTGACTCGCTTATGATTCCATAGATTGAAAGTCACCAAACTTCCTATGTTTACGGTTAATGTAGTGGAATCACATAAGAAATAACAAAGTAAAATGACCATCATGTGTAGATGTGTCAAACTATGTTCATATACAATTGCAAGGTTTGTACACAAAATATAACCACTGCAAAACTCACCTAAACTCTTAAAGGTACACACGTGTCTAATTCAAAGACAACAATTATGTTGAACACCTATGTTTGAGTGCTATGTGGTTAGGTGTGGATCTAAGAATGGACACTAAAAAGACATGTAATTAAAATGAGGTTGAAATATTTGTTCACAATATGTTAACCATTCTAGGTCTAATAGGCAACATAATTGAAAGGATTTATATGACCATTTAAAGAGCACAAGAATGTTCACTTCAATAATGAATAACACATTCATATATGCTCCAAAAATTATGAGGCAAATGGCTACGGGCACGATTTGAAAATACTAATCATCTCCCATTGATTGCGTGTTTCATATCTCACTAGATAAGTATCCAAATTAGGCATGTCTACCCTCAGAGGTTAGGGCCACTTCACACACGAGCCAAGAGCTGTGACCATGAAATTGTGAGAGTCCAAAAGAAAGTGTCCAAAGGTTGTCCCAGGTCACCTCCAAAATCATGTAGTGTGGTCACAGATCCTCAAGGACAGTGTGAAGTCATATGTGACCGGGCCCTCAACCAAATGCCATTTCAATGAATTTCTATTCATGCGGGTCCTCACACATGATAAAATAGAATAAACCAATGGTCGTCAACGTTCAGAGTGCCATGGTCTCCCGGTTTTGTGTTAGGCCCACCTCCAAGAGATGGTTTTTGGAAAATAGTCCAAGTGACCATGAAACATGATCCATTTGATGCCACGTAGGAATCCATGTAGACTTTACATCCATCTTGCATTCACACACTCCGTTGGTCCCACAAGCGTAGTGTGAAGCGAACTTGGACCAGCTCCGCCTTTTCCACCAATGAGAGTGCTTGAACTTTGAAGTGTACTTGGTCACGGGCCCTCAGTCTCGTGTGTGAAGTGGCCCTTAATAGCTGATTCGCTTATAAGATCACATCTACTTTGACTAGTTTCCTTTACAATAAATTCCATGCAGTAGTGGAAAGAAAATCTTTTGCCTGTCATTGACCGTCAAGCTCATGATGTCCATGAGAATCACTCGGCTAAGCTTCGACGTCCTTCAAAGTTGGGCACATGCTTAAGCCTCTTTATTATCTCCAGGCGGAAAGAAAAAGGCCTAGTACCCGACCGAGCACCTTTAGGGTTTCAACCAAAAGTGGTGTCGATCAATAAATAAACAAATAAATACATACATATTACATACATACTATGCAATTTCTTTAAAAGATCCCATTTCTTTACAAATTCTATTCACTAAAATCCAATGTAATCATTCGGAGCGCCTCACATGATAAACTCGAGGGTACACACTTAGTGTATTTTGTGGGATGCACACATCCATTAAGAGGGGGTGCATTTATTGAGGGTGCATTTATTATATACATGACTTTGAGTTGAATGCACCTTGTTGTGATGGAAATCATTTTTCTTTTTTTCTTTTTCATTGACTTTATCGCTACTTCAATGGTGTAGGATACGTGAATTTCAGGCTCATTATGTTTGTTATAGAAATCAAAGTTGGATGTCCATTAAAAAAAGAAAAAAGAAAAAGAAAAAAAAGTATACGTGCTTTTATGCAATAGCCTTACGCATAACATGCCTATGTAGAGGACATACACTTCAATCCAAAATGAACAGTATTTTAACTTGAGGGTTGTTCACTTTGTAAGGGGTGGGTCACCTGATTTTCTAATAATGCACATTGTAAGCATATTAAAAGTAGATGAGAACCACCCTTCACCACCCCAAGCAAGCAACATGAAAATCCCACCAAAAGCAAACATCTAAATTAAACATTCTTGCAACTATATCCCACTAGAATATATAATTGATCAATTCAGACATGACCACATAAAACACAAAATTTTCATCATGACCTCAAACCATGGTTGGAGGTCATGTGCAATGTGAAGATGGATGACGAGGGTTGGTAATTATTTTTCCAACCAAGAACAAGTAGACAATCAATTTGATCCTACATAGATCAAAATATCTTGATCCCCCCCCCTTTGGTATCCTATACTATTTTAATAGCTAGATATCATAAGGATTAAACACTTACCTATGTTCTGCATATAATTTTTCTTTTCTTTTCAATATGGGACACTATGTTAATTCTACATGTTTATCGAACATCTTCTTCTTAAGAATAAAGTGGACTCCATGTTTTAACTTAGGTGGTTTCTTAACTTTTTCTAAGGCCCTCTTCACATGAGTGGTCAAGGCCTTCAAAACCTAAAGCCCATACACACAAAATTGACTCCAGCCAAGAAGGGAGGAGGCTTTGACACGGCCCCAAGGACGCAAATTGGGTTTCCATTTTGGTCCATTCCAATTCTCTTCCTGTGGACTGTGTCAATTTTGTCTTTAGTGCATTAAAATATAATTTCGTCTCATGAGCATGTAAAGTTCTTGGGGTTGATCTAGTGGATTAAACTCCCAGGGGGTGGACACTTCATACCACGTACGAACTAACGTGAGTGTAAGAAGGGGTATTATCTGAGGCATTAGCTCACATGGTATACACAAGGGAGAGGTATTAATTTGTTAATTTGTTAATTTTTTTTTGGTGGTGTGTACATTTAAAAAGGCTTTTAAGAATGTTGAAGTAAAGGTAGATGTACAAAAGGGGGCCTTAGGGTTTAGAGTTTTTTTTATATAATAAATGTGTTAGTTTCAGCTAATTCACAATTTCATTCATTGTTGTCATATGGTAATAGTCCTCAATAACTCCCTTGAGGTCTTCAGAGGTCAAGTTTCTTGGGCAACCTCAAACCCTTAGACAAGAAGTTTGGCCTTTGAAAATCTTCAACTTGAGGCTCTTGATTTTATTAAAATAATAATAATATCTCCCCATCTAGTTTGCCATACCAACCATTGCCTCAAACAACCTTGTCTTGAGCTGAAATTCTTGCGAAACTAGCGCACTTCTTCATTGTGCTCTAAACCCACCCTTAGATAAGGAATTGTCTCTTCAAATTAGCAACTCCGATTAGATTACAAATTTGTCAATTCACATTTTTAGGAACAAAGTTGAGGAGCAAAACTTATAATGTAACATGAAAGTGAAGATTCTTGCTTGTCTAGATCCATGATTACATGATTCCTCCAAGTTGGATTTAACTATTGAGCGTAGAATGATGTTTAAGTCTTAAGCACATTGGTCCACTCTCATCATGAGATGCCGGTGTTTTTTCTAGTGTTAGATTGTTAACCACAAGCCTTGCCATATACCACTCGAATGTAGGCGCCCAATATTAAAACAATGTAATTGGGTTGTGACTATGCAAACTTGTATGCAAGGCGAACGTAAGGCCCAAACGTAAGATGTTAGGGCAACCCCTATCGTGGGCACTTCCAACTCCAAAGACAATTTCAGCCGTTGGATTGGACCATGAATGGAGCTCATCCGGTTAGAAACTGAATAATAAGAGGTCAAAGTAAGAAGAGGTCAAAGTGAAGATCCTCTTTCTCTTTGAATTGAGGATCACATATACCATCACAAACCTCCAAAAGTAGGAGTGTCGCGCGAAAACAATAAAAGTTCTATCAACATCATAAATTCTTAATCAACGTCGTCAAAATTGCATGATTCTAAAAAGTTCTTCTACTATGAATCAAATCGTCAACTAAAAACAAAACATGTATCATAGACAATCAGAGTATACATCTTTTGGGTATAAGTCGAGCGCAATAACTACATTGACACCACTATTTGATAGTTTGTGATGACCCTCCCTTTTGTGTTCACTATTGGACCTAGAATGGCATCTAAAATATGAGCACACACAATCCATCCTTTGTTGCAACATACACACGCCTTTGGCTGTTTGTTCTTTAACCCGTAAAGGGCTTGGGGGCTAAAATTGAAGTCAAAAGCCGAATCTATTTCGGCCCATTCTTGCATTTTTAGCCTACCACTTTGAGTCCATTCCTTTCCTATCACTGCCCGGGAATTTTTTTTGGGCATATATAGTCGGTCAAGATCCTAGTGATTCTAAATCCAGCCGGTTACATGTTAGACATCATCTTCCGGTTTTGCTTTATTCATTTGAGGTATATTCCTCTAGAGATTCCTCTTAAATGATGGGTAATTCTTCCAAAGTCTCCAACTTCAACCGGTTATTTCTCACACTCAACCGGTTCATCTATAACCAACCGCCGGTTCTTCCCGAGCATTGTTTCCTATCCACATCAATGTGATGTTTTTGTTTTGTTCCCTAAAAGAGTCAATTATTTCAGAGTGAATTTGAAATAAATGTGTATTATAACTTTAGTTTACTTACATGAAATTGGTTTTTATACAGGTTGTTAACAAGACATGAAGGAATTGATCATAAATATGTTAGAGCATTGTAAATATTCTTAGTGATGAGTTTGATAGAAAAAGAAGAAGAAGAAGAAGTCTAGTTTAGATCGTTGATTTATGGAGTTTTCGAATAGATTCAATGTTTTTTTAAGAAAAGTGAATCTAAAATGCCATGAAATATACAATGGAGAAAGCTTCAAATGACGAGGTGAACTCAAATGCAAAGGAACGGTCCAATTTGTGAGGTGAAAGTGTAGGTTCGGCCAAATCGGTGCATGTAAGGGCCTTTCTTCTTTGTTCCTTTAGGGGTTAACAACAAGAGTTGCCATGTATGTGTCCAATTAACTCCGAAAGGTGAAGAAAGACCGTTTTGTCCCGGTAGTCACCTTTGACCGACCGTACACTAGTGTACACTTTCAATGTTATAACCTTTTGATGGTGGGTGGACACATGAACGGTTGATAGTTTGTGTGGAACAATCCTAACTTTACAAAGATGCCCATCTTTCACGATCCTATCCATCATTGGATTGAACATTTTCAAACAATTGTGAAGGAATTTCGCTTCAGCATCTAAGGGTTAAAAATAATGACCACATAAGACCCCCATGTACCTTATAGCTTATAACTAGCTATGCACTGAAACAAACACATCTAAAAGTAAAGTTGAACTAACTCCAAGTCCAAAATTATATCATGTTGAATTCTATCATAGGATCCTATGATAGGATTATATGGTAAGATCCTTCAATAGACTGTGCAAAGTTTGATAATGATAACATTATAGCAAGCTTTTATTGTACTTTTATTATTCAACATTTATATATATATATATATACATTTAACATCAACTTATAGATATTTTATTTTATTTATCGTATTTTAATACCATCAAACTCAAGTTATCACTAAAGATTCACACGTCTTTCATAAAACTTACGATATCACAAGTGTATCGTAGGATCCTATGATCAAATTGGAGCAACCAAAAAGTCCAAATTTTGAAAACATGTTTAGATTTGTTGAAACACATCATAACAATCTATTCAAACCGAAAACCCATGCAAAACATTACACCACTCCTTGATTGTGATCCGTGGGAACCATGTATCACATGAGCATAAATCTCTCTTAAATATGGGATTCTGAGTTTATGGAGAACACTCACGTCGTGTCCTGTGAACTTTTCAACCAACAA